>JAZDUA010000034.1:3532500-4732500 GCA_038098605.1 Gryllus longicercus | reverse complement strand
ACACGTAAAAACACCTTGCCCTTCACACCACAGCTTCATGGTCCATAGTTAACCATATATTCAATATTCTTCACATACAATGGCGAACTTCATGTTTTATTCTCGATCCTACTTAAAATTCCTTGACGCCAGAGCAAAAAGTAATTCGAAGTAATACTTTGATCTGAAATCAGCCAAATTCACTTAATGTTTTGCCAAAAGAGAATTCACTTTCTTACAATTAATTTTTCAGAGTTTGCAGTGCCACTGCTAACAACCCCTATAATGTCCCAAAAGCACTATAACCACCTGCACCTCCATGCCCGTTCGTCCCGCCCTCGCCGTCAATTCAACACGAACCGCTATCAACTTGGCAGTTGCGCACAGTTGCACACGCCCGCACTCGTCACAGAATGTACATCGCCACCTGAGCCGTCAACTCGGGTTTTTAGCTGCGAACAGCTGTTCATGTGCCCTTCAGGAAAGTTTGTGAGCGATGGGCGTAAACCAGTATTCGTAGTAATTATCTTGTAGTATTTTATCGAGTGTTTCCAACTTATCGTTGACAGTGACTTCTTAAAAGCGTCTGATCTGAAGCAATGGCCAACAGGTAACGTTATTGGGAAACGTCTACTGACATTTAAGAAGCAAACTACGAAAACAAGTTTTGTTATTGACAAGTGTCAGTGACAGATTAATTCTTGTTCGGATCTGAATAGGTATTTGTTTACTTTCTGTTTTAGGTATCCTTTTTCCCATTCTCAAACTCGACCAGGTATGGCCCCAGCAAATTCCACTGGATTTCCCACAATGAACATGTGGCAGCACCAACCTCAGGCTCCTGGACTAAATCGCCCTCAACAACTTCAAATGGCAGAAGAACAAAGGCAGCGAGAATACCTTAAACAGCAACAGAAATTAAGGCTTATGGCTGCTACAACAAATAAGGTAAACTGTCATGTCTCAGTATTTCTGACAACAGGAAAGAATCAAATTTATCTCTTCGTGAGTGTAACATGTTTGTTTATTCAGCAGCCTGTAAATGCAGATAAACTGATAGAAAACTTATTAGAAACTAAAGATATGTTTAGACCAAGAACTAATCTTCCTACTGCATCAGCCGCCATGCCTAATGTTCAGGTACGTTACATTTTTTCCATATTGATGTTAGTTAAAATGTATTAAGATTGAGATTTTGAAAACTAATTTAAATGAACTTGAACTTGAGTAATATAATTGAATGATTTTCAAAGCTCAGAACTGAGGAACAGTAAATCATAAGTCTTTGGCACAGTGCACAAACTTTGTATGTCCACTTGTGCTCATTTTTGAATTAATATCATTTCTGGAAATCCCTTGTTTATATCTTCTTAGTGTACATAAGAGGGGTTGTTTGACTACACAAGAGGAATCGTGATTTTTTCCCAGAAAGCTAACTACAGTAGTAACAATAGTAGTTCATAAGTAACTATGTTACAAATTTTCAACCTTGGTTTTCTCAAAACCAGGAATTCTGGATGTGTGAAATGTGTGTACCAGGCCTTCGAAATATTATGAAGCACTTACTAATTGCTTATTAAATGAATATGTTTCTCTGTATGAAAATATATAATATGCCAATATATTTCCTTTTATAAATTAATTGGCTCATGCAATCATTCATGAAAGTCAATTATTTACTTATTTAGTATCGTAGGTTTTATTTAGTATCGTAGCCCGGAAAATCTACTTTCTATTTACTTATTGTTCATAAGGTATTACTTGCAGTATGTTTTGCAAGTCAAACACATTCTTTGAATCTAAAAAATGTGCTAGTTTTTTAAAAATTATTTTATAGAATTCAACTTTGAGCTAATATTAAGCCAAAGAGAATACTGATCGCAAACTTTAAACTCTTTCAGAGAAATTAATTTTTTGAAATCTTGAACTGTGTGAGTGGCTTTTCATACGAATCAGTTTATTTGTTAACATCATGTATGAATTTGAAGATTTTCTTACATAAAAAAAATTATGTTTCAAGTTTAACTTTCTGAGAACACATCATGAAGAGTTGGCATGGATATGTTACTCCGACATTGTCAATAATATGTTTGAAGAAATGACATTAATTGAACATAATGTTTGTATTTTACTTCTAGATTCCTACACGTCAGAGTGTTCCAGCCCAAGTCTCTGTATTAGGAACAGGATCAGCAAGGTCACTGCACTACCCTCAGGCATATTCAGCTCTTCCCCAGCACCATTCAACTGCCCCTCTTTCAAGCACTTCTGATGCTGGAAGTGGACTACCGAAGAGAGCACCTCAAGAAAATAGAGTAGGATTTCAGTTACCTGCCTGGCTGTCTTCCCAATCCCCTAGTCTTCCTCCTTTGTATCGTCATGTTTGGACACTTGTGGGAATGGACAAGGGCCTCGTGGATACTGCGAAAATTTTTCCCTTACTGCTTACAAGTGGTTTGCCCACAGATGTGCTTGGTTATATATGGGGTCTTGCTAATCAAAAAATCGCTGGGCAGCTGACAGAAGATGAGCTCTACATAGTTTTATCTCTTGTTGGACTGGCACAGGTAAATATGCACCTTTATTCGTAGAATTTGAAATATACTCTCTCTTCTTTTGATGTTATACTCTAATTATTTGTGTTATTTCTATTTTCCATTTTTTAAAATCTTACCCCAGATAACGTAGCAAAATTTGACTTTTGTATAGAGTGGGTGACATCTGTTCTGAAATTTGAGCACAGGAGGGAGTCATACAATTCCTTAAGTAACTTAATTCCTTCAAAAAACTACTCCTGTTGTACAAGCCTGGACAAGGGACGTTTTTACTTTGGCAACATGATCAGGATTTCAGATTAGTGTGAGCATCTCAAATAGTTTTCTTGAGAGAATAGCTCCTATTAAATTCAAATCCCTAATTTAGACTTAAGGGGGGGGGTCACCAGTTTTCTAAAAATAAAACTTAGGACAATGATAAAAGAACGTAAATTTTCTACCAGGTAATGAGTTGTATGCTTTTTTTCATCCCTTTTTTGTTCCCTCCCTCTCTCTCTCTCTTTTTTTTCTTTTCTAATTAGTTGTGATGGATTTACAGTCTTGAATTTTACCTTTTATTACTACAGAAAATATATTTATTTATAATAGAATTAGAAGACCATGAGAGAACTTTATCCTTGTTCAATATATTCTTATTTTTATTCTTAACTTGGTTTAAACTCCATCATGCATTTTTTGTCATGATTTTCTTGCCATTTTCAGTTTTACATAGGACTCAAGTCTGTACAATATTGTGTAATTTTTCTCATATCAAGAAATGTTGATTTTAGGAATAAATGGAAATCCTAAATTAATGTTTGTTTTGTTTTTTCAGAGTGGTTGTACATTTAATAATCTCAACGTATTGAATCTTATACCCCAAGCACCAATTCCAAATTTGAATCTCGGTTCTTTTCAACCACCTGCCTCGAGAACAGAAGTGTCTGTGCCACCCCCTGTTGAAGACACCTCTCTAGTGCTTGGTCTTGGTAGTTCAGTTAGTAGTGAATCTCCAACGTCAACTTCCTTTTCTACGTCACTACCTTCAGAAGAATCATTTGATGACTTCAGTGATTTTCAGAGTGCTGCGTGCCCACAGGAACCCAAGCCCCAACCAGATCCTGAGCCTACACATGACAGTCCGATACACCTGAAAGAGACCACTTCATCCACTCCTTCTGTAGCGTTTCAAGGCATTTCACCATCGGCAGATGGCCACAAGTTTCAAAGTATCTTTTCCCTTGGTAGCAGTAGCAGAGGCATTGGCAGTAGATTAGCAAATCACTCTTTGGGAGCACCTAAGCAAATCAAAAGTCGCCATCACAAACATCACCATCATCACCACCATCACCACCACCATCATCGTGCTGTCCACGGGTCTTCGGCTCAACAAACTTCGCAGTTACAAGAAAATGCTGATCATGGGGGGCAGCAAAGTGCTCAGACAACATTGCAAGAAGAGGATGAATTTTCAGATTTTCAGCAAGCTAAAGAACCAGTGATAACCCAGGCATCATCTGTAGGTACAGGTGAAATTTTCCCCAAGTGTTCTGTGAAGACTCCACCCAAGAAACCATACATGTTGAAAGAAAGTGCGATTCGTTCTGACAAATTAGAATCAAGTAACATTTTTGATAGTCCTGTACATATGAAAGTAAATGTAGTGTGTAGTGAAAAGGAAACCAACACTACTGTCGATTCTCGAATGTCCCTTCAGTCATCAGCTTTTAATACTAATGTTAGTCCAGTAATATCAACTGACTCACAGCCAGAGCTTCTCTCTGTTGAAGAAGACAAATATAGTGCCTTGCGGGCGTTGTCTATAGCAGACCAAGAGCCAACAGATTCCAAGGAGGTTGTTCCTGATGACTTCGGCGATTTCCTGTCTGCAGAACCAAGTTCTGCAGAAGATTCGTTTGCAGCATTAGCAGCAAGAGATGTAAAACCTGCTGTAAAAGCTGGTGAAGTTGTTTTAGGAACAAATTCATTCTGGCCATCTGCTAGTGTTGAATCTCACAGTGCAGAATTTCAGCTTGATGATTGGGGAACGTTTGAAAGCACTCCTGAAGTTAGGGTATCAGCTGGTACAACTACTTCTAATGATTTTTTGAGCACAACCCCAGTTTCAGGCATATCTTCTGCATTGGAAGGGCTAGATTTAAAGACTGCAGGCATCGACTTCTCATGGAATGCTATTAGTAAAGGGGGAATCAAAGAAGTTGAGAAAGGTGCTGTTCTCTTGGAAACTGGTACTGCATCTCCTGCTCCCAGCACCTCTGCGAGTGACACCTGGATGGAGTCCAACGATGAATTTTCCCAAAGCCAAAGTACTTTCAAAGGTTATGGTTTAACATTTCTTGGCAAAATATATAACGACCACAACCAAGTAATCGGCAACCCCAAAAATGATTTATTTGTTTTAGAAAATGAACCACAAGCAGACAATGGCTCCTTTGTTATCAAGACAGAAGAGGATGATGAATTTGGAGAGTTCATTGGACCTGAGGCTTGGCCTGATGACAGCAAGTTCACTGCAAAGGAGACTGCTTTCGAGGGTCAAGCTGTGTTGAGAGTGAAGGATGCTACGTGTGATACGCAATCTGTTAGCAGCCTAGAGCTACCAGTCTTGAGTCGTCACGGATCTCTTCCAAGTCTTGATTTAAAGATCTTTCCTGGTGGAGCAGACAAGGCTGGATTGGTGCAACCATGGGACTGTTCACCACAGGTAAAGTTTCTAAAGTTGTTGTTTTATAATAAAATTATTAACTTCAGAAACCTTTTTTTCTGTTTGTATTATTAGTTGTCTTTGGTGGTTCTTGAATGTGCATAATTTCTTTTGAACATCCAGCCTTTCTACATCTTCTGCCATATTTAAAAAAATAATATATAGGTGTGTATACTATTGTATTAATTTTTTATATATGGCATGTTATCAGAGAATTTCATAAATATGTGCCAACCATATTTGATTTGAATGTGTGTGGGAATTTCGATTTTTACAAAGTAAGATCTATGTAGGGTGTTGTGGCAGGTGGAATCTTTTCTGTTCAGATAGGATCAGTTGAGAAGCATACAAGGTGTTTTGGCTTTTGCAACTGCTTTGTTAAGTTCTTGAGATTGAAAGGTGCCACCAAGTTTACAAACTGCAGCTATTATTGCTCATATTATTATATTTGAAAAATTTAATTTATCCCAAATTGTTGGGGGTTGAAATTCGGAAGATCTTAATAGACTGTATTTCATAGTAAAAATTCTTTGTTTTTAATTTATTATAAACCACCAATCTGACAGATCCTTTAGTATGGGTATACATTTCCATCACTTTAAGTTGTCTCAAATATTAATAACTAAGTAGTTCACATGCCATTAATTTATCATTATCATCTTGGAGTTTAGTAATTTGATTTAAAATTCTTTAATTATCGAAGTAAGTAGTTTTAAGATGATATTAATTGAAGTTAAGATATTAAAAATTGTATACAACAGTATATTTGAAAATTGCTGGAAAATCAGGCTTTGATTTTTAAGACAGCAAGGAGTGTAGCACTATTGTGATTGGAAAAATAAAAATTTCATTATAATTATTGCTGCAAATTGTGCATTATATTTAAAACAAAAAACTCATGTAAGTCTTACTGTTATTGAGAGTTCTCCACACATCTGGAATTTACAGGGTATAGACCTTCAAATAAAAGAATGGTGCCGTTGTTTGCAAAGCTGTCTACAATTATTGCAAGCTGCGTTAGCCACATTTACCAGCATCTCAAATGATTCCATCATGGAAGAGGTAGTGACTGCCCACGAAGGCAAAGAGTATTTACTGAGTAAGTTGTGACAGGAAGGAAATTCATTGGAAAGTGCACAAATATATTCAAAGAATTTCTGTAAAATAAGAATATGTTTTATGTTACAGATTTGCTGGAAGTATATGGCATATGTAGGAGGGTGAAACAATCATCTTCTGGAATAACATCGGATTCAAAACTGGATTCCATACTAGCAGAAGTGGACATGGTATGGAGCAGCATGGAGCCATATTTTACCAAAGCTGAATTGAAGGTACAACAGAAGAATACATATTTATTATTGTAAGACAGATGCACATTTTTATACATGGAATGAGGTTTTATTTATGTAAGGATTGGAAAGTAAAACTGTTTGTCGATGAAATTCTGGATTATCTCTCTAAAGATCCTACTTGGATGTTTTCTTGCAGGTTGCTGATATGGAATTTGGTTGTAATGCTGTGGAGGGAAGCCAAGAACATTCTGCTTGTGGAATTTGCCTTACTAGTGTGGGAAGTGAAATTGTTCAGAATAATCATAATAATATATATCCACTTGAATACGGTGGTCAAGTGTATCATGCAGCATGTGCAAATCTTTGGGTCAATTGTGTTGATTGTAGATTGCCAGCTCTTGCATCTACTGGCTCATTATTGTAAACACAGTGCCAAAACCCACATTACCAATTGTTGTATTAATATAGTATTTAGAGCAATACCTAAATTGTACATAGATGGTAATGATGTTAATATATGGAATATACAGGGCATTGGACAAAATACCTGTTGACACTATATCAAAGCCAATGTGTCTTGTGTTATGTGAGTGTGGAATGAGTAGGTGCTGTTTAGCTAGTCATATAATTCCTCATTTCATAAACTTTCATAGTGTGTTTATATTTTAAGATTTTCAATCTGGAAGAGAATAATATCATATAGATCTGATTACAACCAAAAAGTTTGCATTAAAAAACACAGGGAGAAAGTGAAATGAAAGAAGGCATTATATAGACACTGAAATAATTATAATAATTAGTTCTGCAAACTTGTGTACATGGAATGTTATTATGTTATGTTACATTGAGTTTTGGTCTGTTCATTGTTGTATCATAGTTATTTGATTTTTTCAGTTACATTTGAAGGGACCAAAAGTCTGTAAAGTCTAGCAGTATTGTAGATGCAATATAGCCATTATTTGTATAAATATTAATTATTTATATTATACATTTGACTTACTGCATTAATACTGAAACTCAATATCATGTCAATATAATGCTGTAAAAAACAGAGCAATATAAATATGTATTTATCATGTTTTGCACAAATCTTGTATAAGATGTACTTCTGGAGGTGCAAGGCTGAACTGTGAATGTGGATATAAAATTTTATTGTTACTGTACATGACTAAAGTAATGTTTGAGAAAACATTTGTGATGTATTGTTTAAAACCTTGACAGAAGTTTTGTAGCTTTTTTTCTGTTATTGCCTGCATTACAATAAAAAAGAATATATGGCACAATCACCATAAATATATTTATAAATAATGAATATGAAATAATTTTTACATCCTTATTCTTTTTTTCACTGCTGCCTGAATCGGCAGTGTAAGAAAGTAACTAGTGTTAAATGTAAAAAACACTATTGAACAAAAAAGTGTATGAAAAGGAATTGCAAGATGCCTTGCAAATTTTAGTTCAATAATTACATTGTACTACATGATGTAATCTGTTATTGCAAAGGTATTTATCACATCAGTGGCGTAGTTAGGGAGACAGGGTAGTCTACCCTGGGCGATACTACTTAGAAAATTTTGATAAGTTTGGTGTCAATAAAACTCGAAAAATGCTTTTATAAAACACATGCATTTACTAATTAGTCATACTTTGTTTTAAATTATTTTTTTCAAAATTATATTTCAATTATTGTGAATTACATTGGAGTTTTTTAATATACTATAAATAAATGTCATGTGCAAGTATACTTGTATTTTTATTGAATAATGTATAACTATTCAATGATAGATATTTTTATATTTAATTTAGGGGGAGTATTTCATTAGTTTTGCCTTGGGGTGACACCAACTAAAGCTACGCCACTGTATCACACAATCATCTCTTGGTCAGGAAAAGCATTCACTATATTAAGTGCAAAAAGTAATTTTGGCTGTTATCTGCTAATGAAGGAGACAATCGGCTCACTTCTGCGGGGACACGAATGAAAACGACAAACCGAGGCAGAGCGCAGGGAATGGTATAATAATAATATTTATTGAGTCACATATACAATTACAATCGTGTATGACGAGTCAATATGCCTTGAGTGGAGAGAGCGAAGTTATATTACTGTTCAGGAGCAAACAAGGTGCCATCTCAGCATTTGCTCAAAGGACCAGGGAAACTGAACAAAACCTGATCGAGATGGGGTCATTGGCCTAGAAATACAATACTTGTTACAGTAGATTACGATATTATACAGTAGATAAATTATCTGCTAATAATTAACATTAATAATAATAATTACATTAATAATAATTACATTAATAATAATAATTACATTAATAATAATAATTACATTAATAATAATAATAATAATTACATTAATAATAATAATTACATTAATAATACATATCAATTATGTTTGCAATTACATCAAAATTAACAATAGTAGTACATTCTATATTTATAACTTGAAATGGTGAGGAGGCAAGTTTTGACCAGTTTTTTTTCTTCTTCTATTCTCCTTCTATTTCACAGGATGTGATATGCAATTCTTTTTTCTTTGCTTCAGCTTGAAACAGTTCACATGAAACAGAAAGTCTAATGGGATAAAAAATTCTTATTTATTTATACTTTTTAAGGGAAATGTTGTAATTCGAAAATTCCTTTACACTGTAGAACATGTTGTTAAGCAGGAAAGCTTTCAATTTACTTTTAAATGTATGAATTGTGTTTATGTCTTTGATATCACTGCCTAGTTTGTTGTAAAGTGTAATGCCCTCTATTAGGGTACTTTTTTGATAAAGTGTAGTTTCAGAGTGGGGAACGTGTAGGTTATCCTTTTGACGGGTGTTGTAGTTATGTACATCAGAATTTAAAGTAAAAGTGTCTTTGTTTTCCATGAGAATTTTCTTTGTGAAGACCACTATTTCAAATATGTACATGCATGGTAGAGGAAGAATCCTTAGTTTATTAAACAAGGGTTTGCAAGACTCCAGCTTATGAGTGCTGGTCATTGTTCGCAGTATTCTTTTTTGGATAATAAATGTGCGAGTGCTTTCAGGGGCATTTCCCCAGAATATTATTCCATATTTTAGGTGTGAGTGCACATTTGCAAAATACATTGTTCGAAGTGTCTCAATGTTGGAGCTTGACCTGAGGGTGTATAGGGCATAGCAAGATTTGCTGAGCTTCTTGTTAAGATTTGAGATGTGTGTGTTCCATTTTAGGTTTTCTTGAATTGTTAGTCCGAGGAAGACAGTTTCATGAGATATTGTTACAGGGTTATTGTTAATGAGCAAATGCTGAGAGAGTTTTTCTTTAGATCGAGGATTCATGAAATTTAGAGAGACTGTCTTGCTGGTGTTTATGATGAGTTTGTTGTCTTGAAACCATTTTACTAGTGCTTGCAAAGTTTTGTGAGTTTCTTTTTCTAATGATTGTTGTGTTTTTGCTTTGATGATGATGTTTGTGTCATCTGCAAAAAAGAAATTATTTTGTTGTTCCTTAAAGCCAAAGGCATGTCATTTATGTATATAAGGAATAGTATTGGCCCAAGGATGGATCCTTGCGGGACTCCACAATTTATTATTTGAGGACAGAAGTAGTATGAGGAGATTTTGTTTTCTTTAGTGTGTTGGAGGGCAACTATTTGTCTATGGTTTGATAGATATGATTTAATCCATTGGCCTGCAATGCCTCGAATCCCTAGCATTTCTAGTTTTCTTAAAAGTATATGATGGTCAATGATGTCAAAGGCTTTTGACAAATCTAAGAAAAGGCCAATGGGAATTTCCTTCTGATTTAGTGCAACAAGTATGTCGTTTAAAAAGGAGAAGATGGCTGTGTCTGTAGATCTATTACTCCTGAAGCCATGTTGTGCATTTTTAAGGATATTATTTGCATTGAGAAACTGTTTGAGTCTATCATTGAAAAGTCTTTCCAGAATTTTTGAAAATCCTGATAACAGGGAAATAGGCCTGTAGTTCATTGGGTCATAACTATTGCCCTTTTTAAACAATGGTTTAATTTTTGCAGTTTTGAATATATCTGGAAATATGCCTGATTTTAGAGAGTAATTGCAGATGTGAGAGAGTGGTTGCACTATACATGGAGCACTGTGTTTAATAAGAAAATCTGGAATGTTGTCCATGCCTGCTGAGAATTTATTCTCCATTTGTCCAATGATTTTAAAAATTTCAGAGGGGGTGGTTTCATATAAAAATATGGAATTTACAATTTGTGTAATATTAGTGCTTGTTTGGTGTGTTTTATTGTTTAGAGAGTGTTGAGAGATTAACTTATTACTAATTTGTGAGAAGTGTTCATTGAATATATCAGCTATTTCTTGTGGGTCTTGTACAGTTTCGTTTTTGTAGTGGAGCTCTATGTTTTTTTTGTTATTATTAGTTGGTGCTGTAGTCTTTTTAATAATGTCCCACATGGCTTTTGTTTTATTACGTGCATTTGCAATGTACTTATCATTTGCTATAATTTTTGCTTGTTTGATTACTTTTTTTAGGATCGAATTATATGTTTTGTAATATGAAATGAAGTTTGAGTTACATTTGTTATTTGTTAGTATTTTATACATGTTGCGTTTCCTTTCACATGACACTTTGATGCCTGTGGTAATCCATGATTTAGTTTTCTTACTTTGGATCTTTTTCAGTTTTGGAGGGAAAATGGCATTGAAATGTCTTAAGTATATATTTATGAACGAGTTAAACTTATATTTATGACTTCAAACTTAACAGGCGCAGAGAGGCTTAACGAGGCCATGCAGTTGTCCAACGACACAGCAAGGCTCCGACATTCGTCTATGAGATTAACATACATCATTGATTGTTAGTGATTCCAGGCGCATCAACTACTCAGGTCATGGTCTGAGGCCTAAAGTTGCCTAGTAGGGTTTCCCCAACCACGTATCTCCCACCAGCGGGGCACACGGTCTAAGCTCCCGACCGGTCTCCCACAATGTGTGGTAGTGTAATATGTTAGTATGTAAGTAAAGTATGAAGATAGACAAGGAAGAGGTAGGAAAGATTGTGGTACATGGCGTATGTTAGAGTATTGCTCCGGCATTTGCCTGGTATTGATCCAAGAAACCAAGGAAAGCTACGGATCAGAGCAGCCGGCCGCTAGAATTCTCCTCCAGAGAGCGACTATATTTGACCTAGCTGAGAAGCTAGTTTCGAGAGTCCTGCCACTGCACAGCGTGTTATTTGACCATCTATGGGGCAGAAAGTCTAATAGCACAAATTAAAGAACCGAACTGACTTTCATCATGTTATAATTAACTAAATTATTCAAAAAGGTCAAATATTTCAAAATGTATACAATATAACGTGTTATAACAACATTTTAAGTATTTTAAATATGTTAAAATAGAATAAAACAGACCATTAATTATTTAGTACAAATAATAGAAAAAATATGCTGTATCTACATACTTTTCACACAATATTTCAATTTTTATCCATAAAAACAATGAAAACACATTAAACAATACATACAAAAAATTCAAAAGAAGTAAACAAGAAACATATGGTGAAACACAAACTGTGAACATGAAAATAATGAACTTAGAATGGACCCCTTTTTTTTGCTTCTGAACATAAATGTAACTTCAAATTAACTCCTCCCCATAACATGTCACACACAGTTTTTAACTGTTTGTGATGTAAATAAATAACAAATAAATCTGATGGTACCAGAAAAATGTTCTTGTTGATTGATCCATTTCTAGGAAATCAAACACTTTTTCATTGATATTTCTCTTTCTGGGTTTTGGGAACCCATATACTAACTATATATGGATCAGTCATACAAAGCAATCTGTTCAGCAGGTCTGTATTAGTGTCGATTCTGGTGGCCTTCCTAGTGAAGCCTTCTCTGTACTGCTTGTTTCATTTATTTATGGCTTCTTAGGCTTCTTCTGAATATTGTCAAATAGGCAACATAAAATAAAATTTTGTGTAAGGTTACAGGATTTGGATACCAGTTTTTATTTTGCAGACAGAGATTTTGAATATATTTAGTGAATTTTTCAAATTTAGCAAAATTAATTCTCTGACCAGAATTTATACATTCTAAAATAATTTCGAAACTCTATTAATTCCAGATTAAATCCAGTTATTTCTGCAGCCTTCCCAGGGTTTACAAAAAAAGAAAACTGGGTGCAGAATGCCCATTGTTTTTATTGGCATGAGTGCATTGTTGGAAATATTTTCAAATACTATTTCCTCCTGATCAAGCCAAGAAGAATTGAAATGAAGAAAAAGTTCTTTATGCCTCCTTAGTTTCTCCCATTTAATACCAAGAGTCAGGCAAAATTTCTTTACTTTGGGTTTCACACACTGCAAAGCACTATTAGAATTTTTTGCAATTTTCATTTCTTGCAACATATGTACAAATAAAGTATTCCTTTCTTTTTTTGTTTTTGGGTTTTATTACCCATCTTTCGAAGAGTGCCCTCCGGGAAAACGAACGAGACATTCTGTAAAGAATGGAAAAATTAATATATTCGCAACATATTTTTCAACGTTTGACTTCGCAAAAGTACTTATTTTAAAACCAATTTGGTCCCAAGTTGGTTCTAGAGGCAGAGGTGGATTTACGCATAGGCACAGTAGGCACGTGCCTACGGCGGCAAATTTTCAAGGGCGGCAAATTTTCAAAGGCGCAAAATTTTCTTGATTAATGTAAACGTTTCAGTGTTGAAACGTTAATAATGTTGAACGTTACTTGCTATGAAGATACAGTTTATATCCAAAATAAGCTAATCCAAAAAAAAATATTTAATTTATGAAAACAATGTGCAAAATATGTTATTTTTAAAGTTAAAACGTTTAAATTAATGAGGAATTGTTACTGAAAGGTTACAATTTGAAATGTAACATTAATTTTAAACAGGGGGCGGCAAATTTGATGTGCCTACAGGCGGCAAAAATATTAATCCGCCCCTGTCTAGAGGGTACTCTAAACTAAAACCGTGGATAAACGTGTCTTTCAGTAGGTTCTGATGAGTCGTCGTAAATTGCATTTCAAACACCAAAAGTGCCAATGGAAAGAAAAAACTACACAGATTGCACTTTTTAAATAGCTGGGGCTTTGAATATCACCAGAGACGCGCACAGGACTAGCAAACACGTTGCACTGAAACGAACAAATCTTAGCGAGGCTGCTACGGGCAAGTTGATACATGTTCAGATAAGCGTTTCCTGTACCTTGGCGAATTTCTAGTGAAATCAGTACTGTTACCATTTGGTCTGAACATCCTTGTATTGAAATAAGAAACAATTACACGTTCTGGTCAAGTATACAAAAAACACATTGAATCGGTAGTACAAAAAGCAACAGCAGAAGGTATCAAACTATATCCACTTATGAATACATCATTCCCATTAAAATTTGAAACCAAATTACTCTAAATAATTATTTGGCTCGGTGATATGCGCACTACGTGCGTGTGCTACCAAAAGCTCCAAACATTCTCTACAGGCTTAATATAATTCAATACGATCTTCCAACACACCACATTTCATAATATCCAATTACATTATCTTTAAAATTATATACTTTCTTACCATCCTGTTCAAGTGCTGCCCATTTTGATCTGGGTCATCAAGAAAGTTCCTCAAACAGAATTACAACGAGATTCTCTAAATATACCTCCTAAATCTCATGAAACAAAATTACACAATGAAACTCCAACAATTTGTAATGATTGTAACTGTAATAATTGTAATTGTAATGATTGTAACTGTAATAATTGTAATTGTAACTGTAATGATTGTAATTGTAATGATTGTAACTGTAATGATTATAATCATACTTTATAAAATTCTATAGGAGCTTTTGATCATAACGCATTCAACTGGGAAATATCCATCAACTGGGAAATATCCATTAACTGGGAAGTACCCATTAGTATGAATGTTTAGGCACGTGGGCTCTTGCGACATGTGACCACCAGCTGGCCGCCATCAGCGTCTGGAGTAAGCCCTTAAAGTGACGGACGATATGACCGACGCAGAGGCACAAGCACAGAAAGGCGATTCAACGCCTTACGGCCACGTCATGTTTGGGGAAGGGAGGCCACGTGCAACCCAAATGAAAGCGTATGATTACACAAAGCTCTGAGTACTATAAAATAAGCCGACGGGCCCCGCCCGGGGGGGACTCTCCGAGCTACCGTCTATTTGGACGGAGGTCTCCACGTCACATTGATGTAGCTTTGATTTCTGTGTAACTTCATTTCTGTGTAAGTAAAGGACTCTTGTTTCGACATTTGCTAAAACATATTCTGTCTTTCATTTTCACTTGTGCTGATCCACCATCCTGCAGTCTTCTGAAGGGACTTAGCTCCCAAGGACCCATAAAATCTAAATAATTTGTAATACGCGTTTGCTGCTTTAACTGCGACGCCCTGCCTGCCTATATCATTGTGGGTGCAAGCGGGGCCTAGTAAGCAAGCAGCAACGTACTCAAAGCAACTTACAAAGCATTACATGGTGGCAGCGGTGGGATCCTTCAAAATCAGAAGCACTGCTCAGCACAGTTTTTGCAAAAGTCATTTCTTCCAATTCTTCAAGGAGTCACGTATTCACCAGCGTGATCGTGGTGGAGCCTGGCCAGCGAAACCTTCCGAGAGGAGTTGGCGGAGTCCTTGGTTCTTCTGAGCACTACAACAGCAGCAGCCTGGTGTACCGAGGTGCCATCCTGTGTTCAGCCGTACGTGCAGCCGGCAACGTAACCGTAGCAGCGATCTCCATTTGGTTGCCTTCAGAAGAACTCTTCATCTTGTAAAGGTTAGTCCAACCTCTGGGTTATCTTGATCCAAAGTGTGTTAAGTATTTTGTAGTGCGCGCGTGAGCGTAGGAAACGTCGAAGTTTGAGTATTGTGTTTATCTAGTTGTGTTAGCTAATTGAGGATGATGGCTGATAGTCAAGGTGCTCCTCCCGAGCAAGATTACATATCCGTGCCGGAAGCAATCAAATTGGTACCAAAAAGCTTTGAGGGTAATCCGAGGGAACTGCGAGAATTTATAGAAAGTGTAGAAGCCGCATACGAAGTCGTTCATCCTAGTAAACACGGTTTATTTTTAAAATTTATTGAAGCAAAAATATGCGGAGATGCGAAAGCAAAATTAATGATTAAAAGAAGATCATCGTGGGAAGACGTACGTGACATTTTAGAGGAACATTACGCGACAAGAAGGACATTAGACTTTCATGTAAGTAAACTATTTAATAGTAGGCAAAATTTTAATGAAACTTTAATTCAGTGGGGTTCGCGCATTGATGATTTATCCGCTGAATTATACAGGGAAACGCGACGTAAACTAGAGCAGATAGAACCATCCTACGTGGAAGGAGGAATTGCTATCATGCAAGAAATAGTTAAAATATGTTTTGTTCAAGGATTAGTTGATGATCGTATAAAAACAATGGTAAAAGCAAAAGGAGAAGATCAGTCTATCTCTAAGTTAATTGAAATTGCATTAGAGGAGGAAAGTTCTATTTTGTCGCAACGACACAAATTCAGTAATCCAAATCAGGTGAATTTTAAACAATTACCACGTTATGATCAGCGTAACAATTCAAAGAAACATTCGATTGTAAGAAAAGAAGTTAATTCGGCAAGTATAACATGTTTCCGATGTCAGAAAACAGGACATAAGGCGCGAGAATGTACGGGTACACCAGTACCGACCTGTGCAAAGTGCAATAAGAAAGGTCACGAGGCTAGAAATTGCAGAACGCAGGGAAACGGACAGCAGGGCTGTCTGAGCAACCGGAGATAAGTCCTAGGCAAGCAGGTTGCGGTTCGCAAAAGGGTTGCGAAGCAAAAGCAGGTTGCGATTCAGAAAGGGGTTGCGAAGCACAAGCAGGGTGCTGCCCACAAGTACGAGTAGATGGCGGTGCGCAAAGGGATTGCGACGCGAACAATTGTATGTTAGAAAGTGAGTGGAATAAGGAAAGAGGGAACGGCAAACAATTAGGTTGTATTCTTCATGTCTTCCGGGCTGATGGGCCGTGGTCCAATTGGCTTTGAGATGCCAAACGTTTCGCCCACGACTGCGGTGGGCATCTTCAGTGGCGAGGTCTCGGGCGAAGTGTCCGGGACGGCGGCTGACTGGCGGCTGACTGGCGACTTTGGTCAGTCGCCAGTCAGCTGCCGTCCCGGACACTTCGCCCGAGACCTCGCCACTGAAGATGCCCACCGCAGTCGTGGGCGAAACGTTTGGCATCTCAAAGCCAATTGGACCACGGCCCATCAGCCCGGAAGACATGAAGAATATTGACTCCGGCCGTGAAAGCCTACAATGCTGAATTAGGTTGTAGCCGAAAAGTCACTAAAGAGATCGCGACTCGAAGTGACGCGGAGACAGGTGAATCTCCGGACGAGAATATGGCAAGGGTCTGTAGTTCTCGAGGTTTAAACGTAAATGAGTTACAAAGAGGTTGCAGAAATTTAGATCGACATTACGAGCTAAATGAATACGAAATATACGTATTGTGTAAGCAATTGAAGGGTGAAATGGGTGTAGCATTGATAGATACTGGGTCCCAGGTATCGTTGGTAAAGTTAGAAGCAATAAGAAATAAAAGAGAAATAGAGCATGCAGATGAACAAATGATAATAAAAGGAATTACAGGGAATAATTTAAAAGTAATTGGTAAAATACTACTTGTCTTGGAGAACGCATCAGAACCTCGTAAACACGAATTTTATGTGGTAAACAGTTTGCCACACGAACTCGATATGATATTAGGGCAAGATGGTCTCAGTGCGTATGGAATATCATTAAACATCCCTTTTGATATAAGAGTACCCGCTGCAAGTGAAACGATAGTATCGTTACCAACCACAGAAGTAGGTGATAGATTAATTGAAAATCAAACATTAAAAGAAGGTGTTTATATAGCGTGTGGACTAGTGAAATGTAAAGACAATAGGTTTCAGTGCTTATGCGTAAATGTTACAAATGAAGAGCAGGTAATTAATGTGAAACCTGTATTGAGAAAAGTACCGTCGAAAAGAGAATGGATTAGTCACTCGAAAGATCCTGAGAGAATTCGTAAATTAGATGAGAAATTAAGATTTTCGCACATTAAAGAGGGTACTAGAGAAATTCGGGCAATTTGTCATCAATTCCAGGATATCTTTAAATTAGAAGGAAACAAATTAACGAGTGCGAGAGGAGTCGAACACACGATTCCCACACCAGGAATCCCGAGAGGCAAAGCGATTACTCTAAAAAATTACAGATTACCGGAAAAACATAAAGTTGAAGTAGAAAAACAAATTCAGTCTATGCTCGAACAAGATATAATTACACCAAGTCAGAGTCCTTGGAATTTTCCTTTAGTAATCGTTCCGAAGAAAATAGACGCATCAGGCCAAAGAAAATGGAGAATCTGTGTAGATTTTAGAAAGTTAAATGACGCCTCTATAGGAGACAGTTTTCCAATTCCAAATATTCAAGAAATATTGGACAAATTAGGTAGGGCTAGATATTTTTCAGCTCTCGATTGCGCGAGTGGATATTGGCAAGTGCCAATAGCGGAAGAAGATCAAGGTAAAACTGCGTTTAGCACTAACACCGGACATTATGAATTTAAGCGTATGCCGTTTGGTTTGAAATCCGCTCCCAGTACCTTCCAGAGGCTTATGAATAACGTATTATCAGGAACGTTAGGTAGTCGTTGTTTGGTTTATTTAGATGATATAATAATATTCGGAGAAACTTTGGAAGAACACAATCAGAAGCTGATTGAAGTTTTTCAAAATTTAAGGGAATGTAATTTGAAAATAGAACCAGATAGATGTGAATTTATTAAAACAGAATTACAGTATTTAGGACACCTGGTAACGCCAGATGGTGTAAAACCAGATCCAGAAAAGATTCGAGCCGTTAGAGATTTTCCAATACCAAAAGATATCAAAGACATAAAATCATTTCTCGGTTTGACAGGTTATTATCGTAGATTCATTGACAAGTTTAGTACAATTGCTATACCTTTGACAAAGTTATTAAAGAAAGATACTGAATGGAAATGGGAACAAGAGGAGCAGAGTAGTTTTGACTCTTTAAAGAAAGAATTAACACAAGCGCCAGTACTTCAGTATCCTGATTTTCAACAACCATTTATTCTAACAACGGACGCGAGTAATTATGCTATAGGAGCAATACTTAGTCAAGGAAAGATAGGAAAAGATAAGCCGCTTGCTTATGCATCTCGAACTTTTAACAAAGCAGAGTTAAATTATTCTATTACAGAAAAAGAACTCGCAGCTATCGTATGGGCTTGTAAACATTTCCGTCCATACTTATTAGGAACAAAATTCACAATCGTGACAGATCATAAGGCTTTAACGTGGATTTTGAATGTAACAGATCCAGGATCTCGATTAATGAGATGGAGATTATTGTTAGAGGAATACGATTATGAAGTGATACATAAAGCAGGAAAAATGAATGTCAATGCAGATGCGTTAAGTAGATATCCAGTAGTCTCTTGTCAGGTTAGTGTAGAGAATAGGCAAAGAATTATTAAAGAAATGCATGAATGTCCCATTGGAGGTCATCAAGGAATCAAAAGAACTCTAGAGAGAATTAAATTATATACTTCATGGCCGAATATGTCAAATGACGTAGAGAAATTTATTAAAGCTTGTTAGACATGCCAATTAAATAAAGTAACTCAGTTACCAGTGAAACAACCACTTATTGTGACTGATATTAAAGAGGCACCTTGGGAAAAGATTTTCTTAGACATTGTAGGTCCTTTACCGTTGACAATTAAAGGGAATAACTATATTTTAACATGTCAGGACAATTTGAGTAAATACTTAATCGCGGTCCCGCTTTCTGATTCAACAGCACAGGAAACAGCAAAAGCATTTAATAATTTTATCGTTTGTATTTTCGGTATACCAAATGAGATAGTAACCGATCAAGGTTCTAATTTTATGAGTGGCTTATTCCAAAATTTAAGTAAATTACTTAAAATAAAGAAAATTAATACTAGTGCATATCATCCAGAAAGTAATGGTGCGCTCGAAAGAACGCACAGAACGTTAGTGGAATATTTAAGATGTTTTTGTAAACAGCCACATAACGACTGGGATGATTGGTTACCATTTGCGAGTTTTACGTATCCAACAGTCCACACGAGTACAAAGTATACCCCGTATGAAGTATTGTTTGGAAGGAAAGCAAATTTACCGGGTAAATTGCAAGCGAATACAACTCCGTTGTATACATACGATGATATTGTTCAGGAAATAAGATTTAAATTCCAAGTTTGTCATGAAAGGGTTAGAGAAAATTTGAGAATACAGAAAGAAAAGCAGAAAGAATATTATGATGAAAAAAGGAGTAGAAAGAGGGAATTTAAAATCAGAGACCAGGTCTTAGTAAAAGTAGAGCAAAGAAATAAATTAGAACCGCTATGGAAAGGTCCATATGAAATACAAGAGGTTTTAAATGCGGGATCTGATGTTGTTCTACAAGAAGTAGGAAAACGTAAACGACTTAGAGTTCATGTAAATAGGTTGAAACCATACTTTGTTTCAGAGGAAAATTCGCAAGATGATCGCGATTTGGATACTTAAGCTGTTGTTAATTGCACTACAACACCAGACTGCGGTGGAAAGTCAAAATTCTCCAATATCGTCGTCAGCAGGAGTATATTTCGACGAAATAGGTACACTTTTGTTGTCACCAACTCAATGGAAGTTTGTAAATTACATAGATTTAAACCCTATTAAAGAATTATGGAAACAAACTAAAAGTCATCAGGCTCAAGTTTTAACTGTATGTCAAAAACATTCAAATGAATCATGGTATCATTTAACGGATTGTACAGCATTCGCAACTTATTCTCGATCAAAGATTCGTTATGTAGATTCTTTAAAAGATATAATTGCGGGTTATTTAAATGAAAATACTTATGGTAGGCAGAAGCGAGGTGTTTTGAATTTTATTGGAGAGGTTAGCAAAATTTTGTTTGGCACAGCAACAGAATCTGAAATTAAAAGTTATCAAAAGCATATTGATACAATTCAGAAAGAACAAAGAGATTTTTTAAAAATTTCGGGAGAACAGATAACAGTAATCAAATCAGCCATTCTCACATTTAATTCTACAATGTATAAAATAGATAAGAATGAGAAAATGTTAGCTGATAAATTTAAGAACTTTGCAGAGAAAGCATCCATGGCAATTAACAAATTAGAGGAATCAACCACTGTAATATCAATGATGAATGAACAATTGAAACAAGTAGAGAGAGGAATTGAGGAAAGTCGGTATACGTTTGATATTTTAGTAGATGCATTTGTTCATGCTCAAGATGGTGTGTTACAACCTCAACTGGTCACACCAAATAAAATAAAAAGTTATATGGATCAAGGTAAACCAAAGGAGGACCTGGACTATCCTCCTTTTCCTATTAGTGAACTAAGTAAATTAATAATTCCTATCATCTATTCTTTTCAGAACTATTTTGTATATGTAATCCAAATACCTCTTATTTCAAACACTCAATATCAATTGTATAAAGTATTACCCTTTCCAGCAAGAGTGAAAGACGATACATTTATGTATCTTAATTTTAATAGAGAGTATATATTTAAGGACACTATGCATAACAAATATGGAAAGATGTCTTCCAATGAATTAAGTAATTGTTTTAATCCTAATAAAATTAATTTTGTTTGTAAAGAGAAAGTACCAGTATATACATATGTTCCAGATGTAGATTGTGAAGCTACGCTTCTACATGTATCTAATAACAGAGTTCCAGATGTGTGTGACAAAAGAATTATTAAATTAACAAGAACACACTGGATCTCGCTATATCTGAGTAATGAGTGGTTATGCGTTGCACCGAGCCCCGAAAGATTTGTAATTTTGTGTCCTCTTCAAGGAACACGAAAAATTGTCTTAGAAAACCAAGGTAAACTACACCTCCCAAAAGGTTGCAAAGGTTATTCTGCTTCCGCGACCTTATATGCTAGTAGTCAAATAGAAGTCAATCGAACTGAGCTGGACGTATTACCTGTAATGTCTCCAAATTTTGATTGTTGTTTTGATGAGGAGACGAAGGAGAAATTAACTAATTTAGATATGGATACTCCTCTGCAGAATATTCTAACTTCTGCAGATGATTTAAAAATAGCGAGCTACAAGGTATCAGAAATAGAAGGGCTGATTAAAGATCAAGAAGAAAGTATTCTTCCTTCTGTCTGGTATCAAGGCGCAACATGGTTAGGATCACTAATTGTATTTGTTTTGTTCATAATAATAATTACTTGCTGTAGTTGTTGCTGTTGCAAATGTTGCAGAGAATGTGGTTTTTGGTTGTGGGGCAAATGGAGTCCCAGGGACTGTTGGGCACAGGCACGAGAGAGATGCTTGGTAATAAATACCTATCAACCTGTAGTATCCTACCAAAGGGATCTCGACAAAGTATCTCCTGTCCTATCAACACGTTCCCTCCCAATAACCCGTGAGCCAACATTTGCAGACGTAGAGGCAACAGCAGATGGACAGCATACGCCATCCAGTATATATCCAGATCCCACGCCCAAGAGGCTCAGACGGTCCACTCGATATGTTCGTTGAATAAAAGTAAACCACATGGTGGTTCACTTTTGAAAAGGGGGAAGGTGTAATGATTGTAACTGTAATAATTGTAATTGTAATGATTGTAACTGTAATAATTGTAATTGTAATGATTGTAACTGTAATGATTGTAATTGTAATGATTGTAACTGTAATGATTGTAATTGTAATGATTGTAACTGTAATGATTATAATCATACTTTATAAAATTCTATAGGAGCTTTTGATCATAACGCATTCAACTGGGAAATATCCATCAACTGGGAAATATCCATTAACTGGGAAGTACCCATTAGTATGAATGTTTAGGCACGTGGGCTCTTGCGACATGTGACCACCAGCTGGCCGCCATCAGCGTCTGGAGTAAGACCTTAAAGTGACGGACGATATGACCGACGCAGAGGCACAAGCACAGAAAGGCGATTCAACGCCTTACGGCCACGTCATGTTTGGGGAAGGGAGGCCACGTGCAACCCAAATGAAAGCGTATGATTACACAAAGCTCTGAGTACTATAAAATAAGCCGACGGGCCCCGCCCGGGGGAGGAATCTCCGAGCTACCGTACACATGGACGGAGGTCTCCACGTAACTTAGATGTAACTTCATTTCTGTGTAACTTCATTTCTGTGTAAGTAAAGGACTCTTGTTTCGACATTTGCTAAAACATATTCTGTCTTTCATTTTCACTTGTGCTGATCCACCATCCTGCAGTCTTCTGAAGGGACTTAGCTCCCAAGGACCCATAAAATCTAAATAATTTGTAATGTAATACGCGTTTGCTGCTTTAACTGCGACGCCCTGCCTGCCTATATCATTGTGGGTGCAAGCGGGGCCTAGTAAGCAAGCAGCAACGTACTCAAAGCAACTTACAAAGCATTACAAATTCATGAACAAGAATATGCTCCATTTCCAACTTTATCATACACAATTCTAAATAAATTAAAAACAATTAGAATTGTTGTGTGTTCCTGCCAAATAAGACACTCGAAACTAATTTTAGGAGTTCTGTAATAATCTACACAACTTTGTAAGGTCTTTCGACCGAACGAATGTATAGCTTTCGTTTTATCGTCGCGACGTGCGATCCTCGTGTTCCGAAGTTGCGTATTCCGAAGTTGCGTATTCCGAAGTTGCGTATTCCGAAGTTGCGTATTCCGAAGTTGCGTATTCCGAAGTTGCGTATTCCGAAGTTGCGTATTCCGAAGTTGCGTATTCCGAAGTTGCGTATTCCGAAGTTGCGTATTCCGAAGTTGCGTATTCCGAAGTTGCGTATTCCGAAGTTGCGTATTCCGAAGTTGCGTATTCCAAAGTCTTCACATTGCAAAGTCTTCGTATAACGAAGTCTTTTTATTCCGAAGTTTTCTTGTCCTTAAGGCTAAATGCACCGAAAAATACTTGTAGGAAAATTCAATAGATCGCAGCACTATCACAGGGGAATTTACTTTACTGATAACGTCTGAATCAATGGTCCGATTTTCGATTTGTATACGGCATTTGACGCCTTTTTAAAATAGAATTTACGCTACGATGACCTTTTTCCAAAAATCTAGCAAAAACGCGAATTTGAAATTAGGCCTCGAACTTCCGAGAACAAGTTTAAAAACGTGGCCTTATAGCGCGATGGCGACACATGCTTCCTGAATCCAACGCCGTGACAATCATGCAAATCGGACGAATAGGAGCGTCGTAAAGTGAAATTTACGAAAACACCTCGCCCCCCCACTACCCCTTCTGCGCCGTTGCGTCACCCACCCGCCCGTTGTGGACCCTCTGTCAGCGCGGTGGCACGGCCAGGCCCGGGGTCGTGCGGCCAGCCCCGACGGACGGACGGAGGAGGCGGTACTTGCGGGACACGCAAGACACACACTCGGCTTATGCGTTCGTCACTTTGCATCTCAATCTATTTTTCCACGGATATCAAACTAGAGATTCTATACTACTATTACAGACCGAGGTAAACGGTCTGTAAAAGTAGTACATAACTACCTTTTTCACCTATTTCCGTCTTCCTTCGAATACCATTTTAAAATTTTTTGATGCATTTCTCAAAATATTGATTCCGATTTTTAACTATTTTTTTAAAAAAAGGAACTAATTGTGTAAATATCTGCATTATTCCATCTCCTCACATCTTATTTTAGATATATTTTACTTCTAGGGTCTTCTGTTATCACTCCACCTCGGTCTAAGATCTTCCGTTGTCAAATACCGTAAGAAGTGAGCGGAGTATACGCACGATTCTTTTATCATACAACTCGATTTTTGATCTCAAAACGACGTTTATCTGCTTTAAAGAGGGTGAATCTCTTTTCCCAAGTAAAATAGTCGAAGCTAATTTTAAAAATGTTTTCGTACTTTCGGACAAATTTTAAAAAATGCATTATCTTGGCTGTCCGGGTGACGTCGCGTCGAAGGCAGTTCTGCAGACGTTTCGACCAATTTGTCGTGGTCTTCCTCAGGGCTGGTATGCCCATACATAAGATGGTATGGACATGGTAAGACCACGACAAGATGGTCGAAACGTCGGCAACAATCTTCGACGCGGCTTTACCCAGACAGCCAAGATCATGCACATGACTCTGGCCGAGGAAGCCTACGACTTCAAATTATAAAAAAAGTGGTAAAATAGCGGTCTGGCGAGCTGTATCCTGACTCCAACGCCGTAACAAGCATCGAAATAAGATAGTATGAATCATGACTTATCCCAGCGTACTTGGTAAGTTATTTTGATATAAAATAAATATGTTATATCTGTATAATTTTGAAGGGAATAAATAATTCCTGGTGAGTCATTTCATACAGACTACGTAAATGAATAAAGGGTAATGATGCAATTGGATAACTCCTAGATGTTTGCTTGCATTTGGAGCGTGTTTTTCCATCCATTTTCTTTGTTTTATAAAAAGTGGATTTTCTAGAAAAAGTTATCTGTAGAAATTGCATCATGCAAAACCAGTTAGACGTGATTCTTTCGTGACATATCGCACACAATGATAAAAATAATATGGAACATTCAAACGAGTTTAAAAACGAAGGAAATCTTTTTCTGTGAGTATGATCTTAGGATATGCTTTACTCTAACGCTTACGCAAATGCAATCTACACAACATTCCAGAGTAGATAGAAAATGAGTTTTCTTTCAATGTGAATTATTTTTGAAAATCTTAAAGTATATGCTTACAGTAACAACATTCTTAAAATCCTTTTTTTTCTTTTTCCGAGGGATGACTTTTGCCGATTGACTGAATCACACGGTATTCATGCAATTGTGTTGTTATTGTCTCGGCTGTCTCCTTTCTTTGGTAATGGAATAATTATAATGCGTTGCGAATCTGTTGTTCACTGTTTTATTTTCCAGATCACATTGCATAATTGTGTTAGTATCGCCAAGATTTCTTTCCATGTATCTTTGAATAGTTCAATTGGAATATTCCATAAGTGGAAGATCAACCCAGCAATCGATCAAGTGAGGCATCGACCCAACAAGTCGATCAAGTGGTGGATCGACCCAGCAAGTCGATCAAGTGGGTGATCGACCCAGCAAGTCGATCAAGTGGGGGATCGACCCGCAAATCGATCAAGTGGGGGGATCGACCCAGCTGGTCGATCAAGTGAAGGATCGACCCAGCACGTCGATGAAGTGGGGGATCAACCCAGCTGGTCGATGAAGTGGGGGATCGACCCAGCTGGACGATCAAGTGGGGGATCGACCCAGCTGGGCGATCAAGTGGGGGATCGACCCAGCAAATCGATTAAGTAGGTGATCGACCCAGCAAGTCGATCAAGTATGTGATCGACCCAGCAAGTCGATCAAGTGGGTGATCGACCCACCTGGTCGATCAAGTGAGGGATCGACCCAGCATGTCGATCAAGTGGGGAATCGACCCAGCTGATCGATCAAGTGATAGATCATCCAGTAAGTCGATGAAGTGAGGGATCGACCCAGCTGGTCGATGAAGTAGGGGATCGACGAAGCTGGCCGATCAAGTGGGGGATCAAACCTGCAAGTCGATCACGTGGGGAAACGACCCAGCTGGTCGATCACGTGAGAGATCGACCCAGCTGGTCCATCAAGTGGCTGATCGACCCAGCAAGTCGATCAAGTGGGTGATAAACCCAGCAAGTCGATCAAGTGGGTGATCGACCCAGCAAGTCGAACAAGTGGGTGATAAACCCAGCAAGTCGATCAAGTGGGGGATCGACCCAGCAAGACGATCAAGTGGGGGATCGACCCAGCATGTCGATCAAGTGAGGGATCGACCCAGCTGATCGATCAAGTGATAGATCACACAGCAAGTCGATGAAGTGAGGGATCGACCCAGCTGGTCGATGAAGTGGGGGATCGACGAAGCTGGCCGATCAAGTGGGTGATCGACCCAGCAAGTCGATCAAGTGGGGAATCGACCCAGCAAGTCGATCAAGTGGGGAATCGACCCAGCAAGTCGATCAAGTGGGGGATCGATCCAGCAAGTCGATCAAGTGGGAGATCGACCCAGCAAGTCGATCAAGTGGGGGATGGACCCAGCAAGTCGATCAAGTGGGGGATCGACCCAGCAAGTCGATCAAGTGGGGGATCGACCCAGCAAGTCGATCAAGTGAAGGTTGGACGCAGCAAGTCGATCAAGTGAGGGATCGACCCAGCACGTCGTCAAGTATGTGATCGACCTAGCAAGTCGGTCAAATAGGGGATCGACCCAGCAAGTCAGTCAAATAGGGGATCGACCCAGCAAGTCGATCAAGTGGGAAATCGAACTAGCATGTTGATTAAATGACGAATCGTCCCAGCAAGTCAATCAAGTGGCGGATCGACCCGGCAAGTCGATCAACTGACGGATCCGTCCAACAAGTCGATCTGACTATCCTGGGTATTATAACTATTTTGACTATTTTGATTATTGAGACTATTTTGTCAGTTAGTCCTTCCGTCAGTTCTTCCGTTAGTCGGTCCTTCAGTCCATCTGTCAGTCAGTCCGTCCGTTTAGCCGTTCGTCCGTCAGGCCGTTCGTCCGTCAGGTCGACCGTTTGTCCGTCAGGCCGACTGTCCTTCCGTCAGGCCGACTGTCCGTCCGTCAGGCCGACTGTCCGTCCGTCAGGCCGACTGTCCGTCCGTCAGGCCGACTGTCCGTCCGTCAGGCCGACTGTCCGTCCGTCAGGCCGACTGTCCGTCCGTCAGGCCGACTGTCCGTCCGTCAGGCCGACAGTCCGTCCGTCAGGTCGACAGTCCGTCCGTCAGGCCGACAGTCCGTCCATCAGGCGGTCCGTTAGTCCGTCCGTCAGTCCGTTAGTCCGTCCGTCAGTCCATCCATCCGTCAGTCCGTCCATCCGTCAGTTCGTCCACCCGTCAGTCACTCCCTGTTTGTGTGCATGAATTCCTTTTCATCTTTAGATAGAATTATAAAGTTTCTTTTATTTCGTTTCTCATTCACTTTACCCTATGGTAACTATATCATGTAGTCACTAGATTATTTATAGCTACCCAACAGTTCTCACTGTTGTTCGTTTTTTTGCATCTGAAGATAACATGCTGGAAAAATGTGCGACACATTCCTAAACGACCGAAACGTGATTGCGTGATATTTATGAACTTTCATACAAAAATAATTTTGATCCTAAAAGATAAGATAATTTACAAAGTATGTATATTAATTTCATCAAAATCACAAAGGATATTATTTAAACATTTCAAATACAAAGACCAAAGTGATGGCATTTACGGAAAAACATTATACGCACTTCTTGAAAAGTATGACATGTGGCCAGTTGGTCATTTTAAATATTTTTAAAATAATATAACCTGTTTAACAGAGGTAGATCTAGATGAAAAAAATCCAAAATTTCCAGAAAATATACTGTCTGCTCGACCGCAAGGTAGAAGGGATAATCACGCTGGCACCAGGATTTCTGCGTCATCGGTATATTGTAGAGGTCCATGGTTTATATTCCTACAATCTTGATATTTCTCTTTGTACGATTTGATCTCGTAAAGTAAAGGATGAAATTACGTTACATATTTCGTAAATCATTATTACAGTTTTCATTTTCTATCTATTACAGGCAAGTAACACACACACACACACTCTCACACAAACACACATTGAGATTTTCGTAGAGAAACAAAATATTCCTATGTTTTTAGTTCAGTTATAATTGAATAGTTATATAATGACACGGTCTGTACACGGAGCAAACGGTTGGGAAGTGCAGGTGTTGCGGTTCAAGTGCCCGAGTGCGGGCGTTAGTCTGGGTGCACCTCTCGGAATGCAGCTAGCAAGCGGAATTCGTTGTACACGGCCAAAACAAATTAACGAATGTGTTTGCCGACCGGCCATTCTCCAGCGCGGGAGGCACTGTCACGTGAACTAGCGGTATATAAGTTAGCGGCGAAAATCGCTTGGCGGGATTCGATAACGAATGAAATCTTCGTGCTAATGCTCATTTGTCCACCCATGCGGTTGTGCTCGCAAGCCTCGACTATGCGAGTTGTCTCTCTCGCCATAGGACTACAGGCCAGAAGCGCGACGCGAAATAAGATGAAAATTAATTGTTCAAGCAATCAATGTCAAAATACTATCTCTCTGACTTCAGGGAGTGAAGGGAGGAATGACTTCGCTACATGGGACTGACACGCATTCTAAAGCAAGCGTTTATGTGTAGAACGCGTGGTAGAAGACACAGAGGCAGATCGTTATAGAAATGAAATTGGTAGAAGTCAGAACAGGTCATGAACCCATCCTTGGAGTAGAGGAGAAGAAGATGATCATAAGGGTGTCAACTCTGTTATTTGTTAATACGAGCATAACTGCGTCATCGCAGACCAGTACCCATAAAGCTAAAAAAGGATACTGTTATTTTTTAATTGCTGAATTATTTGCAGAGCTAAAAATTAATCTCAGACGTAGCACCGCTTTAACCGCCGGGCCTGGCCGTGCCACCGCGCTGACAGAGGGTCCACAACGGGCGGGTGGGTGACGCAACGGCGCAGAAGAGGAAGTGGGGGGGGGGCGAGGTGTTTTCGTAAATTTCACTTTACGACGCTCCTATTCGTCTGATTTGCATGATTGTCACGGCGTTGGATTCAGGAAGCATGTCGCCATCGCGCTATAAGGCCACATTTTTAAATTTGTTCTCGGAAGTTTGAGAACTAATTTCAAATTCGCGTTTTTGTTAGATTTTTGGAAAAAGATCATCGTAGTGTATTTTCTATTTTAAAAAGGCGTCAAATGCCGTTTACAGATCGAAAATCGAACCATTGGTTCAGACGTTATCGGTAAAGTAAATTTTACTTATTTTGGTGCTGCCACGTGGTGGCTACAAATTGTACTAGTGTCGGGACATTTAGCCTTAAGTACAATTCTTGTCCGTCAAATAATCTGACTAAATAACATTTCCCGGCTGTCGCCACGCGACTCATGATTTAATTCATAAATCGCCCATGAACGTAATATTACCTTTATAGGAAGACGAATGCGGAACAGCTTTATTTAATCACAATGTTTCAACCTTTGGTTTGGATTTTCTTCAGGTGTATACTTTTCAATGTATGTAAATTGTGTACATATATATATATATATATATATATATATATATATATATATATATATATATATATATATATATATATACTTTAATAAAATCAGAAAAGTTTCGAGTGCCAGCATATTTATTTATATTTGAACTTTCAGCTTTTGTCAAATTTAATAAAGTATCCACCTAAAGAAAACTCAAACGAATGGCTGAGATATTATCAAATAAAACCATTGTTCAGGTGGTCGTACTTCAATATATGAAAGTATTTTGACACACATAAATAATAACATTTCTCAAGTTTAAATTTGATTGGTACAATAATTGTACTTCAATTACTGAAGTTAAAATACAGAGATAGAACTTTCATCTAGTGAGCAGCGGATTATAAGAGCTGAAGCTAAATGCAGTAACGTTATCACTGGAGTAATAAGGACCGCGAGGCGAGCGGTCTCCTTTCAGACTGAGAAGCCGACGGTTCTCCGTCGTTCATTAATACTGAAGACCCACGTCGTTAGATGGCAGCCTCCGCGGAGCTGCCCTCCTGGCCGCTAACGACACGCGGTGCCAGTGGAGAGGGCGAGGGAACAGGTGGCGGAGCTGGCCTTATCGCTCGAGGCGCGGGGCTTGCTTTGCAGCTCAGAAACCGAAAGTGGGTCCCGCGAGGAGAAATCAAGGCGCTCGCCAGAGGTTGCTGGGAGGATATGTATTTTAATCCAATTCATACGAGAGAGGTAACCTCAAGGCAGCAACGGCTCGTCTAAACACCCTATATTTGCATTTAACTTCTTGTTTGCTAAGTATTAACAGCACAGTCGTATTTAATTTGGCAGTTCAAGTGTTGCATTCGTGTTGCGTGGCCATCCTGGCGTTATTTAGCAAATCTACTGTCGCCGATTCCCAATAGCCAATCAAAAAATTATCGAATTGATGCACGTCACTGTACTTTAACATTTTATTTGTTTTCCTTCGAGTACATTTTTAATATCAATAGTCAAGGTACTTTTTGCAGATTTAAATTAACCTAAATGCGTTATCAGAATTAATATCTAATGATCCGCGAGTTTTCATATAGATCCGAATGGTTCAGCGCAGCATAGGTTAGAGAACCTCTGCGTTATAGCATTTATCGACTAGCACGAGGAATGCGTCAGACTCGAGACACAGAAGTAGGTACTAGTTTTTGCATTTTTTTGCACTAAAAACAGAGCAAAATGAGTTAAAATACATTATTTTAGTATATTATTATTATTAATAATAATATTAGAAAATAGATTCTAAGGTCAAAGGAATATATTGCAAATTTATCTGAAGTTCATTTTATCCGGCTGCGAAATGAAATATTACATGTACAACTACCCCATTTTTCTTATCACTTGTGAATGTATTGCGAATAATGCCACGTTTCAAAACGAAAGGTTACACCTCGCAAGAGATTTAGGTGACGTACTCTAGACAATAGCTTTCTGATCATTAAAATAATTTCGACTACTTCACTTATGAAATTAAGAGCAATAGTGTTTAAGAATGCATACGGTATTAACAAATCAGAGCAGTAATTGACAAAAAATGATCAACGTTTTTAATCGATTTTCATTACCACCTCCTCCTTAGGACAGTGGTGTCTCATGCTTAGGACCCAATCATAAGCTACGATTTATCCATTATAGGAGGCTACATGTATCGATCTCTGTGTCGATGAGCAATAAAGAGGTCTTTTCCACTGTCTCATCCCAATAGTTGTTAACTAAAGGAAACGGTGAAAATATTTAATGATGCATTAGAGAATATTATAATTAAATTAATATTATATTATTAATATATTATAATTATAATTAAATAGACGATATTATTTAACAAGGTTCTCCAGAGAACACTGATAAAAGTAGAAATTTTTTTGGAACCAATTTGAAAATATGTATAAAGTCCGAAACTATATTATGTTGGGAAAAGATACACCAATATAACCAGACCCACTAATGTACAATTCAAGATCTGGAGAGCATTTTGAAGGAAGATCTGGAGAGCATTTATTCATATTTTTACAGTATTAATTCTTAATTTTAGAGAATAACCTAACCTTCTTAATTTTAACATTGCAGACGGCCTTGAAACAGAGAATGGAAGTTGATAAACATATTTGGAAATAAGTAAACATACCAGATTAACTTACATAACGAGTATTAATGAACCAGCTTCTTAAATTCAAATTTCATTCTTGAAAGAGTTATATTAAATTCCACTAATGCTTTAGAAATTCTTAGTTTCGACGATTTCCAAAGCACTTGTGGAGTTACCTAGTATGATAACAGTTCTGTTTATTTAGTTACTTTTACGTATTTGTCATAAAAACGGTGGTTTTATGAATTTGTCGTAAATGCAATATAAACTATGTAAGGGATGGAAAGCTATATCACCAAGACGGCAAAACCTAATATTTGAAAAACAAACAATTTTGAGTCATAAGTTCCCAGATGTTAAATAAAACGCGGTGCATATAATGCAAAAATCAGTCTCTCACACATTGTGAATGTGAATAATCAGAACCTCGTATCTTCTGAAGTTTAAATATTAAGTTGTATAACAAAGTTTTTCTCGTTTTAAGAAACTATTTATTTTTTCAGATACAGGTTTTGTAATCTTAACGATGATATAATACGAGGAGAAAGTAGATTAAAAGAGGATGATTACATTTATCTCGCATTGATATATTTATTTCAAAATTCTTATAATGAAAATAACGAGTAAAGCCTATCGATAATACACCTTTTATTTCATTACAGAACTATTGCAAAGAAGTTGATAGCAGTTGATTCAAGCACCGCAGACATTGACGATGAACAGCTTGCATAAAAGTTCAACTTTAACTGCAATATACAACAAGAGTCCTGATGCATTTTCAGTTTCTCAATGTACAAGAGAGAGAGAGAGAGGGGATCAGTAATTATAAACACGTCAATGTCATAAAACAAAATATTGACAAAATACGCATTTTTGATGACCGTTTGTTTTGTGTGATACGCGCTTCATGTTTCAACACAGCACGTACGCATCTGTAATGGATCCATGTGAAGAGACATTTGATGCTGAATGAATTAAAATCGTCCAGACACTTATTTAGATCAGACATTTATGCACATATTAACGTTACTGAATATTGCTCTAAACCAAATTCAGGCTCTTCCTACGTCGATTATCAAGAGAGTAACCATGTTTCGAAATTCTGCCTTCCCTTAAATTTATCTTTAACGTTTGATCGATCGATTACACTGTTCAACAAAAATGTACTCTGGAATTCTTCCCTTTCTCAAAACAGCAAAACTACCGTAAGTTGTTGTCGAGAAAAAATAATATAACAATGACGGATATTTTTAGTTCGTCTAACTTTGGTTTTGTGGCTTCACGATCGTCAAATAAAAGGACTTATTCTCATGAACGTCTTTTTCTTCTCGTCGCCAGTAGTTCTTCTCTGCGCCTTCTCTTTTCTCTGTCCAATAGAAGTTCAGAAGCATTGCAGAGTGTCATTCCCCTTATACCTTCGCTCCACTTGCGAAGTGTACTGATGGAATCGCTCTCCATGTTCGTCCCTTCAGCACCGCACTTGTCGGGAAGAATCCGGGTGAGGATGTAGGAAATTGATTTATCTTGTGATGAGATTTTTGTCTTCTACTACACCTGACTATTGAGTGTATTCTTGTGGAGTGAGTAGTCCAGGCATAGTGTCTCCATGTGCTTGAATGGCTGATGGGATGTTGTGAAATTTTACAGTCAGGTCTTTCTTCTGGACATGCCGTGCAACCTTCAGGCTGAACAGAGTGATACAAAGTACCCATATCGCATCACTGCTGAACTCAGATGTGCCAATAAAATCTCCATGCGTTAAAGTTTGTAATTATTTCTCATAACTCAAGTTTTAAATGTCATTTTCTGCTTTTTTCTTTATCAAATGAATCAAAAAGCCGGTCAGAAGGCCGAGATTGTTAGGGCAGTAGTGCCGAAGCGGTCTCGGACCAGAAGATCGCGGTTTCGAGTCCCGCCTCGGGCATAGGTGTATTTGTGTATATCTATATGTGTGTGTGTCGTCCTTTCATTCCTCACTATCATCATCATCATCATCATCTCATCATCTATACCCCAGGGCTACAACCTTGGGGGATAAAAATGGGGATTAATCTAAAATGCTGATTCCTCCTCAGAAAGGTCTTGCACCTGCTGAAGCAGGTTGCACGCGTGGACCGAGTTGTCCTATACCGCGAAAAAAAGAAAGAATCAGAATGGCTATTTTCAAGCCAGAAAGATTTTCACTGTTGGCCAGTGTTGCTTTGTATTTCCGGAAGCGTCAAGTACGATGGTTATTAGTTCCGTAAAATGAGTACTTGTGACCTGGAGGTGGCGGCGTTTCCTCGGTTGAAATGTGATCTACCCGTCGGTTTTGGTGTCTCCCCAGCGGAGAACTACCTCAGCCGTGTGTAGTCCTAGGTTCCCGATTGGTCTCCTGACAAGTAAAGTAATGAAGTGCATGTTAGTGTAAATGTGTGTAAGTAAAGTGTGAGGAAAGGACAAGGAAGAGGAAGGAACAAGGATGAGGAGGGAACAAGGACGTGGCTTCTGTGATGTAACGGTTACCGTATCTGTTACACCCAAGTTCGCGGGTTGAAACCCGATGGAAGCGGTGGATTCTTAAAGTCGAAAAAAAATTCTTCGTACGCCTTGGAGGGGAATTTAATCCGACTGTCCCATGTTGTATATTTACTGCATGCGAGAGACTTTCAAGCCTAAATGAAGCCTCTACGCAAAATACAAGTAGCCCCTTTCGTCGCCCGAATGATACTCGTACCTCCATTCTCTGCCAGACGGTGGGAGGAGCGTAGCGGAAAAGCACGAGGTCAGGAAGCAGAGCAGGCTTCGTGGCCTGAGCCTAGCCGCGGAAAATAAGGCCCTATTGAACTGAAATGAATTGAATTGATTTGGAGGAAAGATTGTGCGCAGTCCATGGATTCTTTGTTAGGATATACAAATGAAAATATTCGAGCTTTGTATGTGGAGGACCGAAGGAAAGAAAACAATAGAAAAAGAAGCAATATCTTACTCGTGTATTCAAAAACATAAATCTTTGTCCTTTGAAATATTTGTTCAAAATTATATTTAAGTCAAAAGGTTTCAAGATCATCAAAGTGCCACCAAGGATAAATAAGTGTTGTTCTACGGTGCCACATTACAGTCATGTAATATAGGGGATAACTTTAAAAAGAAGGAACATAAAATTTTCTGAAGAAATTTTCACATTTCCAGCTGACCTCGTTCTTCATCACAATTACTAATAACTGCCGCATCCAGTCCATCTCTCCACTCCACACCAAACTCATGAAGTAAAAAAGTATTAGCCTGTATTGTCTATCACTCTCAGTATAAAACTTGTTGGCTATAATTCGACAAACAGATTCAGGGATTAGACAATGTGCATACGACAGATAACAATCACTTAATAAGTTTGCGAAATAATGAGAACAAATTCATCCCCATCACAAGGCCACAGCACATGCTCAGCGCGCAGCACATGGTGATGGGGTGAAAGTGTCCTCGAAAAATATTGATTTTAAACTTAATAAATGCTTATTAACTTTCGTATGTGCAATACCTAATTCCCGAATATGTTCGTCTAATAATATCCAAAGAAGTATAATAAATAAGTAGATACAAACGTTCAGGAACTCTTGCGTGTGGAATCTCGTCTGTGAAATTGTTTTCTACAAAAAAAAATTAAATCGAAATTTATTTATTTATAAGAAACAACTGTAAAAAGAAATTTATACACTTATTTTAAGTAGTTTCTTATTAAAGTGGTAATAAAGTGTTAAATTAATGAATTTGTCACACTATGTTCTTACGCTTCCAACAAAATGTTACTCCGTTATATCGTTTCCTTAACACAAGGTAAAAATCGTTCTCAAATCCTTAGTGAAAAAATATTTAGAGCGATGATTTTATGTATCTTATTCTCCAAATCTCACCTGACGTCAACCACCGTCATCAATCTCCACCGTTTCTACCTACTAGACGTCTCCCCCTGTTCTAACGGAACTCGAATAAACAAGTAAATACGTTAATAAATAAGAAAACCAAGAAACATAAACGCAACGTTCCAGTGTCCGCACACAGCGCCTCAGGCGTGCGGCCGGAGAACGAAAGGAACCAAGGAACCACTTGCATTTGACCCGGTCGTAATTTAGTAAGATGAACGATAGGGCGCGGCAGTGGCGCGGCGGCGGCGGCAGCTCGGTCCGACTGCATCCCTTATTCAGAGGGCGGGTGAAGCGCGGCCGGCCGATAACCCTAACAAGCAGTATAAACGCGCGATCTATCTTCAAGCGGGGCTCGGCGGCGCGGCGCCGGGCCGAGGTGAGGCGCGGTGAGGCGCGGTGAGGCGTGGTGAGGCAGGGAGAGACGAAGCGCGCGTGAAACGGCTGCAGTCTTTTGTGAGGTCTCGGGGAAAGGGAGAAAAAGAAAGCCAACTTTCAGGGCCGGTGCATGTTGACGTTGTGTTCTAAGGCAACAATCACATGAATAATTAATTATTCGTCTTCTGCTGTTCTTTTTCTTCTTCTTCATATTTTCCCCCTTTTCCACTTTTACCTTTTTCATCCTTTGTTCTACTCAGATTTTCCTGTTTATCGCACAATGTATATATTACATTCTTATGGTTTCACTATCATCGTGGTCTTGTATTCTCTTCTGATTATTAATTATTAATACCTGTAACAAATATGTGGATTTCCTTGCTTCTAACTTGACTTGATTCTGACTTGAAAATTCTGAGACGATGTCTTGTTTTACTTCTGAGCACTATAGCTTAGCCTTCCTTCCACTCTTTCAAACCACCTCCGCCAGTTTTGCATGATTCTTAATTGTTTAATAAACATATTTCTTCTTCATGATATCTGATGTTGCTTGTAGTAGTATCTATTGATTATTACGACATTTTATTATCCACAAAACAACTTTTATACCCGTTATTGTTTGAACTAATAAACAGTTAGAACTTGTTATGAAATCATATATATAATTCATAATGGGAATTTCCTTAGGATGGGATGAGGTCAATAGGTTGTAATTGTTTTAAATAAATTGATTAAATACAAAAAAGTGTTGACTTTGAGGGAACGGTATGACCCTGCTTGACCTTGAAATTCAAAGGGGCCTCTCTTCGAGGTTGTCGAGGCCGGATAAAGAGAAGCGGTAACAAAAGAGTAACACCCAGTAAAAATATTTCGGTGAGGGGAGAATTTGTAATGCCACGCGCATCTTTCGCGCATCCATCGCGCTGAAATACTGAGGTACTTCCGTTTCATTTCTTCCGTCCGAATTTGCTGTTAAATAAGAATTCCACGACTGTAGTTGTGTAATAGAACTGTCGCCGAGCACACAAATTCAGGACTTTCCAATGAAGTGTTGTTCCTCTAAAAATATTATTCCGTAATATCCTTTTGAATATTTAGAGAAATATCTATTAAGTCTTTCCAAATGCCTTTTATTCATTGTAGTGTTTTTATTGTGCTGGCACTGAATAGAACACTTGTGGCTACCACTAGTTCAATTGTGTAGCAAACTCGCATCAGACATTTTATTAGATACTCTTAATTTTAGAGAAATGCTCATGCTCAATAGGAACAGATGGCGAAATCACGTAAAGATACTCAGAGCTTATTCGAAGATTGGAAGGATTCCAAGATCGGAGTTCGAGAGAGGTGGTAAGAACTACAAGGATGTTGAAAGAGTAGAGTAGAGCAGAGCGAGTGAGAACCATTTGTCTGAGAGCAATGCAAGGGGGTAAGCTTATTGTTTATCTGCAAAGTGAGTTAATTAGAAGGAAACCAAATAATATTATTCTGAACAAGCTTTTTGTAAGGATTAAAACATCATGCATGGAGGGACAAAAAAATAGGTATAAACGAGTTTGAATATGTAATAATTCTAAAAAATAAAATTTTAAAATCAAAGTGTAAGACTGTGACGAGCGTATTTAAAAAAAATGGAATAAACTTCCACACCAGTTCAGTTTAAGATGCTGTAGCTGAAGCAATAATGTGGATTGTTTTCCAGAGAGATGCAGCTGCATTGCTTTAAAATCGAAACTATATAGAGAATATTAGAAATATACAAAGCAAACTCGTGAGCAATAAAAGAGGAAAACTGATCGTCAATTCGGAATTGTGAACTTCCAGATTTCTCCTCACATTTTTTTCTTTTTACTCGCAACACCTGTCAATTTAATTAAGCAAGTTACGAACTCTCACAATCGAGTTCTAGAACTTTGAAATTAATATACAAGGATTTCACTCTCCTGTGCCTGTTTTACACTTGATTATTTCATTATTACTACATAGGAGAAAACTACTTTTATATTACCAGAATCTGAGTAGATGATAACAATGAAAGATAAACAATATTGTCTATGAAGAAAAATTCAATATCGATAATACTTATTCAGTAGCTGATACATAAATATGTTTTAAAGGCAATCGTTCTCAGTCACAGAAGAGGAATGAGCAAGATAGAATAATTGTTTATGGACGCGTCAACTGCGGAGGTCAATAGTACCTTACGTGTAGTGTACGTCATACACCGGGAAGTTGTGGTATAGCTCCCCGCCGAGATTCGGGTCGACTTATATGTCGGGTTGCTCTTTTCCCCGGGTGTCTTCTGCAGCCGGCAGAAGCCGGCAACATCGGTGGATGCCTCCGATGACACCCCCGCCCCCCCCGGCGGAGAAATTCTAACAACTTTCTCCAAAAAATGTGTTTTTACGAGATTCTAAGTGGCCAAAACGATGTTTGTGTGATTTACGGCATCTACAGAGGTGATTAATAAGCTCATTCGATTCCTCTCGACAGGTGAAATCAATTTTGGTAATTCTTAGCTGAATCTCTCCAGATTATTCTGAAAAATTCTCGAAGAACCCGAGATTTTTATGATTTTAATGCACATACGAGAAGACCGATGAAACACTGTGAATTGCCGTAGTATATTTTCGGCATTTACAAGAATCGTTTACACGTGATTCATCAGATCGATGATAAACAGACCTAATCGTGTTATGAAATAAAAATGAAAACAAATATTTTACACGATACTTTTTCATATAACTTTATTCGGACGAAAAGGAAAAAAACTAAAATTGTAGTTTATTTACTTTTTAAAATTATAAACTTGAAATCACATATAAAACTTTGAACATGCAGATACCCACAGGAGACCCCACGATAAATAAGCATTGAAAACTACGTAGGTAGTCTTAAAAAATAAAAACAAACTTGTGTCGTTAAATTCTGTAAACGCAAAGTTTCTTTTATCACTACCCTGTACAGCACCTATCGCGCTTAGCTCTATTCGAAAGGAAAGTCCCTCGCCCCTTCATCCGATCGATATCCTCTCGCCGGCCGCTCTCCCGCAGCGGTCGATCACATCAAATCAAGACGGTGCAGCGCAGCGCCACACGCGGTCTCGCGTCAGCGCTCGGCGCCCGCCCGGCTCTCTCTGCGGCCGAGGCCGGGAGTGGATGCCTCCGACGACACCCCCGCCCCGCCCCGCCTTGCCCTCGCCACAGCCCCGCCCCGCCACCGCTCCGCCCCTGCTCCCACTCCGCTCCCGCCCTCGCCCGAACCCCACCCCGCCCCCGCGACGCACTCGCCATACTCCCGATTTGCTCTGCCACGCCTCCACCACCCCGAGCTCAGTGCATCAACTGATGTCATTGCGGTGCTCCTGACCGGCAGGTCCTACGGTGCCACTCCCAACGGATTTGAGATACTAGCTTGTCAGCTAGATAGAATTCTAGCAGTCAGATACTCTGGCTCTTTTTCGTGGTTTCTCCAATCAATACCAGGCGAATGTTGGAGCAGTACCCTAGCAAACGGGACAAGGACCGCGTGCAATCTTTCCTTATTCTTCCTTGCCCTATCCTCACCTCGTACACACTCTTACACTTGCATGCACTGCACAACCACAAATGCCGGAGACCGGGAGCTTAGAGCTGGTCCCGCAGGAGGTGGATACCTGGTTGGAGACAAACCGCAAGCAGACGATGGTTGGCGCTGAATCTCGCCATCCAGCACGAGAAAATCTCCACCAGCTTCAGCGATAAAAACCTTCACTACACTCACGGGAATAATCTCAGCAGTTGACGTGCCCGGAATCACTAATCAATCAATGACTCAATTGATCCCACTCGCCCTTTCACGCCCCTTCACGCCCCCGCCACGCCCTTGCCAGGCCCTCATCGCACCCCGCTGCTGCCGCCGCCGCCGCACGCGAGCATTTTGTTTGGAGAAACAGGCGAAGCTTATGGATAACGGACTACCGCTTGGAAGGCGGCAAATTGTAATTCTACGAAGCAAGCAATGCGTGGCCATCGACGCCTGCGACAGTTGGCGGCGGGTGAGAGATCTCTCTGGGCAATCACCCGCCAGCCACCGTAGCCCACACCTTCGGGCGCCTAGGGCGTCCGCGCGCTCTAGTCTTGGCCCCCTTCCGCTGTTAGCCGAACGACCACTTCCGGGCGCCACGCCACGCCACGCCACGCGGCTCTCGCCAAAGTCCACACTGCTGCGGACATATGAATTGCTTCATATACAGAGTGAGTCACGTAACTCAAGCACCTCCTGTAATTTTAGAATAGTTGACATCATTTCAATACAGTTTTCACGAGACTGCATGAGGGAATAGAGCTAAATGATAAATGTATTTGTTTCCATTTTATCACTTGTATTTTACACGAAATTGATGTTACTTTTGTGTTTTTCAAATGGAAATTATACATATTTTTAGACTATCATGATGAGCGCACAAAGGCAAATCCAATAGTATTCATATTGTCATATGTTAGAGAGGCATTTTTTAAAATAGTTTTGATTTTTTGCCACTCGTGTTTAACGGATATTTTGAATGTAACTCCACTCAAAGTCACGCAGCCTTTACCCCTGTTAACGCACAAGCGGGTCATTAACCACGTGTTGCAAAAAAACCAAAATTACTAAAAAGTGCTTCTCTGACACATGAGAATATGTCACATCATAGGATTATGTCTATCATAGGATTCGTCTTTTACGCTCGTCATAATATACTAAAAATATGTAGTTGCATTTGAAAAACAAATGTCTCAATATCTCGTAGAATACAAGTGATAAAATGAAAATACCTAATATATAAACTAACCACATTCCGTCACGACCTTCTGTGAAAACTACATTACAATAACTTAAAACTGTTCAAAAAGTACAGGAGATGCAAAAGTTATCTGACTCACCCTGTACAGATGGGTGTAAAGTAATTAGGTATTTGTAATTATTTATAAAATTATATGTTAATGATTTAAAGTTGTAAAGAGAACCATAATATGCAGTATTTATTAGGATTTAATATCGCTTACTTCAATTAGTTCAAATTTTTATAGCTCAAAGCATCATTTTAAATGATGAACTTAGGTTTCGTCCATGAAAACGTGATTAAGTTCAGAAGTTCATAGTCTAAGACTGCGACTAAAATTGAGGACCTTGGAAGAATAATTTTTATAAATGATTATTGCAATTACTGTGATTTCGGCTTAATAAACACACATTTACACGCGTACAGTTCTTGATAATACAATTTAATGAACGTTATGGATTCATTTATACTGGCGAACATACATGCAAACATATTAATAATGTTACACACAACATAGTTATTTTGCGCGATTGATGAGGTGCCAGTAGAAAAGCCGCTCATGATGCAACCCACTTTACATGCGCGTTTAGCAAATTGCCCGACTCTCAAGAGCAAACGAGAGGGCGACAGGGGTATTCGGAACTTCGGGAGTCTTAATTAGCCATACGTATTTCCGCAAGATGTAGCCCCACATACGTCTTCTGGTAGAAAAAACGACCTGCTTGGTTACATAATGTCCAGGCGTCACCTCAAATTCTTTCATCAGCGACTGCACGAGGTGATTACAAAGACTATTTCAACATTGCTCAGTAGTGCGCCGCCTCTACTTCTCTTTGATCTATTGTTTCAGTAGGCCGTAGTATTTTTTGTATAAACTCTGACATACTGAAGGCTACTGAAACTGTAAATGGATGCAAATGTCGTCCCCGTCACGACTATTGTCGCCGTCGCATCAACCAAGTTCTATAGGCGCCATCATCGTTGCAGCCACTATTTCAGCCACTGATGCAATTATACCACTACTTTGTTTACATCACAACTGACGGCGCCATCTCTAATAGTGCTGTCGTCTCATTTCATCTGATCGGCTGATATCGGTTTGTCTCAGTGCAGAATTGCCTCTGACCGGGAGATCCAAGGGTTCGAATCCCGGCGGAAACAGGATTTTAGACACCAGCAACACAGCTAGGTTGTATTCATCCCCGTCTGGAGAAGAACAGTTGGGAGCTTGAGCTTTTCGTCGTTGGATCGGTGCCACGCAGGAGGGTAATACCTGGTGGGGGAAAACATCGTAAGCCGACGTAGGTCGGCGCCGGATCTTGCCGTCCAGCATAACTACCATCTCCCGCGATAAATACACGCACAACACTTACCGAACTAATGACTTTAGCAGTTGACGTGCCGGTATTCATCAATCAAGCAATTAAACGCGACCATCATCGCCAACATCATTGAAACCTAGCCATCTTCGCCTTCTCCCTTATCGCTATCACCGCCACCTCCACCATATCCAGCATCGTAGCCATCTTTGCCGTCATCACCGACACTGCAACCCCGCGACCATCTCATCCACAAAAATCAAACCCCGTCATTACCGCCTTCAGCTCCACTCCCACCACCACCACCAGCGACCTGCCCCCCCCCCCCGTCCCGGAGCGGAGGCCTCAAAGCGTCGGGCGTCCGGGGAAATCGAACGATTGCGAGGCCCGGCCGCCGGCAGCATTTTAATCCTTAAACAAAACGGGATTAAAGCGCGCCTTTGCCTCGAGGCCCATTGTGCGCAAGACGCGCGGATTGGCGCGCTTGAAAAGAGCCTTTTGTTGCGGCCGCTGGGGCGGCGGCGCGGGAAAGCGGGCTGCGCCGTGGGCGGCGACGAACCGATCGTCTTAGCGCCGGCTGAGTGCGAAGAAGCCGCTGACGGTTGGGCTGGTTGTTTCGTTTATTCGGGCTACATTACTGTGGATTGAAATGTTCTTTTGTTAGAAGGTTCTTTATTCCGGAATAGGCTTTATGTTTTATTGTTTATAACGTGTTTTAGTTAAATGTTGATTGCTGCGAGTTGTAACTGTTTTAATTATGGTATTCCTTTAACTTTTACTAATAGAATCTAGATGACTTATTTCACCGGACATCAGCCGTTGTTCTTTACAAAAATATTTCAAATTTAAATACAATTGTAATATCGCGAAGAGAATATCTTATCTGAGATTATTGAGAATATCTTAAAATTATGTTACATTCTTTTCTAAAAAATCACACTTTCTTTCATTCCAAATAATATGTAGTGATAACAACCTAAGAAACCAAGGTATTTTTCAACCTTCTTATATTATTACAAACGTGACAAATACCGAAATAAAGTCTGCCAAATTCAACCACTATTAATTAATAATTACACTATATATAAAAGAAACAATAGATAAAATACTTTAAATGTAATTTCGTACTGTCCTAGGTGCCTAACAAGCAGTTTGATATATTACATCGTATTACAAGAAATGCAAATGGAAAGTCGTAAATCACTAACAATGAATAAAACTTCAATCAGAAAAGATTTTCTGGGGAATGGTTCGCAATATTCAAATCCCTTAAAGAAATAAGAAGAGTAATAACCGCATTCATCAAACGTCGTCTCCAGATCAGCCAGATCAAAGTGGTTGCCGTTCATCGACCGTTTTCTACGTCACGACTGTGCCATATATTGAAATGGAATGTTTTAAAGCTATAAATGCACAGTTAAGAAAGTTTGCCATTTCTAAAGAAATAAGAATAAGTTAATTAGGGCTGACGACATAAAATATCTTTAAGCACTTCCCAGAGTTTTTGGTCATAGCGTCGACGAAATAATAGGTCGCTATAATAGAATATAAATAATAGGTCGAAATAATAGAAACGTCGTTGTTACCGGTTATTCTGAATTCGGCTAAACTTTGTAAAGAAGTGAGGGTAGATATTCCAGGGCTCAAGAAAACGTGCGGGTATAATTAATGATTGGAGAAAACCCCATTAGGCGAAGGTAGGTCAGCGTCGAATCTGACGATCCAGCGGGGAAAGATCGCCACCACCTGCACTACACTTACGGGTCTAATGGCGTTAGCTGCTGACGCGCCCGGAACCACTAATCTGTCCATCAATGAAGAAGTTGTCGCCGTCGCCTCCTCACATTGCAAATGAAGCCAACAATCGTCCCATCGCCCGGCGACGGCGGCCGGCCAGCGCACGTGGGGACGCCCCAACGCCCGGCCACCGATGCGGGCGCCGAGGTGTGGGAGCCACGCCCGCCGCTCCTGACGCCCCTCGCGCGCCCGCCCGCCCGCCCCCACGCCCACGCCCACGCCCACGCCATCGCACACGGCATCGGTGCCCTCGCTCCCCGCTCGCACGGTCAGTGGCGCACTCACGCTTTGCCTCCTAACGCTATTAACAGAAGAAGAAGAATGCCACGCTGACGTACAAAAGTAGTTCTTCTGTGCTGTACGAAATTAGGTGGTATTGTATTGGTTGTTTGAGTACCGGGAGAGATGAATTAGGGCATCAACTGGTGTCACTGCGGTCCCTCCGTCCTGGAGATCCTCGGTTCGAGTCCTAACGGTAGGAGTTTCGAGTTAGATTGACAGCTAGGTCGATGGCGAGTTAGATTGACAGCTAGCTGTGGCTGTCGGCAGAAAAGTTCTAGCGGCCGGCTGCCCAAATCGGTAGTTTTCCGTGGTTTCTCCGATCAATACCAGGCGAATGCCGGAGCAGTACTCTAACAAACGGGCCACAGACCGCGCGCGATCTTTCCTATCTTTTTCTTGACCTATCCTCACCCTTACACACATACACACACTCACTCACTAACATGCACTACACCATCAAACATGCCGGAATCCATTTTGTAGTAGAAAATGATTTTTGAATTTTTTTAGAATCAGATTTCTGGTTTATTTTCTTTCCTTCAACACCTCTCACAATTAAACTACTTTCTAAGCAATTGAAAACAAGGAGTTTGCGATTAGGATGGGACATATTTTATAGCTAAAAGTTAAAATATTATTCACAATACTGAAATACTGTACATGCAAGTAATGACAAAAGTCTACAAGCTGGAAACAGCGATGATTTTCGTTTTGTTATCAGAGGAAAGAAATGTGTCAAAAAACCGATTAAAGTTTTAGGTCATCAACACGCTTTTGGTCGCCAAATGAAGAAGCAAAGAAAACTGCCATTGTGAATTCAAATTTGTGCTCCTGTCACTTTTCATTCCGAGATTGTTGCTTTAAACATTAAGTCCTTTACGGCCTTCAATAAACGATTTCGTAAATGAATTAAGTAATCTACCAACCAATCCTTACAAATGCGTTTCATGCTGTGAAAATCGACAGTCACTAAACGTATCTAAATTGGTAAAAGTAAAGCTTTTTGAAGTCGCAAAAATGAATTGCAAAGGAGGGAAGTATTTTTATATTTTATTTGATGTATACCTGTTTGAAATAATGTGAATTTTATATTGCAGGTACTTTTATAACCTGAAACCATGGTGGAGTTACTCATTCTTCTTTGGCAACCGGTGAGTGAAAAGTACTTCGTTGCTCAGAAAATATAAGTATGTCACAAACTTAATATTCGATTCTATTCACTACACTTGTTTGGCACGGCTCCCCAGGTCTATAAATCATTTTGCTCATTTCAGTTTGAACGCATTCTCGTTCAATTGCTTTAGATATTACTATAGAGATTGTAGGAACTGCTGTTGGGTTTATGACATTAACATCATTTTAAAATTAATTAGAAGGCGTAGTTTTGTTATAAACGCTTAATGCAGCAAAACGGTTTTTCGACTTTTCCGAGGCCGACAGCCACCACAGACTCGCATTGATATTAGCCGCAATGCTTCTGAAAAAGTTTCATACTGAATTCAACAAGAATGACAAAACTACGCCTTGAAATTACTTTTATAATAATATTCATCAAATACATCAAAATCAATACACCACTTCTATTGCACTTCCAGTTTTATACAGCAGACTTCGTTTTCTACGTGACGCTTATGACATATTAAAAATTCCAGAAAGTGAGCGACGTTAAATCTTCCAAGACTTATCGGCATTAACAGATTGCATATTCTCTCTGTTACAGAATGGCAAGTAGTTGATAAATACTACTGACATTGTTGTTTTTTTTGTTATTTAAGGTCGCATCAACTACTCGGTCATTAGCGACCACTATTGCTTGTAACTGTGAGGATGACACGATATGATGATGATAGGGGACTGAAAGGACGAACACAATACAACCATGCCCGAGGCGGGACTCGATGATATTGTTTTTGTGAAGGTTCGTGGCGGCGAATACAGAAATGAAAAAGATAACGTTGGGAGTAAATCGTGTGACGGCAGCGAAGAAATCCACATTCAGGATTGGGAAGTGGGCTTGGAATCATCAGTTGATTAGTCCCGCGGAGTGTGATCTGGACAAGTAAATCATAACTATCACGACGGTGTTGTAATCCCATGTGATGAATTAATTTTTGTCTAGAATCGTAGTTGTAATAAGGAAAAGGTATTGCTTAATACTTAAACTATTTCACTGTATATGAAAAAGATTCCCGGAACGTTTTAGAAGCATTTCTAGCCAAATAATACAATCTTCTATGTCAAAAGTATGAACATATGAGCTACCTAGAGATGAAATGGACAGTCAAACATCAGCATGCTGAACGCCCCTAGAAAAGGCGAGTGGAAACCACTCCCCGATCAAACATGACCATTAACACCTCGCAGGAAACAGAGTAACAACCGCCTCCTGAAACATTTCGAATTTTCAAAAAATTTTACTACGTAAAGTTCAAAACATCACAATCACATCATACAAATTTTAATTGCAGAACCTGTCTGAAAAAGTACACAAACATTGTTTTTGAGTTTTCTGTCCTTAAATTTGGAACATAAGACATTGGAAAGCAGAAAAAATAAGCCAAGCAAAGACACCATGACCAATGTTTAGAAATATGTTCGCACCACACGCGTCACCGCTACGACTATTGCCAATGTTCGCCCAGGCTCACCCGTTACCTCCGGCTTTCTTCTACTCTGCCTCAAATATTAAAGGAATAAATGTTATGTAAAATACAAGAAATTACTTGAATGCTCTAGTCTGCACATGAGGTATTAATTTGTGTATAATTATTTAACGGACCGCGCGCGATATATTCCTTCCCCATCCTTGTCTTCTCCTCCCTTCCCTCACACACACACATTTACATGCACTTCACCACCACACACGAGGAGACAAGTCGGTCCTGGCGTGCCGTAGCTGGCGGAGGAGCGCTGCGAGCGGGCGGGCGCGGCGGGGGGCGGGGGCGGGGGCGGGGGCGGGGCGGCGCTGGCGGAGGAGGGGCTGCTGGGGTGGCGCTCGCACGTGCTGATGCGCGTGGCCATGTGCGTGGCGCTGCTCGTCGCCATCGTGCTCATGCTCACGCGCCCGCGCCAGCGCGCAGAGTTCGCCGACCTCATGGTGTGGTAGGTCCGCTCCCCCGCGCGCCTCCGACTACTTCCTGCTCCTCGGGTCACTGTCAGCACTGGAGACAAAGTTACGTAATGCTGCGTGAAAAGGCGGCGAATTTTCGTACGGAAAACTCTTAGTAGCGCTTCCTGGAAACGAAAAAGTGGATAAACGCACGTGCTAAATTTAGGAAAAAGTCCTCTATCACATGATGAAGCAAGAGTTCCTGTTTTGTGGGTCCTTGATACCAAAAAGTAGATTGACGGCAAAATGTCTGTCCGTCTGTGAACATCACCAGTGGCTAAACCGTTCAGGCTATATTCTCCATAATTGATATTCCGCCATCAAACTGGTTGGTGTTGTGGCTCTTTGTATTTGAAATCGATATTTTAATTTTCGGAGGTACTTTACATGAAGCCCCTGGGACATTTTCAAAATTTTCAAAAAAATAGCTACATCGATTTTGATTAACTTTACAGTAAAGGACAAGAGAAGAGTTCAGGGACGCTTTCGTTAAAAGCTTACAAAATTTTCGAAAATTGAAAAAAATAATTTTTTCGGCGTCTTTCTACGACTAAAATATCAAAGATGGGATGCTGGGAGAGGGCCAGCAACGCTGAGGCTTTTTTCTTTCTCATAAAATGTCCCCCAACTACCTTGCTTTGAAGCACCCTTCCACTGCATTGTCGCTTGGCGCGCGTGTTGGGGGTGGGGGTGGGCGGGAGCGGAGGCCTGACGCGCGCGTTGGCGGGCGAGGGCGCGGATGGGCGGGCAGCGCTGGGAGCGGTCGGAGCTGGGCGCGGCGGGCGTGCACCTGGACCGCTGGCCGCTGGCGACGCGGCGCGGCGAGGAGCGCGAGCGCTGGCGCCAGCTGCGCCCGCCGCCGCGCCGCGTGCGCTCCGAGGGCGCGCTCTGCGCCGCCGACATCGTGGCGCGCCTCACCCGCACGCCGCGCCTGCGCTCCTGCCGCACCGTGTGACGCCTCGCACCGGAGGCAGCACGGTTCAGTCTTCATCAAGACGTGTCGTTCATCTTTGTGCGCGTCATGTGCACTCACGCCTGCGCACTTGCCACACCGCCTGACGCGCTCGCAACGCGACAACTTGCATACATTGCCGCCGCCGCCCTCCGCTGCCAGAGACCCTGTCGCCTGAAGCCTAGGAGTGGCCCGCAGACGCAGGTACTCGATGGCGGACATCTTGGACTGATTGCCCCTTCCGCCGTCTAAAAGGCATGCGTCAATCGTCCGCTAGACGCTTGTTTCATTTTGGCGCGATTCACTGCACTTCCTGCGCCGTATGACGGGATTGTGCAACGGTGCACTTGGCGGAATTGCCGCCGCCTCCGTCCGCTGTCACAGCAACCACCTCCTGAAGACAGGAAGCGACTTGCGGACACAGGTGCTCGACAGGGGTCAACCTAGACTGATCGCTGTTGCTGCCATCTAAAAGTGGCACGCGTCAATCGTTTTCAAGACTCTTGGTTTATCTGGCGCAACCCAGAGCACAAGCCGCACTGTATGACGGGCTTGTGCAATGTTAGATCTTGAAGAGATTGCTGCCGCCGACGTCCGCTGCCATTGACCCTGCCTCTTGAAATCTGGAAGAGGCCTGCAAACGCCAATGACATGTGGCGAACACACCGCGTGGTTTGACGTCTGACGGATCGTACGTATCTCGCCATGAAATCACGTGGTTCAACTCGAAGCACCCTGGGTATCTCGTCTTGAAGCGAGGCGCGACTCTTAACTTGTATATTCTTTTTCATCCCCGAGTTAATTCATTATTCGTCCATTTGCGGTCTCAAATCGATTACATCATTTACTACTCATCTCATATGCAAATAAAATACGTTTCATAATTGTTTCTTAATAATATTCCATTCTGAAGGCATGATACATGTAGTCATCATGTTGATTGCGTAAGTGCGCGGTTCTCTTGGTAAAAAAATCTCCAACACCCTCACTTACTCTGAAAGGTTCCTGGTTCATTTGAATCATTCGATTAACTATATTAAATGTGCACTACTATATAAACGTTATGTTGACACACCATGGTCAGTCCCCTTGTTTTTTCTCATTGAAGCCTTGAACCTAAAATTCCCCCCTCAAAAATTATCCTGTGGGGTGCTGACGTGGTAAATAGTTCTTCACTCAGGTCTCACAGGATCGCCAAGTTTCTATCAAACTTTTTTGATCTGCTTACGTGAGAATTGTTTTTTCAACATCCTCTCTTAAAAATCCTTCTCACTTTGAATATCACTGCGCCGCTCAACGCTTCTTTTCCATTCTATCGGAATTGTTGAGTTCTTGATCTTGAAGCATTGTGCATATCTAACTTAAGGTTTCGATCTGATCCTAACAATTCACCAACAGTGCAGGGAGAAAGAATCGATTTGGACGACATGAAGTGAATAGTTGTTGCGCCGTAGCTTCATCGTACAACATCAGTTCGGAGGCGTTCTTCCCGATTACAAATATGTACCGTTGTTGGGCTTGTACACTGTTTATTATATTACTGATGTGTTTTTATGTAAAATGAATAGAATTGAAAACATATATAATGCCATATGTTGTACGTTTATTTAATTACTATTAAGTACGTGAGCAACACTATAGTATTTAGTCTGTGCTTGCGCCCTCAGAATTTTCTGTAATTAACGACACAATTATTTGCTTATCTAAAAATATTAGGAATTCATATTAGGCTTAAACGTGGTTTATTTTTATGACAATGTTATTTAAATTAACTATATTAAAATTAGTGGCAGTAACCCGAACTTATTATTCTATTATCTAGGCAGTAAAAGAAATAAATTCTATCTATAATGGAAAATGAAAGTAATTTTATTCACATCCTCACGGTACCATCAACTTGAATTACTTTTAAAACGCGCCGAGAACGAGTTACGTGAAAATGTACTAACAATGTTCATCTCAGCTCTAAGTGTGATTTTTAAACTGTATCTCAATCAGTACTCTTCATAAAATATACACACTTTCAAAGCTTTTTAAAACCATATAACAACTTAAATTAATATTATTATTTTATAATGTGTTTACAAATAAAATAATACGTTAGTAGGAACATTTTTCTCTAATCATGTGTACAAGTTTCACATATAAATGTATAATGTAATTTTTCAAATTAAAATCAAAATGATTCCCAGCAATACAATGTCAGTTGTGTTGGGGGTCCATTCTTCAAGCAACATCTTACACAGCAAAGCGAGGTTCAAACGAGAGACCAATTATATTTTTTCTTCAGAAGTATTTTCTTATACTATACACGTATTTACTGTGAAGTCGAGTCGGCTGCTAACACACTGCTGGAGATTTGAATTCTTGTATCTTAAAAGATATGTTAGTTGATTAAATGGATTCTATAATTTGACACTAAAACAGCATGACACAGCAGTCAGTAAGGTAAGTTATACTTTTTTAATCAACGATAAAATATCTGCAAAGATTGGTTCTAATACACATGAAGATAGCATGTAGACATTCAGAAAATACACCTAAACATGCAAATGATTGTGTAAAATTCAAATTATATCATCAACATTTCTATAATTGATCAGGAACTAAAATACTTTAATAAGCTTGTGAATTTAACATGTAATTTATTCCCTTAAAAATTGACCAAATAATACAAAAATAACAAATGTTGCGTTTTATGTCCCTTTTCTCTAATTTCTGCTAATTACTGGTTAATTAATCTGTTCGCGCATGTGACTGCGGATAGCTCTCAAACGATTACTCATCAGCTGAAGCTTTACTTGTCATGTGTGATACATTAAGGAGAGTTTTATCATTCATGAAATATGTTTATATACAAAACAACGTAATATCAATATTTATTCTACCAAGAAACTATAAGGAATGGTTTTTAAACTTTTCAATCAAGAGTATCTGTTACATTACCGAAGTCTATGTAGCTCAGAAATTCATTAGATTTTAGAGCTAATCTGGAACTGTTAAAATAATTTTTAACATTACTCTCAATTTGGATTTCAATATTGCTACTACGTGATTCTCACTCAGACGTCTAGAATACGTTTTATAAAGGATAATTAAAATTTTACCTCCAAAACAGAACCATTAGTAACTTTCAATGAATTTAAATGAACTACAAAAGAGTATAAATGAGAACGTCTCTAAAACCTATGTATACTATAAAATGAAAGTGCGGACTATTGCCCATATTCTCGCACATATTGGTGAGCGCGGTGTTGAAATTCACACTGCCCCAAACGTTACCTCTCCATGGAAAGCAGTGCTTACGTCGGATCAGCGTTAACGGAAAACGGGCAGACCGTGGGCGTAGCTATTCCGTTGGGGAGAGCTATTCGCATTGAATCGAACAGGCCGGAGACCGCAGCAACCAGCTATGTACACGGTGTCCCAAAACCAAATTCCGTTCGGAGGGAAAGAAACTTTGTGAAATGTGGCGACAGAACGCTAATTACGAAATATTAAGTGTATAAATCAAACGGATACATTCAGAACATTCAAAGAAAAAAACAGGCCTACGTAAATTGAAATGGAAAAAAATCTCCAATAAATGTCTGTAGTACTTTAATTAGAAAAGGTAGTATTGTTTTTTATTAAAGACAATCATTTCTTAATATTATTCTTAGAATACTGTAATTTGTTAATTTTTTCAAAAAATTATACCTGAATTTTACTCTCTTGATTGTACTCTCTCTCTTGATTGATCTCAATTGTAATCTCTTCTCAAAAGAACGTTTCTTAATAACGTAGCTGAGAACTCAGAGCTCTCTTCAGAGAACTAATAATTTGTGTTCAAGTCACAAGTTCAATCCACAACCACTAAAAATACATTAACACGTTTTTAAATTGATTCTTTGAATCAATAGGATAAAAATTACATTGTTAAGTAAGGCATTGAAAGCATGAGTTCAGTTAAACATTAAGTAAATATAACATAACACCTGAACACCATCAAAATAGTAACAGTAATAACACCTGAACACCATCAAAATAGTAACTTCAAAAATATATACAATCCATCTAGTAGCTCGTCAAAGAAATAGGTTCCACCCTTTTCTCAAATACGTATCATTCTGAGCTAACTTATAATTCCGTAAAGTTTGGAGTGAAATTCGAAGTTAAAACTAAAACAAGTGGTATTTGTTCATTCCGTTGTAGTCAAAAACATCTTATTTAGTGAAGTCAGATCCTCTTGTGGAGAAAGAAGGCTACATGAATTATCGTAATTTCTATTTCATCACTTGTGTTTTTAACCAGTTAATATTCGAAATAAAAATATTTAATTGCTTAAGGATAGCAATAAATTGCTTGGTCTTTTGAACATTGTGAAAGAAAACCAAACTTCACATTCCTTCAGGAAATAAGGCAATTAATTCTAAAAAATATCGTGACATACATTTACTTCCTGAATTGGGTATTTTCAGGCAAATATTGACGTTTTATTGACAAACAACTTTCAGATTACTGAAGCAGCAAGATTAAATAAAATCTAGAAAACATGCATATACTCGAAAGAATATGTAAGTAGGTTTTGATTTACGAGATAAACAGTCATTGAACTCTGATTGTAAAAACGGAATGGAACTTCACATTCCTTCAGAAAATAAGGCAATTAATTCTAAAAAATATCGTGACATACATTTACTTCCTGAATTAGGTATTTTCAGGCAAATATTGACGTTTTATTGACAAACAACTTTCAGATTACTGAAGCAGCAAGATTAAATAAAATCTAGAAAACATGCATATACTCGAAAGAATATGTAAGTAGGTTTTGATTTACGAGATAAACAGTCATTGAACTCTGATTGTAAAAACGGAATGGAACTTCACATTCCTTCAGGAAATAAGGCAATTAATTCTAAAAAATATCGTGACATACATTTACTTCCTGAATTGGGTATTTTTCAGGCAAATATTGACGTTTTATTGACAAACAACTTTCAGATTACTGAAGCAGCAAGATTAAATAAAATCAAGAAAACATGCATATACTCGAAAGAATAAGTAAGTAGGTTTTGATTTACGAGATAAACAGTCATTGAACTCTGATTGTAAAAACGGAATGGAACTTCACATTCCTTCAGGAAATAAGGCAATTAATTCTAAAAAATATCGTGACATACATTTACTTCCTGAATTGGGTATTTTTCAGGCAAATATTGACGTTTTATTGACAAACAACTTTCAGATTACTGAAGCAGCAAGATTAAATAAAATCTAGAAAACATGCATATACTCGAAAGAATATGTAAGTAGGTTTTGATTTACGAGATAAACAGTCATTGAACTCTGATTGTAAAAACGGAATGGAACTTCACATTCCTTCAGGAAATAAGGCAATTAATTCTAAAAAATATCGTGACATACATTTACTTCCTGAATTGGGTATTTTTCAGGCAAATATTGACGTTTTATTGACAAACAACTTTCAGATTACTGAAGCAGCAAATAAAATCTAGAAGACATGCATATACTCGAAAGAATATGTACGTAGGTTTTGATTCACGAGATAAACCGTCATTGAACTCTGATTGTAAAAACGGAATGAGACGAAAAACATCTGAAAAAAAGGAACATTTTACGATTATTCTTGTTACCGTCGTCTAATTACCCTCCTCCTCCTCCAATTACCCTCGTAACATCAACGTTCTTTCGCTTGTATGTGAGTAAAACGAATTGTCATTTCCAACATTTCTTGTTTTTTTTAGCATCTTTCGATAGCTATCACCATCATCATCAGTATCATCATATATCTGGTACAAGGCAAATATAAAATATTAAGTAATGATACATAAGTAGATAATTATAATTTTTAGTATTTTATAATTTCAATTTAGGGGATTTTTTAATAAGATACTACAAGAGAAAGGGTTATTAACGTATTTTAATACTATAGCCAGTTCAGTGAATTTATATGAAAAAAAGTTGGCGATGACAACGCCTGTCATTCACATATTTTGAATGGCAATAACACGTCACCGATGACCCAACGTTCCTTCGCTTGGAGCACCACAACGACGGCGAGTAAAACGCATCGCCCAATTGAGCGCTGCCATTCCGATCCACCCGATGAATCGAATCCCGGGGCGCTGGGCGAGCTCGAGCCAGGTGGGCGGTCCGCGGGGGCGTGGCGCCATCTGGACGGCAGGCTGTGGCCACAGCGGTCGGCGCCGGGCGCGCCCGCCCAGCAATTACGAAGCGCGCTATAAACGGCCGCCGCAGAGCGACCGACGCGCCGCCACGCCACGGGCCGGGCTGTCCGCCTCGGAAGCGGCGGCGCGGCGGGGGCAGCGAGGGAGGGGGAGGCAGCAGTATTCGGCTTCGGGAGGAGGATGGAGAGAAGAGATTGAAGCGAAGAGGAAGGTACGACTTAGAAAGGGAGGCCAGTAGGCAGACGAGGTTAGGGAAAGGAGGAAGAGGAAAGGGATTGCACGGAATGATGGGTTAGGTGGTGATGAGAGAACAACTGTGGTCGAATGATAAACGCATAATGATGGAATGTAAGGGTGAAGACGGAATTGTCCGAGATAAATGGTAGGAATGCAATAATAAGGACGTGAAGAAATCTTGGTAGGAAGTCGACGAGGGGGAATTCTATGAAAATTAGTGAGAAAAGTACTGCGAAAAATGAATGGTGAGCCGGAATAGCATGGGCTGGGTAAATTAGTTGAGGTTTAACAACCGAGTTGGCACGACGGATACGGATAGATTTATACGGGAGTGGTAACGTGATGCAAGTTTTTCGAGAGAAATGAGACGGTTGAGGGATGGAGGGTGGAGACGAAGAAATGCTTCATGCAGAATGGAATGAGAAGCAAAAGAATGGAGATGTTTGGTGAGAATGCACAAATGGAGGAGATTACTGAAAAGTTACGAGTGCAAGGGACGGATAAGAAGGGTTGGGATTCAAAGTAACGAAACGGCAGGTGCGAAGATCTCCGAGAGGAAGTTGGCTAAATCGCGAGCAGAAGGGAGACATAATCGGGAAGCAGATTCGCACGAGCCAAGGTAGCCAATGTCCGAAGGGTCATCAGAGAGTCGCAGACACGACAGCGACTTCCCGCCGTCCGCTTCTTATGAAAGACGATAGCCTTTGTCCTCAACAAAATAGCAATTGGAAAACAGGACTTTTGTCTTACAGGTTCATAACTTACATTAAGCCCTCTCAAGTTATATAAACACTACAAAGTTATTAATGCTAATAACTTAAGCAAATCATGGATACTGTTGCATAAAACTCAAATGCGTGGAACCGAGAATCCCTCTATCTAGTCTCCACGACCTCAAGAAGCGTTCTGATAGCTTACGCAGCGTCTTCTAACTTAATACCCCGTTTCTAGGAAGGCACAAGTTACAACGATAACCCGCTACCTTACAAGGGTAATGCAAGCTGTCGCGGAAGACGGGGTTGAGCGCGAGCGGGGCGCCAACCGAGCGGCGGGGACAGCGAGGAGGAGGTGACCGATGGAGCCTCGGGAAGGGCTAACGCTCAGTGCGAAGGCGCCGAATGGGAGCGGCAGCAAGGCGAACGCCCGGACGCCAGGGGCAGTGGGAGCGGGGCAGAGACCGGGCGACGGGGACAGCAGCGGCCACGGAGCGTGTGCTCGATGGGAGTAACGACGGGGATGCCAAATCCGTGGAGCGGGACAGCGACACCGAGCAACCCTCCCGCGGGGAACGCTGGAGCTGAGAACAAGGACACCGGCAGGGACAGCAGCGGGAATGCCAGCCATGGGACAACAAACAAGTGGGGTGAGGCTCAGATCGGATAACGGGGACAGTGGGACACATCGGAATGGGGGAGGGGGTGATGGAGCGCGGAGAAGAGAGAGGCCGCCGTAGGAAAAAGCTCCGGGGACACGAACAAGCGGGACACGGAGTTATTGAGAGAGGTCGAAGTGGCTGAAGTGGTTCAGGGCATCAACTGGTGGCGCAGCAGTGCCGCTGACAGGGAGGTTCTGGAGTTGGCAGGATTATTTTGACACTACCTTCCCATCTAGGCCAAGTTCAGTGGCTGTTTCAAGGAGAAATCGAGCAGGGAGCTGATCTGATCGGTTGTTTTCCGTGGTTCCTCTGCTCAACACCAGGCGAACGACGGAGCAGTACGCTAACAAACGAGCCACTGATCACGCACCATCTTTCCTTCCTCTTCCTCTTTTTGACTTATCCTCATCCTTTCTTAAACACACTCACACTTACATGCACTACACTACCACGCATGTCGGCAGACCAGTTGGGAGCTTAGAACGCATCGCTTGCGACGCTGCCCCCGCTGGAGGGGGATTCCTGGTAAGGAGAAAACCCCGTAAGCAATCATGAAAGTTGGTGCCGTATCTCGCCATCCAGTGGGGGAAGATCATCGCCATCTCCCATGATAAAACACGTACCACACTAACGGGAGTAATGACGATAGTAGTTGACGCACACGGAATCACGATATAATCAATGCATCAATGAATGAGCCGGCACCGCCAGCGCGCAGAGTGCGGGCGCCAGTTCGGAGCGTCGGCAGCGGGGGCGGGCGGGCCGCGCCCCTTGCGCTCTCTCCCACAATGCCCCGCGCGCCCCGATAAGCGTCGGCTGCTCGATGGCCTGCCTTGTTGACACGCACAGTATCGGCGATTTCCGCTTGGGCGCGGGCTACTCTGGCGTGAGCGGCGACCAGGCCTCGCTGCCCCGCGGACCTACGGCCCTGCCGCCTGCCGCTCCCACTCGGGCCTTTCACGGCAGGCGCCCCGCTGCGCTGCAGGCCTCAGATCGACTGCAGGGCAACTTTCTCCATTAGAAACTGTCGCTCGAGAACTTCCATCATAAACGTAAATGTGTACAGTTCGAACACGCAGTCGCATGAAACAACTGAAAAAGTCTTAAATTGCTAAAGAATCGCGACTGCAAAACTCTGACAATTCGAAAACATTGACATTTGGAACATTTTGGCTAATGGATAGCCTCGACAATTGGGCAAGCTCGGCAGTTAGTAAATGTCGTCATTAGGAAATACCAAAGCAGTTTAAAATCCTAGTGAATTAAAAATCTCGGTAATTCGAAAAGTATCGGCAATTCGAAAAGTATCGGCAATTCGAAAAGTATCGGCAATTCGAAAAGTATCGGCAATTCGAAAAGTATCGGCAATTCGAAAAGTATCGGCAATTCGAAAAGTATCGGCAATTCGAAAAGTATCGTCAATTCGAAAAGTATCGGCAATTCGAAAAGTATCGGCAATTCGAAAAGTATCGGCAATTCGAAAAGTATCGGCAATTCGAAAAGTATCGGCAATTCGAAAAGTATCAAGAATATATCAATTAATTAAATATGTTATTCGAATTTTACCTCCTCGTTCAAATTTTACCTCTCGAAGAAACGTAGTCAAGACAACACTTTTTATCGACATTTTCAGTAATTATCATTGTTTTCTTCTCCATTTCCTTATGAAGTTTGTTACTCGTATTTCGGAATAGCTTAAAATTTTTTTTCTCTCTCTTATTTTACTTCTGGCTTCTTGTGATTCGTTATTTTTGTTTCCTTTCTTGAAGAAATAATTCGCTTTACACGACATATAAATTAAGTCGCATCAGAACGTAATTTATTGTATGTATTTCTGATTGAATCCGTATTTCATTAAAGCCCTCGCGTAAAAAGCCACATTTGTCTTCTGACTGTACTTTTCATGAAAATAAATTATTCCTACAAACAGAGGGAATCCGTTAATTCAAAGTCAAATGTTATGAAAGTGGAATTATTTTTGATGTTGCATGGACAAAGCAAAACGATGATCGACCAACCGTATGTTAATACAGGAATTCATAAATTCCATCCGCTCGACCGGAATGAAAACAGTTATCATTATGCAAACACATTGCTGTGAATGGGCATTTCAGACACGAAATTCCTCAGATGCTTTGCATTTACGAGACCAGTTTTAGCGTGAATGGTGCTACCTTTTGCATCTTGCTATATTTCACCTTATTTTGAACGGTATTAACGACAATATAATTTTAACAAAAGTATCTACGAATACATCTGCGTTAAGCGACAAAAATGGATTCAAAGTCTATGGTATTGAATATACCACGAGTTTATACCGTAATCAATATGAATTAACAACTTACAGTCTCAAACCGCTTTTGAACATAATTATTATAATTATTATTATTATAATTATTATAATAATAATAATAATAATAATAATAATAATTATTATTATTATTATTATTATTATTCCTACATATTAACATTCATCTGATGTATTAGCAGATATTTCAGGATGTTTCACTGTGTTAAGCACAAGAATACGTTTATTACACATACACATTGTGAAAATAAGTTTCACATCAGTATTTTTAATGTGGCCACAAATTGCGTGGTAAGATGAGAAATTTATTAATGAATTATTAATGAAGATGTGCGATTACACGTTTCAAGTCTAATGCAACAAAAAAATCAAAATTATGTAGACTAGATAGTTAACAACCTTTTATTCGCAAACAGCAAAATTTATAGATATTAGATACCACAATAGGCCGTCAAACTCGTTTTACGTCTCGTGATTCGCAACCGTATCCCGGCGTCGTCAACATGTCAAGCTAGCTCGATAAATGTTCATGTTTCCGATGTTGCATGTAGTTAGTTGCGCACGGACTGGATGGAAAGTTACGTTAAGCTTTCGTGTTACGGATCATGAAGTACACGTCTATCAGTCACAGCAGCCACCCTTCCTTGTTCAACCTCCCCCTTCTCCACCGCCATTGCTTCTGCCAGAGACTCTACCAGCGCCAATGCCACAGCATCGAAATTAATTGAGCAAATTAGCGAACAGGCCACTAAGTATGTCAAAAAATAAAATGTTTAAGGGAAACTTCTATACTGGTAAATTACTAGAAACCACGGAGAAATATTACCCAATAAAACTACTTTCAAGGAGACCCATCGCCGGAAAAAATAACTTCTGAATTGTCGTGATAATTGCGACGAAATGCATTAGTAGAACTAGTGATACACTTGGTGCGTTAAGAGAATTCTAATAACTATTTTTTCCATTTTACGAGTGTGATAAAACCACAGTCCAAAATGGTATTCTCAATCGTTTGCCAACATGTAATAAAGGTATAATTTTTGTTCAGTTGTCGAAAAAATACTTCAGAGAGGGTTCGTAGGCAGTACTTTAAAATTTGTAATTAGTTTCCATGCCGGTTTACATTAGACTTGTTTGGATTAACATCATATCTGAAATGTCCGACAATTTAAATATTTGCAATGGCATGTTTGCAAATTCGATATAGTAGTGGTTCAAAGTGTGAGCAACCCATTGAAACAAGACATGTTGCATGAATCGCAGTTCATTCTTGCACATGAATTGTGCAAAGTCCTTGTGTTTGAGAACTGCAATTATTTAATTATTCGTGTTTTTTAAACTGTAATGGGTTGAAATATTTATAATTCCTGAAGAATATCAAGAAATTTTAGTTTAATAAAATCAAATTTTAAAATTTCCTTTCTTTCAATTATTTTCTATCATAAGAAATTAAGTCAGTGGAATAAAATGAATATGAATTATCCTATCATTGCTATTTTCAGTTAAAACATCAACTTCGTTGTGTCCCATTGTTCGCGCGTCCTTGCAAAGGCGCCTCATTGTGCACCGTCGCAACATTCGAAGTTGTCAAAGTATTGAATAAGCGGAGAACAGTGGTTTAAAATGATATTGGTGTGTGTTACCAAGAAATAATTGCTTACATCTTCGTAACGAGAAGGGTTCTTCAAAAAGTATAAATACAAAGAAATATTCTTTAGGACGCGTAAATTATGATGCCGGTGCCTTTTCTGCCTCTTCAAGGAAAATCTGTAAATACAGTATAACAGTTCTGCAAACATATATCAAGAATATCAAAAAAGTTGCTGTTCCCTAACACAATACGTGAATAGGAAATATTTAATGGCGAGCGGCCTCCTCCTTGGGGCCTTAGTGTTACATGACGTCTACTGTGTAGTTAGCAGGGACGTACTGAGTATGAGAATTCAGTAGGTACTTCTTGAAATATGAAAAATAGATGGAATAAAACAGTTAAATATTTGCATTTTCTGTCAAAATCGAAAGTTTAATTGTCTTCAGATTTTCTCCGAGTTTCTGAGTTTCTAACGAAACTCTAGGCACCTTTTAGAAGGTCGGAGGATGCATTTCAATTTTCTGCTTCTTTCAATTTCTTCGCGCGTTGGGATTTTGAAGTAAAGAGGTATCTCTACTCCCGTTGTATAATTATGTCGTTAGATGGCTGCAACCTGTTGCATAATGTTTTTCATTGCAATACATATTTCATTATGATACAGGTTCTTGACCAATCACAGAGAAATTTACAAACCAAGTAATGATACTTAATTAATCATTGAGAATCGTTCTAGGAAATGTTTCGTTCGATTGTGTATATTAAAATTCAATTTAATATTATATTATGCTGAACAGTTTTAATTTACTATATTAATAATAAATTTTTACATGCAATATTATTTTATTAAAAATTGGATCCTAATTTTACTTTCATCCTCATTGACTAGTGCAGTGGTAGTTATTGGAGGGAATATTTGACTGACGTTAAGATCAAAAAGCAAGTCATTTTGCTTCCGTATCCTTGTCCTTAAAAAACGGCAAATTATTGAGTTTAAAATGTCTAGTGAATCAGAGGTAGAGTTGACACCTCCAGAAAAATTTTAAAAAGTGAAAACAAGATTACATAAATGTTACCTAAATATTTACTTTCTTTCATTTTCATTATTCATATAAAATAAACTGTTTAAAGCGAGTTGTCCTTTGGTTAATGGAGATATATACATTTAGTAAGTTAAAACTTAACTTTTGTATTCCCTCGCAGGCGGACAGGTAAACCAAATTCACCTGCGACAAGATAGGTTAGGGAGACATATTGATACATACATATTGATTTAGGTCCCCCTCTTCTACCTGACTTGAAAGACGTTTCCCTTCACAGAGTCTGAGCGAGAATTAGCATCCCTCTATCTTGCTCTCTTCACGTTATTTCTGAACCCTGCGTTACGAAAGTAGTGGCTCTATCGCAAAACATCCGTCAATTTATGGAAAAAATACACCATGGTGCTCTTTTGCAGAGCACCGAATTCTGTTTGATAGGTATGTTGTTATAAGGCAAAACGCGGCAAGTCAAAAAACCCGCTAGAGCACTTTCAAGAGCAATAAGCTTTTTAGCATGTAGCGTGGTCATAAATGGGAGATACGCAAATAATAATGACAATAATAATAATGATGAAGATGATAATAATAATAATAATACTAAAATAATAATAGTAATTTGAGTTCTGAGAATGGCAGGTTTGGCGAAGCGCTGCTCCGTGTCGGCGGTGGGCGTCCTAGAGGTGCGCGGGCGGGCGCGGACAATGCCGCCACGTCGCCGCCCTGGCCTCCACAATGCGGCGAGGTCGCAGGGCGTCACCTGTCACCCGTTGCCTTCCGCCCAACGATCTCTCTGGCGAGGCCGCTGGCGGCGGCGAGGAGAGCGGCGATGGGCGGTGGGGAGGGGCAGGTTGTGGCAATGGTAGTAGAGGTGGGGGTGGTGGGGATTGAGAGGGTGGTGGTGCCGGCGATGGAAGTGATGACATTGGAGATGTTTATGGTGCTGGAGACAGAAGTATTAGCGGTGCTGCTTATAGTACTATTGATAGTGTTGGTGGCATTGATGATGTTTATGTTGGTGAAACAGATGGGCTGGTGATGTTTGTGGTGGTGTTGATAATGATGATGATGCTGGAGGTATTTAGTGAAGGTGATAGAGATGAGACTGGTGATGGTTTTGGTGGTGTTGATGATATGAAAATGGTGCTGTTATAGGTATTGTAGAGCTGGGAATGGTAGTGGTGATGAAAATGGTGGTTTATCAGTTAAGATGGAGAACTATAATACGGGGGAGGATGGTGTAGGTGGCGGCGATGCATCGAATATGTAATGGTAGTGGCGTTTGCGGTGAGGATGACGAGTTTCGTCGGGTAGTGGGAGTCGAGGTTCTTAGTGCCAGATATTGCGGTTTTCTGATAACACTAATGATAATTGCAATGGAACTGGAGGTCAATGACGGACGCAATGACATTAAGACGACTGTGGTGATTGTAGCGGGAGCGATGGCGATACGTGCTCCATGGAGTCAGCGGTGACAGCATTGACGGAGACTGGTAATGCTAGTTACTCGAACATGAAGGAAATGACAGGGATGCTCCTCGCATGTGCAGTAGGTACTACCAACCCATCTATCTGCATAATTCAAAGCTTCAAAAACAAAACAAAAATAATAATCCCCATACAGTATTTGAGCAACTCCGAGGGTGCAGACGTTCTGTCACTCGCAGCTAGACCACTTCTCGTACATCATTCAAGACACATGACGTGTTATTCGACGCGTCTCGATCTCGTGATGAAGAACTGGTAATTTGCTTTTGGATTCGGTCAGGAGATTAAAAGAAATTTCCAAAAACGTGTTTTGGCGCTGCCATTTTCGTGAGTACGCCGGGAATGAAATCAACTCCACCTAAACATATCTATGTTGGTGGCGTTGATTAAACTAAAGTACATAAATTTCTTATAAGACGTACTCAAAATTGATGTTGACATCTTTAAGTGAACATGTGAAGTTAATTTGAACAATTGAATAGCGCGGGATATTTCATTTCAATTTTTTTCGGTTGGCCTAATACCATATTTAAAAAAAATAATTTGCAAAAACCCTACGAACGTATTAAGTTTGAAAAATTTAAAGTGAATATGGAGAAAACGGAACTGTGAGTAATGCTAGAGAAGGAATGAACGTTTGTAGGGTCGACGTCCCACTTTTAAGTGTACAAATACCGATTTTCAAATGAATGTGAATCACAACTTACTCTTATTTAACTTAACTAATACCTTATTCACATAAATATACAAAACAGTCGCCTTTTAATATTTATATAGTTTCGCATACAAAACGATTAAAAGAGCAATTGAGAGGGAAAATAAACACAAATTAGACTGAGTTTGTGAAGTTTTAATGTCTTCAAAAATTAGGGGGGAAAATATGGAAGTGTTAAGCAAAACAGGGGAAGGATCAAATGTAGTTGAAGATTTTGCGTCAGAATTTTCGCAACTATTTGTGAATGATCTTATATTAGGATTAGAGAAAATCCAGAAGAACAGCTTATAAATGATTTTTGTTTATTATTCTGCATATTAGGAAAAATCGTAAAAAATATAGCTGTTTTAAACTAACAATTCACCTCATCAATATATTAAAGTATTTTTACGATGGTTATAATTTTGAAATTGCAATATTACCAGTTCATATCCCGTATGGAGGTAACATACAAAGTCATTTGATGTTGGTGAATTTTTGAAGGGAAGTGTAACATTATCAGTTACAACGATTCCTTGGTATGTCCATCGACAGAAACTGAAAGAACATATGTGAAAAAAGTTGGGCATGAAAGAAAGGAAGTATGAACGAAATTTTCAAGACATGAAAATATTTTAAGAACAGTTTACAGCTTTGACGATGCCACATTCAACTAGTAATATTAATAATAATAATAATAATAATAATAATAATAAATGGTCTCTGGTCCGTAAGACCTAAGAACTTTCAAAAGATTCATTACTCGAAGACATAAAAAAGAACATCGCATACATGTTTTCAAAGTCAACGTACAGTTTCCAGTATATTACACATCAATTTAGATTTTGCATAACCAGCAAGACCTTGCAAACGCAAATGACTTCCTTCCTGCGACTTCCACTGCAATCTGGGAGACATAACATAGCGAAAACAATAATTCATTCGTAATTCTCAATTATTCAATGAAACGCGTAAATATCAGTTTTCTACTATTCTACCGCTCAAGGGAGGTTGTCTTACTCCCTTTTACTGATTAATGAAATAACTCGCTTCTAGCAACGGAAAAGGTATATCGCTGAGCGTTGTATTATCATCTGAATTTGCAATACAAATGAAGATAACACCGGAGGTAGTCGGGAAGCCGGAGGCTATGTAGGGTGCACCGGCAGAGCATGGGTACTTGTTTGAGTGTTCCAGAATAAATTTTGAACCACGGAGCGATTGCTTCCAAATTTTGTAAGGACTATATTGTTGAGAGAAATGTCGAAGAAAAATGATAGGGATTCGCAACATCGAAACGTACAGAATTTGGGTTCTGGAATGTGTGTTTCTGTAAACTTCAATCGCTGGTTTATTGTTGTTGGAAGACGGTATTGTTTCTAGCGTTGTTCTATGTCACAAGGCTCGGCCAATTTGGATCAGACAGGGGAGGAGTGTGGACGGTGCCCATTCAATTATCGTGCAGCGTCACTAGTTCAAAATATTGGAAAAAATAATGTATTTAATGTAGTATTTACATTACCCTGCCTGAGAGAAGTTACGCCAAGGGGAGACCAGTTTGTCAGACGGGAAGTGAATGAATGAATGAATGAATGAATGAATGAATGAAATGTCGGACGCCGGCATTGCAAGGGCTAGTGACGAAGTGACTTGCAAGTGAGCCAACTGCAAAAGAACGCATTGACGAATTGAGCGCGTGGAAGTGTTATGTTGCCAGCCGTAGCTGCCAAAGCGGACCGTTCTTAGACTAATATCTCTTAGAGCACAAGGGAGAGCACTAGTAGCCTGGCAAGATAGGAAACGAGTGCTTGTGCAGCCGAGCCGGCACACGGCAGAGTTGGCTTCGGAGACGGATCCGCGGCGGAGTCGGCGGCGAAGGGGGGAGGGGGGCGGGGCGGCGGCGCCGCTACCACGGCGCGCACTCCCCGCTGTAACCAGAGCAGAACTGCCCCCACCCCGCGCCCTTTATTCCCCGCGTCGCTTGCCCGAGCACGCAGTCGCCAGGGGGCGGTAACGATGGGGTACAGATAGGGCTGCTGGAAAGGCACGGAGGGAGGAAGCAGGGGTGTAGCATTATTAGAGTTACTGCACATATCTGCCAAATACAGTAGAACCCCGGTAATCCGAACTAATTAGGGGTGATCTTTTCGGATATGTTCGAATTATCCGAGAAAAATGTACCGCACATACACAAATAAATCTATAGGATTACCGGACAATGCAAAGTAGCGTAGCGATCGCATCATCAAGAAGACTCAGTTTCGTACGGCAAAATATTACCGATTTTGTAAGTTATCCTAGGTGAAAATTACTGCTACATAAACATGAGTAGAACATAAACACCGTAGTTACCAGTGCAATAAACTCGTGTTTCAGCAATTAGTTTTTCAGTTCTACAGTAATTACAAAATTCTTTCTTTACACTACAAACTAGTATTTTTTTGTTTATTTTTCTTTCATTCCATTCCAATTTTTTCGGATTATCCAAAAATACGGATTTGCGATATTTTACTGTATTAACATTCATCTGTTTGGAGTTGGGAGCCAGAGTTCTGTACAACGTTCTCAGCTCAGGGTACTGGCAGGTTGTATGTTGTGGGAGGTATCAGCACCAATATAAAAATATCAGAAGAAACTACTCTTAATTCCATTACAGGAGTGGTTTCCTAACTGAAATTTTATCTCCATGACGTTAAAAATCCAAGAAATATTTAATTTAAGGGATTCATATATTGTGAATATGGTCTGGATTCAACCGAGTTAAGAACTCTATAAAAATGTATGGTTAATTATGACTTACATTATTCTAGAATTTTTCCAATGTTAAATTATCAGTTAAACAGGGTTTTAAAAGTCTTAGAGATATTCGCACATTTATGCACAACATTAAAATAATGTAAATAATTTCCAAATTTGCATACATTGCTAACAACTCATACAAAAACTAAAGTATATCTTTCGCCGAACTCGAAATGAAAATCAAATATTTACTGTGGAGTTGACACAGTTCCAATGCGGCATGTGTCAAACCTAAATTGAAAGTTCTTAAAAGCGTTAATGCGTAATGCTTATATAATGAGTAGACCTAAAACAGAGTAACGGTTAAGTATGGGTCATATGGGAATCAAAGCTGGAGTGCGCTGGTGTTCAGGGATTTCCGATTTAGAAACAGAGTTTAGTAGCGCCCTCGAGAGAGTGATAAAGAAACACCCGACGCCATTATTTTGCGCGATAATATCTGTGTCAAAGTGAAATTACTTCTCTAGTTCATACTTGTCACATGAATGTGATTTCTGTGAAATTAAATGAAAATACAGTACTAAACAGTGTTTAAAAACAGCCTATAAATAGTTTGTACAGTCTAGTGTCCATACTAATTTTTTTAAATTCCAAACACCTACAGTAATAGAGGTATCATTTTATATACTGTTCATGTTTTTGGCACTTTCACGGGTTTTAGTATCTACTTCTATATTTTGTGTCTTATCTAATCCAGGATTAATAAGAAAATATTTGAAATGAAATAAAAACTTAGCTTCGTAAAAGAAATTAAATCAAACGAAAGCCCGCTTAATGAAAGAATGAAATCAAGTGATACTTCTTCGCGATGTATTTCAAGTGAACTTTACTTTTCTGTAAGCTACTTCGATGTACGATCACCTACTTTCTTGCAACATCCCCTGTTAATATCATTTAATTAAAATCAATGAAGATAAAGGAAATCGAAGAGCAACACAAGAATAGAGTTGGGGTCAATTCCGTTGATACACACATCCCCTTGACATACTGCCCGAACTAACACTAGACACATTTCTCAGAATAAATATTACAAGTTTCTATGGCATGTAAGGAGTCGACTAAATACCTATTTGTGAACGAACATATAATAGAAAATCTCATGTAACGAAGTTACACTTTTGTCATTTTCCCCTGATTTATAGGTACTGTGGTTTGGCAGAAACACGCAGTCTTTGATTCCCTCCAAACGTGGTTCTGAGTTTGCCTATTCTTTACCACATCTGCATTGACAGTTTAATATGTCACAGATTACACCTGAAGTTCTGTGAAGTCTTAATGCTGATCGGAGGAGGTAAATAGAGACTACTTACCCAATGCAGAATGTGACACTCCGCCATCACCAAAGTCTTGCATATTCTTCAGAGCGACCCATTCCTGCTGTCGTGTCTTTAACAATTCCGTCACATTCACAGCTGAAAACAAAATATTTTATCATTACGTTCATTTCTTACCATGTCTACATCAGTATTACCATAAACAGCAACATTTCAATGTAATTAAAATAAACAAGTGATTAAATCTGTGAGCAACTATCAGTTAGCCACTGTATGTATTTTTCCATTAGGAATTGTAACAAAATAATAAATTATTTTAAAATATTTTTTAAACAGCAGAATGAAGCAAATTATTTTAGATTCTTTCTAAGTGTCAATTACGGAGAATACTAGTGTGTTTAGAGGCGATCGGCCGTGCTCTCGGTAGTTTTCCGTGGTTTATCCGATCAACAGCAAGCGAATGCCGGAGCAGTTCCATAACAAACGAACTACGGAGCGCGCGAGATATTTTCTTCTTCCTCCACTTCTTCCTCTACACACAAACTTACACTTACATGCACAACACTAACAAGCATGTCTGGACACCTGTCGAGGGCTTAGAGCTTATTCCAAACGAGGCGGTGCCCCACAGGGAAAGACTCCGGGAGTAGGAAAACCTGCAAGTTGTGTAGGTCTGCGCCAGATATCACGTTCTACTTTCCACCTCTTCCCTGGGATATAACGTGAACTCAGCACTTCACCTACCAATAATCAACACTCATTTATTTCTTGTTGAATTGAGGTTCAGATTGTCTTCTCATTTATTTCGTGTATCATATACATAAGGTCCCTGTTATTTGACAATCACCTCCCATGGAACATTTCATAAATCATTAATAAAACAGGAAAATTACGTAATAAAAACATTTTGATTGTAAAAGTGTATTGTTTCAATAAAATCAAAATATTTTAAAAACTATTTACATAATTTTCCTGTTTTATTAATGGCATAAAAGTTCATGGGAGGTCATTGTCAAATAACAGGAACATGATGAATATGAGTAGCCAAATAATCATTTATTCACTCACTCACAGGGTCGTGGGTTCATGTCACTGGGCGACCGTGGCCAACTGCGCTTTTCCTCACATTCTCAACCACCCTTTATCCTGCCTTCATCCTTTCAATTTCATTCTTGTTCAGTCATGCCTCATTTTACGTGGCAAGTCTCGGGCCATCATGCCCGCTTTTCCGTCTGACCACGCAGATTTCGCTACGATCTTTTCACCATCTAGTGGAAAAAAGTAGATATTACTCGGGCGACGAAACATGCGATTTGAATTTGGCTCAGATGCTTCTTTTAGGCTTGTGTATTATTAACATGAAGTAAATCTACAACATGGGACAGCCTGATTTACTTCCTCTCCGAAGGAAGGGGAACGAAGATTTTTTTCTCCCTTAAAAATCCACGGCATCCATCGGGTTTAAACCCGCAGACTTGGGTTTAACAGTCATATGTGCCAAGCGTTATATCACCGAAGCTGCTTCTCCGCTCCGTTTGCCTAGCAGCACAGGTGCGAGAGCCGGGTGTCGAACCAAAGCCGTCGGGGGAGCTCCGCGGGGCAATTGGCGCTGCGATATGGATGCGCCCATTCGTAACTCGCGCGACCGCCGCGCCGCGGCGCTGCGGGCGCCCTCCTGCCCCGCCAGAGAATTTACGCGGAAGTGTCATTAAATCGCGCGCCACGCGGTCTCCAGGGCGGGCGGCAGCTGTTTGTCAAAGCGGAGCGGAGCCCGCCGCAGTGACTAAAAGCAGCGACTGTATCCGCTCTCCCGTTATTACGAAAAGTTTCCCTGCTTCCCGATTGGCGCGCTGCGAGCTCACCGCGCAAGGCGTGACATGATAGTGAAAGACACATTCCTACGAAATCATTTTATGAACACGAACAATATTTTTGTTCTTCATTTCTTGTAAATATTAACACAATTTCCACCGTGGGGTAGGATGTATAAAGATATCAAGCAGTCGAATTCTCGAATGACTTCATTTTAATACATTAGTCAATTGTTAAATCAGTTGAAACAATATATTTATCATTAATCTAGAATTAATGCATGATTGACTGAAGCCGTAATTTTAAGTCGTAGTAGCAAGTGTATTTTTAACGAAGTAGCAAGAATATTGAAGTTCGTGAAATAGAATGACTAGGTATTCTGCATTTGAACCGCAGAGTCGTTAGTCTCGCGCATATCGCTTGGTCACATGAAATACAAATACACGGTAAAATGCTAAGAAACATGATTTACATTTCATTTTGCACTAATATTACAAGACGTCTGAAGAAGAAAACTCCGTAAAGTTTAATCTATTATTTGTCATTAACAATGCGCAATAGGTTATACAATACACAATTGGTTAAATCGCTATTTTATTAAATAATTTTAATAATAAAACCGACATAGTAGTGTTGCTAAACCCTGTATATTTAAAAGTGCATGCAGCAATATTTCACTGCGTTTGCATCATAACCACTCTGCGAAAAGTTTTCAAAATATTCTAGTGGCACACACACGATCAGAGCATCAATACATTAAATTGATTCATAGAATTTGTACGTATATGAGATATAGAAGTCAGGAAGAAGGGAATAAAAATGAAGATTAACATGAAAGCAAAGACTATATGAAAAGAAGAAACAGAGATAAAACAGGAGAAAATAAACGAAGTATAATGAAAAACTATAGATAAGTGAATGACAAATAATACTAAAAGAGAAAGAAAAGAAAAAAGTCCGTAAAAAGTAGAAAATGCGAATAGTAAAAATAAAGAAAAAATAAAATGCAAAGAGTAAAAAGAAAGAAAAAATTCAAAAGGAAATGCGAGAATGAAAAATTACAGAGTGAAAAAATAGCACCGAACTAAGAAAAAAAAATTAGACGAAAAAGTATTCAATCCGCTATGTGATCGTCAGCGGATTGCAGAAAAGAGAAGAAAAAAGAAAGAAAAGAGAAGAAAAGAGAAGAAAAGAAAGCAAAGAAAAAAGAAAGAAAAGAAAAAAAGAAAGAAAAAGAAAAAAAGAGAGAAAGGAGGGCGACGAAATAAAAGAAAGAAGTGGCAAGCCCCTCGAGCCTCGGGGGGGGGGCGTGTGCGTCTCTCGCCTGGGGCGCGTGCGGCGCGGGGCGTCGCCAGCGAGGGGGCGGGGGCGCCAAGTCGCCCGGCGCGGCTCGTGAAACCGAAGCCGCCCCCACCGCCGACGTCACCCCCACGCACGAAGCGCCGCGGCGCGCGACCGCCCCGCCCCCGCCTCAGCCACCGCTCCGCGTCTACGCCCGACCTCTGCCTCCTACACACCTAGCGACAAAGACGCGGAACACGTGTATCGCGACCAGTCCCAGCGATACCTGGCGACGTTTTCCCCGTGTTTAGAACTGTGGCGATACAAAAAGTTGAATTCACATGTCTCCCAATCGAAATGGGATACATGATACAAATGTGGCACTACATGCTGTAGTGTGGACGTGTCGCGAGATATTCTTTTGGGACACGCCGATTTTCAGTCTGCAGATCTGCTGCAGTTAGCCGCCCCGTGGTGTTGTTGGGTTCTTAGTTCTGTTGTTTTGCGACGAAAACTAGTCTATATATTGAATATTTACACACCCTCCCCGGTCTTTATTATGCTAAGTGTACCCAATATAAAAACAGACAAAAGGAGGGAAGCAATGAAGTTTCTGCCAAAAAAATACACCATGTACGAGATAGAGAAATGAATCCACAGCATTAAAATCACAATTACGCGATAGCACAAAAACATACGCAATGCATAAAAAGTCACTCGTCCCCCAATAATAGAAACAGATTTGGTCACCGCCCTTTAATGTTTTTACTGCAAGAGATAGAATTGAGAGGAAGTACTCGTAAAAGTACTGACAGCAATGAAGGCGAGGAAAGACAGAGAATAATGAAGTAGGTCTACATTTTATTTTCTAAAAAAAAATTACAACTTATTACATGTTGACATTTACTAACAATAGGGAAAGTTCAAAAAACGGAAATACATATTTAATAAAAAATAGTGTTTTCTATGCAAATTTAATATTAATATTATCACGACATCATTAATAGATTGTTTTCCCAAGGAACCGCTCCTTCTGTAATAAGTATACAGAAGGTAAATACAAATTTTATTATAGTATATTACTTTAACAAATCCTATTAGCGAAGTAATTACGGCCTCACAGACTTCTAGAACGGTACGTGAAATACATTTTTTGAAATTAGAAAGTTGTACATTAAGCTTGTAAAAGGATGAGGGCTTAACAAGAATTCGGAGAGTGACCACTAGCCTGGCAGATGCTGGAACGGTATCCTGACATACAGTTTGATTCTTTGAAATCTTTCCTCCAACCACGTGCAAACACATTTCAAAATTGGTTGAGTGTATCCTTAAAAAATTACGGAATCCCATGTCGTCTTGTAATTTCATACTGTTAAGAAGATTAATGCCGACGATAATGCCTCCTGAAAAAAGGTTTCTCCTACAGAAACGCATATTTTTGAATTATTCTTTGTAATAACATTAAGTTGTTTCAGTACAAATTAAAAGCAACTAAAGCAATTTGTTGCGACCTCTCTCGCTGATTTCTCTGACCTGGCTCTCTCACTGCGGACGCGGACAACGTAACGTAACAGTCAACGGATAGTGTCTTGCGACTGTCCGCATACAAAGTCCGCGGAGGCCAGCGGCTCAGGTGACTCAGGAAAACATTTGAGGAGCTTCTATGCGAAAACAAAGAGTCCACCGGATAAAAGAAATTGAGTTAGCATTGAGGTAATACTTATGACCGTCAGTTGCATCTTCTATCCTGATATGAAGAAGGAAAAGCAAATATATCCCCAATAACTATACTTGCAAATACACAAGATTCAGGAAAAATCCAATATGGCCACCACGTTGTTACAAGCAATAAAGAACATGTCAGTGTAACCAGTAAGGTGCCAAGATTCACGATCAGTGACAGCTCATGCCGCATGGTTCTTTCCACGTCTGTGAAGTCTTCACAACAGCGTCCTATTATTAGAATCGATCTCAAGAACATAAAAGCTTTGAGTAGTATTTGCAAGAATGTACAGAACATCAGAAATGTGAAGCGAATCATTACACTGAAAACAATGAAACTGAAAAAGATTCTACAGTCAAAGTTGGCCCACAGCAATATTTGAGATTTGATGAAATTCCTGCTTTGACCCTTCGAAAAAGTGGTTTTTCATTAACAAATATGGTACAATTTAGCCATCAGATGGCGACACTTAACAGGAGTATACCATTGGCAAAGAGATCTAATGTCGCAGACCTATTAACTGAACATTTAGGAGATAAGTGGAGAGAATTCTTCAGATACTCCTGACCTGGAATGGCATTCCTGTATTCTTGATGGACCAATAACTGAAAATCATAATGTAATGGACAGCCAGAAACTGAAAGACTATTGACTCAGGACATGATCACGGCTGGCACATAAAGATTTTAATTTAATTTTAGTTCTTTGTAATTTCTTTAGTGACAAAAAATGGCAACATTAGCTACTGAAATTGTTGAAGTAGTTTGTGTGTTTGGTAACAAAATATTTTCACACAAAATGCAATGAAATAATTTATCCGAATCAAATGGAATGATAATTGTAACCCTTTTTATACAAAAGCTAAGATGATCGCACTATGTAAGCACGTACGAGAAAGCACAACCTGCTGCGGTGGTGGTGACAGCTGCGCATCTGAATGGGGAACGAGAGGACTGCGCGTCGGCGATAATGGCGACGACTGACGATGGAGTTTTGGTCCGGGGGCTTCGGGTTGAAACCCGAGGATGCAACTGGCGGCGGCCGGTGGAGCTCTTTATCCGAGGACTAAGTGGCATCCCGCCGGCCAAATTGCCCCAGTAGCAGCAGCAGCAGCAGCATCGGCGGCAGCGCGGCCACGCGGCGGATCGGGTTTCGTCCCGTAGCGGGCGCTGCCCGGCTGCGCGCCTTTGCAAACGAGGGCCCCCGCGACCACTCCATTTGGCCTCCTATTATTAGGACCGTTGACTTCGCGTTGGAAGAACAAAACAAGACCTATCGAAATAGGTACCAGGATGTGTCCATTGATTTAATAAGTACGAGAAAAGGGGGAGAAATTAACGCACTGTTGCTTAAGTGATTTCTATACTTTTATTACAGTGATCCACATTGATAAGCTAAAGACAAAATTTACGAAACTAAGATTAAGTTTGCAACAAGAAGTTTTATAACACTAGTGGTGGTACAACAGCACATACATTCTCGTGTAATTTCTAAATTTGCAATTTTCGAAAAGTTCAACGAAAATGAGGCTCGCGCCATTCATTTTACCCTATCTCCCTAATATGTTTAAGCATCTTAGGTGTTCTATCATTGCAAAACCTAGGGGGGGAAATTGGAGCGGATTTTGAAAAAATGTTTTTTTTATAAATTGCAATAGTTTTACGTGCAAATTATGCAATAACTACTCTTTTTTCCAGAAATTTTACGTGACCTGTTTTAAAGAGCTGGCGTTTAAGAAAATATTTTCTTTCTTTATATTTATCTTGTTTAAAGCAAAATATCTTCCACTTCTACCTACAATTTTGTAATTTGTAAATGTTAAAATTTTTGAAAATACAGAGAGTTTGCCACAAATGAGACTAGCACAAATTGTTTTACAGTCCTTTGACAAGAACAAAATTTAAAGAAAAAACTTGAAGCCGTTTTCGAGAAAAAATATGTAAAATATATAAAAATTGCCTATGCTTCAAGCAAAATTATGCAAAAGCTGCTTGTTTTTGAAAAATTGTACCTGATTTTATTTCCAGATATGAATTAAAAGGAAAAATCACTATCTTCATTATTGTAGTTCGACCAAAAAATTGAATTTTTGAAAATCAGGGATTTTAATGAAAATGAGACACATCATTTTCTTAAATTTATTCGAGGACAAAGTTTAATAAAAAAATGAAGACATTTTTGAAAAGAAATTGAAAATGAGGCCTCAAAAATCAAAATCCATCTTGCCGTATGGCCGTATCCAAACAGAACAGCGTCGTCCACAGTGTTGGTTCGACGTTGGAGCGCTGCAACGGGTGCGGTCATGGTTTCGTCGAAGGTTCGACGCCGTCTGCTAAGGCCTGAACTGCTGGTACGCGTATCACTGCGTCGGATTCCTTTGTTCAGGAACAACCAATGCCTCAGACAGCAATGGGCACGAGAACGTGGTCACTGGTGTGCTCAGAGGCAAAGTGTGGGGTTTTCGGACGAGTACCACTTCAATTTGTGGTATAGCGATGGACGCTTACGTGTTCGCGTTACGCTACCGTGTGTGATCGCAATTTGCCAGCTTGCATTGTTTCGCACCATAGCGGATAAACGCCAATTATGTTGATTTGGGTCGCCATTACTTACAATGTGCGATCTCGCCTCATTCGAATTGAGCGCAATTTGAACAGCAACCGCTACATTAGGGAGTTTTAGAGCGCAAAGTATTGCCCCTCCCGCAAGCAGCTCCACAATGCCCGACCTCATGTGGCGAGGAATGTGCAAGCTTTCTGCAAAAAACACTACTTCGCTGGCCCGCAGCTTCGCCTGACATGTCATGTCGCCCGTCGAATATCTCTGGGTTATGATGGGTCTGCTCTTATCGTTCTGGTCCTCCTGCAGCCACTGTCACGCACAGCTGCTTTGTGGTCACGCATAGAAACCGCGTGGCGCTGTCTTCCCCCGCAGCATATCCAGGCTCACTTCCAATCCATGCCACATCTAGAGGCTCTGATGGCAGCGCGTGGCGGCTTCACACGGTACTAAATTATCAAGGTCAAAATGCAGGTACAGTGTGTAATTCTAATCATTTGTATATAGTGATATACCTAATCTGTGGAATAATCATTGTAACAGTATGTCTCCTTCTTGGTGTTGCAATTTTCACACACATCAGTGTATATTAGCCTCAATAGGTAAGTTTTTCACCTTTCGAAAGCTTATCCTTCGGTGACCCATATTATTACTTTTCCGCAAATTTGATGCCGTAGGTTACTGCTTCAGGTGTACATAACCAGATGATCAATAGCGTAGCTGTTTAGATTATTATTAATAGCGTATCTATAGAGAATTTGCAATGTTTTGAAATCCCTTTGACTAGTCTAAAAATTAATAAAATGTTATAAATTCATAATACTTATGATTGCAAATAATTTTTAAATGTTTTAGAAAATTATGTAGTTTAAACTGATACGAAAATTGTATAATTTTAATAGTAATTCTTATATTCATATTGCAATCCAAAACTAAATATCTGTAAAACAGTCCTTAATTAATTTATAAAAGGAGAGTGATGAAGTACAATTTCAATAACTGGAGAGACCCAATTTTTACATTCAATTTTTCTTCGGTGTTTCTAATTCAAACCACAGACTTAGGCTAAAGGGTTACATGTAATTTGAACAAACTAGATTATTAGTAGAGAATGTGGTCCCTGAAATAATATATTGAAGTACTGTACAGTTCTGGTGAGCTGCGGTTGCAGCTATTCCCATTTTTTCTCAAGGGCAGGTAAAATTACGTCTTAAAATTGCTCTCTCCCGTGTCGGCACACAAGAGCCAACTCTTTATCATGCATTTTTTTCTCTGCGGTCGCTTTTGTGTGGCTTCGTAGAAACGTGGAGGGACTTTAAAAGCCCAGCAAAAAAGAAAACACTGTTTTTTGAGCGCAAAAGTATATTGGATGCCACAATGACAAAATTACACATTTTGATAATAACATTGTGACATTTAAATGGATAAATGTCTAAACATTCTACCTCGTAAAAAGAAAATATCTGTAAAATATTTGCAATGTCAAGTAGTTTTAGGGTATCACTTTTTCAGTTTTCTCTATAACTGTATTTTTAGTTCGTTTGTATTGTAAATATGAAATTTGAGTAAAAATATTTTTCAAGAGGAAAACAAAAGCTCTGAGTTTGAAATGGTGCCTCAGTTGAGATTTCGGGATCAAAGTTTGGTGACAGACACGGCAACTTAAAAAAAAACAACGTAATTTGAGAGTGACTTTTGGACAACTTGCAATTAATGGTAGAGATAGAAAATAAAAGGCAAGGAATCAGGAATCCGTGAAAACAGAGGTAAGAAATTAATTTATCCACTTGAAGGGACAAAGTAATCGCGTCGGGGGGATATTTTGGATTTCAACTTGCTCGTTGTTGATTTTTTTAAGTCATCCGTGGAAGTGTGTGTGGAAATCTTGCAATAGTAATAACTTACTTTTTACAACTGAATTCTTTACACCAACATTCCAGTTGAATTCGCTTTTATATCAGTTTCGTCACCTAATTATTCTTCTGCCACTCTCCATAAAATCAACACCCCTTCCCAATTTCACCATAGCGTTAAATCTTCTCTTGAACTACTCACTTTCCTTTATGATTTTTTTTCTCCACCGTCCAAAAAAATTATGCAACACATGTTCCCAATTTGCTTTCTGAGTTCCACAAATTCTGTACAATAAATCTTATTTTTACAACCAATATTTTCTATTTTTTAATTCATTCACTAATCTGTACCTAGCTATAGCCCTCCTACTTATCCCACCACCTTCAATTCTTAATGACTAACTCAACTTGCATCATTTTATATCTCTAAATAAATCTAGTCTCTTTATTCCTATCCATGACTTCCTGACCAGAATATCCCTGTCTCTATCAGCTACCAAACTACTAATTTCATCTTAGCCTTCTCTAATCTTCCAACTCAATTTCCTCTTCTGTAGCGTAGTGCTCACTACCATTGAAAATGCTTCTGAATTGGTTATACTAAAATTTAAAACCTTTTAATCTTCTGACTTAAAAGAAATCACACGTAAAAAATCAAACAAGGATGCGAAATTCGTTTGATTTCTGCAGAGCAGGAGCGAATTTTTAAAAAAAATGTAATTTTCTCCTAGCATTTTGTACGTAGAGGATATTCCTCTTGAGGAATCTCAGGATGTTTCTGAGATTTTATGCCATTGTGTACAACATTCATACGTTTACTAGTAATACAGGAAAGGGCAAGTCATAGTACACATGAGGAGCATGAAGATGACATTGGGTTTCAGATGCTCTCAGAAATGGAATTCGTACCGAAGTTTAAAAGACAAAAATCAGATATTAAACCATTATTTAAAAAAAGTCAAGTTATTATACTAGTACTTGAAATAAAAAAAAGATTAACTAAAAAAGTGAAGACGTTATAAAAAATGCGCGTCTTTTCATCATGCAAATTTTCACCATTGAAGTACTTTGTCGTAATCGTTAAATGAAGAACTCCGAAGAGAGCGCGGAATTGCCGTTTCAAAACGTTTACGCTTTGCCGTAAACCGAACGCAACGAACTACAAGCCTTTCTCACTTCCACCTGCTTCTTCTTCTGCTTTTCCGCCTCTTAACTGTTCGCTCATCCGGTCGAGGAGAGCGCTTTCCACAGGGAGGACAGGAATGCGGGATCCGAAGGGAAGTTCGCCTTGGAATTAAGCGCGGGGGGCGTTATTCACTCGGCTGGCCTCCGCCGGTAGCCGCGCCGCGCAGCAAAGTTTTAGAAATCGGATTCAAAAAACGCAAATTTGTTTTATAATTAAAACTGGAATGCGCTTTGCGGACTCAAATTACTTTTGTTGTGGTGCGTTGTATCGATCAGGGTCATCGTTGGCCAGCAACCAAATGCAAGCCTACCTGCCTGTTAAATCGCTTCAGGAGAAAATAATTGTTTACTCACATTAACTTGAAGTGATTTTAAGTACATCCCTAGAACGGTTACCTTAAAAGTGCCAAAGTCAATAAAAGTTGACTTTGCAGAAAAAGAGGTTACCACTTATTCACACATAAGATTATTATTTACGACATAGATTGAAAACAATTTGAAAAAAGGTTATTGATTTTAATTATCTTCCCGACAGTGAATTGAATATTGAAGTGCAAGTCAAAAATTTATGGCGTTAAACTTATGAAACCCGTACTATAATGTAATGTATGTACTATGTAATTTATGTACTATTTTCCTGTTTTTTTTTTTTTTATTGGAAGATATTTTCAATTTGTACACTTTGTAAAATAATACCTGCCGTCGCGTATTAGAAGTTGCAGAAAATTAAGAATTTGGCCAATATTGGCAGCAATTTTTCTTACTAGTTTCTGTAGTTCATCTACATGTTTGCAGACTGTCATGAAAACGTGGTAGATTTCTTTCATATCCTCGTTCTAATAAATGAAGAATAGGCAAAGGGTAGGACAATGTGTAAATTCCTTGGAATTTTAGCGATTATTTTAATAAAATGTTGTATGTCAATTCCAACTGTTAACTGATCTTTATCGAGCAAATCTAATTAATATTTTTGACATTCAGACAATACCAGTACTAAAATCAAGAGAGTGATGATCTACAGGGATGTGCACAATTGTGTCATTATTCGAAGAGACATGCTTTTATTCTTATTGTTAAGTTTAACGAGAAGCCAGTAAAATCAAAAATAAAGCACATGCAAACAGTATTGGCTGCATATAAAAATCGCTTCCATCAATGAAGATGACATACATATAAGGTATACTTCCAAGATTTATAGGATTCTATGGTATTTTTTTCCTCAATTTATGCTCCATGCACATTATAAACTCTTTCAAAAGATAACATTTATTAATTACGAATCCATAAAATTAGCAATAGCAATTTATAAAGTGTGATTAAGTTCTTAATATAAAAGAAGGGAACTACGAATGTTACTGAATATATCCTAAAGGTTATTGGCTTACACATGTTTTTGAAGGGAGTTGTGACATTATTAATATGGCTGGTGGTCTTTACTCATCTAATTACTGATTGTCAGCTGCATTACCTGCAGTGCCTACGCTTCGACGCTGGGTCAAATGGGTACGACAAAATTTGCACATCAGAGAAGCATGCCATAATAATCAAATTAAAATGGTCTGATTAAATGGAATTCTCCGCAAGATATTGTAGTTGCATGCAGTTGGATACAGCAAGACTCTCTACAATATCTGCAAATGTAAGTGGTTGAAACTCTGAAGTAGTACTGTAGTTGGTCTTCGTTAGTAGACCAAAAATAAGAAGATAAATATGATAAATTGCATTTGCAAATATCCGTAAAGGAGAAATGCATTAACACCTTCAGGTCATAACATCTCCCCAACTTCTTTCCACCTCAAATCGCAAAGTACGGGGGTATGTTTGAATGGCTATATCTTCTAAAACAATAATCATAGAAGCAAGATTCTCTTTTATTTCAAAAAACAACGTTGTGCCTTTATATGAAGTTGGAATTTCTATGTTTACGTTAATAATTTAAAGTGATTTTTTAATATAAGCGACACAAAAAATTAAATCATAAAAAAAGTATAACATGTTTATTTTTAATTGAATTGTCAGAAATTATGTTTGTGTAATGTGAAAAATTATGTTAATATTATAATATTATGTAAAACATACAGTATTTTGTTTATTGAAATTTTGAATAAAAAACATTACATTTTATTCCCAATAATTGTCTTTGGTGCGGTAATTTTGAACAGCGCTTCTTAGGCATCGATACAGAAGGCATGCTGGTCAGTGTACTCCAAAGCTATTTATTACCGATTAAATACCATCAAACGACAACTAGCGGTATATTCAGGTACTCTCTTGACATAGAAGCCTCCATGAATAGACAGTGAACGAAAAAATGAAGTACATAAGCACATATTCGGAATGAATCGCGCGCCCGTAGATTTGCCCGGCGTCGTAAGTTAAGGCGCCCGTAGTTAAGGCGACGGTCAGCGACCTGAATGTGCTGTTACATTCTTACCGTGAGCAGCTGCTTCACGATCCTTCCCGTCCCCGTCTCCTCAAGGTCTTGAACGCAGCTCCGCCCGTAGGCAGTCATCTTATCAATCGAGCCGCAGACGGTCATTCGGATTTCGCCCCGCGCCCGCCAGTGGCGCCCTCTGAAAGGGCACGTCCGCATCGGCGATTGCTTCCCCTGGACTCCTTTCAAGCGCGTGCTCTTGTTAAGGCAATCTGGCGGGCGGGCCGGCCGCACGGCGCGAGCGGGTCAGCGGGCGGGCAGGCACAGCCGGTCGGAGCGGGTGAAAGAGAGAGAGGGCGGTCGAGAGGGCGGTCGAGAGGGCGGTCGAGAGGGCGGTCGAGAGGGCGGTCGAGACGTCGGGCGAGAGGACGGGCGAGAAGTCGGGCGAGAGGTCGGGCGAGAGGACGGGCGAGAGGGCGGGCGAGAGGGCGGGCGAGAGGGCGGTCGAGAGGTCGGGCGAGAGGTCGGGCGAGAGGACGGGCGAGAGGGCGGGCGAGAGGGCGGGCGAGAGGGCGGGCGAGAGGGCGGGCGAGAGGGCGGGCGAGAGGGCGGTCGAGAAGGCGGTCGAGAGGGCGGTCGAGAGGTCGGGCGAGAGGACGGGCGAGAGGGCGAGCGAGAGGGCGGGCGAGAGGGCGGGCGAGAGGGCGGCGAGAGGGCGGGCGAGAGGTCGGGCGAGAGGGCGGGCGAGAGGGCGGGCGAGAGGGCGGGCGAGAGGACGGGCGAGAGGGCGGTCGAGAGGGCGGTCGAGTAGGCGGTCGAGAGGGCGGTCGAGAGGGCGGTCGAGAGGGCGGGCGAGAGGGCGGGCGAGAGGGCGGGCGAGAGGACGGGCGAGAGGGCGGTCGAGAGGGCGGTCGAGTAGGCGGTCGAGAGGGCGGTCGAGAGGGCGGTCGAGAGGGCGGTCGAGAGGGCGGTCGAGAGGGCGGTCGAGAGGGCGGTCGAGAGGGCGGTCGAGAGGGCGGTCGAGAGGGCGGGCGAGAGGGCGGGCGAGAGGGCGGGCGAGAGGGCGGTCGAGTAGGCGGGCGAGAGGGCGGTCGAGAGGGCGGTCGAGAGGGCGGTCGAGAGGTCGGGCGAGAAGGCGGGCGAGAGGGCGGGCGAGAGGGCGGGCGAGAGGGCGGGCGAGAAGGCGGTCGAGGGGTCGGGCGAGAGGGCGGGCGAGAGGGCGGGCGAGGGCGGGCGAGGGCGGGCGAGAGGGCGGGCGAGAGGGCGGTCGAGAGGGCGGGCGAGAGGGCGGGCCAGTGAGTGGGCAAGAGGGCGGGCGAGAGGAGGCGGACGGTCCGTCGAGGGGGCGAGTGAGTGTAGGGGCGGGCGGGCGAAGTGCACAAGGGCATCGCGGCGCGGCCCAATCTGGCGGAGGCCCAGGCGTTCGGTGGGGTGGAATCGGTGGCGGGAGCCGCATATGATCTGGTCAGCCCGGAACATTGGCGAGATTGCTCACGGCTGCAGGGGCCGCCCGCTTTCGTTGCTACTGTCACAATTCACTCCTTTTTCATTGTTCAGTGTACTTGTTTAGCCAGAGTGTTATGTAAAAGCTTCTCCAGCTAACAGTTTTCACCAAATATTTTAATTAATTTAATTGATTCAACCAACTCATTTGCATTTTCATCAAACATTCATTCACGTACCTGCTGATTTTTTCATTTCTTAATCATTTCCACTTAATCCGGTACATATCAATTCAACACTCAGAACACCTGTTTGCAGCTCATATATTGCTGCATACTGCAAACAGGCAGTACGTGAAAATAGCTCAAACACGTATTTAGTTGGGTGAACTGCTCTCCCGATTCAATTTGGAATCAGTCCAAACTAATAATTCCTGATTTTCATCAAATACGTTCATTGCAACTGAACTAACCTTCTTAGGAGTTGTATATTTTTCTCAGTGATTCAGTGATGTATCAATTCCCTCGCGTTCTTATCTTCATATTCATTAATGTATTATTTTCTGAACCATAGTTCACAACGCTGGTTAATGCGAGATCGCATACTGCTGCTTTCGAGTTGTAGGGCCTCTGGGTCTTTATTAATTAAATCATCCATCATTCCTACAAACGAAGAATCAGACATAAAATATTATAATTTAATAATACATTAATAATTTCGATCTTCTCTTCCAATATTTGTTGTTCTCGCTTTTCGTCTCATTAACATCCACATTAGTAACTCTCTCTATAATTACGAAAATTCTAAAATAACTTGTTAAAGTGGGCGAAATTAGAATGTCGGCTGAAACTAATGATGAAAAAGATAGATGTCAAGTATAAACGTTCTTGTCCTCTTCAAATGCTATAAACATTCCCACTAGTTTATGGACGCTTCGCAAGGTTAGCAATATCACTTCATCATTTCTGAAGATTTGGACCAACTGCATGGCGTTTGATGACGCATGACAATGTGCCACACACACTCTTCAAGACGGATTCCTTGCAGGTGAGGAAATTTGAAATCTCGCTTACGTACAACACAAGTATGCTTCATAATCCCCATATCTCCAGAATATAATAACTATCGCTACACCTTCCTAGTTCCTAGTTTGAATCAAGAGAAAGACTGAGCTCCACGAAGAGCAACTAAATGGCCATCGAAACGCCGGGAGGCTTCGCCAGGCGAGCTGAGGCGCCGACTCAGCCCTGATGGTGGCAAGGTGCTATCCAATTTGTCATTCGAATATTGCCATATTATGACTTTTTCATTAAGCAATTAGTTACCATATTTTTTGATTAATAGAGAGATAAAAGCTTCAGAAAGTACAGTTTAATCTAGAAACAGAAATATCTCATTACAAACGTAACGATACTTGTCACCGGTAGCAAATCTCACTCTTTTCCTTGCACGTTTCTATTATAATTAGAATTATACAAGAAATACGGAATTGTAATTAATTTTTGAAGGTATATATTTTCTTGCACTATTGTGTTAGTTATTACGTTCGGAAGAACAGTATTAAAAATAAGTTATTTGACGACAAATGACTAACCCCTTTGGTTAAAAGACTAGGATTATCCAATGACTTCACTGAGAAGTGATTTATGGAAGAGAAAATGGAGGAGAACATGCCCTTTCTCCTGCTAATTTGGAGTAGGTGTTGCACAATTTATTTCTGAGTTTTGTCAATACGTGGTTTTTTAATGCCCTAAAGGAAGAGATTTGATTATTCCTAATATCTGTGTGTGTGCGTGTGTGAGTGAAAGCTTGTCAATACAAATGTTATGTGGCTAGATATTTTCCTAAACTCTGACAACAAATGTTTAAAATATAAAAACAATTTTTTTGTTACCTTTCCTGCTTTTGTGTAGATTACGAAAGCAATTATGTTCATTACTACTGAGTATTTACAATACCTTGAATTTACTTTTGAGCTCTACAGAATAGAGTAACGTGTAATGTGGAATTTTAGAATGAAATATAGTTTTCAGTAATTTCGCTCGTAGTACGTACTCGAACAAGATTGTTGCACATAGAACACTCTCGAATACTCATCCTGATAGAAGATATACGGTCACAACTACAGGATTATCTGAAAAGAAGGATCAGGAATGACCCTTTTTTCCAATGATCGTGCGGAAGGAAGTTTGCTGAAAGTTCATCGCATTTGTCTCTGAGTGTTAGGAACATGCACATGTGTTCGTGAGGGCGCGTTCTGACGCAGTCAAAGAGATTTCGTGTGCACGCCGACACCGGCTCATGCGGAGTTGTCCATCAGTAAGAAGCAGATATCATCAAATTCGTTTTATGAAATTCCCGATCACAAGTTCACTGGCAAAACGTATTGTCTTCGGCTCTTTTACAGGCCCCAAAAGATTGTAACACTAATTCTGAGACATCTGCATAAGATATTCCTATTCATATTTTAATTTAATACTTAAAAACAATATAATATATATTAAGAAAAGGGAATGTGCGAATGTCTGTCGCATAGAGACGAAAACAACTACTCCACCAAGATCGCCAAAATTTCCACTTTTTTTGTTAGATTGTAAAGTATTTAAAGAGTAGTTTGTATTAAATAGGACGCGTGGGGGCGTTGCTTTTGCAAAGTTAATCGACAAGGTGGGCTCTACACCGTTCCCAGAGAAACTTGCTTGAATTGCGACCTACGGATATTTTCTTGCACAACACGCCTCGCTTCGACTGACATCGAATGATATCAAAGGTGCGATTTCGAAAGCACATTTCTGAACGAAATGCTGGCGGTGTACAACATTATTCGAATAATTTTTTAAAGTGTGATGTCATGTAGTAAAGTGTAGTTAATACCTATTTAATCTTCATTGCATAAATTGCTTTTGAACTTGAATTGTATTTATTTAATACTCTGCAATAACAAAATATTTTCGGGCCCGCTAGTTGTAGAATATTAGAATGGCGTACTTTTCACAGATGCTGGACGCGGAGTACACTCCAATGACCGTCCTCCCAGTGGATAAATTGTGACGAGCACAATCTGGTCCTGTCCACAACAAGCACCAGCGCCGCCCCACCCATCGCGCCGACCATCTTTCCCCGGCGGAAATTAAAATCCGCTGTTCCTCTTTCAGAGCGCTATCGCCGCGCGTATCAGCCCGGCGCACGGCGCTTCTTGGTCGCGTCGACACACGCGCGGCCTCCGCTCCTACCCACAACGCTCGGAGCCTCCTCTTTAACCTTTGAGTAGCCGCGTCCGATTCTGTAATGTAAGTAATACTATGTGCATTGCGAATAAAACGGATTGAACGAATCAAAACGGATGTCCCTGCAGCATCTTTTTTCGGGAGGTTCTAGGGTTCGAGTACTGACGATCGCGGGTTTTCGATACTAACTACGTAGCTGGGCCGAATGCAGCCACTGCCTGCTGGAAAATTCTAGTGACTGGCTGCTCTGATCGGTAGTTTTCCGTGGTTTCTCCGATGAGTGCCGGAAAAGAACCTCAATTGGTCTCGGAGGGCGCGCGATATCTCATCGTTATTCTTGACCCCTCCTCACCCCTCACACCCTCTCTCAAAGTACATTTAGTACATAAAGCACGTCGGAAGCTTAGAGATTGTCCGACTGGGGCGGTGATTCGCAGAGAGAGGGAGACAGACAGACAGACAGACATAGAGACAGAGAGAGGCACAGAGAATCAACGAGAGAAAGAGGGACGGGGAGAGAGAGAAAGGGCATACCAGCCCTGAAGAAGATCACGATAAGATGGTCGAAACGTCGGCAACACAGTCTTCGACGCGGAGCCACCCTGACAGCCAAGATCATTTACGAACTAAATATCTTACATAAAGTATCTCACACAAATCAATAAATGAAGATTTATGGAAAACAGCAAAGTGCAAAATGCGAATCGCTAGCAACAACAGCAAACTAACACAGCACAGTCCACACGAATGTTGCGGCTTGAATGTTGGCGGAATGCACGGAAGTAGTCATTTCGTCATTAGAAACTTCAATTTTTAAAAATGCCCCTACCACGTAAACATGACATCTAAAGGGAAATTGTGTGAAGGTTGGCAACAGCTTTTGCCATCACAAAATGAAACGAAACTACCCTATTTCGAGTATGAATACATGTTCTTATCCGACAGTGAAATTTTTGAAAAGTTGTCATTAGCCGGTCTTTTTCACTGGCCTCCACTATAAGTGAGGGAGGAAAACCAGCATCCTGGATATAACTGCACTATACTTAGGGAACTAATCTGAGTAGTTGACGCGCCTGGAGTCAATGTACACTACGTAAACTAATTTTGGAGAATCATTGACCAAAATCGCAACAAATGAGGTAAATAACCTTATATAAACTTGGATGCATAATAAATAAATTGTTAAGAAAAATTTATACATAGATTTTTTGCCCTAATCGAATATATGCTGCAAGTTATGTTTTTCAGACTTGTTTTTCCTATTTTGTGTTTTTCAGATTTAAGGAAGTGTCGAAATTTGGAGTAGGATGACTACAGACTTTCCTCTTTTTTGAATGCAAAATGTAATGTAAAGGAATATTAGAAATGAGTATGTTATCGAAATTATTTCAACCGCAGCCCGCACATAGACGGTCTAATAACATAGGTCTGCAAGTAAAAAAAATGCATATGATTTTTATACATTTTCTTTTAGATTTCAACTTGGTAAAAACGAAATGAAATACCAAAACATTTCCATCACGTCGTTATTTTTTGCAACACTCAATTTTTTCTGTGTTTATCGCAAAATTCCTAATGAACTTAAAATACAGTATTCTGTTTTGTGTTTAAAAAGTGGCCCGAAAACTAAGACTCCCACATTAATTGTACCAATTATAGCTGTACTTGACAATAAATGAAAAAATGTTAATGTTGGAGGGGTGTTGTCGTGTGTGTGGTGAATAAAGTAGTTGTAGCGTCAAAAGGAAGGGTAACTGATTATATCAAAACGGGTTAAAAGTTGATTGTGAGTGATAAGAGCACGTTTTGTCTTTTCGAGTATTAGGAATAAAACTCCCAAAGCGCTCTGAAGCCAAGTTGAAAGAGGGATTTTTTACTGGTCCCAACAGAAGAAAACATAACTTATTCCTTCTTTATAAAAATATTGGTAGACGAGAAAAAAGAAGCGTGGGACTCTTTCAAGAATGTAGTGCACAAGGCTTTGAGGAATACTAAGGAACCACCATTGCACAATGCATCCAGGCATTTCTTGTACTTCTGCATTGACTACTTTCTTAAAAATTTGGGAGCTTATAGTGAAGAACAGGGTGAAAGATTTTACCAGGATGCCCGTGATTTTGAGAAACATTTACAAGAGAAATGGGAAGTCAATACGTTAGCTGACAACTGTTGGATGCGCAATCAAGAAATCGAAGAAGGAAACCAGAAGTTAGGAGAAGCACGAAAATAAATTGTTTCGCCAGAAAAAAAGTTCACCTTCAATTCAGTACAAATATCAGAAACAATTTGCCGATTACATGAAAGAAAATAAAATTATATTTAGTACACTGTAAAAATATGAGTGTTTTTATTAAATATGTATTTTTATTTTGCAAAAAAACAACAACAAACTATTAGTGATGGAATGTTTTGGAAGTTATATTTAGAATCTATGACCATTAAAGCATATAATTTAGCAAAAATATCACATGCAGCTGAAAAAAATAATGTTTTGCAGACCTACATCAGTAGGCACAATGTACCAGGAGGTCTACTACGCTGTAGATTTAATGTGACAGGTTTGCGAGACAAAAAGTTCAATAACAAGTGGCTGAGCCAATAGGTGAAAGCGAAGACAATTTAAACACATATTCTCTGAAATATGCTGTGCACTACTTTGTGAATTAATGTTTATCGTTATATATTGTGGTTTTAATTTTAGATATAGTAATACACAAACATAGCAGATAAAGTGAATGATGTGTTATGAAATTGTTGTAACCAATATTGGTTGGCCATTCGCAGCGTTTGAAAAAAAATATATTTTTGATAAATGGATAAAATTGTATTTGATATTTTAATAATTAGACCAAATTTTTATTAGACGTATTTTCGTGTCTTAGGACTTAAAAATCCAACGGTCTGCCATAATACTCTTACATCAAACGATCTCTAACTGTCGAAGAGTATGACTTTTTAAGAACTTTGAGAACATTTTGTATTATTCCGGTGCAAATATAAATATAATGAATTTGTTGATACTGTTAAAACTACTGTAGTTTTGCAGACAGTTGAAATTAAAAGTTTTAGAAACTATTTCATTCACGTTACAAAAAAGTCTCTCTCCTCTACGAAATTAAACATTAAAATACTAGGAGTCATGTTCTCCAAATATTGCCATGGGAACAATTACAACCAATTTTGCATTCTTTTATGGGTTTCATTTCAACAACCGATACAATACCGACAAAAGGCGATTTCTTTCACGAGTTTCAATCAGGACGATACAACCAGTCACAAATTACTGGGGTCCTGTTTAGTGCTGATACTTCACTTAAAATGAACTCGGTACAATGAGCGTGTGATGAGTGTTCGCCCATTTAACCAGAGGATATGTAATGTCTCCAATAATGCGACCGAAAATACTTTGCCCGACAGACGGAGAGAGTCAATAGAAACTACGGGTTATAAATCTGAATGGAGATCGGGCTCTGTTAAAACTCTGCGTCAATTTTGCTCGGCATTTGTTATCGTTATTACGACCTCACCACGACTGCACATGTACGTGTTCTCTGCGCGGCTTCAAATTAATGTTTGCGTAATTGGTGCCCCGACAGGCGGGCACGCACCCGCTTTAATGCGCGAACGCGAGCGGGCCGGAGTTGGAAGCGGATTTGGCAGATTCAAATGGCGACACACACTCAAGTTGAAGTACAAGCAGGATATCGCCTGCCCTCGTGGTGTAGGAGTTTTCGGCTGAAATTTAATTCTATTTGCATGCTAGAAGTGTACTGCTTAATATGAGCGAATATTTCGCTCATTAAACGAAAATTCATTTTACTACGCTGAAATTTATTTTACTATGATTCTTAATAAATTGCATTTACATTTCTATTTAAATTTTGATGTATTTCATCACTATCCTGGCATTGATATCTACCGTTCAATAAATAGCATGTTCACAAAGTTTTCCCGTGTCAGTAAGTTGCGAAGTGCCAATGCCATGGAAAGGGCTCAGAGGAAGGTATCCAGGTCAGAGACATCTGAACATAACAATGCGTTTTTATTGGTCGGAGGCGGCGGGGTTCGGCGTTCGATGGTACCAACAACGCAGCCTCTGCAGCCTCCTGCGTGTTGTCACCAACTAAGAGAGTGTTCGAATTCTTGAAAACCAGGGATCAAATTTATGAAAATATACTTCGTTCAGAGCCACCTCCAATTGGGCGACGATTGTAAATGATCATTGTTCTGTAACTAGTATAAAATCGTGGTTCATATTAATGATTTTGGTGGAGTCTCAAAGAAGGGTACAAACCAATGTTGATGGTTTCTATGTTTCATAGTACTATGTTTCTATAGATTAGATTAATGCTTAAAATTACAAGTTGTGAATTATAAATTAGTGTTATAAAATTAAACATCATTGGAAAGAAAAAATATTTCAAAATACCTCCAAAATACTCTTAAAGATGAAAGTGACAAATGAAATATCAAGACGTCTAGACAAGCATGACAAACTATGCACACAATGTTTGACGAGTGAATCCGATAATTATAGAATTCGACGGTAACGAATCTTCGTAGAATCGGTGGCATCACCCCAGCGAACACGTTTTGTTACAATTAACTCGCATGCGCCTATGTATGTAAGTATGTATTTGGCAATGGAAGGTCGAATTAATTCGACTTTTGCCAGCTATGGGTGTTCCCACACCTGGACCCTGTTTTTATTTATTCACCACAACTGAGGCATTGCCATCACTATATCTTGTGTACTTGGCCTACCTGAACTTTTTCTTTTGTTACACAGCTATAGAGATTCCTATCGGAAACCTAAAGCTCTAGTTTTGTCCCGATCGGGAATCAAACCCGAGGTCATACCACGGAAAGCTAGCAGGCTGTCCATGAGCAACCGGAGAGACTCACATGCGCTTATGCAACTAATGTATTCAATTCTGATCCGTTTACCAATGATTATCATTGTACTATTTTTTATAATTAGTTCCTTAGTTGACAGGAACGTATGGTTACCAATCGCAAACTAATGCAATTCCGATACCCGGATCACACCAACCGAGTCAATGAAGGACCTCATAATCAATTACAATATACTTAACGCATTTTTATATTTAACAACTAATTATTAGGGGCTAAACTTTGTGAAATATCTTTTTTTCCTGTTCACTTTAGAACAATTCCGTGTAGCATAAACATTAATGTTATGGTACATGTACATGATTCATGTAAGTAGTAATATATATTACAATCATTTTCTTCAAATTTGGGTTAAATCATTTTCAGTTTCGGAGATACGACAATGTCCTTTTTCTAATTCCGGTCCATTAATAATTCCGGTCCGATAGTTCAACATTCTCGATATTGCTTCGATTACACATCTTTCTCCTTCCACAGATTCTAGAATAATATTGAAACATGTTTATGGACACGGCTAGCCGTAAGAAAACACCGGAATTTTTACGAATTTTCTGACTACTCATGGAAACGGATTCCAATAATTTTTTAATCCGTTGAAAGCGATAGAAGACGAAATTATAACTTGGAATTAGGAAAGTTGTAATTAAAGTAGAAAGCCCTAAACGACGAAGTAGAGACTTACTGTCTACATGGAGACAGAAAGAACTACTGGGGTCTGTGGTTGATTGTTAGAAATCCCGGCGCGTCAACGGCTACGGTCATTAGTCCCGTAAATGTAGTGCATTTGTTTTCCTCGACAGGTGGTGGAGATCTCCCGCTGAATGGCGAAATACGGCGCCGAACTACCGTCGGCTAGTGGGGTTTTCATCTACCAGGTATCTCCCACCAGAGGGGCACTGTCCAGCCGGCACAAGCTCTAAGCCCCCGACCGGATTTCCGACATGTGTGGCAGCGTGTGTGTGTATGTAAGAGGTGAGGATACGACAAGGAAGAGAAAGAAAAGATCACACGAGATCGTGGCCCGTTTGTTAGGGTACTGCTCCATCATTCACCTGGTGTTAATCGGGGAAACCACGGAAAACTACCGATCAGAGCGTGCAACTGCTAGGATTCGATTTCAGACAGCAGCTGAATTTTGCAAGTGGCTGGCGTCAAAACTCCTACCACAGTCTGGCCTCGAAGCCTAGAACCTCCAGGTCAGAGGCACTGATCAGTTGATGCCCTGAGTCATCTCTCCCAGTGTGTCTGTGGTTGACACCCACATTAGTATGCGACTGTGAACCGGATCTCGGATTACAGTAGATGTGCATTACGTGTCTCTTTCAGATTCAGCTACAGCATCAACCCATTTACGTAGTTCAGTATGTCTCAGAATAAATATCACAACCTCATAAGGCATGTAAAAGGAGGCATGATCACTTCTTGTCACGGAACATGTGGTAGGAAATTTTATTTAACGATGATATGAGTGATTTGCCCCTGCTAGTTAGGCAATTCCTCATACTCCCTAGTCCCACAGGTCACGTTCTAACGCAGCGTGAGATATTTCATATACCCGTTGACTTCGCAACTTCGCAACTGAAACAATATTAAGTCAGTTTTATTATTTTTAGAGTATCAAATGCTACAAAACTCATCAGGACTATAAAATCACATATGCACACAAAATATCAGGTGCGCACTTCAAATATAAACACATATGGGACATATCTCCCTTACAAGGTCACTGAATCTCCCGACTGGGGTCCCGAAACGGGAAACTCTGGCAACGAGATAAGGAAAGAGAAAGAGGGAAAGAGAGAGAGAGAGGGAAAGAGAAAGAGAGGGAAAGAGAGTCAGGGAAAAAGAGAGAGAGGGAAAAAGAGAGAAAGAGAGAGAGGGAAAGAGAAAGAGAGGGAAAGAGAAAGAGAGGGAAAGAGAAAGAGAGGGAAAGAGAAAGAGAGGGAAAGAGAAAGAGAGGGAAAGGGAAAGAGAGAGAAAGAGGGAAAGAGAGAGGGAAAGAGAGAGAGGGAAAGAGAGAGGGAAAGAGAGAGGGAAAGAGAGAGGGAAAGAGAGAGGGAAAGAGAGAGGGAAAGAGAGAGGGAAAGAGAGAGGGAAAGAGAGAGGGAAAGAGAGAGAAAGGGAGAGGGAAAGAGAGAGAAAGAGAGAGGGAAAGAGAGAGAATGAGAGGGAAAGAGAGAAATACGGAAAGAGAGAGAAAGGGGGAAAGAGAGAGGGCAAGAGAGGGGAAAGAGAGGGCAAGAGAGAGGGGAAAGAGAGGGCAAGAGAGAGGGAAAGAGAGAGGAGTGCATAGGGAGGGAGGAGAAGAGATCGCGGGCGATGTGTGGTACGTTTTATTAGATACGTCCGCAGCACCAACCTGATATTCACAAGAGAAACCTCGATAAACTACTAACCAGAGCAGCCGTCCGCTAGAATTCTTCTCCAAACAGTGGTCGCATTCGATCTATTTTGCTGGTGTCAAAAATCAGTGCCCGTCGAGACGCTACCACAGAAGCTCACGTTTCCCCGGGTGACAAGCAGTGCGAGTGCACTGTCACGTGTGCGCCCCTTTATAGCGGTTTTCTCTCTTTGCTAACCCCATTGGAGAATAAGCTCGCGCTCATCGCCGCTTCGAGTTCGTGCCCGCGCCGAGCTCTCCGTCCGGGTGGCAGGCGCGGAGGCATTTAACAGATTCCGACCAGGACCCTCTGAGCGGTCGCTATGCGGCTCCCGCGCACCTGCGCACGCAGCCCTCTCAGGCACGCGGCCTCCAGCAGGCGGCGGCTCAGCGGGCGAGGGCTCAGTCAAAAAGGCAAAGCAAAGCAGCCATTCACCAAGGTCAACAACAAATAACCAATACACGATTTCACAATCAGCAGACGTTTCACGTAGGTGCGTATCAACATATTTTTATCTCTCAAGCAAATATAGAGACATTTAGAGATATAAACAATAAAAAATATTTTTATCTCTAAAACAATGTTTTCTCTTAGATTCGAAAAGTCATTTTACATTTTACAAAAAATTAAAAAAACATCAAATTACTTATGTGTACAGGAAAGTTTATTATACATTTAATTTAGACTTTCGTTACAACCGCGGTAAATCAATACAGATTTAAGGGAAATTATTCAAATCGAAGGCAATAATGAGAAATAATAGTTGTTGCCAAAACGAGAAAATATTTGTGGTGAATGAGTTATATAGTTTATGTAATTTTTAATGTGCCTCTCAACTATGGAATGAACGATGTTCGCTTCTTCACAGACAGGGCAATATCGCGAATGATTTCTGTTTTTCAAATATTCTAGAGGTTGGACGAATTCTTAATTTCCCTGGAACAGAATTCGAATCCTCAGATTCATTGAGCTCACAACTTTGCCCAATTCTTCGTATATAAAAATATTAAATTTACACACAGTTCATACTCAGAAAGACCAAACGTGTTTGATAAAAGAAAATGAATCAGGATAATACATATTCGAAGTATCTGTTATGATTCGAGGGCCAACAATTGTTTTCGGATCACTCTAAACTATCTAAGAGTTGTAGGTTATTCAAGAACCTGAATGTCTCATCCATACTTTCATTAATATTCAGTCACTTACCGGCTGGTCATTAAACACTCTGATTTCAATTGGGATTTTACTTTGATATAAAATTTCAAATTTCAGGATTTCAAACCATAATCTAGACATTTTTAATTAATTATAATTTTTGAAAAATTATGATTTTTCGCCTCCTGAAAATATTTGTGGTGAATGATTTTTCGCCTCCTCTCTTTGAATCAATTATTTCTTTGAAATATAGTCAGTGGACCTCGGATTAGCGGGAGCGAATAGGAAAACCAAGTTTACCTGCCTCGAGTCCGCACGGCGCACTTAGACATTTTGGTGGAAGGATCTCTGCCATTGCCTGTTCACTGGATGTTTTGACGGACTGAAAATCTCCCGCGAGTAGTTTTCATTTCTTTACGCATTCTAATGATGCATTCTACATCACGGCAGTCAAAATGTAACTTCATGAGTTTTAATAGCAATTATGGTTTGGAGTTGATATGTTTTAAACCATGGAGACCACAATTACTGTTTATAAAACGACATTATTTTAATATGGTTTGATGTTTGGTCGTTTGGTAAGAGTGTTTCAAAATAGTTTCTTTTCATTATATGTCATTATTTAGGATGTAATTCGTAACGTATAGTAAACTGCATTAATTTTGATTTGCTATTACAAGGATGTGATTCACAATTTCAATGCTGTAATATGGTTCCTTTATTACGCGATGTATTATGCAAGTAGCTGCATGCTTCATGTTATTTCTATATCGGACGTGCCTTGTAAAATATGTAACTAATTTATTTACTACGGATCTTTTCGTATTCGTAGGCATTATATATGTCATATCATTTCTAAAAAGCTATTAAATAAATTTCGGATCTTAATCGCAAAGCTTACTCAATTTGTATTGTTACTATTTATAGCTCCGTTTTGAAGAGATTTAATCTACTTGATATGGACTTCATAAATTATACTAAAATTTCACTGCAAAGAAGCTCTATATCTTTTAATTGTGTCTTCCAATACCTAATGCACTATTCTGTCGATTGGTAATAGTGGTTTATGCAATTAGTTTATAATGTTAAACCTCATTGCATTAGTACATGTTTTGAAAACAAGCAACATTCGGAGCGAGATTTCAAATTTGTACGAATGTAATAAAGCAACATTACAAACGAGTTGCATACTATATTTTTTTGTATAAGAGCATTATACATTTTTAAGAGAATCAAACTTAATTTTGCGAAACAACTTTCTTGTGACGTCTCAGACATTTGCTACCTGTTGGAAAAAACGGTGGTCGGCTGTTCCGTTTAGCCGCGCACGTTTTCTTGAGCCTTCGCTTGTCGCGGGAGGAGTGGGAAGTTTGGTTATTTTGACAAAAGGAATTTTATGTCGAATTTGTAATTAATTTTTCCATGCAAAATAGTTTCTAATACACGAGAGAGAACATTTCTCGTTACTAGATTTTGTCTACAACGCTCGTTGCTAACATTTATTCTTAATTCAACTAATGTAGGGAAAGGAGTGGGGGTAGATATTTCTGGGCTCAAGAAAACGTGCGGATATAATTGCTCTATCACCCCCCGATTATCTCGCTGCGGTTGGCTGAACGTGTGATGAGCAAGTCATTCATGCCGTAAAATCTAATACGTCATCATTTGTGCCGTAAAATCGATTATGAACGATTTCTTGCAACAGAAAAGGTCGTTTATGATGCTGGTATACAAAAAAAGTTTTTTAAGTGAGCTATTAGTCAGGAAAGGAATTTGTCGGTCAAAATCATGATCCATTTTTTAAATTCGCTGTGTTTTTTATTTTATGTTTAATGACCACGGTCTCTTTCACAGGATCATGAAATGAAATCGTAATAAATGGTAATGAAATCAAATCGTGAATCGTTATCATTACGTTGTTTATGACAGTGTTGCTGGAGTAAGAGGGCTTTTTATGTATTGTCAGGCAAGTGATGCCTTCCCAATGTTTTAACATATCACATTAACATTATAATTGAGAGCTACCTATCCCTTCAAGCGCGATTGGCTGCACCCCCTCTCAGTATGACTTTGCCTTGGGGCGCGTACATTTTTCTTCCCGGTTTCCATTTATCGAATACGTACAGCACAATTGTTGGTCAGTTCAATTCTCAAATAACTATGTTATTAATGATTAAAAACTGAAAATAGTCAATTAGTATGGTATTTCGAGGAACATAAATATTTTACAAACTTTCTGGAGTTTCGCAAATTTTCTTTCGCTCATAATATCACTTTTACTTTCCATATTACTTTATACCAATATTTGAATTAACAATCCTCTTCACTTTCGTTACTGTAACAGTAGTAAACCTTTAAAGAATTCAATGGTACAAAACGCAACACAAGAAATTCATAACCTCAAAATTCAATAAGATATTTTTCAACTACAAGCACGTAAGTCACAAATAATGGCCTTTACAACATTAGCGACGCAAATAAGTAAAAAACGTGAGGAAATGCCCTTTTCGGAGCACACCTCGACTACTTCCACTTCATCGTAAAACGACTTCCAAAACTATGAAAGATATAGTTACGTCATAGGACATGCTGAGAAGGAGCCTCATTCAGAACGAGATTTCTCGTTTCATATGCCTTGAAGGGTTGGAAAACTACTAAAAAGAAAAGTAGTATTTCGTAAAAAGGGCATAATTTCAAAGTTTGTGAATAAGTATTGAAGGCAATTGAATGAATGCAATATCTATTTAAGCGAGTAAAGCAGTAGGCTGTACTAGAGGCTACGAAGGAAGAAAACGCGCACGCAGACCCTCTCTGGGGCAAGGAACGCCGGGCGGGCGACAGGCTGTGAGGCAGCACGGAGCAAAAAGGCGACTCGCCCCAGAGATTCCGTTGGGCAGCGCGCGCCTCGCAGCGAGACGCAAGCGCAGCCTCGAGCACAAACCCTCGGAATTCCGGGGAAGGGAAGCGACGGGAGCAGTCGGGGAGCTGCATGTCTATCAAGAGCGCCTCAGGAAAAGGGACAGTGTGTTTAAAAATGTTCCAAGTTTACTTTATTTTTTTTCTTTAAACAGTGTTGGGTTATTATGCATTTATTTTCTAATACGAAAATACCGCTCGTGGACTGCAATACTGTCAAAGCTACTGTCAGCTCGAAAAATGAAGTTTTGGAGTAATTTATACTTTACAGGCGTCATTTAGTTATTTAGGTTAACTTGATATATTAACAGTAAAGTATTACAAAAAATGGTTAAAGGAACAAACTTGTAAAAAATATGTGATTAGCAAGAAACTTTCATGCAAATTATACAGCAGAGAATAGTTTGAGAGTGTTAACATGTCAGAAAGTTAAATTATTCACTGGTTGCTCAATTTTAAATTTTAAATTTGCAGTTAAAGACGAGTAGAATAAAAATAAAAGAAAAACATTGTAAGTTAGCAAATTTTTAAAGAAATTTTAAAAATAAATAATTTTCTAATTGACAATTTCTAATGTAAGAAATAAAGGAATTAGTGAAGAGTATCAGTTCAGTCATTTAATGGGCTCTGATAAACCAAGCATTTTCACCAGTAATAATATTAATTTTTGCGCTGTAGAATATATTGTTGATCACCTCTTTTTCGTGTCTTAATCTTGTTCGTGTGAAATAAATAATGAAGAAGACAAAAAGACGAGTGGAAGGACACTAATAAATGGAAACAGAGTCAAGAGTGCATGGAATCCAAACAAAACTCGTTGTACTATTAAATGGTAATGTAAATCGTCCCTGAAAGAAATTGATGAATGGAAACGAAAAAATAAAATTGTGAATATATATATATATATATATATATATATATATATATATATATATATATATATATATATATATATGTAAATGAAGTATTCCACTTAAATCACTTATTTATGAAAATGTGTATCTTGTAACGACACAGCTAACAAGTCATACTTTTCAATCTGACGGCCTTTAATCGTTTACTCGTATTCCATACAATTATGAGGATAGAAAATAGGCAAATTCATTTTCAAATTCCGCCAGCGATTACTTTGAGACAAGTTTCTTTCCTTGCTTTTAATAAAATTCGTATTGTTTTTTAGAAAAATAGGGAAAGCAAAGTATTATCCAAAGAAAAATGATATTACGTAAGAAAATACAAATAGGGGAAATGACCTTATACAATATATATACAATCCGAAATTAGTGAATTTAAAGCGATAGTGATAAAATAGTGATAAAAGTATTGTATAACATCAGGCATAAGAATATTTTATTCTCTACGATTCTCTCGACGTAAACTTTAGTTTCAGCGTAGGACTTATGTAACACATTCCTTCGTGGTCGCTGCAACCTTGTCAGAGACTCTCGCAAATCCGCTAAGTATATCGGCAGCGTGAAACACTTGCTCCTTAATGCCGTTGAATCTCGGTCAGATGCTTGTCCAAAGTCGCTTACGATACTTGCATCTCGAGACCGTGTGCCCTGCAAATTTGAAATTGTACATTTCGAATTATTAAGTGATTCAAAGAAAGTTGTGCTTATTTTGGAATTATTTAAACTACAGTTAAAATCTATTCTTTGTTCAAATTTGGTAAGGTATTGAAGTAATTTATGATAACAAAAACTTCAATCAACGAATTGTCAAATCTCTGCCTTGAACAGATGTGTTCAATCATGCAACTTTTAGATAAAGAGGCAAAGTTTAATTACAGAAACAGTAGTGAAAATTAACAACTTTTTGAGAGATATTACTCCTTCAAGCTGCAACTGTATATTGAAAAATTATATTTATATTCTTAAAGCATAACAAAGAGTTAACAAAGCATTTGAATAATTGACTCAACTCTGTGACACCACTTGGCCAAAAACTCCATATCGAGATTAAGTTAATATGACGCTCATATTAACTATGTAATATGGCGGAAGTATTAACTACAAAATATGGCACTCGTATTAACTACATATGTCGATCTATAGTGGGCCACAAAAGTATACAACGCCGCATACGGCACCCGGGTCACCAATTAACCACCCCTGAGCTATACAATTGTAAGTGCAAGACAAACATGTCGACAACTCTCACAGCGAGAGCGTCTCTGTTGTTAGTCATTTATTTGCCTTACCCAGCATGGACGAACTAAGAGAAACCATCCCGTAATTTGTTGATTCAACGATGAATCAGACTTGTCGTGGCAAACATCAGTCAAAACAGTTGAGGGTGTTATAATATGCTCAGTCGTAAGTTGATTCGGTAAGGTCTGAAGAATATTTCTCTCCTTAGTATTTCCATAGATGCTTTAAGGAGTAACTGCTTACAGTTATAACACATTACGAAGATTTTGCGCGATGATTTTTGTTACGTGTAATCTTAACATCATTTGCATTGTAGCACCATCGTTTACGACTAAATATAATGTTATCTATTCACTTCGGCCATTTGAAACGAAACTTTATGAACCTAAAATCAGTTTCATAGTGAGTATTCTGTAATATTCGTATTGAAATAGAACACAAGAGTTCTAGTAGTCCACTGCCTCTAATTAACTACTTTCAATATTACCGCCGCCACTCCCAGGATGAATAGACACATGTACGTAAACAAAGATTATAGCGACTGGAACATGTGTAACGTGCATAAACGTTGTACGATATTCGTGTTCTAACATCTTATTACAACACTCACAGTAGCTACTTACAATACTCGCAATACAAGTATTTCGCAAATAACTTTAATCGTACTTACTTTAGTGGAATATTCAAGCAGTTTCACAAATTTAGATAAAATATTCTTGTTCGAACACTGTAATGAATAAAGATGAATTACATGATTGTGATAAATAAAGCTTTTATCATTTATATTTCGTACATAAGGTTTAGTTTCCAATGTTGTAAATAGTACTTTTAAGGTCAAGAATATTGAAATACAAAGAATGTATTTAAATATCTCTGGGTGCAAAAATGCTGGAGAATCAGCTTAAACGTTTCGGGTGCCGTCATAGTAATGAGTTTGAATGTCTGCCCTGGTAGATGAGAAGTGTAAAATTAATTTAGAGATCCGAAGTACAAATGGGATTAAACGTTCACTTTATTGTAAATGTTAAGAGCACATTGTTTGACTATGAAAGTAATTACAGCGAATAGTTCTAAATAACTGACTTACTTAGCATTGAATGCACTGGATATGGGTTAAAATAATGAATGAGAAAATATTGTTTTCATCTTTAATTAGGATTAGGAAAGGATTAAAGCCATGTAATAAAAAGATTCCTCATGGATGTGATTATTTATCTATCCTCAATGGAGAAGACAGCCCGCATATATGAATAACATCTGTTTAGCTCTGCAAGACTCAGGTATTGTATAAACAACTTTTCACAATACGGTCACCGGAGAAATACGAAAGGAGACGGTTCCCTGAGCATTAATTTGAATCATCAATACTATTTTTTAGTGTTAAAATATACTTGTGTTAAAATCTTTAGACAAAAATCATTGCTCTTTTTTTTCAACCATTTTGAATAAGTTGCATGACAACCCGATCGATGTATTTCTTGGGAGATAATGAACTCTTAAATATTATGGACGTGAGCAGACGTTTATTAACGCTAGTTAATATGAGAAACTAAAATTTCATTAGTTAGCTTTGGTATTCGGAATAATTATTGATAAATTGGAAAACGAAAGTTCAGTACAAAAAGGAATAATAATGTACACATATATTACACTATATCTGTCTGTGTCAATTGTGTATAAATACTCATAGTTGCCATTCCATTCACCTCCACTTAATGTGCGCCTCTTTGCTACTACGAGCAGAATCAGGAGGAGGTCCGTGGCATCGCGCCCACAGGGGCAAGAAAAGAAGGCTAAATAAAATAATTTATTAACCGTCTTCGAATATTCCTCCAAGTCACAGAGAATTTATTTGTCTCGCCTTTAGATCAACTGCTAAGTTTACACGCACGAACGGAAAACAACCATAAACCTTTTACAATACTATTTGCGTATCAAATACAGAGCTCACAAAGAAAATGCTGCTTGACGAATTATCTCGTAATTAGAAATATACTACGTTAATAGTACGTAAAGGGAAAAACACTTGAGTCAGCAAGCACACAAAAGCTGGTACTTTTTGATGAAATTTCAAAATTAAAATTTTAGTTATTAAAAACATAACAATTGAATATAAATTTATTGCGCGATTTTAATTTTTTAGAAGAAAAAATACAAAAGATGGAAATACAGCCATAGGTTCATACAGGCTTGGAGTAGATATGACAGGATTAGAAAATAGTGATTGATTATTTAGTTTCCGGTCGAGTCAACTGCTATGACAATTAGTCCCGCAAAAATAGTGCATGCTTTTTCAAGGAAGGTATAGATGCTTTTCCCTGTCTCGATGGTGATATCTGGCTCCGAACTTGGCATAGGCTTGTGGGTTTTCCCAACCAGGTATCTCCAAGCAGTGGGGCACCTCCCCAGCCGCGATAATCTCTAAGTTCTCGACTGATCTCCCAACACGTGTGGTAATTTGCTGCATGTGAGTGTCTGCAAGTAAGCAGTGAGTGTAGGGCAAGAAAGATGTAGTAAAAGTTCCTCCAAAAGACATGGGAAGGAGCAGAGTACGTTACATTCAAAACATTGAGATTACTGGTATGTCAGCACCATCTAATTCATAATGTATATTCGGAGTAGATGAAAGAAAACAGAAGTAGTGTGATCAAAGGCCGATTTGGTTGTGCAGGGGCTCGCTCGCATCACTGCGAAATTAGACACTGTCAACAAAAATTTATTTTCGAAATCTATCCGGTCTAGCCGGCGCCAACACTCCCACGCATCAACAGCTATATTCCTGCTCACAACGCTGCGAAATGTCGACATTGTCAGCAACAATTTAGATCCTAAATCTATCCAGTTTAGTCGCCCCCACCGCCCCCGCGCATCGGGTACTAAGGTACCGCTCACCTCGCTGCGACGTGACGTCTTCGTAACATTATTCTTCGATTACAACATTAAGTACGTTGACACTTACGCTGGCGTCAGCCGTGACGATATCATCCAGTCGAAAGTTTGAACGTCACTAAACAGACGTTCATGTTCTGTATTGCATGATAGTGTCCGAGCCGATAAAGAATCAACGGGCTTAATGTTTGAATCAAAATATAATTCCGGCAGTCGTCCGAATGGCCGAGATCGCTAAGGCAGTAGTGTCGAAGCGATCTTGGACTTGAAGGATCTCGGTTTCGAGTGCCTTTTCGCCCCGGGCATGGTTGTATTTGTGTTCGTCCTTTCGCCCTTCACCATCACATCATTCTATTAATCCTATCGTTAATCTATAGTGGTCACTAATGACCTAGCTGCTAATGCGCCCTTAAAAAAAAACTCCCACACGTCCGCCCTCCGCGCGCATATCGGGGGTCGAGCTCCGGCGAGCGCGCCGTCCCGTCCGCGGGGCGCGACCACGTGCGCGCGGCCTCCACACGTGCGCGCGAGTGGCTCGTAGTACGCACGGCGCGCGCGCGGGCGCGGGCGCGGGCGGGAGGGGCCGCGCCGAGGCGCCGCGACGCCGCCCGAGGACGCCCGAGGCGACGCCCGGCGGCCGCGCCGGCCGCGGCGGCCGCGCTCGCGGGGGAGGGAGAGAGCTCCTGGTCGGCGGCGGCCGCCTCGCCGCTCAGTACGCGCGCAAGCGACCTCGCGGTAGCACCACCACCAGCGGCGCCACCAGCGGGGCCATCAGCGCCGAGCACCAGCGCCAGCGAGCGAGCGGTGTCGGGCGGGCGGGCACTTGGCGCAGCTCCGCCGACGGAGGCGGAGCCAGCCGCGCGGCCGCCACCGGCTAACGCCACCCACCCCACTCACTCCCCCCGGAGGACCCCGCCGGACCCCCGGAGGACCCCCCGCCGAGGACCCCCGCGAGGCATGCGGGCGCGCCCCGCCCGCGCGCCGCCCACGCGCCCGCCCGCAAGCGTCGCCCGCCAGGCGCCGTCGAGCGCGTCGCCCCCACAGGCCTAGGCCGGCCCGCTCGAGGTGAGTACCCCGCCCCTCCCCATCACACAGACCAACTCCTAAGGGCGCCCCTACCTCAATTGTTGAATTTCTTTAAATGTTCTTGATACCACGTAGAAATTTCGCATAAAGCGAAATGCTTCCCATATTTGCATTATATCCACACTCCAACATTCCTGCACTTGAAATTTGGTTGCAGCAAAAACGAACTGTGCTTCAAATTATTTTACTGCATTGACGAAATATATTCCTGAATTGAAGAATTGTGTTCCTGCATTGTAGGCGGAGCACGAAAGTTACTCCTACCTGAATTGTAGTCTCAGCAGACTGTACATTTGTTCTTGAGAAGTTTCAGTTATTCAAATTGTTTTATTGTAGCGCCGGAGAATTTTTTTCCACTGATGAAAATTCAACGGTCAACGGCCTCACACTCTAGTACAGTTCCATACTCCTTCATGCCCAACTTGAATTGTACACGCATCCGACACAAAGTGTGTTTGAAATAGACGAATTATGATTCCTAGTTGTAGACCAAGCACTAAACTTACTACTTCCTGAACTTTAGTCTCAGGAGAGACTGTATAAATTTTCTTGAGAAGTTGCAGATTTGAAATTATCTTCTTCTAACATCGGAGAAATATTTTGCGCTGAATAAAATGCAACTAACATTCTACGAAGTGTTCGTTCATTCTCCAACGTTCCCTACTTCAATTATAGACGGTGACATGAGGTTTGAATTCGACGAATTATGATGCGATGTAGACAAAGCGCGAACTTACCCATTCTTGTACTCGTACTGCAGTATAAGCAGAGTCTGACTATTTCTTCCTGAAAAGTTGCACTTCTTCAAATGTTCTTGAGCTCTTGCAGAAAAGTCGCAGAAAACGAACTGGTTCCCATACGTGCATTTCACACTCAGATGTGGTCCACAATCCAACATTCCACGATTGCAATTTTGGGAGCAGCAGAAACAAAGCATGGTTGGAATTGACAAATCCAACCATTTCTGGATTGTAGGAAAGGATTGTAGAAAAGGATTAACTTAACCCTACTCGAAATGCGGTATTAGCAGAAACTGCATCTTTTGCTCTCGAAATGTTGCGAACAATTTTACTGCCTTTGAATACGCAACAGTCTAAGTACGTTTATTATACCTAAAGTGATTTTACACACTCCGAATTTCTCCATTTTGTTGTATTAGATTGTAGTTGCAGCAGAAAAAAAAATTGTGGATGAAATTCTTCCCGAGCATTTTCGACGATGCGTTAAAGTTTCCGCTCCCGGGATGGAATTCGCAGCAAAAAAACTACTGAGGTGAGAAGTCACGAATATTGTTGCCAAATTCTAAACAAAGTCCTTAACTTTCCTATTCCAGAATTATGGTTGGGAATGTATATTTGTTACTGAAAAGTATACAATACAGAAACGTTTCTGTGTATTGGGAACGTTACAGTTTGAATAGATCAATCATACAATACACGAAGCACTTACGTTTTTATCTGCATTATATGTGAACGCTCAAAATTTGTTTTTAACAGTAGAAGAAACAATTCAATCTAAAGTTTAACCAAAAAGAGAATATTCTCCGTTCCGGAGTTTTTGTCGAGGCTTTTGTCGGAGTTTTTTTTCTGAATCGTAAGTAAATCAGGTGTGCTCTTTCTTAAAGTATGGCGAATTGCGGAGGGTTCCCTTTTTTTAATGGTGAGCGACGCTCAGTATTATTTCTCGTTCCCAAACTTTTCCTTAAACTGGAATGTTTGTCATGTAATAACAAATAACGATTTCCGATTCCGAATTGAAAACGTAATCAGAATTACTTCAGATCGAGAGTTGTAGTCGAAACAATATTATCTCCGACTCAATTGTAGTTCAGCACTATAGATTCCAAATTTTGATTGCCACATAATATTTGTTTTTATATTGAAAGCAATGCACAAATTATCACGTTGGAAAACTGATAGAAATTAGTACAATCCCTGGTCCTCAATTGAAATTTAAATGACTGCCTTTAAGAGTTGTGGGAGGGACTTAATATTTATCCTACCTGAAAAATAACGAAAACAGAATAGTTTCCCATTCATGTGTAACTAATATTGAAAAATTTGATTATCGTTACTGAAAACTTTTTCGAATCGGAAATGTTCCTAAAATGAAATTTACCCGACCATCTGCCAAAAAAATAAATTGTGCCGAAAAGGAAGTTTCAAGAACCCGAAGACCGACGCAAAGGCATAGGAATCTACGCTCATCTCAAGCGTTGATCTTCAACTTTAGGTCCTCGGCAGTAGTGCAATCAATATTTACGTAGGTGTTTGAAGTTTTACTACTAGTATTTTATTAATATAATGACATACGAAGTCCGAAACCGGAAATGACTGTTCTTCTGAACATCCTTTTCGTTGCGGACGGAAATCGAATTTAGTGAAACTATCGAAAAAGTTTCATTTGAGTATTTCATTCACCCCTTTGTTGCAAAACTTCAATCAAATTGAAGTTGGTAGTTTTTCAGAGTTGGTGAGAAACCTATCTTCCTGGGTAAATATACACCTTTGTCTATTAAAATATTGAGATTATCATTCAATAATTAGAAATGTGTTTTTTTCAATTTCAACATTGAAGCAAACGGAATGACCTTTATAGTGGTGAAATGTTTCGAAGAGTTTTTCCTAACATAGTTGTTACGCTCATAGTTGTCCGTGGTCCATTGTAAATTTGTAAACCATTTTTCTTGCCATTTACGTCATTTATCATCACAATCCCGCTGCTTCCGTGGTATTAGTCTCTCTCTGTGGATATTAGCGAGAAGAAAATATAATGGAAAACTTTCGAATACCATCACCACAAATTAAATACTCAAAAATGTATAATTAAACATCCTATATGCAGCAACCAGAGAACCTCCGAGTGTCCGTCCGGTGCACTGCGCAGGGCAAGCCATTCGACGCGTCTTCGCCTGCGGGTGGACATCTGACCGGAATATTTCAACACAATATTCGAAAAAAATAACAACACTTTTGTGAGGGATTAAGCAGCTAAAACGCCTTTTGAGGAATTTACAGGTACCTACAGAAATAATAAATAGCGTTTCCGATTCCTCTCGACAACCACAAGACGAACCAAAGGTGCTACTTTTAGTCTCTTTCTAAAATATTCTAAAAACCGTATTTTGGGGGTTTCAAGTCACGTACAGTGAAGAAACGCTGTGAATTAATTTATCGTCTTTCCGACGTAGAATTTATGAAGACTGAAGCCATATTTTTGACGATATTTAAACATAATTTTGTAATGAGACAAATACATTTTTATTTAACAAATTTTTATTGTCACTTTGCGATTGATTTTCATGCAACTTTCTATGCCTGAGAATCCACAAACCACAGATTGTATTATGATTAAAATTAATCTTTATTATTAATTTGCGTAGCATAAATATCTCACCGAATGCACCACGCTCTCCAGTCATTGGCCACCTGTGTGACCGAGGGAAGTTAACAGCTGTGTTTGACGGTTGGCAGATCGGAACATACTCGCGAAGATCGTTTTTGTTTGAGTGAATCACAGACTTTTCCTTTTACTAAACCCACAGCCGAATAGCCGGAAAAGTAATTAGTATTAATTGAATGATTGCCCGAACTCTTGCTAATGCACGGTTTTATTTTTATTGCGTAGAAATGTAGAATAGGATTGAAAGTGTATCACACTTCTGAATTCGTATCGACGATTTAGAATACACATTTGGAAGAAACAATTCTAAAAAAACCTTCAATTAGAAACGATGAGTTATCTTAAATATTTTGCATAAATGTTATCCAATTTCAACTGTCACCACCCTGTCTCCTTTTGAACATAATTTGAATTCTGAAGAGGTTTGCCGTTGTAGTTTCACTAGTACGTAGTAGGCTCCTATTCTATTTAACACGTCTACACAATAAAATTATACAAAGTGAAAACAGAGATAAAGTTACCATTACATAGCATCTTTTGGATGCAAAACAAAATAAAGTTATTGACTGCGATGTAGTGCGATGAAAAATTGTTACGATGGATTATCATACATCGTATCAATTTTATTTTTATTTTTAAATCAATACAATTTTATTAAGTATACTGAAATTCTAATTCGTGATGATTAGAAATGAGTTGTTTTTGGTCTCAATGCGCTTCGTCGTTTTTGTTGCCAGTGTATGTACACGATGGCTTAAGTCATCTAAAACGACTCAGCATTGACTTCTCTATTCAGACTTTTTATTTTATATTTTGTACAAAATATTTGACAAAATAGTATAAAAAGTATTGAGATTACCAAATAACAGGTATTTCATTTCCTCACTTATTTTTCTCATTTATAACTTTGCTTCACTGATAAGTTTATAAAATGTCTTGTACCTGCGTAAACTACCGTGAAATTCGGAAAAACATTCAAAGTCGTTTATATCAGGTAAAATTGATCTTATCTTCTGGCACGCGAAATAGTGTTCAATCATGTGACAATTTAATGTGTGAAAATCAGTTCTTGGCTAATATAAAATGAAAATATCCATGCAAGATTCTGTGATTTTTCATTCTTAAAAGATATGTAATGTTGATCGGTCCGTTCTTTCATTCGTCTGTTGCTTTGTTCTTATGTTCAAACATTCTGAGAGGTCTGTTTGTTTGCCCGTCCGTCAGTTCGGTCTTTTATTCATTTACTTGTCGGTTCATTCTTTAATTTGTTTGTTTGTTCGTTCGTCCGACCGGTCGTTCATTCGTCCATCGAACTGTTAGTCTACTAATTTACTCTATCCCCGCCGTTCATCCTGGTTATTCACTGGATAAGTTGCGAGCACCGAAGCCATGAGTAGCGACTTTAATCCGTAAACAAATGGGTGTTCCGTATCTCAGTAACGCCTCCATACGGTTTGCTGTACATCCAGGCGGCCATTACGGCGGCCGAGTCAGGGAAGTTGTTGAAAGGACCGAGCGCAACATCGCTGGCCGCGGGCTCACAGGGCATCCTCAGGGTGAACGCCCTCCCCTCACACTCCCCGTGCTCTCAGGCGAGTCCCCGAGACGGGAATCCGATGGCTAAATGACATTCACGAAATACAATTTATAGAGAGGGAACATCAACACACCCGAACCGCGTGTGAATTTTCTTGCCCCAAATCCACAGGTCGATCCACTCGATTTATTTAATTCTGAATGATGTAATTTGTGATCAATGATAGATCAATACTTTGCGAGAAATCTACTCACACGCCTCGAAACAACTCTAAAGTCAAGGGCAGATTCGAAAACACAACAGTAAAATTGATTAAATTTTGGTCGCGTATTGCGTTATGAATTTTTTCCAGTCAGGACCTGAATGTACGAGTAAAAAAACAATCTGTAAAATGATTTTTGTTTTTTCTCGACGCCGTAGTGTTTAGAGTAAGCGTGATAATTTCAGTAGTTACTAATATTCAGCAAATATTTAAAAACTTAATTGAAATTATTTTTTATTACTTATGTAATTTATTATAAAAATTATTTTCTTATTACTTGGACAACTCAAAAATAATAAATTCTCTTCTCTCTCTTCTTAAATTCAACAATTGATTATTTCACTTTTGCGGAATCGTTAGCTGCTATCGTCAGAAGTTCCATAAGTGTAGTTCATATTGTATTTCGGGAAGTGGTCTTCTCCCGCTAGATCGAGAGATTGGCGCCAACCGACCCAGCGATTCGTGGGGATTTTCCTTCATCAGGTATTTCCGCATACAGCTCTAGCTCCAAATGGGTCTTCCGACATGTGTGTGCTAGTGGATGTGTGTATAAATGTACTTTGGCACAACAGATCTTTACAGGCTAAGGCTTACCAGCAGCGTCCCGGCCTCGCGGCCATGGGTGTGGTTATAGCGGTGCCATCTCTACGCTGTATTCTGATCTTCTGAACGTGATAAGTGATCTTTCCCATCGTCACACAGCAGCATTGCAAGGAGAGCGCACAATTAATTTTATCCCCAATCGGAAATCGAACTCGGGGTTACGCCTTGGAAAGCCAGCATGCTAACCAACGAGCCACCCAGCACTAGTGAGGGCTATTATGTGTGGCGCACGTAAATATGCAAGGAATGGAGAGAGGATAAGCGAAAGGAAAAAAGATCGCGCGCGGCCCGTGGCCCGTTTGTTAGGAGACTACTGCTATGGCATTCGCCTTGTATGCGCCCACGAAAACTACCAATCAGAGCAACCGATCGCTAAAATTCTTCTTCTGGGAGCGAATGCATTTGACTCAACTATACAGCTAGTGTCGAAACTCCGTTCTCGTCGGGACTCGAACACTAGGACCTCCCTCACAGAGACAACAGTTGTTGGCCTGAGGCATCTCAAGCCAACTCTAGTTACGTGTGAATCATGCACAATGAATCAATAATTCTTGTGTTGAGTTGGAGATTAACCTATGAACAATATCGGCCCAAACTCTTGTTAAAGATGTTTATTTGCCTTATATTCACTCTTCCATCTTCAACTTCTCGAAAGTTCGACGTCCTCCGAAACAAAACTCTAGATGTCACGTTTAGATACCTTCTTACGAGAAACGAGAAAAAAGAAAGACTAAAAGGAACAGCGATATGCACCTCTACTCTGCACACATCTTTATTCTTTGTGTATTCAAGGGCGTGTAGAGATCGCGAGTGTTCCTCTTTCCGCAAGGTGTTGCAAATAACAAGCCGGTTCTCTGCATTCTGCAAACAAGCTGCGGAAATTCTCAACTTGTAAGGAACACGGAACGATGAACGATGATTTTCACGGAACGATGTTTTCGCGATGTCGTGTTATATTGTATGACAAACGTGAAGGTTTACTTACAACAAATTTTATAACGATGAACGTTGATTTCAAAGATATTAAAGGGAACTCGCTTTACTGTGAACTTCCTACAAATAAGGATTCACATGCAACGGCAAAGTTCTTATTTTGTGCTGATACGAAGCTCTGCGACCTGGACAACGAGAAGTGAGAAATAATGATTCAGGGTTCTTGTCCAATATAAGAAGACTTGTTAATTCTCTTTCGCATTGCTTTAACTGGAACATTCAATTTTCAATGTCACATTTGATCAAAGTTAAAAATATCTCAGGTAATTTAACTAAATGTAATATTCATTGTAGACATTCATTTGACCTGCAATTTTATGTACTGTTTACTTTCTCGCACATTACTTACGATAGGTATTCAACGCAAGCATCTTAACCGTTTATGTGATTTTCTTCAAAATTTACGTATTCCCCGATTGTCAATGGCCATGTAAAATGGCACGAATAGTTTTGTACATACATGTACGTGTGTTTTGTACATACATGTAATTGTTACTGAATGAAAAGACAATGAAATGTTGAATCCAAAAACCTCCAAATGTTTCCTTAAAACTTTTCCTCGACGCTTAAAAATTGTTGCAGGTCCCATTTTCTGCAAACACACTGGATATTAAAAAATTTCGAAAATTTGACATTGTAAAATAACAATGTTCATAACGGAGATTTATAACTTTATAACGAAATCTGCTATTAAAATTTAGATTTTTAAATAAGGTAGGTACATTTTTTGAAACTATGAGTAGTTTTGCACAGTTGTGGTACAATTTTTTCCTGTAATTTTTCGCAAAATTTATCATTTTGCGTTTATTTCAAATTGCAAATTCGAATTTCCCCACACTTCTTTTGCTGAAGAATTCCACGAGATATTGGGTAGTAATATGACAATGGCAACATGGCAGTTTGAAATTCAAAGAATTATCCGTATTTCTCAATGTTTATCGATAATGTTCCTTACTTTATGGAACGCAGTTTTCGATTGTTGAACTAGTGTTGATGGACTACCTTTAGAAGTATTAATTACTTATTGGGTACGATTGGTAATGATATTTACAAGTGATGACTGTGATGTCTTAGTATGAATAAAATTTGTCGTATTATAATATTTCATAACCGTAACTAATGCGAGAACGTGCTGTTATAGCCCAACTAGTTTATTTCCATCCAGCGGGAAAACAAACTAAACTATCTATTCCTTGTATATAAAACATACTTTTAAGAAAATGAGAAATGTGAAACTTGAGTAGAGCTAAACCACAAGAAACATCTTTTTACAACAGCAACAAAAATATAGATCTGCTATATAACATACTGAAAATTTGTTTTCCGGAATCACTAATTCTTTTTGTAAAGAACCTATAGAAAAGCATATAAAACGTATAGCTACCTATGGAAAAAATACTATCATCTGAGCCACGCGAAATAAATTACTTTAACATTTAATTTCTTTTATGTCTCACAATATATAAAGAATAATTAGAGTTAAAATATTTGAGACACACACGCTATCTTTCTAAACTTTAAATCGAAAAATCTTTCTTCAACACAATGTATCTTTACGTACGATACTAAGCAAATTCAATAATAATAATAATAATAATAATAATAATAATAATAATAATAGCTCAGTTGATCAAGGCTTCCATTTCATTCAAAAAGTGTCGTTTATAATGTCAATTAAAAATTATTCCTTGAAATAATTTTCTAAGCGGTTTTCGATCATGCACGGGTTAGAATGATGTAATGTTGCAAATTCATAGAACTTCAAAGTCGATTTAAATCAACGTCAACTATTACATTATGTTTCCCTCTCGTCTAACATACCAATAATTATTAAACAAGGTGACCGAGTAATGCAACTTCTCCCCATAGCACGTCACGCACAATTTTTAACTGTTTTTGACGTAAATAAATAAAAATAAATAAACCGAATCTAACAATTGTTCCGTTCTCATTACTTTCCAACAGCTTATTCTATAAAGTATCTATGGCCACTTCTGTGATCAGCAATGTGCTTTCGTCTCTACACTCTATTCCATTCACGCGATTGGCGAAGCAATGCAAGTGCAATTGTTCTCCTTTCACTGCTCATCTTATCCTGCACTAGTTGAGAAATCACATACTTCCTTTTTTATGTAATTGTCGCTTTCTTACATCCAGCAGTCAAATTTGTTCTTCTTCTTTATCGTGGCATCAATTTCACTTGTCATTGCCATAACAATTGACACTGCCGTTTCATCATCATCGTTTCTTTCGGCATTATCGTGCCCCCCTTCGTAAATTTGATAGACAAGTATCTATGTGTTCCCGCCAATCTTGTCGGCTTCGTGAATCGCTTAGCTCCTCTCAATCTTGTGCGGTGGTCACCATCTCTCACTGAGCTTACGCTTGTTTTCGACAGCCTGGAACTTTTTTTTCGTCATCGTGTTCGTCATCATTCACGTGGCCATCGCCACTTTCACCGCGCTGTCCTTCCAAATTGTGTCGTCCTTGATGCTGAAACCGTCTTCGCCTCGTCACCCTCGACGATCTCTTTGCTTTTGCGAGGCCCTCGTTCGCCAAAATCTTCGATCGGGTCAACCACATTATCTTCGTCAATGTTGTCAACCTTGACTAGGCCGTTTTTTCGTCAATCTAGTCTTCGTCAAACTTCTCGTTTTCCTCGTGACCTCTTTTTAAACTGGTCAGTGGTGTCAATCTCGTCAATTTTGTCGCTCTCTATTCTGCCGCGTTCGTCAATATCCCAAATATCGTCACCCTCGTCACATTCGTTACCTTAGTCAATCTCGACAAATTAGTCTCGTCGACTTCGTCGAGCTCTAACCGCAATCTTTGTCAACCCGACATCGTCTGCCTTTTCCTCCTCCACCTCCACCTCATCCCCTTTCCGTCTTTTCTGACCCCCTCCCCATCCCTTGACGCCGACATCCCGCCTCCCGCACTGTGCTATTTGGCGTGGGAGGTGCACGCGAGGTCGCTATTACAGGCCGCGCCCGCCTCCAGAAGAGAGGGCAGCGGCGGGGGCTATGGTGGGCCTTCCCATTATGAAGCATTTTAGTCAAAGAAATCGCCCGTTTCAACCTGCATCGATATGCTGTGAGACTTCAATCCTGTTAACCAATTTCCGTGAAACCTTTCCTGGAAAAAGTTTGAAAGAAATGGGACATGAAAGTAGTAGAAATCGTCTTTTAATATATTCTTTTATTATGTGGCGCCTCTTCAATTTGTTTCGTGTTTTGTGATATATGATGCCTTAGAAAAAGGACACGGAAAGCAAAGTTAATCATGAAATTCGACAAGCAGTACGCAAAGAAAATTAATTAGCAAATGCGCATTTCCTCAATAAAATTTGATACGTTAAAGTCAACAACATGCAATTTTAAGAGTCATAAAGTTATAAAGAGACGAAATTATATCTACGGCTTGGTGCAATAAGATACAATGTCAGTTTTTAATGATTTTCTGATTGTATTTACAATGTGTGCTTTAAAGCCCCTGCTTTTGTTTTCAAAGTCAAAAGTCGATTCTATCTCCTTATTTTACATTGATTTACTTTCACCTACGATTCGTTTGTTATTTCGATAGTGTTAGAAAGTCACCCACTATGTAAAACTTTTAATATTAACGTTGACCCTTCTTGTACCAAGCCACATATTATCCCTACATTCTCCGAAGACGTGTTTAATACAAAGATATTTCCCACTATATTCTTAGTGCTCTACATCCGTTATGCACGATGGTCACGGACAGTAATCTCCGGGCGTTACGACGTCCAAAACGTGATACTAATGCCGGACTTACAGCGCACGCTGCACAGGGAAATGGACATTTCAGCACACGCTCCCTTCGCCCCTAGCGCGCAGACGGGCGACATAAAGAGCTTTATTTTCCGGTGCATCATGTCCAAGGTTCCTTATAAATGTTTCATTGTACGCAGTACTCGCCGCTAGTAAGTAGAGAAATAAATAGGCTAATCATACATGAAACGACATTCACGTTCATACATGAAGTGACCGCGAAATAAAACGATGTCAAGAATCAATCCCCTTTCCGTCACCTTTCAAACGTTTGCTAGAAACATCATGTTCTATTGAATAAGTACATAATATTTACCTCAGAAGGATTGCATTCGTAAAGATAACACATTACTCCACACATTAATAATAACTTTGCAGCCGTATACAAAAAAGTCTATGAACTGATCAGGTTACTATTAACAGAGTAACTATTAATTATTCACATTACTACTATTAATATTAATTTAACCTTACTATTTTGCTTATGAAATTTCCAAGCTGTTAAATTTAACAATTAATTTCCTATGTTCTTCATATGCCTTCGTCAAATTTTACTTTCTCGCCGTCCAAAATAAGAGAATGTATTGTAATTGTGCCACAGAAAACGATGCAGAAAATATTGTCGGGCCCTGATAGCAGAAAGGGGATTCAGCTAATGCCGCTTTAAAATGATACACAAACAAAATTAGAAATAATGCGAGAAAGTAAGTGATGTTGAAGCACCATAGTTTTTTTTATATCATTGACTTTTCATACCCCACATTTACCAAACACTTTCGGTAATACATAAATGAATCAAAAGATTTGGCCTAACGTAAATGTATATAAGTATATTTATGATTATACATCTTTCAAGGTTGCAATTACCACCGTGAGAAGCAATAAATGTCACCCCAGCTTCAGATAGACAGGCCTTCGCCTCGCGAGGGAGCATCGCCCGCCTGTTTCTCCACGCAGTGCTCCACCCAGAAGTAACGCGTTCGATACCTGGCTGCCTGCGTCTAATTTCCTCGCACCATCAGCAATTACGCTTCGTTTCGGGAGGCTACAAGAACCGAAAGAGCGGAACCGATATCGCCTGGAGTGGATCCGCCTGCCTTCTCGCTGATCTCCACGGTTCACGTGGTGCCAACGGCGCAGCAGCCACTCCCGCGACTGCGACCTAACTCCGTCCAGGGATTCCACCACCAGCGACCGCCTTCGCCTCCGTTGTAGTATCATTTCATCCTCCATCCTCATTTTGGGTGGATGGATTACTTCTAAGGTTGTTAGTCCCGTAAGTGTATGGCATGTTTTTTATCCTGGCAATAGGTAAAGATCTTTCCTAACTGAATGCCGACTTACACAGAGGCTTGCATGGTTTTCCCCAAACAGGTATCTCCCACCGGCGTGGCATCGCCCAGGCCGGGACCATCTCCGTGCTCCGGACTGATCTCTCAACGTGACTGGTAGTGCGATCCATTTAAGTGTAAGTGTAAGTGTAAGGGAGTGATGATATGACAAGAAAGAGCAAGAAAAGATAATGCGCGATCCGTCGCTCTTTTAAGACACTGTTCAGACGTTCGCTTGGTGTTGATCGGAGAACCAAGGAAAACTACCGATCAAGACAGTCGGTGGCTAGAATCCTCCTCCATGCAACCGCTGAATCCAACATGCCTATCTACTTAGACTCGAAAATATTGTCACCATCGGGAGTCGAACTACAGGACATCGCGGTCAGAGGCACTGCAGTGACATGAATTGAGCCTCCCAATCCGGCCACCATGTAGGCCTCACGTTGTCGCACGTCTCGGTAACCTCCGCCTCATCTTTCGTCCACGCGTGCCTCCTCTGATTTTGCAGAGCCAAATTCTCCTCCGTCTCTATCGTCGTAACTTGGCAATCATCGCTATCTCTACTGTCGTGTCATTCTAGAATCCAAACCCACTTTCATTGCATCTCCCTCCGTCGCCCCTGTGTACATCACGGATTCACTTCGAGCCAACACGGGTGATACCTCATCGCCATTAGCACGGCCAAGGCTCCGACACCGCAAAATCCTGCCACGTCTGCCCTCCTTTGCCTTCGTTTTCATTGTTGGATCATTCCCACTTTCGTCTCCATATTGATTTTCACGGTGACTTTCTCCTCGATCCACGGCTCTCGCTGGCACCGCCCCCCTTCGCCCTCATCGGCTCCGTCGCACCTTTCGCCTTCTCCTCAGGTCTTGAAGCTCCACCGCCTCCCGCGTGACATCTCTGTCTGCTTCTCAACCATGACCGTTACCACCGAATCAGACATCGGATCATTAATGTGATGGTGGTGCCTCATACGCAACCGTCCCCGGCAGCCCATCTCGCGCCATTTCCTTCTTCACCACCACAGCCATCTCCATCGCCTTCTTCCGGCTTAGGTAGATCAAATTCAGGCGCAGTCTGGAGGAGAATTCAAGCTGTCGGTTGCTCTGATCAGGAGTTTTCCATGGTTTCTCCTATCAACATTACTCGAATGTCGGAGCAGTACTCTTACAAACGAATCGCGAGTGATCTTTCCTTGGTCTTCCTTGTCCTGTCCTCACCCCTTCCTCTCTCTCTCTCTCTCTCTCTCTCTCTCTCTCTCTCTCACACACACACACACACATACCTACACTACCACACTTGTCGGGAAATCCATTTGAGTGATTTGAGCTTGCCAGACTGGGGTAGTGCCCAGCTGGTGAAAGATATCTGGTTGGGGAAAACTTCGCAAGCCGCCGGCAGGTCTCCAGATCTCTCCATCTAGGGGGGTGGGAGATCACCGACATCTCCCAAGGTAAAACCTACACTTACAGGACTAATGGCCTTGGCAGTTGACGGGCCGGGAATCATCAAGCAAGCAAGCGAGCGAGCCAGTATTCGGAGCCAGAGAGGTCTCCGGGATTCGCCATGGGCGGTCCATTTGCGCACAGTAGACTCACTCTAATCCGGGTTGGCAAGAAAGCGGCAAAAATATGAATATTGTTTAAATAATTATTTTGTGTTTCTGGATGCCGCAACTCTAAAATCTTATTTATTTCCTTTTCATAAACGATTCTGGAGTCTTAACAAACGCGTCATGGCGCAGTGTGACGGCGGGAACCCCATTAGCAACTCTGCGGGCGTTTGCTACAATTCTGGAATCGTTCCACAAAAGGAAGCGTGTAAATTGGATCTTCTCGTTATTAGTCTCGAAAGTGTATGCATGTTGAATGCTTTGAGGTGAGTGTCCCCCCCATTGGAACCTGAGATCCAATGCCCACCTACACGGCAAATGGCAGTTTCCACCACCAGATATCTCCGCCGTCGAGGAATGGCCCCCTAGAGTGAGACGCTTTAAGCTCCCACCAGGTCTCCCGACATGTGTGGTAGTGTAGTAAATATGCGTACAAGGGTCTGTGTAGGGGGAGAGCCGTGAAAAAAGGATGAGGGAAGAAAGATTGTGCGTGCGATCCATGGCTCGTTTGTTAAGGTTTCGGCATTCGCGAAGTACTGATCACCGAAACCAGAGAAAACTACCAAAACCTGAACAGCCGGTCGTTAATATTGTCAAGGCAGCAGCAGAAATCGAAAATTCGCCTCCGTGGGGTTCGAAAGCCTAGGACGCTCCGATTCGAGTCAAAGCATATACACCGAAATTGATTTCTCTCGTTTAACTCTGCAGGTGTGAATTTGGTCTTTCTTCTTCATGTTACAAACTTTCAAATCAGTAGTGAGGCGTGATAAATATATAGTCCATTTTATTGTTTTATGGTCATTATTTTCTTCAGAAACATCTAATTTATTTTAGCTACCTAGGTTGTTCTATTTCTAAAGTGACACTTTAGCATTGCAAAACTAACTATAAACAACTACAGGAAACACTGCCAGACGGTCAGACGGTGTGAAAGAAAAAACAAACAAATTATATCAGTGACCATCAAACTATTATTTCCGCCCAAATCTCAAGATCCATTTTTAAATATATTTTTTAAATTTAATGCTAGATCATTAGCGAGCACTATAGCTTAACGATAGGGTTTAAAGTATTATATGACATGGTGATGGTGAGGGGTGACAGGACGAACCTAAATACAACCATGCTCGTACCGACGATCCTGCAGTCTGAATTCGCTACGGCACTCCTGCCTTAACGATCACGGCCATCCGGATGGCATCCATTTTTACACCTTATTCGACACTACGTTCACGCGAGAAACAAGCACATGTTGCGCGCCCGTCGCGCCTGTGAGTCCGCGGCGCTGCGTCGCCACGACGCCCTGCTCCCGCAACGGGCCGCCGCCGCCGCCGCCGGCTCGCCTGCCAACAGGTTGCCGTGGGCGGGAGCTGCCGCCCGTCTGCGTAGGCGCGAGCGCTCGGGGCAGGACCGCCCCCGGTGACGCAGACTGTGCAGCCACTCGCCCGAAACGTGTGCGACAAACGCCGTGCTTCGTGTGGTAGTAGATTCTCCCATTGAAACACAGTGGCACAACAAAGACACGAGCTGGATGGTGGGGGGGGGGCAGGATGGAGGGCTCGCGAGTGGCCCGTTTGTTAGGATACTGCTCCGGCCTTCCGGCTTGGCATTGGTTGGAGAAACCACGGAAAACCAACGATCGGAGCAGCCGGCAGCTAGAATTCTCCTCCAGGAAGCGACTGAATCCGACCTAGCTGACAAGCCAGTGTCGAAAATCCTGCCACCGTCGCTACACGAACCTAGGACTTCCCTGTCGCAGGTACTGAAGGGGCATCAGTTGATGCCCTGAGCCACCTCTTTCGGTTCCACTACGATTTAATCGGAATATCGTTGTGTATTCCGTACAGTGGTGCATTCACTTCCTACCTTGTTACGCGGCTGTCACTGCGAGCGCTTTGCGCTGTGACAAATAACGTTTAATACATATACAGTCGACTCCGGTTACAATGAACTTCTGGGGACTAATATATTTGGTTCACTACATCAAAGGTTCGCTATATCTGATGATGCCTAAATTAAGTACAATTTCTTCACAAGGTTTGGTTTTATTAATACAGCAAAATTCATCAACAGTACGAAGTAAGAATTTCTATATTTATTTGTTCTTAAAAATGAATTATTTTCAATTGCTTGTTTCGTACTTTTTTCAATTGTAACTTCTCTAGACCCTTCTCCAGAGTTCGTGCTCTCTCCATTCTTGATTCTGCACTGTCCTCTATCTCCAAGTATCTTAATGCAGTCTTCACACCTTTCAACACTCCTTCCTTGCAGTTCCTTGCACTCCCTGCTTCCCATTCTCCGAAGGCCCTTCCACTCGCCTAATAACATACGAGATCCAATTAATTTTCAGGACTTATTTCCTACTGTCACTATAGCCGAGGATCAAGTTCACTGTAACCGAATAATCTTGTGCTTCTTTGTAATGTAAGTGTAACGGGACCAGTCACCTAAGTTCACTATAACCAAAAGTTCATTATATCCGAGTACACTATAACCGGAGTCGACTGTACGTCCTTAGTAATTGTTGGTTGCTCGCAATATGAGACAGTCAATAATGGTCTACGAACTTTATTGAGACATCTCTATTTAAAAACATTCATTACTAAAATACCATATTACTGCTATGTTGTCTAAATAATGTTCATAGTCCTATTACATCGATTGTCTTAAATTAAGAGACACCTAAACACACTAAGTAAATTTGACAATCATACTCTTCAAAATATGTACATGTTTACCTCGTAGAGTTAGCGTGAAGACAATGAGTTTCTAATTTTATTAACATCATTCCTTAACTCAGATTTGCATGACGGCAAAAGACATCAACTTTGACGAAAAGTTAAAAGCTAGAAGGATTGTATTTGTGTACTGATGAGATTTTCTGGTGTACCAATCTACAACAATCTATTTACTTTGTTTTATTTTTTACAGTACTGTATTGATTTTCATAGTGCGAGAAGAAAAAAATAGGCCACGATGATTGTTCCTGTGTAAACCTCTTCTGAGAATGACTGCTCAACGATTGTTAAGTACTTGAAAAAAGCAAAGCGGGACAACTCTTGAATATTCATTTAAAATTTACCAGAGAGGGGAATGAAAGAGAAATATAATGCATTACCCTCCTTTCCACGCACGCTATTATGAAAATTAGCCTCAATGGAACTTTCGAAGCATTCACTCATTCAGGTATGCACACCGGATTTATTTCGCTTATTCAATGGAAAGAGTTGTTCATTCTAGATTTTGATTATATTTAATGCTGAAAATTGAAGTTACATTTTTAAAATCGGGAGTGGGCCATGATAAAAATTTAAAGAAACTTAAACACTACTAAGAATTGTGGATATAAGAACACGTATGTGTGTTTCGTACTCCGCTTTCATGATAGTATATCCATTTGTCATTAATTGCTTAGGACTCTGTTATTTTGCCGCTATCAAAATGCATTGGTGGACGCAAGTACAAAGGAACATTTTGATAAAGGGAAAAATGAAAACGTTTTTTATTCATTGAAAGTTTAAATAATAATAATTCATCAACAGTCAGATTTTCAATGGTGAATTGTTGTAAAACTGGTACACCTACTAACTTACATTCATATACATTTTAAGATCGCAGATCTTTTTGATTGGGTTTTCGCTACTTCAAGAAAAACATTCTTCATGTAGTATTGCAATTAATATGTATACACAAATTAAAGTCCAAATTGTCAACCAACACGTCAATGCGGTGCCTAATCTTTTTTCATGCTACGAACACACTGGATATCACAGATAAATACTAATGATAGATCAGACTGGCATGCACTCAAAATTCTTTATTTTGGGTGCACAAAAACTTCGTTTTTTTACACTAATAAACCTACTTTCAAGTGCGAAGCCTACAGATATAAGCCTAAGTGACCAAAATACCCTAGGACCTCTTTCTATCACGTCCCCGACCTTCAAAGCGTGACCTTCCGAATGTGAGGCTGACACGCTAACAACTGTGTCGTGTTCTAAAATAATAGCAGTATAAATTATACTTCCAAAAATAATCATGTCATAATTAATGCAGTTTAACACTTTCCTAAGTGTCCTTACGCATGCTATAAAATATTTCGTTTATGACCCCTCTGATAAGGGACTGTGCCCTTGAATTGTGAATAAGAACAGGGTGAATAACCCAACAATATTTTGGAAACGTTCCTTGTATAGCTCAGAATGCAAAGTGAGATGAATTGAAAATAGGGTTTACAATTTAAAATTATGTTCAAACATTGTGTCCATTATTGCATTTCGGGAAAAAATATATTGCTTCAAACCCATAAAATTGATATTGTAGTATTTCTAAATAAAAAATACTTTGCCTTTCGAATATAAGCAAAAGAATATTTCAAGAATATAAATATATATGTACTATTGCAGTTTTTAATCGGTATTCAAATTTATAATTCTATAATTTACTGTTATATGGTGAAAATAGTATTTGTAATAAAATATCCAAATTTACACGGAACATTAAAAAAATTCAAAGATGGAGAACACTCAAGTGACAGAATGTGCCAATTGAAGGATTCGTATAGACTGAGAATTAGAGGTTAATTTCGTCAAACATTGCATCACTAACTTTATTTCCATTTATTCATATGATGAAATACTTTAGTCATCTCAACTTTGTTTACAACACTCCTCATTTTATATTCATATATCTCTTTTCTAGTTACGTATAAGAACACATTTTATGAGGTAATAATTAATTCCCTGCTAACTGTAGTACACACAAATGAAGGTATGTGGTTTCAAGAAATTTTAACAGAATAATTTTTTATAATAGACCTGATCAGTAGCCAAGACTACACTTTTTCAGAATTGCATCTTTATTAGATACACGTCATCCCCCGACACTCAATATTCAGGACAATTGAGAGCAGAGAGCATTTCGCACATGCACACTTGCGTCTTGTTGGGCTGTAGGCGTCGGTTACGAGTGAAACCTCCAGATCAGCGTGAACTTCTCTTATGCCTTTCCGCCAAATTCATTACAGTGAAGTACCGCCATGTGCATATCGCGATGAAAGCTTTGCTTCCCGCAGAGTACAGAACGCGCTGTGGGTCAGGTTCGTATACAGGCGCCAAAATCTCAAACTTAACTTACATCTGTGACGAAGTTAATTTTAAATAAAAAATCTATGATTAAAACTAGTGATTTTCAATTAGAATGAATAATGATAATGTTTATTTTTCGTCTTTTAAATTTAAATTAATTATTTACTCTTACACTGCCGTTGGGGGACCCCAAGTGAAGCTACCTAACTAGTTTCTCTCTAACTAGCACTTATTAATTGCCTACATTTTAAGACATATTCTTCGATTTCAGTTCAGAATTCGTTATCAGCTAGACGAAACAAATCCTGTTACTAAATTGAGTGTAATGCCGCTTTTCCGATTGCAACCGACATTTCGGGGTGCTGGTGAGCATTGGGCGGCGCTCGAATGGCGAGTGGAGGCGCGTTGCTGCAGAAACCTCTGAGGAAGCCGCCAGCGCCACGAGTTGCTCCGTCCGGCGCGCTTTGATGTGAGCGGCCACCGCACGCGGCCGCAAATGCTGCGGGCGGCACTTCGACACCCAGCACCCAGGAATCCAGGGAGTTAGGCCGGCGACAGGTAATTACTCGGTAGAGAGGTTTAAGGTTAGGGGTCACGCCCGTTACTTCATCTCGGCCGAACATTTACATACTATAACCATAGAATAGAGATCTCAGGGAATACATAGAAAACAGAGAAGTGCCACGTGGAGGAGAAGGCCATCATATACACCGTGTAAATTACTGGAAAATCGTGTATAGAAAAGGCAACCTCCTTGACAAACTCACGGATTTTTATGATTTTATATAGAATCTTCATAGATATGTATGTGTGTGATCCACTCCGTTATCACAGAAACCATTTCAAACAAACGGAATGGACAAATTATTTAGAACCGGGAAAATAGTAGGGTTAGGCATAAGTGAACGGTTGGTGGGAACGAGGTGACATTTATATACAAAGTGGATATGCAACCCGCACTGCTCCTAAGACCGGGTTCGGAACGCAGATCGAGGGGGGCGAGGCGGAGAGAGCTGACGGAGCGGGCAAAATGGGCGTGGTGGGTAGAGCGGGGGAGGCAGAGTGGACGAGGTGAGCAGAGGAGACGAGGAAGCAGGGCAGGCCGAGCGGAGAGAGACGGGCAGATGGGCGGAGGAACTATCTTGAGTAAACGTAACAAGACGTTCTTAGCTCTTGCGTGATATTATTAATGACAAGACTACTTATATAACTGATAGAGATTGGAAGAAACATTAATATACATGTTTCTAGACTCAAGCCATAATCCTTTCACAATTTATGATCCATAACGTATCCAAATCCATGATCCATATCCAAAACGTTGAAAATTAAAGCAGCGTGAAACCACACTCGCCCACAAATTGAGAGGGGGAGAACGCATAACCCACTGACTAAATTTTCCGAGCGTCAATTCATTAATGCTTAATAATTAATAGAATATATGTCGAGAAATAAGTGAAGGATTACCTTTATTTTCTTCTTTACAATGACTCTCGAAGTAAAACCACATCTCTTGCCCAAATCCCAACGAAAATCTGAATGAGATACCAAAACCTCCTACTTCTTCACTTATGAATAACCACCCAGTATCAGACATTTAATTGCATGTCCAAGTTTAAAAAATACATTGCACACTTACGAATAGCCTCACAGCGCAGGAGTTTAAAAGACTGTCGAGGGAGTACTCGTAATTTCTACCAAGGGGCTGGCGGGCGGGTGAGGGCTTATCAAGTGCCTTGTCGCCCACGCGGCGCGCCCTGGCACGTGGGCGGAGTGCCGGCACGCGACCGGGGGAGGCAACGCCCGCCGGCCCGCCCGCCCACGCCCTTCCGCACCTTCCTGCCTCCATTCGCTCGCCCGCATATCTCCCTCGCAGCCCACTCGGCGCAAAAAACGTTTATGAGGACCCCGGGAAAATAAAAAAAGAAGGAGATTACTCAGGAGTTGATATGAAGAGGCGGCTTATAAACAGAAAGTGATTGTGAATACAGTCGACTCCGGTTATAGTAAAACCTAGCTTATAGAGAACTTATATCACTGACACCGTTTGACTTACATTACAAATAAGCATAAGAAGAGTCAGTTATAGTGAACCTGACGCTCAGCTGTAATGAACATAGGAAATACACCGTCCTCAAAATTAATTCCGTCCTGAAAGAATACAATTATCGTCCAAGGCCACAAATTCAAACACGAAGGAGCTTGGAAAACATATCGTCTGCCAAACGCAATAATCGAAGATGTCTCCCCTGAGGTGAAGATATCGGAGCTGGAAAGATGGCCTTACCTTATGCCACTCAGTTTCACTGCGGAAACAAGCGCCATGTCCTGCGTGGGCCACAACTGGCGGCGGCGTCGCGCAATTGCTTGCTTCAGTTTCAAGCTTGGTGTTACAATCCGCGGGATAAAGCGCGTTGTGTTCGACGTAGACGACAGGATGCCCGCGACTGTCACAGCCCACAGCCAGGCGACACCTCCCGCGTCGCGCGGAAAGCGATCAGTTTCATTAGCCGCTTGCGCCATCTCGCTGCCGAAAGGATCCCGTATGTTATTAAGTGAGGAAAAAGATCTTCGGAGAGCGGAACGGTGTTACAACAGTGGAAGAGGCGGTTAAGACTCCATTACGATACTTAGAGACATTGGACAATGCAGAATTAAGTATGGAGAGAGCACAAACTCTGGTGACGGATCTAGAGAAATTACTAATGAAAAATGTGCGAATCAAACAATTGAAATTAGTACTTATCCGCGTGCCTCCCTGGCCAATCGCCCTTCCGCTGCTCTCCTTCCTGCCGTCCTGTCCCCTTGCCCACTCTATCTGCTCACTCGCCGACCCTTCCTCTTGCGCACGTGCGGTCGCCCGCCTGCCCGCCCTCCCGCCCTCCCGCCCGCCCGCTCGCCAACATTCTCTCCCACCTGCCTGCCCACTCGTTCCCCCGCCCGCTCGCCCGCCTGTTTGCTCGCCTACCTGCCCACCCGCCCACCCGCCCTCCCGCTCGCGGCATTCCGACGTGCTGAGAAACGGACTTTCCTCCCTCTCAGTTAAAATCGCGCAGCGCCGCCTTCGCTCGATATAGCGCGCGCCGTTCTAAACTTAACTCGCCATTTCAAGCTTGATAAAGCAAAGCGGTAGACGTACAGGTTTTGTCGGCATATTTCTCTACGAGGATCATAAGAAATCTCAGTTCAATCACCTATACGTCGCCCTTAAAGCATAAAAGGAGACAGTATTTTTTGCGGAAACCTCCATTCACCTGGCATCCTTTTACACATTTTTCTGCGTCAAAGAAAAACATGTATTATCAATGAAATGATAAGGAAATTGTTAATCATCTATTATGTTAATGTTATTATTTGATTTTATTGTTCTTATTTGGCATTTGCAATAAACTTTTCTAAGTCGAATAACTAAATAAATAAAATCGTATAATTGATTTCATCGTCGTATTTTTTTAAGACTCCAGATACCTAGGAAAATACGAATTTTATATGCTTGAAATTTTCTTCGAATCTTGAATTTTAGTTTCTGGAATATAAGAATTTAAGCGATGTGCCTAGGAAAGTTATATTCCTAACTCACGTTGAGAAGTGAAATAAAAATGTTCGATTACAACAAATATTGGATTTTAATTGATCATTGATCTTCTCAATGGCTGTAATGTTCAATTCTGAGAATATTTACTACACATTCGAAATTTTATTTTTCAAAACATTAACGACATAAACAATTACCAACAAATTAGAATTCAAAAATTCTTTTGAAAATATTTTGATGGATTTGAACGGTTATTAACTGACAATGACCACAGCAGTTTCTGACAAGGAGTGTAGTATAGAAACACTCCTAATTAATAAATTGATTAATTATTTTACGGGAGAACAAAAGTTACTCATGCACCTTCCTGAACAATTCCTTGTAAGAGAACGTGTTTATAAGAAAAATCCACTTATAAGAGGTAATATTAGTTGTCCCGACATCTAATATGCATCAAAACATATTCTTTCTGCTTATAAGAGTACCTATTAGAAGAATTTATTCTTATACGAAGCAAAAAATTGTTTCTCGACCATTCCGCCTCCCCTAAAGTAAGAATAAGAGGACAAAAACTTACTTGACAAAGAGTGTGAGCTGTGAAGTAAGTATCTAGGTGTAGGAGTTATCACAAAGATATCCTTTTAACGATAATGGTGGGGATGATCCGTTTGACGTGATCCGTGAAAGACGCCGTCTCAATGTACAGATTTGTTTTTGGAATTACAATAGTATTGGCTTAGACAAAAAAATGTTAATATCAAAAACATTGACATCATACGACCTTTCATTAGGAGTTCTCATTTATAAGATGGGTGGGAGGCAGTGACTGGCAGTGGGCGGCGGTGAGTGCGACGTGGTGGGGGGTGGGGGTGCGGGGCGAGGGCCCGCGTGCGCGATTCCTTATCGCCGCCGCCAAAGCGTCCGAGCGCGGCTATTTTGGCTTCGCGCGGCGCCAGGCGGCCGCGAGCCCTCGAGTGCTGCGAGAGGCCGTTCACGCCCACTCGCCCTCGCCGCGCGCCGATACTCGCGCTTTTTTAAAAACGGCCCCGCGCCCCTGGTGAATGTTCGATCGCTCAGGGAGGTTTTGCTTGTAACGTGCGACTAGACAAGAAAGGACCTGCATTTCGAAATAAAGCTCTGTTATCAATGAGTGTTAAAATTACATCATTTCAGGGTAAAAGTAGCAGCAAGTAAGTATTTATAAAACGGTATAGTCACGAAATAAAACAAAAAGAGAAACGCTATTTCTTAAAATAGTCAATTTATTTCTAGCAAATAAGTAGTCGGGTTAAGGGCGATGATTATCATTAACTTTTTCTAACAAAAACTATTAGTGTTTAAATAAAGCAGAGTAGATTGAGATTTCTTTAAACAAAAGTACGTAATGTACGAGAATACTGTGCTCGTTTTCGCTGTATACGTTTTGCACACGCGTTGAAGTTGTTTCGTAGAAAATTTAAAATAATTAACTAACATTTTCAGATCTAAAATATAAAGATGAGGAAACGAGAAAGTGGGGTTGTCTTATCGTCTAGCAATGAGAAACTCAAAGAAAGATGTTGCTCAATATATCCAAAGTACAGTAAGGGCGACTGCCTTATAATTGACAGAAAATGTATTGAGATGATTAAACGGCGATCTCTTAGCTTGCTCTAGTAAATTAATAGATAAATAATATTAAGGTATTTTAAACATATCACCACGCTTAAAATAATTGAAAAATTTTACAAATTGATGAGTTGTTTTTATCTTTTATCTCAATTACATACAGATGGAACTGCACAAAAACAGAAGATGAACAATACAGCTTATAAGCAACATTTAGCAACAGGTAACAAAACCGCGTCGTTAATCTACTTCCCACTGTGCTCCGAGCGTGTTGTGCCCAACTGGAGCGCGTGAAAAGAAAACGAAGTAGAAGAGGCAGCGAGAAGTTTTAAGTCAGAAGTTTTGAATGACCATGCGTATGGAAGGTTCACAAGGGCTGTAATAAGGAGGCTGGAAAGGAGGAGAGATCAATAAGAAATAATTGAAGGGGAAGAAGTACTGGATCGCAGACGAGGGAATGATAAGCGAACGAATTGCTGGCTTAAGAAATCCACGCGTGGGTGACCATCTGTAATACTATACTAAACGTTATAGCAATACCTGGAATGGTTTACGGGGAATGGTGTCTATGACGGTATTATATGAGTGATAATGGAGCAATAGCGTAATAAAAGGAAGGGGAAACGGGAGAACGTGATACAACCTGCCGCGAAACCGCTGTGTCCATCACAAATTCCAAATGAAACGGTTGAAAGTCGGGTTCCAGCGGTTGACGTCTTAAGCAGTAGCGGAATCTCCTGGCGAGCCAATCTCGTCCGCTGCCTGAGAAGGCGCTGTTGGAGAGGGACGAGGAGCGCGGGAGGAGTGGCGACGGGATGTCAAATGTGAAGGCTGAATCGCGGAGCCACGATGTTAAGGGTAGACAATATGAAGCTAATGTGTAATGACGGCGTCTTTCTCGAAAGTTGACTAGGAGGATTAGAAGTAGAGTGAACCCTGTCTCACGCGGTCACCAATGGCTCCGGTAAAATTTGGTCGGCAATGGAGGTAATCGCTTATTAAAGGTTATGAGATTACTGAACGTAAATAAAATCTAATTGTGCTAACCTGGAAATCGCTCCTTTGTAAGAAGATATTAAATTAACAGTATTCACCACTTTTCCTCTTGTTATAATACAGTTCTAAATCGCTTGAAATTACTGTTTCATAAAGATGAACCTACAAAATGTGCCTCGCCGCTTGCCGCTAAGACAAGCGGCTGCTGAATTCACAGAATATCTACACGTGTCTTATTGAAGTCAGTTGAATTGTGGCTAGTGGAGATGCCCAATTACTCAGGGTGGCCGCTTGATTAGACTTCAGTGTATCTGAATCAACACCAACAATAGGGAGGGTGCGGCCACGGCACAGAAGCGACGAAGAAAGTGCCCGGGAAGGCCGCGTAGCAAAGGAAGCGCCATCGGGGCGTTGAAGTTACCACAGAGGTTCGCTGGGGGCGGTGGCAAGGGCGTTAACGACTGCAGTGGGGACGGCGACTTAGGGAATTGGGGTAGCAGGCGCAGCCCGGACGGTGGTAGCGACGGAGAGCACGATGACGGAGGTGGCGACGGAGGTGGCGACGGAGGCGGCGACGGAGGCGGCGACGGAGGCGGCGACGGAGGCGGCGACGGAGGCGGCGACGGGGGCGGCGACGGGGGCGGCGACAGGGGCGGGATTGGCAATAGGGAAGGCAAAGGGGAGGGAATGGGGAGGCGGCGGGGACTGAACGGCATCGGCCACCGACGGAGGAATCGTCGAGAGTGGAGGCGGCGGCCGCGTTGTGGGCAGCGAGGGGCGGGGGCGGCACTGTCAGCTCGTCGACGGGCAGTGGGGGCGGCGGCTGGGGCGGCGCCCTGACCTGTAATCGAGCGGAGGGAGGGGCGAGTGCCGTCATTAGGCGCGTAATGGGCTTTTTATTTAGCGCGCCGTTCATCCGGCGCTGCCCCGCGACACCGCGGCCGGTGATCGGCGCGGCTTCCGCGCGGTAATCAGCGCCACAAACAAAGGAGCCGCGCCGCCCGCCCCCTCGCGCCCGCGCGCATGCGCAGTGGGGCGCGCGGGCGGGACGCTGGCTGTACACGGCGACGCTTTCAAATAATCGGAGGCACCAAGAAATCACAGAAGGCTGTTTCGCGCTTTGAAATAGTGAATGATTGGTTATTTCGTTCATTGATTTATTGTTATTGATTCCGGGCGTGTCAACTGCTAAGGTCATTAGTCCCGTAAGGGTAGTACATGTTTCTCCCTCGGGATTTGGCGGTGATATTCCCCCATTGGATGGCGAGATCCGAGCCGATCTACCGTAGACTAGCGAGGTTTTCCCACTAGGTATCTCACCAGCGAGGCACCGCAGGGACCAGCTCTAAGCTCCCAATCCCTCTCCCAGCTGGTGTGGTAGCTTAGTGCAGGCAAATGTAATTGTATCCAAGTAAGGGGCGAGGTTAGGACATACAAGAGGAAGGAAAGATCGCGCCCGGCCCTTGGTACGTTAGGGTACTACTTTGGTATTCGCGCGGTGTTGATCAGAGAAACCACGGGAAACTACCGATCAGAACAACCGCCCGTTTGAATTTTCTGGATAGAGAGACCCGGCGCTGGACTTTTCCTCATCCAAGTATCTCCGACCAGCAGGGCAGCGGCCGCATACATGTTCTAAGATTCGGATTCATGCATCAAAATTGCATAAAATGTGGGAGAGCAAATGTAATTAGGTAACCTAATTACTAACCGGATTACTAACCTAAAAGTTTGAATTCATTGTAAGCTCAAATATTTAAAGGAACAAGCAAACTGTTTTCGGAGGTTCCAAAAGTTCTATTTCATTTCTAGTATTCAATTATGATAACATTAAGAGAAAGAGGATGTATTTTATTTTTAAATTGAAGCACTTTATCAACTGTATAATAATTTGAGCGGCCAAGATGTGGGGTGACTCTAATCCTACTTCTCTCATTGAACACTGTCGGTCCGGGAACCACTTTCGATTATATACACAGAATTTTAGAAGCAAAAAACTCCTCATAAAGATGTACACTAGAAGGCTTCTGCTATTGCCAGACCAACCACGTTGCTAAGATGATGGTACTTCTTATTACAAGTGCAATGACTCTGCTGCTCTTCTCAAATCTGCCTCTTTGTTAACGCTGCCTCAAGAAAAATAATCCTAATTGGACGCCAATCACTCAAGAGTTACACCAGCTTCTTGGGCTGAGTTAAACCAGTGCATCGCTGTCAGTCTCTGTTTCAATAGTTTACATTCCTCAGTCTCGTTGAATTAAAAATAGCAGTAGTAAAGGATGAATGAACTGAGAACAATTCCTTAAATACAATTGGAATTTATATAATCAGAGAGAAATGCATATAAAAACTAGTCTAGTTATAATTTCTGTAAAAAATACGGAAACTATGTCCAAAAATTATAAATATGGTTTAATGATCACTGTTACCAGCATAACCTGATTACATTTTTTGTGTATTTTGTGTTGATAACAATGGAACGCACACGGGGAAAAAAGTTGTTACATCCAAAACCTTATTAACACACGTTTCCCTACGCATTTCGACGCGCTGTTTCGAATCTGAAGGCTGAATTGCGCAAGTGTTTACTTAAGAAATTAATAGTTATTTTTAACTTTTTGATTAATGTATTGTTTAATTAATCCAGGAAATTAAGTATCGGTATGGCAACGCCATCAGAAGAGCTCTCTACCAATAAACATTAATTATGTTAAAGTCCATTGGTATTTTATCTTACAAAAATTCAATACTTGTAAGCAAAAAGAAATTGTCATTGGATATCATGTTACTTTCTTTTTTATAATTATTTTACCTAGACCTTTCGAACTAATATCGTGTCGCAATGGTATACTGAGTCAGGTGTGAGTATATTTTCCTTTGTACTTCAGAATTTTATTTCCATCAATCGCATTATAAGGTCCAGTGATCGCAGCAAAATGAAACAGGGATAACGTTAACAAACAATATAAAGTGATATAATTTAAGTATCACTATTTAATAACGTTAAGAAGTTACTATAGAACAGACGCACGTTTACTTTGCCTTGGACATTTTATAAAGCTAGTCTAAGTTCTCTGCAATGTATTGCAATGCAATGGAATGTTCTTTTTCTCAGTAACATACAAAGGTAGTTGCTAATATGAGTCGCTACTGTCCTCAGCAGTCGTTGCGATATTAAAACAAGAAAAAAAGATCGTCCTCACAATAAATAGTTTCGGAAACCCATAAGAAGAGTTATTCCACTAGTTTATTTGTAATGTATTTTCTACCACTTTAATACTTGCATCTAGAAGGTTGGTCGATGGATTTCATTACACGGTGATAACACAACGTGGCTCTTTAAAACAGTTTGGCGCATGTTTGTCAATGCGTCCCCCACAAATGGCGAGCTTTTCATTTGTCAATGGACGCGTTAAATAAGAGTCTCCACATAAATACGACGAATTTTCAGTTGAATTGCTGCCTGCGAAACGAACTGATAGTCATGTGAATGAATTACGAAAAAAACTCTTGTTTGGTAATATATTTGTACAATTTCGTGTAATTTGTAGATCCAAGTAACTTTCATTTATAATAGACTGAAATCCAAAATTTTTGTCATAATTTTCGTTCGGATCATGTTATTTCATTACATCAAAAATATCCATTGTGATTGATAAGAGAAAACAATGCATATGCAATTACGTATGTATCTTGTCACAATTACTTTACTAGCTTGACAGGTTCGAGCACTCCGCCCGTAGCAAATAATTGTTTAAAAAATGAAAATTACTTCATGGTAAAATCAACTTTAAACGGCTATCCCAGAACTTCGTATTTCAGCATTACATACTCGGTACTATTCGACAGTAGCCATTTTTATATTACTAATGTTTGAGATTCCATTATGACCAACCTCTTTAAACTCTTATAATTAAGTTTTGTGGATTTCTGCAATTTTCTGTCCACCAGTGCTACGTCATGGGAGCACCCAAAGAACTACATCTCCAAAAATGTAATAGAAATTTTAAAAAATAATTAATTCTTAGCAACATTGATTAAGAATCATTTATCGCACCCACTTGTTTCCAAATTGCCCTCCTCCATTTCCCGTATGTTCCCATATTTCTCCCAGCTGTGCGCTTCATTTTGCCGTATGTCCCCCAGAATTGTATCCACTTGTTCCTTCAAATCCGAGGAGCCTACATTTATGGCCCTAGGGCACATCGTTTCATGAGCCAAGAGGGTTGCAGTGTGCATTGCAGTAATAGATTTTGTGTGTCGTAATTTGAAAACTTCAATTGTTGTCGTTTTAAATTTGGTGCAGGATTGAGGAATGATTTCCTATTCAGCAGTAGCACATCTACAAGATTTTGTGCCGATAGTTTCTTAGAAAAATTCGAAAACTGTCCTCTATCCGTATTTTATATATATATATATATATATATATATATATATATATATATATTGAAACCCATAATATGTGTTTCATTACACTAATTAGATCATTAGTGTAAGAAACCAATTGCTATTTTGAACTGCGTGGTGCGCGCGCTGAGCGCGGCGCGCCGGGGCTGGCGAGCAACCGCTGCCACCGCCGACGGTGCCCGCCGCCGGGAGGCTAGCGTGTGAATGTCGGTTGGAACTGGGCACCGCGCACGTGCAAAAGTTCGTTACGAGAATCGCGGACGAGAGCGGTCGGCAGAGCGCTGACTAGAGGGACGCTAGCGGAGCGCCGACGAGTGCGGACGTGTCGCGAGAGCTCGCGAGTAATACATGGACACAGTTGATAGGCAACGCAACTGTGGAAATATTTGAAACTGTAGTATATCACAAACGTGTAAATAGAACATTAGAAGTATCAGTATAGTGAAAGATTAGTGTTGGTAGTATAATTGATGTTGTTCTTATTAGTTGGCGCGGTGGAAACGTTCTTGAAATTGCGCGGTACAGAACTGTGACCAGTATACAGAGTAGGCGCGGGTTGTGTAATTAAACCCACTGACGGACAGTGATTCGAGGAAGGTGCGAAGCCGAGGTGTCAAGATCCTGATCGGGGAAGAATTGTTGGAGCATCAGCCGTGGGCGATTACCACGCCACCCGACGCTGACGGCCCGCAGCAGTAGCAGAGGTCGACAATCCTGTCGACACGAGCGGTTCTACGAACACCATAGGTATTCGATCGGGGCCCCGCAGGTATGAGAAATGCATTTCACTCTTAATCTTGGTACCAAGGCAGAGTGCAAAAACGTTGTCTGATTATGTAAATAACAGATGTGATTTAAAATAAATCTTGTTTATAATTGTATTTCAATTTATGATTAACCACCCCGACGTTGCACCAACTTATCTAGGGACCCATTCACGTAAAAGATACCCTCTCTTAGTGTTGTATTGCAGTGAAAATACCCGGCACCACCAGGTATGTCACAGCTGGCGCCCGAACAAGTGGATAACGTATAATTAAGAAATGTGGCCCTAGGGAAATTGGTGAAATGTTGGAAAACAATGTGCATGTAATTGTTGTATAGTAATGCAGGGTATAGATGAGAAGCAGGCAGTGCAAAGTGTATTATTATAGAGTACAAAAAAAATAACAATACATGTGTTAGCAAAAACATGCATAAGTCAAGTAAGCATAATGAAATGTTGATAATTACAAAAATGTTGTTATGTAAGTAATTGTGGGCGGATATAGGAAATTATTTGAGAGTAACCTATATAAAGTTACTATTGTAGTACTGGGGTTATGAAAACCACACATATACATATTACAAATAATATAATGTAATAGAATTTCAAATTTAGTAAGACATATTAATAATATTTGAATTGCTAGGCAACTTTTAATAACATTAAAATTAAAGAAATGGGGAAGTAGTAATAATTCTTGTGAGAATATAAAGGTGGTTAATAGTGTTGTACAAATTGTGCACAATTTTTTTTTTGCTGGGAACATTCACTCAGTAGTGCATTATTTATTGGTGATGGTAAAGTTTGGGGAATTTAATAGAAAAGATACCAGGTTGGGAAATATATAGCAGCATTGTGAATGTATTTTGTGAATATTTATATAATACTATTGAGGAAAATTCAGGGAGAAGATATGACATGTAAATGTGAGTGATGATTATGTACATAGTATAGCAATAAGTGTGTTGAAAAGTAATTTCAATTAATAAGGGATTTACTATAATTTGAAAGCATTTATGTAATAGTGTTAATAAGTTTATTAGCAGTGTATATGTGTAAATGGTAACAATATATGTATTGTAAGGAGTATGTTTATGCATTAGTAGGTGAGTGGAGATTTATATGGCTACTGACCTAGTGTTATTGTGTTTTTGGTGGTGAATGAGGGTTGTTCGTTATTAATTAGCAATTGAAATAGGAGTGAATTAAACCATTCACGAAGGATATACAGTGTTGTGGCGGGTATAGTTAATTCATAGGATAACTGTGGTATCGTTGGTAGGTGAGGCAAGAGGAAAATTTGTGCGGTATTTTAGTGTAGTGGGAATCGATCGGACAGCTCAAAGCAACAGAATGGAGGCGCAAAATATAGCGCTGGACCGGGAAGAGAAGGCGGATGAAGTAGGGGAGATAGATGTAGGAATTGATAATAGCATACCATCGGAAAGCAGGGATAGTGGCATTGGAAGTCGGTTAGACGACACGTCAGGAGATAGCTTCAATAAAGATGTACAAGTTACGTCAACACCGATGATTCAGGCAGCAGGAAATTCAAATCGGGGGGGGGGGAGAAGATACCAATCTAAATATAATGCAGATGATGAGGAAGATGTTCGAACAACTAAATGGGAAATTAGACGAACAGAATGGGAAGATATTGGATGGACAGAATGAACAGAAAATATTCACAGTGGAGCAGATTAGGAAGTCAGCTGAGGAGCAGAAAACATTCACAGAGGAGCAGAACAGGAAGTTAGCTGAAGAACTGAATAGGAAAGTAGAGGAACAGAATAAGAAGTTGGCTGAAGAATTGAATGGGAGATTAGATGAACAGGATAGGAAATTCGAGGAACGGATCAGCAAATTACAAGAGGAATTAAGTGGGAGAATAGGACGCGCCGAAGAACAAATTGAGTTAACGAAGAATGAGATGACTAAAATCGCGGAGCGGGTAGAAAGTCACGAGCAATGGACCGCCGAAGAATTAGGGAAACAGAAAAAGGAGTTAGAATCCCAAGTAATCAATCTGGGGGGAGAATTAGAGAATAAGCTATATCAGCGATTAGATGATAGAACCGCTAAGCAGGACGAGAAAATTGAAAGGATACAATTGGTAGTCAAGGAAGAAATGTTGGAGAATAAGAGGGAATGCGAGGAGAAGGTTGTGTCATTACGAACAGAGATTGAACAAATAAAAGAATGCAAGGCATCCCCAATCGCAGCAAGCGGGACGGTACCATTTACCCCCCCAAGATCACTAAAATTTTCAGGAGACGGGAAAGAAAATCCATGCATATTTATGAAGGCAGCAGAACGACATCTAGAGGTTATCAATACTTCGGAAAGGTGTAAAATACAATTGTTATATTTAATGTTAGAAGGCAACGCAAGGATATGGGCCGATACATTTGATAAGTTTCCCGAATCAGTAAAGGCATTTAAAGATCGATTCCTTGAGCGGTATTGGAATGAGGAAATTCAAATTAATTTTAAAATCAGCTTAATGAATAATCATTACAACCAGTCAATGGGAAGTTTGCGGGAATACGCAACAAGGCGTATTATGGAATACAAAACGCTATCCCCACCGATGAGCGATCAGGAAATAATATGTGTACTGACAAGACAGTTCCCAGTTACGGTGCAGAATCTTTTACGTAGTGTGCAGCACACCGACCTGGAAAGATTCCAGAATGTGTTAGGAGGGTACGACTTGACATTTGCAGGCGTACCAAAGAACAGAAATGAAGGGAATGTGAATATGGTTAGATCGGAACGTAACCAGGGGCAAGGGAATGATAGGAGCAACGATTACCAGAGAAACCAACGCGGAAGAGGGGGAGACGGATGGAGACCAGAGCCGGGGAACCAGAGACCGGACTGGAACAGATCTAATTCAAACCATACGGAGACGCGAGGCGGGGGCGGGAATGCACCCGACCGATTAGCACAGCCTAGCACAAGTAGTGATCAAGGACACTATTTAAACTAATAGAGTCCGCGGTGATAGGTGGCCCCATTGCGGACGCGGAAATCGATGACGTAAACGCGGTCTCCATAAACGCTATGCAGCCGGTAACCTACGATACCCAACCGTGGCGGAGATGTAAGAACTCAGCGGTCAGAATCAGGAAATGTCCCACGATATCGATAGAATGTGAAGGTATAATTAAAGAAGCTTTAGTGGATACAGGGTGCACGACTACAGTAGTATCAGAAGAAATGTATGAGGAGTTAAAAGCAACAGGAAAAGAAGTAATGTGTTTGCCTATGAATAGGGCGTATGTGATTGGGGCAACTCAGAAGAAGTCAAGCCCCATCACAAAACAAATTATGTTTCAAGCCAGGATTGGCAACCAAGTATACGAGATGGTGGCCCTGGTAGTCAAAAAATTATTGTATTCGGTAATCATAGGGATGGATTTTCTGGTCGATCACAGAGTAAATATAGATCTAGAACGGCAGGTGGTAGAACTGGGGAGCCAGGCGGTAGGATTTGACTTGGGGATGGACGAAGAGTACGAAGCGTGTACGGGCGTAATGGCAAAAGATTCATTAGAAGAACAGATGAGGCAGCAAACGGAGAAGCAGATTGAGAAGTCTGCGGAAGAACAGAGCAAAGAATTAGGTAAACAGAAAAGATCCGAGGAGGAACAGAATAGGAAGGCGGAGGAACGGAATAGAAAACTAATAGAAGAACAGAACGGGAAGGTGGTTGAAGAACAGATTAAGAAGCCGGCAGAAGAAATGGGAAGAATCACAGAAGAACGGAATAGGAAGCTCATCGAAATATGCGAAAAACCGTATGGGAAAGCGGAGGAACTGGATAGGAAAGATGAGGTGCTAAAATTTCAATCATGCCATCAAGTAGATGCTAGGGTAGCGGTAACAGATAGAAACGAGGGGATGACGAACCAAATCCATGAGGAAGTCAAGACAGCGGAGGGCAAAACGGTGGAGGTCCAAATCGAGACCGAGGAGGATGTTTATAAAGTGGAAGTGAAAACGGAAGAATTGAAGTTAATAATGGAAGAAGAAATGGAAATGAAAATAGAAGAAATGGAGCGTATAATAGAAGAAGAAATCGTGGTAAATATACAAGGGTGCGAAGAGAAAAGAGTACAAGAAGAGTTTAAACAGGAAGAAGACGGGAAAATGTCGCCAAGTGTCAAGTATGGGGTGACACCAATTATGCCTCCAAAGTCGATGAAATCTCTGGGAGATGGGACGGAAAACCCTAAGGCAGTTATGCGAGCAGAAGAACGGCACTTAGCATCAAACAACATATTGGAAGGATACAAGATCCAGTTATCACACCTAATTTTAGAAGAGAACGCCAGGACATGGGCAGAGAATTTTGGTATATTTCCGAAATTTTTGAAGGAATTTGAAAACAAGATTTCTGTACGAAAGTGGAATGAAGAAACCCAAATAAATATCAAGAGCGACCAGAGGAATAGCCATTACAACTACATCACGGGAAGTCGTAGTGAATACAGAACGAAGAGCGTTATGGAGCCAAACACATTATTTGATCCTATAAAATATCAAGGAATCATTTGCATGTCAACGCGACAGTATCCTGTCACCGTGCAGAGCATACTGGGCAGAGCAGATCATACCGATTCAGGAAAGGGTTTGAAGATATTGGAGGGGTACGAATTCACCTTTGCAGATGCCCCAAAGTATGGGAATGAAGGAGATGTAGGCAGGTCAAGAATGGAGCGAAGTCAGGGGCGAGGGAAGAGTGATGGTATGGTCAACCATTGGTACAAACGTAGAAGAGGTCGTAGCTGGAAATGGGATGATACCTATCAAGATGTGTTCAACACGCTGGAAGCTATGTCCTACAACTGTGAGTTAGGGAATCACGGTCAGCAAAATGGGGATGAACTGTCGCACAAGAGACAAGACATAGTAGGACATTACAAGCTTCAAATCGGAAACCTGGTTCAACATGGACGGAAAATAGTGAAGTGTAAATAAGTGTAATGTTAGGGTTAATAATAAGTAATCACATGTTAATTCGATTTTAAGTCATAAGTGCATATAGGGCGTCGAGCAATATGCAAGAGTGTGCAACCATCGGCAGTGACGATGTTACTAGTGTGAATTTTTCTAGAAGCGGGAAAAATTCAAAAAAAGAAAGGGGGGGGTGATGAAACCCATAATATGTGTTTCATTACACTAATTAGATCATTAGTGTAAGAAACCAATTGCTATTTTGAACTGCGTGGTGCGCGCGCTGAGCGCGGCGCGCCGGGGCTGGCGAGCAACCGCTGCCACCGCCGACGGTGCCCGCCGCCGGGAGGCTAGCGTGTGAATGTCGGTTGGAACTGGGCACCGCGCACGTGCAAAAGTTCGTTACGAGAATCGCGGACGAGAGCGGTCGGCAGAGCGCTGACTAGAGGGACGCTAGCGGAGCGCCGACGAGTGCGGACGTGTCGCGAGAGCTCGCGAGTAATACATGGACACAGTTGATAGGCAACGCAACTGTGGAAATATTTGAAACTGTAGTATATCACAAACGTGTAAATAGAACATTAGAAGTATCAGTATAGTGAAAGATTAGTGTTGGTAGTATAATTGATGTTGTTCTTATTAGTTGGCGCGGTGGAAACGTTCTTGAAATTGCGCGGTACAGAACTGTGACCAGTATACAGAGTAGGCGCGGGTTGTGTAATTAAACCCACTGACGGACAGTGATTCGAGGAAGGTGCGAAGCCGAGGTGTCAAGATCCTGATCGGGGAAGAATTGTTGGAGCATCAGCCGTGGGCGATTACCACGCCACCCGACGCTGACGGCCCGCAGCAGTAGCAGAGGTCGACAATCCTGTCGACACGAGCGGTTCTACGAACACCATAGGTATTCGATCGGGGCCCCGCAGGTATGAGAAATGCATTTCACTCTTAATCTTGGTACCAAGGCAGAGTGCAAAAACGTTGTCTGATTATGTAAATAACAGATGTGATTTAAAATAAATCTTGTTTATAATTGTATTTCAATTTATGATTAACCACCCCGACGTTGCACCAACTTATCTAGGGACCCATTCACGTAAAAGATACCCTCTCTTAGTGTTGTATTGCAGTGAAAATACCCGGCACCACCAGGTATGTCACAATATATATATATATATATATATATATATATATATATATATATATATATATATATATATAGGAAGAATTATTTGAGGCAAAGTAAATTGATTTCCACGGAACATGACCCTAAATTACTTCAAAAATTTCTTATGTAATGTACAAAACTAAGTCGTGGATATTATACTGGCGGAATCATATAAGAAGCATCGAAACAAGTATTTTTTTATTTGTGAGTATGATTCCACCAGAGATGTAATTAATAAATCAGGGCCTAATCCGCTTCCCCTCACTAATTTTTTGTGATAACTGGGAGAAAGTAATATCGCAGAGTCAAAGGAATCCTACTTTGTGGAATGCGAAGCAGCTGTCCATGTTCTACCTGGGACGCGCGCGCTCTCACCAGCGGCGGGTGGCGCGTCACGCCTCGGCCACGAGTGAAGGTCGCCGGGCAGTTCGGGCAGAGTTTGTTCCGTGTCAGTGACAGCCAGGAGGACGCCGAGGGGGGGGGGGGGAGACACCGGGGGATCGGGTGTCGGGTGGTGCGGTGATTCTCTTTGCAAATCACACACAAATGACATGGATATCGCTCAGAAATTTAGGAATTTTGATGGAAATTTCGAATCTACTAGAGACCTAATTAGCACCAGTTGATCTAATCCGCCCCCAGCGAGAAGAAACCATAATCTATTGATTGTTTGTGGAACTGATACCAAGTCATTGATTCAGGATCAAAATGACCTTCCCTGGCCGGGAAACGCTCGCTCTCGCCGACACTCCGCGGCGAGGCGCGGCGCTCAGGTCCAAAGCCGACGAGCGCGCCATTCAAGCAGTCCTTGATCGGGGAGAATGCGTGCGAGTCGAGGGTGGGCGAGATGGAGCGGCAACTAGGGTAACCACCCACCAATCAAAATCGTACTCCAAATAAAAAAAACAACACCGCGCGTCGCAATATTAGAACCAGTAGTTTTAATAAGGCCTCTGCGAGTAAAACCTAGGGTTTACTCATTTTGTCGATTTTAGACTAATCATTGAGCTATGGTCAAAATGACTAGCTGTTACGGAACTCAAAATAATTCCCCTGCCTGAGAAGCGCGCGCTCTCACCAATCACAACCAATGTAGCGCGGCACGGCGCGGCGCGACGCAACGCTGCGAGTCAGGCCATCCAGGCAGTGTTTGTTCGCGAACAGTGTGCGCGGGGCGGGAATGTAGGGATGGAGTAGCAACTAGGAGTCCCATCTCAATGAGTCCAGGAGACCCGGCCCCAATTTTCACTCTATCCCGGTAACAGATGACGTGGATATCGCCTAAATATTTACGACATTAGGTGGACTTTTCGAATCCAAGAGAGACCCGATTAGCATCACTGGATCTAATCAGTTCCCAGCGTGAAGAAACCCTGGTCTACTTTTTTGTCAAATTAAAACCAAATGACGATACTCGAAGTAACCCGTCGCCCCTGCGCCGCTTTCCTTGCACGGGAAATGCGCGCTCTCACTCCTCACGGCGCGGGTAGCGCGGCGCGGCGCAGCGCAGCGGGGCAGAGCCCGGCGGTCGTGCAGCAGGGCAATCCAGGCATCTTCTGTTCGGGACAGAGGGTGCGGGTCGACGGGGGAATGGAGTGATGCGGCAACTAGGGGGCCTATCGGAATGAATCCAGGGGACAGACCGGATTTCACACTCCATCCCTATCACAAACGACGTGGGTATCGCCGATAAATTCACGAAATTAGGTGCGCATTTTGAATCCACCAGATACCTAATTAGCACCAATGGATGAAATCAGTTATGGCGAAAATGAGCATTCATTGTGGAACTCGAAATGACCCATCATGACCGCGCTGCTTTCCCTCTCGCCAACTCCCGGCGATGGCAGCGCGGCGCGGGGCGGCGCGGGGCGGCGCGGGGCGGCGCGGGGCGGCGCGGGGCGGCGCGGGGCGGCGCGGCCCAGCGAGTCAAAGGCCGCCGGGCGGGCCGTCCAGGCAGAGTTTGTTCGCGGACAGCGTGCGCGGGGCGGGGCGGGGCGGGGTGGCGCGGTGTGTGAATCGCGGTGAGCTCGCAAACACCTCCGCCCTTCTATATTGGTCCGCGTCCACCGCCCGCGCAGGTATCGAACGCGCGGGAATCGCGAACGCGCCCGTTGCCGCGCGCCGCCGGCGACTTAAAGAAGAAGCCGCCGAGTTGGGTCGCAGCTGCACGCGCGACGGCTGCGCGCCACCCGATATTTCATTTAAAAACTCGAATTTGTTACAATCGATCCAAGTATATTCATAAACACATTCAAAGAACTCGCCCTGTCTCGAGTTCAAGAATTTTCCCACTGTTGCAAGATGAGGTAGGCAACCAAAATTTGATCGCAAAACTCAAATCACAACCTTACTCGCCGTCACCATCAAAGTAGTTACCCTGGTTTGTAGGCAACGATTTGCACGATTTTTTACTAGTGGAAGCACTTATGTAACAGGGAGAAACTATTTCGAAAATTAACATTTTACAGCTAGTTAAATTTGTTCTAGAAGTCTAAACCAATATGGTAGTGCTGATGCTTATGTTCTTCTGTGTGCTTGTCATTGCCATTTGTAGTGTTTGTTTTAAATATAACTTCATTAAGACGATTTATTTCATTATGTGACAAATCATTTTTAATATTTTTATTTCGATGTGGTTGATGTAACTGAAAAAAAGTCATCAAACAGCTTATTATATATGCAATAACGGAAAGACGAGTCAATATATTAACATTACATATTCTTTCACATTAATTATAGTTCATAATTGGTGAACCTACTTAGCGCTTTACTATCTCTTCCTAAAAATTATCCAAAAAATAGTAAAATACTATTAAATGTAGTTCATGGATTTGAATTTGGCGTTGAAATATAGAAACAAATGCTATTGATGCATGTATATTAAAATGGTTTGTCACGCGAAACACTTCACATCGTTTTTATATAATGGAATCACTGCTTCTCTTAATATAATTATCCATTCTAATTCCATTCATTTTCAAAAATAATTCGTTATTAAAGAAGTGACTGCTTCACATTCCAAATATTCGCGAAGAAGAAGTACCTAATACGTCAAAAAGTAAGAAATGCGTTTATTTATAAAGTTGCCAATAATTTAGATGTCAGTTACAATATATAACATGTGGCATATAGCTACGGAATTTTGGTTTGGGTGTGTCTAATTTCTTGTGAGAAGGTTATTAACTCATAACTGTACACCTACGATTCAGCGGCAGTTTCAACTACTGATTTTTCTCAGTGCATACCAGAATCAGATCTTTATTGAAAAGTTGAGGAACAAAATTTGCAGAATGAGCAAGGTGTTACCAAAATAGCAAAAAAGCTATATACACGCGCACTCGCAAAGACTAGCTTTAACTTGTCAGCCTTTTAGCAGACACTGCGGGGAATCCGACCACAAAGTTTCCCTCGATTCAGGTGTGTGAGGAATATTCAAATTTTTGGAAATTTTCAGCCATATTTCGTGATGCGGACGTTGCGGGGTAGTATTAACAGTGTGAGATGTAGGTGTACAAGTTGTTTCCACGACTGTGCGTTGCAAAATCTACAACTTGGTAGAAGGTGCTATTGCTAGGTAAACAATCACTTGCCAGTACTGCATATAACAGCCTACAAAAAAAATAGAATTTTGTAGGGTATAGTACAAAGAAATTAGTAGGTTTGCATGGAACCTACAGAACATCTTACCATTTTGCGCATTTAATTTTTTTCTGGGGCTTTGATGCAGCCGACAGATGATTACCCTTCGCATCTCGATGGGACGAATATTCGACAAGACACTAGACAGCGTCACACTTGCGGGCTCCTCTATGTGGAGGGAGCAGAACGCGAGGCCCTCCACAACAACAGTACACGAGAGACAAGGACAAACAAGCATGTCCAAGCTGGGGCTCGAATCCCCAACGCTTCGGACCGAGACGATGAGGAGGGACACGCTTTGTCGCCTCGGCCATCCAGGTCAGATAAAAATAAATACTCTCTTAAAAATGTCATAGTACTGTTTTAGCTGCGATGGGTGTTGTTTTGGACCACTTTTTGTGACAGAAATTGTTGATTCATTTTATCGCCACAATTGAATAGTGCCCTGTTCGAAGGTAGGTTTACATATCGGAGAGTTAAAGCTTTTGTTTTCTTTGCTACAATATTCCTGGTCAGTTGGGAATTATTCTTGTGCACTTAATAGTTCTTTAATTCCAATTTTAAACACTAAAGATTGTGGCAGTGTGAGAGTTCATGTGACCATCGAAATAATTACTTTCAAAATAAATTAAGATTAATTAATTGCGATGGTACAGTAAAGCTTAAAGAAACAGAATCATATAAAGAGAATGGGCATTCTGTAATTAGTAGAAATTGGTAATCATATATTTTATGTGGATTACATGATATTTCTGATTCCATTAGCTTCATAACTCACTCGATTTTTCTATCAAGTGGTGTATTTTCACGATTATTTTGCATATTACAAGTGTGGGCGAAGTGCTGCGGTTTTTAGCACTACTGTTCTTAAGCCACATCAAGTGTAATTACTAATGCGACGATAACGTGCCACCACGTGAGCAGTGCTAAAGTACAATGACTGCTTCACGGTACAAAGCCGCGTGCTAGGTTGCAATGAAAGGACGTTTTGTAAGACTTGAACTTCATTCAGATTATGTCTGCAATAACTTGCCTGAGCGTCATTCCACTGATTAATTGTTCTGAGAACAAGGTGGTTTACAAGGCATCTTGAGTAGAAAGGAGTCAAAGAAATGGATGTATCCAGACCTGGGTTCACGAAAACGTAATGCCACTTCAAAGAATAAGCAGAGTAGTGTAGTGCCTGTTTTAAGAGCTTGTGAACGTTATTAGAACAAAAATGAGAATAACAATACCACTTTGTCATGCAAGAGTTCGTTAGCAATATTTCATTTCGGTTAGTAATTCGCAGGAATAGCCATTCGCCGAAGGTGTGTCTTCATTCTTGACAGTAATTAGTGTTAAAAAATTAAAGAGTTCCTCATCGCTCATTGAAGGTATAACAATTAAGTTTCTCGTCCCCATCGATCATTTACTAATCAGCCTCTCTGATGAGAAGAGATTATCAATGTCGGAAAAACTTCGAGAGAGACTTGTGGGAATCCATCAGTCATATTTTGCAGAAAGGTTCAATAAGTAAGGTTACTGTTTTATAAAATTTTTAGTCGCGTTTAAAAAAGCTACACAGACTTATTTTGCTGATAACTTAAAGTGCTTTAACCGTCGAAGACTCTTTTGCGTTTGTTTTCAAGAATTAAAGGTAATAATCTTTGCAATATTGCAGTTTAAATAGGCTTTGCCCAAAGCTTGAAACGAGAGATATTTCATTCGTTTATATAGAATAGCTGGATATAAAATTATGAAGGCCTCTTGGAACATAACGAGAAATTCCTAAAACCTAAAGACACTCCCTGTTCACAAACGAGAGAGATAACAAGATATTCCTTTAACTAAAGTCCTTAAACTGGCACATCTCTCGGCTCATCCGACAAAAACAAAACCGCTCCTATTCTACTCTCTACTCGAAACGGACTCATTACGTCATACAGATCCGACATCCCTCATTCAAATTTTACCATCAAATTAATAGGAGGGCCGCCGTTAGCAGAGATATTGCGAGCAACGTGGATTCGTTTGTTCACACACACACACACACCAGAAGTAATCTGAGAATAGAAGGCCGTGGACGAACTACGTCGTGCATAGGACGTGGAGCCAAACAAAAGTCGCAAGCGGAATTTCACAGCCTGCTGAATGTCGATCTGCAGCCCCCACGCGGCTTTAGAGTCGGCAGAGAGTGAAGTTACCGCGACCCGCGCTCCAAAGCAAACGGGCGCGGCGCGGCGCAACCGCGCCCAAACGGAGACAACTGTCGCGCGAGCTGTTGGCGCCGATCCCCCGGGAAGAGAGCGGTAGACCCGTGGAAACACTAGAAGCCCCTCTCGACCTTGCTCCAGCCAATCGGAAGGACGAGAGGGCAGCGGAAATGTTTGCGATTGGCTCATTCCGCCACTGTCGAGTGTGTACTATCCTCTTACTAGAATAACGGGGTGGCAATTGACAAGTGAGGGTGGATCCGGAGAACATCGAAGCACGCGTTTTCCTCCGGAAAGTATTCATTCCAATATCAGTTCAATCGCCGGATGCAATAGTGGCAAATTTTAAGTTTCGGTAATATCGACAAAATTTAATTTGAAAACAGCAGCTCCGTATCAATCCGTATGTCACAACGAGAACATACTATCTTTGCATTTCTGTGCCAGTCTCTTATTACAAAGAACAATTGCCAGGCGTACGAATTACGGCCATGCGAACGAATTATTGCCGGGCGTGCTCAAAATATTAATTTTCAGGGATGAGATTTAAAGTATGAAAGGTTAGATATATGCTTTTGTTTCTTGATAAATCAGAGATAACTTATTATATAATTGCTTTTTGATTCAGAGTAAAATCGTTTACATCAAATAACAAAATAATCGCTGTGACTTTATTTGAAGAACGCGATACAAACCTAGAAGAAATTATTTCTTCTGAAATTGGTATGTTCGAAAGCATAACAACAGAGAATTTTCACATTTCTATGAAATTCGTATTTTGATGAAAAGATGGTTTTTGAGATTGTGAATCTAGAGAGTCAATTTGAATTTATGTACATTTTTATACTATACTCAATGAAATAGATGTTAATATGCAAAGATATGGTTTCGTAAATGGTTACATTACAGATGAAACACAAATATTGCAAATTTTGTTCGACTTAAAGTAAGAAATCAAAATTAGCAATCTTATATGACTAATTTAACAACACTTTTCTTAATTACATCTGAATTTAACAATTAACAGTTAATTTACATTTAATTTAAATATACAGAGATATCAATGCCGCTTATCTCTAAATACAATGGATTTTCTTCTTCGTCTTCAAGCGGAGGTATCTTTGCTCTACAATTGCGTAAATTGAGCAGATATTGAGTACATATTGTATAAGTAAATTATTATATAAAACGTTAAATTTCTTGAGTGTCGATAACTTTTTGCTCGTCACATACAATTATGAATAAGTAATCCAAAAACGGTTATCAAAATAATATTAAAGATTACAATGCTTTTAATCGCTGGAAGGATATAATTTGGCCAGTTCAATGGTCAATTAAAGTTCATTAATTAGGTTCTCTTAAAGCACTGATTCGGGCTTGTGTGTACCTATGCTTATGAAGCAATGAATATGCTTTACAGGCCATTTCCAACACATTTTTTAAAACAAGATCACAAAAGCAGCTTCCTCTCTGCTCACTATGATCTCCAAGGAACATGTTCGACTGATTCTAGACGTTCAATGTAAATAAGTTCATTTTTTTAAAAAAATCACATCAAGTAGTGTCTACTCAGTCCCATGACATATTAGGAAGTTATTTTCTAGACTTACCATGTCTGGAAGATTTCGGAGGAAGCATTAGTATTCGTAAATTATCTTTTATGGTTTAAGGAAAAGAAGCGCCTGTGCTCATGCAAGTGAAACCCACTAATGAATCCCGCCGGCTTCTGACTTCCTGCAGATTGTGACTTTTCAATGCACACGATCCTTAATGTGAGTGCGCGCAAGCCCTGTGAACGTGAAAGCTGTTTTATTGCGCAAACGTCACAGTACTCGTAGAAACGCGCATATCGCGAACGGGTGTGGCTCTGTGCACTGCCGCTGTCTGAAGCGGTTCTGACAGGGAGGTTCTAAGGTTTAAGTTTCGACGGAAGTTTCGATACTAGCTAGATCATAGGTTGAATTCACCCGCTATCTGAAAGCGAATGCCAGCGGTCGGTTTCTCTGTTCGGTTGTTTTCCGTGGTTTCCCCGATGAATACTAGGTGAATGCCAGAGTAGTACCCTAACAAACGGGACACGGACCGCAGGCGATCTTTCCTTTATCCTCCTTGTTTTTGTGGACAGTCTACATCGTAACATTTAAAAATGTAAAATTAGGGTTAAATTTCATTAAGAAAATATCGACCTTCAGTAATGTATTTTCAAATATGAATGAAAAAATTAACTCTTGAAATTCTCGAAATCTCGAGTTTTGCTGAAATTCGAACTTGCATGATTTTCATAAGCATACTTTGCTTTATCCTAGCAAAATAATTAAAGAAAAGTAGGAGCCATTTTTGAAAAAAGAGAAAGAATAATTAAATATGTCCGGGGCTTCGTGTAAAGTAACCCCCAAAATTAATTAACAATTAATTAATAATTAAAATATACGTTTCAAATTTGAGGCCTCGTTATCCAGATTGATCGAAAAAAAACATTTTGGTGAAAAATCTCCGTACGCTTAAAGGCGCAACTCGTTTGCAATCACATGCGCTGACAGTTAAACAGATGTTTCGAAAGAAAAAAAACGTACGTTTTCCAGGAGCCTTAAAAAGTGTATTTCGTAAGATTTTCCCTACATTACATAACTTTCCATTCATTAGCTTACGAGAAAGTAAACAGCAGTCTTTCTTTACACTAGGCATGTGAAGAGCGCGGGCGAGGGAAATAGATCACTTGAGTTCGGGGGCACTGCCTCCACAGAACTGGCGCGAGATTTAAAAGTAAGGGATGTACAAATGGAATAGCGGTTCGTCTCAGGATACCTGGACTAGCAACTTGGAGAAGTCCGTTGACAATTATCGCTCCAAATTTAGCTGCATTAATTCTCATTTCTTGTGATGAGTATGATCCATTAAAATGAAATACAACATCAATGAGTTTAAAATTGACAATGGAGAGTGAAATTAAACAATTTTAATAGACAGTATCTTGATTTTACAATCGCGTTTACTTAAGAGTGCAATATTTGTATTAACTTCGTAAGTTCAGGTTTATCAGAGTTTCCTGTCTGTTAAAGAGCTCTCAGCCCATTCATATCTTGAGATTGTTGATTTATTTTACATTATTGATTTCTCAGTAAACAAGTGAATGATTTAATATGACATAGCACGAAACAAAAACAAAGAAAAAGGTCGCCATTCACACAAAATTCTGCCGTTGAAAATAATGTTTACATAAGGCAGAATTTAAAAATAAACATGAAATAGTAATGAGTAAGGTAAATAAACAGAATTAAAATCTAGGCTGTTTAATAAAACAAATCTGTCACACATTTTTGTATCACGCGATTTATCTCCGCCTCAGGCCACTTCAGTTTGCACGTGTACACTCTTTGTGGACTTGGAGGCGGAGCGAGAGCGGAACGAAGGAATGTTGCCCTGCGTGCTGGAGCGCCGGTGGTCTTCCTCCGCTGAATGTACCGATCTACAATTCTGTCGCCGGTTTTGTCCTCCAACAAGGCTTCTTCTCTTAGCGGGGCTCCGCCCCACCCGGGACAAGCTCAAAGGTCCCGACTGCGGCCCTCCCCTCCCATGCGTGCAAGGTCACGGGGATGATTATTGATTTGTTATTGATTCCGAGCGAGTCAACGGCTGAAGTCATTAATCCTCTAACTGTAGTGCATTCTATATCGCTGGAGGTGGTGATCTCCATCTTAATGGCGAGATCCGGCGCCGCTCAACACGACGCCTTGCGGGATTTCCCTAACCAGGTATCTCCCACCAGCATGGCACCCTCCTAACCCGGACAAGCTCTAAGCTCCTGACTGGTCTCCCTGGATGTATGATAGTGCAGTGTATGCTAGTGTAAGAGTGTGTAAGTAAGGGCTAAAATAGGACAAGGAAGAGGAAGGGAAGATCAAGTGCAGTTCGTGGCTCATTTGTCAGGGTTCTGCTCCAGCATTCGCCTGGAGTTGATAAGAGAAACAATGGACAACTACCGATCAGAGCAGCTGATCGCCAGATTTCACCTCCAGACGGTGGCTGAATTGGACCTAGTTCTCTAGCTCGTGTCAAAAATCCACAACTCCCGGGATTGGAACGTAAGGACCTCCCGATCCAAGGCACTGCCGTGAAATCAGCTGATGCCCTGAGCCACCGAACAGGTGATCTCGGCCCACTGCGAGGCGGCGCGCGCAGCTTCCAGAGCGGCGCTGCGATTTGCAGAGCGCGCCACTCGCGCCCGTCCTCCCGCTCTCCTCTCGTCGCGCCTAATGAAGCTCCGGAGACGCTGCGTCCGCGGCGACGTTGATTAATCGCGCGGGCGGATTAGGGCGGCCCTTTCCCTTTTCCCCTTCGACGCCTTCTCCAGGGCGCGCGCGCAACCCGCGTGCCTCGTCCCCCCTCGCCCCTCGCCCTCGCCCTCGCCCTCCCTCTCGCCCTCGCCCTCCCTCTTGCCCTCCCTTTCGCTCTCCCTTTCGCCCTCGCCCTCCCTCTCGCCCACGCCCTCCCTCTCGCCCTCGCCCTCCCTTTCGCTCTCCCTTTCGCTCTCCCTTTCGCCCTCCCTTTCGCCCTCGCCCTCGCCACCGCGCCGCGCGACTGCAATTCCTCGCTCGCCCTCGCCCTCGCCCCGTAAACAAGAGGAGGGAGAGGGCTACAGTAGTTCAGAAGAACGTAAGGGTACAGGTTGAATGGGGAAGGTGTCAGGACGCGAGGAAAGCTTGCGTAGGTGAATGAGAAGTCGTTGCTGTTTAAATATGGTGCTTCGGAAAGTGCGGTATTTAGAGTGTTAATATTATTTCATATGTACAACATATATACAAATAGAATCTCGCTAACCCGGGCCTCTGTGACCCGGACCTGTTTCGGAAAACAAATGTTTAGCGTAGTAATTGAAGATTTGTTTGGCAAACGACAAATCGCTACTCTCAGTAAATATTACTCCAATTCACTTACCCGCAGAGGTGACTCAGTGTATCAATTGATGTCACTGCGCTGCCTCCGACCGAGAGGTCCTCGGTTCGAGTGCCGACGGTGGCAGGATTTTCGACTCTAACCAGATTGCTGGGTCGAGTTCTGTTGCTGTTTGGAGGAGTATTCTAGCGGCCGGTTGCTCCGATTTGGAGTATTCTGTGGTTTCTCCGATGAACTCTGTGTTAATTCCCGAGTAGTACCCTAGCAAACGGGCCACGGACCGCGCGTGATCTTTCCTTTCATTTCTCTCCTATTCTCAACTCTTACACACCCACACACATACATGCACTACACCACCTCACAAACCGGTAGACCGGTCGGGAGCTTAGTGCTCGTCCCGACTGGGGTGCTGCCCCTCTAGTGGGAGATACCTGGATGGGGAAAACGCCGCAGGCCTACGGTAGCGGACACTGCCACCTCCCGAGCGAAAAAATAACTACACTTGTGGGACTACTGGCCTTAGCAGTTGCGCGCCCGGAATCACTAGTACTCAGTCGATCTTGCAGCGGCCGAGTTCACTGTTCTCTCCCCACCTGCCTATCTTGTCCTTCCTGACGCCTGCGGTGACAGGCCGCGCGCCCTCTCATGGTAAAGGGAGGGACGAAGTGGCTCCGTGAATGCCCATTCGATAGCATTCTCAGAGCCATCGACGAGTTTCAACCGATTTATATTGTTTAGTACAGTGTAAATACATATTACAATGTTATTTTAGGTCAAAGTCTGCCGTCAATAATTTTTAAACTTCATTAAAAATACGTTTGGTAATTCTGTCATTTTTGATCTTTTCTCTCATTCTTTGGATAAACCGAATTTTTCTTAACGCGGTAGGTGCCGGCCCTAGTTGATCCGAGCTAACGAGCTACCGCCGGGGAATCGTCGCCTGAACAGAAGAAAGCGGCGTCAATTACGTAATTTTGATTCATGATGAGGAGCTCCGCGTTTGGAACACTTGTGAATCGCCGGCTAACTAGGTGATTTCTTACTAACCTGAAGGTCTGGTAAACAGTGGATGTTAAGTCGAGACTTTAAGGAGGAACCTCCTTTAAAACTAGCGGATTTTAGGTATCGTTGCCCTCCACGACAATCCCCGACCACCCACAGCATAGGTAATCGAGGATACTTTCAGATACATTCTACACTGTGGATTACGCACAAACAACTTTCATGTAAACAACGTGCAAATTTAGCATAATTAGTATGAAAACGTAGGTTTCATGGACAAAAATATTGTTTTCAAGAAAAGAAAATCAACATTTTGTCAGACATTCCGTTAAACTGCAATAATTATGTTTAATAACAAATACCCTTGAAGAGCTTGAGGTAACGTCTGATCAAGATTGTTGAGGATATCGAGTTCAAGTCAAACTTGAAATTAACCTATCTAGAAAAAGAACTTCATTTCACTAGTACAAGATGAACGATGTTCAATAACACTTCGTATTATACCTTCTACAAAATAAAGTAAACCAGCGTTTCAGGAGTATTTTCGTCTTTTTCACATTCATCTACTAGACAGGCAAAGAAATCAATTCTATCACTAAGCATTTTTCTTTTCGCGTAAGGGCCAACTCGATCACGCGTGCATTCTGCACCAGCAGGTGCAAGTACCTTGTATCTTGGGGAGGATCGTCCATTTTAGCTGACTTCTTATCCCACACGATTGTTAGCCCTGATGGATGAAAGGACGGCTCACACATATAGACATTCACGAATGAACCCATGCCCGAGGCGGGACTCGAACTCACGGTCTTCTTGTCGGACACCGCTACGGCACTAGGGCCCTATCAAACACTACCATCTGACAGCATCGGCTCAATAAGCGTTTATTGAAAGTATTTTTATTTCCACGCGCCGTGCCACTTCCGCCCGTCCACCCGAAGCTTCCTCACTCCACCTGCTCCCCCTGCCCCTGCTGCAACGTAGCGACAACGTTGTTGTCATTTGTATCTACCCAGCAACTTGACATCATGTGAGAATACCCTGAATAAACATGCAGAACGCTTCTTAGCGCCGTGGAGATTACATAGATGGCAATAGTATTCATGATTTGCTAAAGATATTAGCAGTGATAATTTCTTAGTGCTTGGAGAAGTTGAGAGGACTTGATGTAAGTTGTGAACCTGTAAGGAGGTTCCCTACCTTTATTGTACTTAAATTGTTATTTTTGTTGTTGAGAAAGTCGATCATTTCTCGTAAGAAGAAGCGATTGACGGAAAGTCGATGACTCCCTGACAATTGAGATTCCACGCTGCCGTCAGTCGCCCTTACACCACACCCGCCCGCACTAGCAAAGGTATGGGCACCAACTAATGTCACTGGAGTGCCTCTGACCGGGAAGTTGTAGGGTTAGAGTCCCGACGGTGGCAATACTTTCGACATTGGCTACATATCTAGGTAGAATTCAGCCCCTCTCTGAAGAAGAATTCTCGCGGTCGGCTGTTCTGATTCGCGGACTTTTATGTGGTTTCTCCTATCAATATCAGGCGAATGCTAGAGCAGTACCTTAACAAACGGGCCATGTACCACCTCGATCTTTTTTCCACTTCCTTGCCCTATCTTCACTCCTTACTTACACACACATTAACATGCATCACACCAGCACACATGCCGGGAGACAGGTCGAGAGCTTAGAGCTTGCCCTGGCCGGGGCGATGCTCTGGTGGGAGATACCTGGTTGAGGAAAACCCCGCTTTCATCTCAAATCTAGTAATAGAAATAATGATGCCACTAAAAACTAATTCATTCATCCCAACGCAAGCTTAATGCTTGGCATAAAGCAGGTGAATTGTATCAAAATGGTAATTAAGGTACTTCCACTTTTGCATGGTGATTGTCCAAGTGTCCTGTGACGTGAGTGGAAAGGCGCCTCAGAAATCTACCGCTGCCGGAGACTCCGTCAAAGGTGGAGTGCAACCGCAAGTAAGACGAAATTCGGATGTAAACCACATTCTCCCTTTATTCGATGACAGTCACTCAGTTCCTTCTTTATAGAGGAATTACGTTTTATTTTTTGTATATAAATACTAGAAAACTGTCATTATTCTTAATGAATGTTATTTATATATAGGGAATTTCCTGCCTATATTTCATCGTCTTAATTTTGCGTTTCGCGTGTACACGTCCTATGTAACCTCGTGACATACTCGTAGAAGTCGTTTCGCCTCCAGGGCATTCACAGTTGCCTGAAACGCCCTGCAGCCAATGACCCGAGACGCCCTCCCGGGAGGTGTCGCATCAGGCAGCTCCCCACCCCTGCGCCCCTCCACACACCCCTCCTGGCGGCTGTTGAAGGCTAATGCGATCTCTTCGCTTTCACTGCGAACGCCGTTTCGGGTTTTATTCTCTTCTGTTGTACCCTGACGACGATCACATCAGTGATTCAGTGTACCTTGTAACTATCAGAACTATAGAAATTTCAAACTTCTTAAAATTATTCTAAGCGTACATTCGTCTTAACAGTAAAATTGTCTACTTCTCGAAGTTATATTTATTTTCTTAGAGGAGTTCTTTATAACAAAGTTTTGCTAAATTGAGCACCTGCTTGTGAGTGAGCACAATGTTTTCTTGATACCAGTACTAATAATTGAAAATCGTTTGATAAAATTTGCTTCCTTCAAATGTCATTTCATTTTACTTAAATTAACTCATTCACAGCAAACTCAAAAAACGTCTCTTACCACTCCTTTCTTTACTGATCTATCAGTACTAATACTGATACAGATTAGATACACTGATCTATCAGAACCAATACTGAACCTACCAAATTATTCATCCCCAAAACTACTACCCTGCAGGTGGCGTATAAACTCAAAAAAATAATGAGGAAAGAAATAAACTCAAAAACCTTTGATGATCCTCACTTGCTCTTCTGGATTCTAAGCGTTCTACACTTTCAATTCATTAAGAACCAAAGTTTAAAAGTAACCTCGTTTACCTAGATAAAGGAAAAGTACAATTTCAATAACCAAATATCAAGAGGTAAATTTCAGTAGGATTATAATTAAATTAACGTACGAGTTTGTAATATTCAAACGTGTTCCAGCTCCTAAACGTTGCACGTCAAATAACCTTCCAATACTACGCATTACACATAAACAATTTGTATTGTTTTTTAGAACTTCACTATTTAACAAGTATCAAAAACGTATTCGGATTCAAAATAAAGTGATAACACATTACTTAAAACAGCGCCATTGCATTAATAGTAACAATGTTGCCTGAGTGGTAAATGCACCCTTCCCACATTTCGTGTTCGTATTATTGTTATTTCACTCCAATATCACAACTACTGTCTTTTCGCAAAAACTCGTTCAACTTTTGTCTTGGCCAAGCAATGCATATTCTCAAAAACAGTTCGAGTTTCCGCACCAGCAGCGAGCACCATGAAAAATGGACCATCTCCGGAATTCAATTCCCAGTTAGCCCGCCAGGGTCGCATTGTGGGGGGCCCTGCCAGCGTCGACCGCTGGCGCCGGAGGCGTCGGAGCGATCATCGCGGGCGGCGAGTGTCGGCGAACAAAAGCGACGCGGCGAGCGCCCGTGGGATACCCGCGCGTGCGTTACCAAGGGGGCGGGGGGAGGGCGGGAGAACTCCATAAATCACGGCCGTTTCCGCGAGGCCGGAAGAAGGCTAACGACTGACGCAGAACGATGTCCCGCCATATGTTGGCTGTCACTGGGCGATACATAGGCGAAATTCCTCGTGGCGGCGGAGGGCATTACGCTTCATCAGAGCGCGCAGATAAGGCCCGGTCCGACGGCGCGCCACGCGTTGCTTATGGGCCGGGGTCAGCAAGACCTGCCGTGCAATAGGTAATTTTGCGCAAAGGAAGGAGGCTTGAGTTTTTCCCTGTGGACGCTGCGGTTTCTTTCCTCCCTACTCCTTATTCAAGGACCGGTTTAGGAGGCGCAGGACATCAACCAGTGTCAATGCAGTGTCTATGACCGAGAGATCCGCGGGTTCGAGTCCCGACGGTGGCAGGATTTTCGATACTAGCTTGTCAGTTACGTCGAATTCAGCCGCTCTGGTCGGTACTTTTCCGTGTTTTCTCCGATTAACACCAGGCGAACGCAAGAGCAGTACTCTAACAAACGGGCCGCGGACCACGCGCGATCTTTTCTTCCTATTCCTTGTCCGTCGGCCCTTACTTACACACACACACACACACACACACACACACGCACTTACACCACACAAACCAGGAGACCAGTCGGGAACCAGTTAGAGCTTGTCTCGGTTTGGACGGTGCCCCGCTGGTGGGAGAACACTGGAGTGAGGAAGCACCGCTAGCAGACCTGTAGGTAGTTGCGGGTCTCACCATCCAGCGGGGGCAGATCACCACCATCTCTTGAAGAAAACACAAGCGCTACGCGAAAGCGATTAATCAGCTATTGACAATCTTCTTAAACGTCGATATTAATCGAGTTGGAATGGTTTACCATATAACTCACTATGCTGATACTCTCTCTTCATGTAACTGTAAATCTCTGTATTGAAATTGAATACTAGGTCCCTTGAATATCATTCAAGTTAAAGAATTTGTACTGTACTAAAAAAATATTCACAGCACGTAAAGACTTTCGATACTTAAAGGCTGTGATTTCCTTTTGGAACTGAACAGCATTTTAAGCTTAATATAGAGCGAAATGGAAAATCTCTATTTTCCTTTTCGGCAATTCATAAATTTGTTGCATCTACAACAGACGCCAAGAGCACTGTCACTGAAACCCAATTTTAAATACCTGTTATGTTTTAATCTTCAAAAATAGTATATAAATCTCCATTTCTTCCATCAATAAATACTATGTTTAATTATTGCCACCAATTTTCTCCATCAGTTTCTTTGAGACGATTTTGTATTACTTCAATAATCACAAAGAGCATAAAATCACAACAAGGCAAATTTAAATTGTAGCGACAAACCCCGGAGACAACTAATTGTTCGTCCACTAAAGGGGCAGTGACTCGTAAAGATAGATATTGACTCTGGAGGAATTTTGTGAATCTAAATTGTATTCCGAGTCATTACTTGTTGCTGTGGGGAATGCATTCACACGCCTCAGGGTCATTGTAAAAGTGGTTAATAGAATCAGTGACACGTGTAAAATAATGAGTGAATGGTTTTCAATTTTCCATCTGTTATTTTTTTTCGAGCATATTTAATTATTACTCTAATCATTGACATGCGCGAAAGTTTGTCTATTCATTGTTTCTAAAACACACAAAGTTCAAGAAGATCTCAGTTTAGAAATTAAAGTTCAAAATGTTGAACCGGTTATGGAAAAGGCAACCTGCAAAGGTTTGCGAAATGCCTGTGTTTACTCTATATACTTGGAATAAAAACAAACCTGTGAATCATACCCATAATTAAGTGTTATTATCATTTAATAGAAAGTCAGGACGAGAGATTAAGAAAATTAAAATTAATCTTAATTTTGAGCACGAATATTCATACGCCATTACTTCCTGCAACGGATTTGCTTGTGGTATTAGTAAAGGAAGGAGGCAGACACAATCCCTAACGGACGCTGGCTGTTAAAAGTATCAGTTCATAGCACTATTTGCTTACGTAGTGTTTTATTTTTTCAGTTTACATTTATTTATGTAAAAGCAGCGATATGAGGTATAGGGAAATTGTTCAATTTATGAACGTTTTCTTCAGCTTCGGAATTCCTATGACAGCCCATTAGTTGAATTCTGAATATAGGTAAAACCAGTATTTTGTGGAAACTCCATGTCAATAAATATTCGCTTCCCTGTACTGGAAACTAGTTTATCGGCAAATGAGCTACAAATTTTTGCAAATTATCGAACTTTGTGTTAAGGAAACGGCGTACTTATGAGAGAACATGAAGAACAATTATTTGTTGACACTAATGTCGAAGTAGTAACTAAATTTTACCCTAACATCCGAAATATCTACAGAGTATTAACTAAAATTAATCACAATAGTACTAAGACAAGGAACAAGAGAACAGTTCAGCAAAATCATGATGCCCTCGGTGACTTGTTGGTTAGCATGCTCACTTTCCACAGCAGAACCCCGGGTTTGATTTCCGGTCGGGGCAAACATTAATTTTGCACTTTCCTTGCAATGACCCAGTAGCTGTTGCTGTGTGACGATGAGAAATCTCACTTCTAAGGTTAAGAATACGAGAAATATGGCGAAGGGATGGCTATGTCCTAACCACACGTAGTCCTTAACCCACGGTCGCAAGGCCTGGACGCTGCTGGTAGGTCTTAACTCAAAAAGAGCTGTTGTGCCACAGTACGTACATACTTCGTCATTAGATACGAAATGTAGGGTTCTGATCCACTGAAGCAATTTTATTACAAATTATTATTTTTTAAATTAGTTCATTTTCTTTTCCACCAACGATATGCCATTAAAACATTTCTGTAATAAAAAGTAAAACCCGTGGCGAGATGTATTAACTATTAGTCCACGCCGCCGTCGACTCCTTGCAGCCACTAACTTTTTAATGGTTTGTACACCAACTGCTTTATCTCTTTATTGTACATCAATGAAGGCAACTAGCAGCTGTTTATTGATCACCAAGGAATGTTTAACGAACAGTTCATAAAACAAAATAGAAATAGAGCATATTACTGCAAATAGGTGACAATTAGAACCCTTAGTAGACAAATGCCGGTTCACAAAACCACACAAATTGTTTTCCAACAAGTATCACTCACTGCACTCAAGATATAACAAATAAAATACTCACGTGTAACACTACAATATTTTTAACAAAAAATATTTTGAATACATAGTATATTGTGTACGATATACAGTTCTTCATAGAGTACTAAGAAAATAAAAGAAAGTTGCAGTTTCATAACAGTTTCTAACCCAATACGTGAATAGCAATAGTTTAAAAACAGATGATCTCTTCCTTGGAGCTTGTATCTCGCATAGCGTCAGCTGGGCCATAAGCAGTAATGCACTTAGTATGAAAATTCAGTCAGTTAAAATAGGCGTAATAACACAATTAAATATTTTAATTTTTCAGCCAGAAACAATTTCATGATTTTTGGATTTTCACCGATGTTCTGTGTATTTAAATAAAATACATAACCTCTCACATCGTCGACGCACCAGCCGCATATTTCTTTCATGGTGTACACGCATTGAATGTTAGCAAAATAGATGGCATCTACATCTTTTTATAAGAAATAGCAAAATCTAACTTTGGATGCCCGAACCGCCCGCCTGCTTGCGCGTCGGGCAGCGAAGTCGCCGGGGCAGATGCAAGGAAGTGCGTGGGGGTGGGCGCTGGCTGGGGGGTGGGGGTGGGGAGCAGCTCTCGATAAAAAGGGGGAGGGGGCGCCCGCGATCGTTCGAGTGGAATACGTCTGTCTGTCTGCGCCTGAAAGGGCCTCGCCCGTTAAGGGCCTCCCGCCGATTGTTCCCGCGCCCGCGCGCCCGCCACTCCGCCTCGGCCCTTCGCCTGCCCTTCAACGGCCCTTCGCCGGACGCGGAGGCGGAGGAGGCGGAGCAGGGGGCAAACTTGCTCCCGTAAGACGCCGCTCAGGGCTGTAACAAGAGCTCGGAGGAGGAGCACATCCTTTTTTGTTTGTTTATGGGGGCGCTTTCTTGAGTGAGGATGGTAGGTAGTTTGATTACCATAACCAGAAGTCTGTCAGACTGTGGTGGAGATACATTTCTCAATTAATTTTCGTGAAAGTATTGTTGTATTGACTTAATGCTTCCAACCACAAAACGAAAGCTACTGTTAAGAATCGGCGTGAAGGATTGATAAAATCATAAGCGTTACTTGCAGGGGTAAGGCTATTGAGTAATGTTTTGTCGCAGACCCAAGATTTCCAGATTGATTATTTTCAATAAATCTAAATATTTCAATATAGTATTTGATATAAATTGGAAAATATATAGGTATCAATTATGTTTAAATACATATATATATATATATATATATATATATATATATATATATATATATATATATATATATATATATATATATATATATATATATATTGTGACATACCTGGTGGTGCCGGGTATTTTCACTGCAATACAACACTAAGAGAGGGTATCTTTTACGTGAATGGGTCCCTGGATAAGTTGGTGCAACGTTGGGGTGGTTGATCATAAATTGAAATACAATTATAAACACGATTTATTTTAAATCAAGTTTGTTATTTACATAATCAGACAACGTTTTTACACTCTGCCTTGGTACCAAGATTAAGAGTGAAATGCATTTCTCATACCTTCGGGGCCCAGATCGAATACCTATGATGTTCGTAGAACCGCTCGTGCCGACAGGATTGTCGACCTCTGCTACTGCTGCGGGCCGTCAGCGTCGGATGGCGTGGTAATCGCCCACGGCTGATGCTCCAGCAATTCTTCCCCGATCAGGATCTTGACACCTCGGCTTCGCACCTTCCTCGAATCACTGTCCGTCAGTGGGTTCAATTACACAACCCGCGCCGGCTCTGTATACTGGTCACCGTTCTGCACCGCGCAATTTCAAGAATGTTTCCACCGCGCCAACTAATAAGAACAACATCAATTATTCTACCAACACTAATCTTTCACTATACTGATACTTCTAATGTTCTATTTACACGTCAATCACTTTGCGGTTCCTAACAGCACGTAAAATACGTCGCAATGTTATTTGCGTCCGTACACCGGCGGAGAACTCTCGCCGCACGTCCGCACTCGTCGCCGCTCTGCTAGCGTCTCTCTCGTCAGCGCTCTGCCAACGGCTCTCGTCCGCGATTCTCGTAACGAACTTTTGCACGTGCGCGTTGCCCAGTTCCAACCGAAATTCACACGCTAGCCTCCCGGCGGCGGAGGCACCGTCGGCGGTGGCAGCGGTTGCTCGCCGGCCCCGGCGCGCCGCGCTCAGCGCGCGCACCACGCAGTTCAAAATAGCAATTGGTTTCTTACACTAATGATTTAATTAGTGTAATGAAACACATATTATGGGTTTCATCACCCCCCCTTTTCTTTTTTGAATTTTTCCCGCTTCTGGAAAAATTCACACTAGTAGCATCGTCACTGCCGATGGTTGCACTCTCTTGCATATTGCCCGACGCCCTATCTGCACTTATAACCTAAAATCGAATTAACATGTGATTACTTATATTAACACTAATCTTGCACTTATTTACACTTCACTATTTTCCATCCATGTTGAACCAGGTTTCCGATTTGAAGCTTGTAATGTCCTACTATGTCTTGTCTCTTGTGCAACAGTTCATTCCCCTTTTGCTGACAGTGATTTCCTGAGTCACAGTTGTAGGACATAGCTTCCAGCGTGTTGAACACATCTTGATAGGTATCATCCCCTTTCCAGCTACGACCTCTTCTACGTTTGTACCAATGGTTGACCATACCATCACTCTTCCCTTGCCCCTGACTTCGTTCCATTTTTGACCTGCCTACATCTCCTTCACTCCCATTCGTTGGGGCGTCTGCAGACATGAAGTTGTACCCCTCCAATATCTTCAAACCCTTTCCTAAATCGGTATGATCTGCTCTGCTCAGTAGGCTCTGCACGGTAACAAGATACTGTCGCGTTGACATGCAACTAATTCCTTGATATTTTATAGGGGCAAATAATGTTGTTGGTTCCATAATGCTCTTCGTTCTGTATTCACTACGACTTCCCGTAATGTAGTTGTAATGGCTGTTCCTCTGGTCGCTCTTGATGTTTATTTGGGTTTCTTCGCTCCGCTTTCGTACGGAAATCTTGTCTTCAAATTCCTTCAAAAATTTCGGAAATATACCAAAATTCTCTGCCCATGTCCTGGCGTTCTCTTCTAACATTGGGTGTAATAACTGGATCTTGTATCCTTCCAATATGTTGTTTGATGCTAGGTGCCGTTCTTCTGCTCGCAGAACTACCTTAGGGTTTTCCGCCCCATCTCCCAGAGATTTCATCGACTTTGGAGGCATAATTGGTGTCACCCCATACTTGACACTTGGCGACGTTTTCCCGTCTTCTTCCTGTTTAAACTCTTCTTGTACTCTTTTCTCTTCGCACCCTTGTATATTTTCCACGATTTCTTCTTCTACTATACGCTCCATTTCTTCTATTTTCATTTCCATTTCTTCTTCCATTATTAACTTCAATTCTTCCGTTTTCACTTTCACTTTATAAACATCCTCCTCGGTCTCGATTTGGACCTCCACCGTTTTGCCCTCCGCTGTCTTGACTTCCTCATGGATTTGGTTCGTCATCCCCTCGTTTCTATCTGTTACCGCTACCCTATCATCTATTTGATGGCATGATTGAAATTTTAGCACCTCATCTTTCCTATCCAGTTCCTCCGCTTTCCCATACGGTTTTTCGCATATTTCGATGAGCTTCCTATTCCGTTCTTCTGTGATTCTTCCCATTTCTTCTGCCGGCTTCTTAATCTGTTCTTCAACCACCTTCCCGTTCTGTTCTTTTATTAGTTTTCTATTCCGTTCCTCCGCCTTCCTATTCTGTTCCTCCTCGGATCTTTTCTGTTTACCTAATTCTTTGCTCTGTTCTTCCGCAAATTTCTCAATCTGCTTCTCCGTTTGCTGCCTCAGCTGTTCTTCTAATGAATCTTCTGCCATTACGCCCGTACACGCTTCGTATTCTTCGTCCATCCCCAAGTCAAATCCTACCGCCTGGCTCCCCAGTTCTACCACCTGCCGTTCTAGATCTATATTTGCTCTGTGATCGACCAGAAAATCCGTCCCAATGATTACCGAATACAATAATTTTTTGACTACCAGGGCCACCATCTCGTATACTTGGTTGCCAATCCTGGCTTGAAACATGATTTGTTTTGTGATGGGGCTTGACTTCTTCTGAGTTGCCCCAATCACATACGCCCTATTCATAGGCAAACACATTACTTCTTTTCCTGTTGCTTTTAACTCCTCATACATTTCTTCTGATACTACTGTAGTCGTGCACCCTGTATCCACTAAAGCTTCTTTAATTATACCTTCACATTCTATCGATATCGTGGGACATTTCCTGATTCTGACCGCTGAGTTCTTACATCTCCGCCACGGTTGGGTATCGTAGGTTACCGGCTGCATAGCGTTTATGGAGACCGCGTTTACGTCATCGATTTCCGCGTCCGCAATGGGGCCACCTATCACCGCGGACTCTATTAGTTTAAATAGTGTCCTTGATCACTACTTGTGCTAGGCTGTGCTAATCGGTCGGGTGCATTCCCGCCCCCGCCTCGCGTCTCCGTACGGTTTAAATTAGATCTGTTCCAGTCCGGTCTCTGGTTCCCCGGCTCTGGTCTCCATCCGTCTCCCCCTCTTCCGCGTTGGTTTCTCTGGTAATCGTTGCTCCTATCATTCCCTTGCCCCTGGTTACGTTCCGATCTAACCATATTAACATTCCCTTCATTTCTGTTCTTTGGTACGCCTGCAAATGTCAAGTCGTACCCTCCTAACACATTCTGGAATCTTTCCAGGTCGGTGTGCTGCACACTACGTAAAAGATTCTGCACCGTAACTGGGAACTGTCTCGTCAGTACACATATTATTTCCTGATCGCTCATCGGTGGGGATAGCGTTTTGTATTCCATAATACGCCTTGTTGCGTATTCCCGCAAACTTCCCATTGACTGGTTGTAATGATTATTCATTAAGCTGATTTTAAAATTAATTTGAATTTCCTCATTCCAATACCGCTCAAGGAATCGATCTTTAAATGCCTTTACTGATTCGGGAAACTTATCGAATGTATCGGCCCATATCCTTGCGTTGCCTTCTAACATTAAATATAATAATTGAATTTTACACCTTTCCGAAGTATTGATAACATCTAGATGTCGTTCTGCTGCCTTCATAAATATGCATGGATTTTCTTTCCCGTCTCCTGAAAATTTTAATGATCTTGGGGGGGTAAATGGTACCGTCCCGCTTGCTGCAATTGGGGATGCCTTGCATTCTTTTATTTGTTCAATCTCTGTTCGTAATGACACAACCTTCTCCTCGCATTCCCTCTTATTCTCCAACATTTCTTCCTTGACTATCGATTGTATCCTTTCAATTTTCTCGTCCTGCATAGCGGTTTTAACATCTAATTGCTGATATAGCTTATTTTCTAATTCTCCCCCCAGATTGATTACTTGGGATTCTAACTCCTTTTTCTGTTTCCCTAATTCTTCAGCGGTCCGTTGCTCGTGACTTTCTACCCGCTCCGCGATTTTAGTCATCTCATTCTTCGTTAACTCAATTTGTTCTTCGGCGCGTCCTATTCGCCCCCCTATTACATCTAATTTTCTATTCTGTTCTTCTGCCAGCTTCCCAATCTGTTCCTCTACTTTCCTATTCAGTTCTTCAGCTAACCTCCTGTTCTGCTCCTCTGTGAATATTTTCTGCTCCTCAGCTGACTTCCTAATCTGCTCCTCTGTAAATATTTTCTGCTCCTCTGCCGACTTTCTAATCTGCTCCTCTATGAATACTTTTTGTTCATTCTGTCCTTCCAATATCTTCCTATTCTGTTCGTCTACCTTCCTACTTCGTTCTTCTGCTTTTCTATCCCGTTCTTCTGCTTTTCTATCCCGTTCTTCTGCTTTGCTCTGTCCCTCCAATATCTTCCCATTCAGTTGTTCGAACATCTTCATCATCATCTGCATAGCGCCTGAATTAACATCTTCTCCACCCCCCTGATTTAAATTTCCTGCTGCCTGAATCCTCGGTGTTGATGTAACTTGTACATCTTTATTGAAGCTGTCCCGTGACGTATCATCCAACCGACTTCCGATACCACTATCCCTGCTTTCCGATGACATGCTATTGTCGATTCCTACATTTATCTCCCCTACTTCATCCGCCTTCTCTTCCCGGTCCAGCACTACATTTTGCGCCTCCATTCTGTTGCTTTAAACTGTCCGATCGATTCTCACTTCACGAAAATACCGCACAAATTTTCCACTTGCCTCATCTACCAACGATACCACAGTTATCCTATGAATTAACTATACCCGCCACAATACTGTATATTCTTCGTGAATGGTTTAATTCACTCCTATTTCAATTGCTAATTAATGACGAACAACCCTCATTCACCACCAAAAACACAATAACACTAGGTCAGTAGCCATATAAATCTCCACTCACCTACCAATGCATAAACATACTCCTTACAATACATATATTATTACCATTTACACATATACACTGCCAATAAACTCATTAACACTATTACATAAATGCTTTCAGATTATAGTAAATCCCTTATTAATTGAAATTACTTTTCAACACACTTATTGCTATATTATGTACATAATCATCATTCACATTTACATGTCATATCTCCTCCCTGAATTTTCCTCAATAATATCATATAAATATTCACAATAAACATTCACACTGCTGGTATATATTTCCCAACCTGGTATCTTTCTATTAAATTCCCCAAACTTTACCATCACCAATAGATAATGCACTACTGAGTGAATGTTCCCAGCAAAGAGAAAAACAAATTTGTGCACAATTTGTACAACACTATTAACCACCTTTATATTCTCACAAGAATTATTACTACTTCCCCATTTCTTTAATTTCCATGTTATTAACAGTTGCCAAGCAATTCAAATATTATTAATATATCTTACAAAATTTGAAATTCTATTACATTCTATTATTTGTAATATGTATATGTGTGGTTTTCATCACCCCAGTACTACAATAGTAACTTTATATAGGTTGCTCTCAAATAATTTCCTATATCCGCCCACAATTACTTACACAACAACATTTTTGTAATTATCAACATTTCATTATGCTTACTTGACTTATGCATGTTTTGCTAACACATGTATTGTTACTTTTTGTTCTCTATAATAATACACTTTACACTGCCTGCTTCTCATCTGTACCCTGCATTACTATACATCAATTACATGCACATTGTTTTCCAACATTTCACCAACTTCCCTAGGGCCACATTTCTTAACTATACGTTATCCACTTGTTCGGGCGCCAGCTGTGACATACCTGGTGGTGCCGGGTATTTTCACTGCAATACAACACTAAGAGAGGGTATCTTTTACGTGAATGGGTCCCTGGATAAGTTGGTGCAACGTTGGGGTGGTTGATCATAAATTGAAATACAATTATAAACACGATTTATTTTAAATCAAGTTTGTTATTTACATAATCAGACAACGTTTTTACACTCTGCCTTGGTACCAAGATTAAGAGTGAAATGCATTTCTCATACCTTCGGGGCCCAGATCGAATACCTATGATGTTCGTAGAACCGCTCGTGCCGACAGGATTGTCGACCTCTGCTACTGCTGCGGGCCGTCAGCGTCGGATGGCGTGGTAATCGCCCACGGCTGATGCTCCAGCAATTCTTCCCCGATCAGGATCTTGACACCTCGGCTTCGCACTTTCCTCGAATCACTGTCCGTCAGTGGGTTCAATTACACAACCCGCGCCGGCTCTGTATACTGGTCACCGTTCTGCACCGCGCAATTTCAAGAATGTTTCCACCGCGCCAACTAATAAGAACAACATCAATTATTCTACCAACACTAATCTTTCACTATACTGATACTTCTAATGTTCTATTTACACGTCAATCACTTTGCGGTTCCTAACAGCACGTAAAATACGTCGCAATGTTATTTGCGTCCGTACACCGGCGGAGAACTCTCGCCGCACGTCCGCACTCGTCGCCGCTCTGCTAGCGTCTCTCTCGTCAGCGCTCTGCCAACGGCTCTCGTCCGCGATTCTCGTAACGAACTTTTGCACGTGCGCGTTGCCCAGTTCCAACCGAAATTCACACGCTAGCCTCCCGGCGGCGGAGGCACCGTCGGCGGTGGCAGCGGTTGCTCGCCGGCCCCGGCGCGCCGCGCTCAGCGCGCGCACCACGCAGTTCAAAATAGCAATTGGTTTCTTACACTAATGATTTAATTAGTGTAATGAAACACATATTATGGGTTTCAATATATATATATATATAATAGAGAAAATATCAAGAACGAATTCTTTCCATTCTACGAAATTTTCGTCAAGCATTTCTCTGAAATGCCACCCACTTAACTTACACTAACTTACTTTAAGTTAAGGTAATAGAAAGGATCGTGGCTTGAATTAAGTTAGTGCAGGGTGACTCCAAATGGAGTATCTGATGAACTGATCAAAATGAGAAATGAACTCCCGTATGAAAACAAGATACACACTACTCAGTGATATTATGGAGCGAGATGTTGCTTCGACAATTTGCCCATCGATGTTGCTGCAAAGTTTCATGAGGATACCAACGTTTTAAAAGTAGAGTAAAAACATATTAAACAATTTTTATAACTATTTAATTTATTAAAACGAATTAATATTATTTTTCCGTATTTTATGGACTGCATGTATAAATGAACCTTTTCAGAATCGATTCTGCTGCCATGGTTCTGTTGGGTTGGAACGAAAGTTCGTTAGGAATATTGCCCAGCGCACGGACAGGCTATTGCAGCCATTGCAGGTTGTGTGAAGTTGCCGTATTATCACAACATAGCATTACTTCCATACTGCACGGGGTATGAAGACGATCCAGAACAACATGTAAGACGCCTACGTCTACGCTGTTAAGCGCCTGAGGATGCATACTTTTGTTCCAACCAAGAATAAATCTGTTCGCGAACCAGCCAGGCTTTCACTTTAATGCGCCTGATTGTAGTAAACAGGAAACCGACTAGTTTTTGTTCGTTTATACTAAAGTTTCCGTAGGTCGCTTTCAGGGATGGAACAAATGTTATAACTTCAGTTAGCTATTAGTCAGATATTTCTTCAATATTGTAGCGGTACAGAATTCTTAAGACAAATTAAATTAAGTAAACCAGACCTAAAGAATTTTTTACTGAGAAAAAACATACGGCGTCACGCGCGCAGCCCCTCTTCTTGCAACAGCCACGATCCCCTGACCCATTTCGGATTTTTATGACACCCCACCCAACGGCCGGTGTCATAGGGTTAATTGAAAAGCGCCCAGACGCAGCCACATCTGGGATATTTTTGAAACGCCTGTCGTCGTGAACGGGGAAACCCCAAACGATAATTCTGTAGCCGGGGGGCCCCTTCACAGACATGGCCTATTTTCGAGACGGAACAAAGGGACACTGTATTCCGACAGAAACAGAGAGTGGAAAATTTCTTTACTCTCCCGTCGCTATTGGCCGAATTTAGTGTACAACGCCATCACCTTTAGCGAATAGCGACGCGATCATTGTAGGGAGCAGGAGCATATGAGGAAAAAGGGTGGGGGTAAAAGTTAACTTCATGCGTTTTTGACTTACAAAATTGCAGTTCGAGAGAGACTTCTCTAGGGGTGGGAGCCAGTCGCGGGGAGAGGCGAGTGCGCCTCTGAAGGCACTTGGAAAATTTCAGTGGGCTGAGATCAGTCAGAGAGAAACTTCTCTAGGGATGGGAGCCAGTCGCGGGGAGAGGCGAGTGCGCCTCTGAAGGCACTTGGAAAATTTCAGTGGGCTGAGATCAGTCAGAGAGAAACTTCTCTAGGGATGGGAGCCAGTCGCGGGGAGAGGCGAGTGCGCCTCTGAAGGATTTCGCATCTTCCTGAATTTGTGCCTGAGAACATTCTCATGAGGTCGGAGGAACACATTGTTGTGTACTCCGCACCTACGATCGTGGGCGATATCCCCGGCTACCTACAAGCTCCGCCGGAGACGCCGCCAGACAGCCGCCCCCTGCTGACGTCACCAGACGCCGCCAGACTGCCGCAGACGCCGCGAGCCGCTGCAAGCCGCCCAGCTGTTGAGGGCGTGCGCCCCTCGCCGCATTCCAGGGAAGGCCACTCCGGCCCCCCACAAGCTTCGCCGCGCCCGTCCGGGCACATTGAACTTTTGACACAGGAGCTCTCAGGCAATGTAACTGGGGGCTATTAACCTCTAAATTTTTGTCAACGCGGTGCCGCGCCAAGGCACATCGAATGGTCATTTTTTTATTGTAATTCTAGTTATAAAATAATCGTGTACTCTTCTCTAGTTGTAAGCGTTCCTGTTAATTTTAATCTTTATTTTTTTTCATTCAATCTCTTCTTTCTTTTATTTTATAAATGTAACTTCCCTGGTACAACTTTGTCCAGGAATAAAAGTATTTTTTCACCAGTAATCAAATTGTTTATTTTGAATGTCCACGAGAATCTCATTAACAATTCCTTCCATCACCGACTGAGCTACAACCGGGCCGCTAACCGCACATGTTTTCAGATGCGCGGAGGTGTTACAATATGATATTAGTTACATAATACTATAGGAAGGTTACTTGTAGGGCAAGGATAATACTATAGGACAAATTAAAAATAATTCAACAAATGTGTAATATTCTAATTACGTACCGCAAAGAATGAATACGAGAGTGGGCGCATACATTTCATAACCTGCAAACAAGAGTAAATATTTAAATATGCATTAATTATATTAACATATTTTGAGAACGTAGAATAATTTTAGAAGTATCTATCAGAACAATACTATTATTCCGACAGATAGTTTTAAAACTATTCTATTTTCAATATCGAATTGCGCACAGTCCTTTGGGTGCCCCGTTGATGAAAGTACTACGCCAACATCTACCCTGAACTGGTTGGAGGATGCCACGGAAAAGTCAGATCACATCAGTGTCTCCCGTAGCCAGTGGCTTTGAATGGTTGATGATTCCGGGCAAGTGAACTCCTATGATAAGTAGTCCTGTTAGTGTTGTGATTGTACCATGCCGTAGGTGGTGGCGGTGATTCTTTCTCGAATGAATAGTGAGATCCTACCCTTACCTACAGGTCTGTGTATGAGGATTTCCCCTTCCAGGTATCCCTACAACGGGGACAGACTCGGGGAGAAGCTCTAAGCTTCTCACTGGCCTGACAGTGTGCTAATGCAGTGGATGCTAGTGTATGAGAGAGTGAGGGGAGAGGATAGAACAAAGAAAAGGAGGGAAAAGTGTGCGCGGTCCGGAACCGTTTGTTTACGTACTACTCCGGCATTTGCCTGGTGTTGTATGAACGAATCACGGAAAGGGCAGCCTGCCGATAGTAATTTCCTCGCGAGAGCGGCTGAATTTAATCTAGTTAGCTAGAGACAAACATCACCCACCCTTTCGGGGCTCGAAACTTAGCAGACAGCGACAATGGTACATTCGAGCTACCCTCAGTCGGTGGCATCGACCCAACCAAATATGAATACGTGAGAATCAGAATGGTATAAGTGCCATTTTATAAATTCTGAGAAATTTGTTTATTTAAATCAATACCACTGTAAAGTCGTGGTGCTTTGTTTCATAATTAAAACCAAAGCATATAAATTGTTAATTGAAACCATGAAAATTCATTGCCACTGAAATGTAGCCAAAAATCAACACTTCTCAGAATTTATGTAATGTCACAGACATAGTTCTAGTTCTCATCCATTCATACAGGACTTTTAGCTAGCCAAGAAAGTCCAACATCGCGAACGTGAGTTGGCCATATCTAATGCGATCTCTATATGTGGTTAAGGACTTGAAGAGACTCGTAACTACTCAAATTACACCATCGCATAGTTAAAGTGTATTCGTAATTTGTTATGCATCATTAATATCAATAAGTATGCTTTTAAAATAAATTAAAATTCTGAAGTTTGTTAAGTTTCATTTCTGTTTAAGAAGTAACATTGCTTTAGGGGAACGAGCAAGCTACAGCTAGTGTTTATCAATCGGTGCAGGCACTAAGGCTTGTGTTGCTTACATGTCACAGAAGTGAAAATATTTGGTGTACCTCACATCTCCGATAAAGCATCAGTTATATTTTCCCAATATTTTTTCAGGTACGAAACAGACAGAATTCTATTCGTACAATGTGTCAAGTTGCTCTTAGTGTTGATATTCGACCCGATACAAATACCATCGACATTTAAACGTGGAATTTACTCTTCACTCTGCACACGTAATTACGTCGCTTTTTGTTTCCAGGAATAGTTTACTAATGCTCTCTTTTACCGAGATAATCCGTCAGATTCGCCTTTTACAGTTCACATTTCAAAAAACTTCTATTTCATTTATCGAGCTCATTTTATCATGCACTATTCACGAGCGTTTAATTGAAATATTTCTCAGACACCAGTTTTGCGAGTCGGGACAAGATATTGTTCGGTTCGTGGAGAAAAAAAGACTTGGTGTCAGTTGCGTTGGCTACGTGGCCAGCGACACGGACCATTCCGCGATCTTGGTGGCGAGCTTATCGGGTGCGGGGTTGTGCTCAGAGGCGAGGTGCCACGGACGGGAGCGCCTTGCTCTGAACCGGAATAAAAAGGGCGCACAGGTAAAGAGATAATTTGTTTTGAATTTATTTACATATGAAAATCTGGTTGAACGTTAACCATTTTAAACGAATAAAACTTTGGCCATTAGCAGTAAAGGCACTCTAAGGTTTCATTGTTTACAATTTCTTCAAATAAAATAATTAACTTTTATTCTTTATATTTAATTTGTTTAACGTGGTGTTTTCAACTTTTGTAAGGATGTTTGTATTATCTTTGAAGTTATTAAGCACTTTCTAACTATTATCTGCAATTTTTTAAATAAATACATTTTGGTAGCTGATTTGGAACACACAAAAAAGAGAAAAACACGACGGGATATATATATATATATATATATATATATATATATATATATATATATATATATCATAAAACAAAAAATGTATACATTTTCTTTGAGCACAATTGCTTCGAGGACCCCTTCAAGAAATATGACGATTTAATGTCTGTTTTACACTTGGTCCAATACTGCACCATTTTTAAGCATAATGGAAAAATAGGTATAACAACATACATCATAATTTGAATTCAAAGTAATACAAAGTTAAATACAAACATTTTGTAGTAAATGTGTATTAGAAGTTATTCAAAAAAGGTACACAATGCGAGCATATTGACGCTTTTCGGACCACAGTGGGCAATTGGCTATCGACTTGCAGGATGAATACTCAGCAATTGCTGTAAATTTAGTCGGGGCTGGTGAGTACCTGGATGGCTTCGGGGAGGTAAAGTTGAACACATATGAATGTCATAATTGCTAAATGAGAAGTAGTTACTGCCTTTACGCTTCTCGCTACGGAGTAGACAGAAAGTTAAGCAATGCTGCGAGAAGAAATCGCTATTTTTTGGCAGAAAAACTCTTATTACAGGTCCCTGGTAAAGACAAAGTGGATAAATTCAGTTGCTAAATGTAGAAAAAATCCTGTATCACGTGGTGTAGTCAGAATCCATGTTTTGTGTGCCCTTGTACTGAAAAATCTAATGATGGCAAAACGTCCTTCCGTCCGTCTATCCATCTGTGAACAACACTAGCCGCTAAACAATTTAGGCGACTGTTCCAAAATTGATTTTCCCCAATTGATCTGGCTGATGTAGTGGCACCTTGAGTATGAAACCCATATTTTAGTATTGGGGGATATTTTACATGAAGCCTCTGGGACATTTTCCAAATTTTCAAAAAAATGGCTCCATCGTTTTTGACTACATTTTGTTGTTGGGTAGTGTACAGAACGTTAAAGAGAATGGTGTAGGTGCCATGTTCGTTAAAATCTCTTCCGCGTGACTGCTCTTCACCGGGCGCCTTTCAGCTGCGCGGGCGACGCGGAGCAGTAGCGCCAAATGTGGTTCTCGGGGTGGCCCACTGCAAGTACTCATCCGCTTGTTTTTCTATACAACTGATTTTTTTGATTGAATTTTCCATTCGTTGTTCAGATTTTGCCTCTTTACGATTTCATTGTTTTCAGTTACCTCAATGTTATATTCCTATACACTCATATTTGTCTTTTCCATCCCTACATACGTTTCCCTTTATTCTGACATCCCTTTGATACGCCTCTCTTTCTCTCAGCGACGACTTCTCTCACGCAAATATGACTATATTAACAGTTTAAAATTTCTCTCCACATAAACTTCTATTTTCTATATATGCTGCATGAGGAAATGAGAATGTAATGAACAGTTTCCAAAGCAAGTAGGAATTTAGATCGTTGCAAAAATAAGGTTCGTTTGCGTATGGAATCATGTTTGTGACTGGTAAATACTCGTTCAGAATGTTTGCGACTGGTAAATATGAAGTGATATGAAAATAAGTTATAGAAAGTTCATTTATATTACTACCTGAAAATGTGTTCTGATAGTTAACGTATTTGCTTAGATTTAACGTTAAGACTAGATGTTAATATTAAAATATTAACTTGAACCATGTTTAGGAACGTAGACCGACTGATTGCGTTCAGATGTAATACGATCACATTCTTGCGATCACGCGTCTTTTTTGTTCATTCTAGTTTACTTTCAGAGATTCAATAAATCATGTTTTTGGAAAGTTATTGAACGATAAAATACACGTTTTATTCTGTCATTATGAGTAAATATGGTTTACAGAGCTCATTATTGCTTTCTTCAGAAATGCTTTTTTAATATAATATAATATAGCTGCAATGAAGAACAAAGTATAATGACAAACACTGTAATCGCCGAGGAAACTGAACACTAAGAAAGCGTAGGCTTCCGCGGCCGGAGCCAGTATCTTCTTAGCTGTCAGAGAGATGCCGCGTCCTAAGTACAGATGTCAACGTTTCGGCGGTCATTTTGTGACCTTTGTCTGGGTGAAATGCATTTCCCCCGCGGAAGGTCAAAGTATGACGGCCAAAAAGTTGACAACTGCGCCTAGGACGCGGCGTGCCCGGGAAGCCAAGGAAATATTGTACACCAATTAATGCTACCAGAAAGTAGCTTTCTATCAAGTTTTGGGACACAAGGAACCAATACAATGAAAGGGAGGAAACGCGCCACAGTAAAATAATTTGTTGAATAATCCCATTTCTATAGCTCATTTACTTTCGACTGGTTTATGACTTCTTGTTTAACTTCGGAAATTATGAAGTAGTGATAGATAAGAGTGTTTCCTCTTCCCATCCTATCAAAATCACACTTTGGAACATTTCATATCACGAAACACATCGAAAGATGTACTACCGCCTTCAAAGTGACACTTAGGGCATCATATATCTCTCAAGGTGAATGAAAACAGTTCTTCTCTCAGGGCTCCCAGTCCTGGAAACACTCTTGGCTTCGCTTCTCGCGTATATGTTACGAGTCTATGGCTCTTTATGGTTTTCGGAAATACTAGCGCCTTGCAACGACGAAAAATGATGCCTTCCAGTGTGTGAAAAAAGAGGCCCTAAAGGGACAAACATTGGTAGTTCTAAAACTCCACACATGCATAATGAAACTTCTTTCTTTCTCGTCGCATGAATTCAGCTGTATCGTAAACATCGATGTACCAAGAATGATAATTGAGTTGGTACCCACAATGGGAGAATAGACGAAATGATACAATCAAATATTTGAATTTTCAGCCAAAACCGACAGTTTCATTGATTTCAGATCGTTCTCGAGTTCCTTGGTATGTAATGAAACCAATGAACTCACGAGGTTACAGGCTGCTTAATTTAATGCGCATATTCGAAATTATTCATACATATATTGATTGACTGATGGTGATTCCGGGCACATCAACTGCTAAGGTCATTAGTACCGTAAATGTAGTGAATGTCCTCATGGCCTGAAAAGTCGGTGATCTTTCTCGATTGGATGGAGAGATCAAAAGACTCAAAGGATCACTCTTGGACGTATTTTGTGAACATTGACCGTATTTTGGTTTGCTGTAGGGTTCCGAGAGAATACACAAATGCAGTGGTCATGATGCCGATAGAGTAAATATTCAAATACCTAGGCAAAAGTGAGAAATAGTGACAATGTCGATAGTCAAATAGAAAATGAACAATGAAAAATGAATTATATTTTATTGATGTTTAATACCTTTAGGGAAGAATTGCTAAGTCAGGTTTTAATGTTTTTTTTAAAACTGGACTGAATGACAGGTGATAGATGACAGATGACAGACAATTTCAACGGTAATGAGACATTAAGCGAGCTTGCGTGACCGTCATTGATAACAGCAAGGTTCCTGTTTATCAACTAAAAGTAATGTAAGAAAAACAAGTTTTGTAATTAAAGGACCAACAATGAATGATTTGCTTCAAACTTAAAGATTTTAATTATTTTTGTGATTCAGTGTGCTTGTGAGGGCGTGTCTGTTTATGTTTTGTAATAAGAGTTTCATGTGATTATTTATTCATAAGTTGAATTTTGAAAGCCTTCAGCTAATGAATAAATATGAATAAACACTTTTAAATAAAGTTCTAAAAACTCGGAAGTTTAATGGAAGTAGTTATTTAAAAAAACTCAGTATCTCTCGCATAAGAATTAAGTGTGTAGAAAAGAGAGATTTTGTATAGACAGTCATCACGACTTAGAAAATGTAAATTTTCTCAATTATTCTCAAATGTTTATATATCCTTTTTCTTATAATTATGAATATTGGTGAAATTAAGTATTTCAAAGAAAGAGGAGAATGCAATACATTTTTTCATATATACTGATCACATGCTGACACGTGACATGCAGAGCATGCCAAAATTGTGTGGCAAGTAGGTCGGGAGCATTTCTAGTACTTGTCTTAATTCACTAAATGGCAGATCGTAAAACAGCACGGGATACAGCAAGCATCTTTCCATATAAACTGGCAAAGACTACTTTCCGCAGAGTAAAAAACGCTGAGAAATCTGCCCCATCCAACAACCGATGATCAGAGACGATGTGCTTTTATGTTGGTGTATGACTTCAGGGTACTTCCGAGGAATTAATTTAATTTAATGAATCATGATATGGATACTATAAAGAAGAAGCGTAGATGTTGAGAATTTAAATAACAATTTAAAAATGTATGACATTATGCTGAATGCGAACCCACGACATTGTTTTCCACAGAGAATTTCTGCCGCTGAAGCGATATACTATATGGAATAGGACACCACTAGTTCTCGCATAACGTACACAAGTAATTCTCTCACTAAAATTTAAAAACGAACTATGTTTAAAAAGTACTACATATTATTGGTAAAAATTTCATAAATATTATTCACAAAACAGTCGTTATCCTACGTAATGTAATCGGTTGTATTGTGGGTGTCCTTCCGTGCGACATTCACTCTAGACTTTTTCCAGTCCACCGTTAAGAGAAAGCGAGGTGTTTTAATTCGATTCTGTCTGCTGGCAGGCAACTGGCCATTTTATTGAATCATTCTAATATAATTCAAGTAGAGGTGAGACAACTTAATTTTTGAATCTCTGTAAAGACAATTTTGAAAATGACGCAAGGGCTTTACGTAAAGTACTCCCAAAATTCAGAGAATTCTTTCAAAATCGTAGGATTTGAGCCGAGCCAGATTGAACAAGGGATATTCCTTTTGGAAAAAAATCCTAGGAATAGTTTAGACGCACGTATTGTTCATAGGCAAACATTGAGGACTGGACATTTTTTGAAAATCGCTTCTTTGGTTTCAGGGGATTCCAAAACGAGTATTTCCGTTAAAATCTCGACATCGGTTTTCCGGAGCATTACATAACTTTCTCTATTACACGGAACGGTAAATGCGCACGTATACGAGAAAGTAAAAACTTCAAATTAACAAGTATGAAAATACTTAAAAACTCCCGGAGCTACATTAAGCGTAAAATACTTAGTCTTTGGGCGTAAATAAAATTAAACCATTCTCCAATTCTCGTCCAATTTTTGGATAAATCACTCTTTTGTACATCGACGACTTTTCTCATTCTTAATTTACTGAACGCTAGACTGTAAACCATCACGGAGTGTCGCCCTCGCCTCGCCACGCGGTCTGGGTAAAGCACGCTCGCCTCACAGCTACGACGGCTGAGAAATCGCCTTCGCGGCCCCATTGAGAACGCAGAGGCGGCGTGTACAAGGCCCCCTGTAAACGCGGACGGCGCCGCCGCCTGCAAATAGTTATGCAGATCACATCGATCCGCGTGGCGCGGCCGACTGCCCGAATTAACAAGGTCGCCGCGAAAGACTCGCACCGCGGCGCCTGCATCGGCTACCTGCCTCCCCGTCATCCTCCCCACTTAGGCGACGGTCACAGTGCGGCCGAAATATCGGTCATTTGCTAGCGGACGACTGCGAGCCATATCGTCCGACTTATTTCGTCAGAAAACAAACGAAATTGTCCGAATATTCCCATAATTCCACAGCTCAATTTCTGAAACATTTGCGAGAAACATCGCACAAGACAATATCCGTGTATTGCATGTGGTCTTGATGTTGCAGATAGCCTTGATTCTGTAGATGATTTGAGCGAGAGAAATTGGCAAACATTCGATCGACAGCCGATGGTTTTGGAAGCCGTCGGAAGAGGTGATCCGGCTTCACCATGACAATTATTTCCGTTTACCAACACATATTTGAACAAACCCATTACATTGGATAAAAACGTCCGATGTTGGCCGACTGAAGTCGGCTTCACTGTGCCCGCAACCTTAGGTACTATACGATCGGCTCGCGTTTCTGGACCGCGTGGGAATTGAATCATGAATGCATTAGAGAGCAAGAAGACTTTTCATCAGGTGCAGGCTATACGGATTCAGATCACGGAAAAAGAGTTACTTCGAAATATAATGAAAGGTAGTCTAGGAGATAAATATTAGTCGTTAGTAGTTGAGTCTTATCGCTGCAGCCAGGGACAACAGCACAACCACCAAACAAAGTGGATGAGAATGGCAAAGGTAGAGTCCGACAACAGAGACAAAGGCCAACCTTCGGGCATTCTTCCAATATACCTAATATCTATTCAACTAATATTATATATTAGTTGAAGTTATATAGGAAAAGTTAACCATTGAGCCATATCAGCTATCCATACATTGTTTTAATGCGTCTGAAGGTGAAGGAAATCAGGATTACAAAAGATTACGAACAGTGTAAATACAATAAAACATATTTAACCCTTTCAATTTAATTTTTTAGTTTATCAAAATGAAGGTGATTGTCTAAAAATATGGACATGAACTTATAATAAAACTAAGTAAATAATAGACTATCTATACCACATTAGAAGTGATAAATATTTCTGCTGTCGGCAACTTTTCTTGCTGGATAGTCTGGGCGCAAAAATATAGTTTCACAAATTCTCTCTTTGAAGCAGAGAATGTTTTGCTGCTTGGCATCACTGGGTTCTCGCCAGTTCTTCGAATCGCCGGAACAAAGACATCGCACTGCGCACTCCACTCCCCGCGCAGTTCCTCTCTCTTCCCCCCTCGCCCCTATGACGCTTCGTTTGGCAGTAAAATGCACGCAAACTTCATTGTTAAAAACAGAGCATTGAATGATCCTTGTGATTTTCCTCTTAACTCTTATGAAAAAAAGAAGTAAGCAAACAGACAACAAAAGTGTTGAACTTGCGCAGAGTGAAAAAGTAGTAAAGTGATGTTTGCTGGAATTGTAAAATATTTTCTTCGGAGATGATATTTGTGAAAATTTTACGTTACAGGAATTTGAGTTATTGCTTTTCTATCTCAAGTTTAAAAGCATTTACTTAAGCATCACGTATGATATTCCTATTTTCATTTCTTGTTGTTCAGTATTTTGTCTTGAATTTTTAATTTTAATAAGTTTTCATACTGTCGATATGCTTTAATATCGCCAATCATAATTTGATAAATGGTTTTGATTTGTTTCAATATGTCAACGCTGATTTAGTTTTATAGTACAATATTTTGTCAAATATTCCCAACGACATTGTAACGTAACTACCAGAGTTTACGATACTTTTACGCCAATGCTTTAAAAACAACACAAACCAATATCGAAATGCATTTAACAGTTAAACCTTCTTCTCCCAAAGCTGCAGCGAGTAACCAGATGCAACTGCAAACATTGACCGCAATGTGGGCGATAGGTAGGCGAAAACAATTTTCCGCGACGTTATTGATTATGGCTGCGGTGCACCCTGTAATATAATGAGTGGGTGCTTCAATGGCCGTTTAGAGAGCCGCGAACCGCTGTAGATACTCCGCAGAACCCACCTCCGACAAAGGGAACGAATTGTGTGGCTCGGCTGCGCCTATGGACGGGAAATTACAACAGAATTGTGACACTTTAAGCCAGTTTCGTGTACTTTGTAATGGATGCATGTTGAAGTGAGAGACAGGCCCAAAGTATTATGCCGGCGTTGGCTCCAAGTTAATGGCAGTACAGAATCGCTCACATCGAGGTCATTGTGTGGAAGATTAATTCTGCAGGCTCTTGAAATAGTACAGAAGGTCCGGTTAAGGCCCATTTAACGCTGTTAAATGTGTCTAATGGGTATTTGATGTGAGCAGTGAGAATATACAAGAATACGCTTGCGCCTGATTGAAGTTTGATATACATTTAAAGGTGCGAGTAAAGTTCTTCAAACAAACTCAAAATAATTGTGTATAAGAGAATATATATATAGAATGCTGATTTTATCACGAAGTAACTCATGTTCTTGGCTAATATTCTAGAATAAGTAGATAGTGAATGAGTAGTAGCAGCAACAATCAATTTCTTGACACCGTACAGATTCTTAAGAAGGTAAAAATCAAATAGAATATAATTAAAAAAAACTAGGGGATTTCCCGTTAGAAATAACACAACTATCTTCCATCAAGTCGCTTCACAAAGCAAAAGCTAAATATCAACCACTATTTGTCAAAGCATTTGTTGGGGAAGCTTTCTAAATAAGGGTACTCCCGTTTTAACATAATTTTTGTAGAGAGAAATATTTACACTTGTTTATTGCATCTCGCAGGTTTCAATGAGGTAATTTAGAAAAATTAAACAAAGAAATCTTGGCTTATATACCTTTTCTATTGAATTCTTTTATATCGATGCGACTTCTTTGTCGTCGGTGGAAGCCGGGTTGTGAAGGGAGGAAGGGGACGAAATAGCAACCCAGCCCCGTTTATAAGAGATGTGGGATAAGAAGATCGCGCCCGGTGTTTGTTTTGGTGCATATGGTGCTCTGCGGCGTTCGCTGACGAAAGAAAATGACGGTGAGTGCAATTGATTGATTGACTGATTGTTTGGTGATTACGGGAGCGTCAATGGCTACGCTCAATATTCCCGTAAGTGCAGTGCAGGCTTTAACCGCTGTATTTGGCGGTCACCTTTCTCCAATAGATGTAAAAATCCGGCGCCGACCTACGTCGGCTTCCGGGCACTTTTCCCAACCAGATATCCCTCACCAGTGGGGTACCGCCCCAACCGGGACAAGCTCTAAGCTACCAACTGGTTTCTTTCTCATGTGTGGCAGTGTAGTGTAAGCGAGTGTGTGTGTAAGAAAGAGGTGAGGAAAGAACGATGAAGAAGAAGCAGAAAATATCACGCTATGTAGACAGAGTTGAAAATTCTGCCACTGTCGGGACTCGAACCGTAAAACTTCCCGGTCAAAGACACTGCAGTGACCAGTATTCCATAAGCATGTTTACTTGAAAAAAGATTCTAGCAAGTCGCAAGTCATAAATACGCCTTTGCAAGAAGCTTGCAATAGTGCTTTAATGATCTCAGCAAAAGCAGCGTTAATTATTTCAGGAATTCGAAACTTTGCGTACTTATGTCTTTTATTTAGGATCGAATGAGCCAACCAAAAAATCACAAAGGACAACTAATTTGAGATGACGAGAAATTTGCGAAAGAAGTGAAATGAACAACAAACAAACGAGAAATGAGGACGCAGGGCGTTAACGAGTAAACAATCGTAAGGTACGGTTCTGGTCATGAACAGGTCTAGAAGTTAATGTCGAGAATCATGCCAGAGGCAAGGTTTCCATAGGCACTGTACAATCGTTTGGAAAAACGACTGTAGCATGTTGCTGCGGCAGAAGGCGAATCACAGTCCACAAAGAGAAATCGAGAGGTCGGAAGTCTCGGGCACCGTCGCTTTCGCTGCCCTCGTCCTGTGCAAAGCCCCACCCTCCCACGCAAGCCGCGCCGCGCCGCGACGCCGCGATCGCAGCCTCAAACTCGAGTCAACAGAGCGGCGTCTCCGCGGCGGCCGGGGCTATAGTTAACTCGAGAAAGTCGAAGTAAATTGGAGTGCTCGCCGTCTCCTAGGCGGCGGCTAATCCAATTTGCGTCATGCGAGTAGCGTCCGGTAACACAATCGCCGGCGGGCGGGCGGCGGCGGGTGGGGAAGGCGGCCGGGCGAACAGGCGACGGTGGTGGACGGGCGGGCGGGCAGGTGACGGCGCACGGTAAGGCGGGCGGACGGGTGCGCGGATGGATAAGCGAGATGGGTAAGCGGGCGGGCGGGAAGCCGCGGTGGGGGGGGGGTGAATGGGCGGACGGGTTACGCGAAGAAGGGCGGACGGGCGGGCAACCGTGAGGATGGTGACGACAGTGCGTGCATTAGAGGTTAGATGGCAGGCTTAGCGGTGGGGGCAAAGGCGGTGATAGTTTACAGAGGTCTCGAACGGGTTTGGTGGCTGTGAACGAGGTGAAAATTGTACACACAGGAACATCGCTTCCTGGAAGCTCAAGGCTAATTTGTGATAACTTGTTTTACCGTGTATTGTTAATGAACGAAAGAGTAATCATGAAGTTTATGCCACGATTTTAATTATTTTAGTGAAGTTAATCCTTAATCTATCAAATATTTTATTACTTTTTAGTGTTAGAATAAATTATTGAATTCTGGCGTCAATTTCTTGAATACCAGTAAAACTTATCTATTCAGTCTCTTGCAAACATTTTATGAATATTTTTTTAAGAAAATTTTGTTGGTAGAGAGTTAGAATACAACATTTAACAATATTTCATCTACGAAAACCATTCCCTCTTAATTATACACGGAATCAATTGAATATATTACGGCAAATTACGCAGAACATAGAATTACATAAGAAAATAAAATTACTGAAGTAAAATTACTAAAAAAGTAGGTCAATCAAGGAGTATAGATGCTAGTAGTGGTATTTGCATTTATTGATAATGAGAATGAATGAAGTGGAATAGTGAATGAGATGTGAGTGTGATAGCAATAGGGTGGAAGTGTATAGAAGTACGGTTGGAAGGGAATGAGAGAGAACTGGTAGAAAGGTGAGGGTCAGTAGACATGGCAAGGGAGTTATGTGGGAGTTAGCTGTAAATGAGAATTTGAGGAAGAGGACGTGGGAGACGGAGTAGAGTAGGGAGTGAGACGTATGTGTGCGTAAGTGATACGAGTAATGAGTGAATTTGTATGTAGAATTGAACGGAAGTGCGGCGGAAGCAGGGCGAGAGTTAGTGGATACGTGGGAGTGGTGAGGGATTTCATTTTAAGTGCCGGAGAGATGGCTAGGGCATCAACTGATGCCTCTGCAGAACCTCTAACCGGGAGGTTCTTCGATTCAAGTCCCGCCAGTGGGAGGATTTTCGACACTAGCATGTCAGCAGGTCGAATTCAGACACTGCCTGGAGAAGAAGTAGCCGGCTGCTCTGATCGGTAGTATCTCCGATCAACGCCGAGTGAATGCCGGAGCAGTTCCTTTACAAACGGGCCACGAACCGCACGCGATCTTTCCTTCCTCTTCCTTATCTTATCCTCACTGCTTACGTGCACATGTTTACACTACATGCACAACAATACTCCCGGCACGTGCCGGGAGACCGGTCGGGAGCTTCAGCGCACCCGACTGAGGCGGTGCTCCGCTGGTGGGAGATCCCTGGTTGGGGAAACCCCCGCCAGCAGACTGTAGGTCGGCGCCGGGTCACGCCATCCAGCGGCTGAAGACCTCCGCCACATTCCGCAAAAAAGCATGTACTACGCTTACGCAACTAATGACCATAGCAGTTGACGCGCCCGGAATCACTAAGAATCAATCGCTCGATGTAAGTGAGGGCTTGGTGGGAGATGGAGCGGCGTGGGAAGGCATTCGGCGGGAGGGGAGTGGAGCGGGGAGTGAGACGTGTGTGCGATGGGAGCGGCGTGGGAAGGCATTCGGCGGGAGGGGCGTGGAGCGGGGAGTGAGACGTGCGTGCGATGGGAGTGGGGTGGGAGGGCATTCGGCGGGAGGGGAGTGGAGCGGGGAGTGAGACGTGTGTGCGATGGGAGTGGGGTGGGAGGGCATTCGGCGGGAGGGGAGTGCAGCGGGGAGTGAGACGTGTGTGCGGTGGGAGTGGGGTGGGAGGGCATTCGGCGGGAGGGGAGTCGAGCGGGGAGTGAGACGTGTGTGCGGTGGGAGTGGGGTGGGAGGGCATTCGGCGGGAGGGGAGTGGAGCGGGGAGTGAGACGTGCGTGCGATGGGAGTGGGGTGGGAGGGCATTCGGCGGGAGGGGAGTGGAGCGGCGAGTGAGACGTGTGTGCGATGGGAGTGGAGTGGGAGGGCATTCGGCGGGAGGGGAGTGGAGCGGGGAGTGAGACGTGTGTGCGGGGGGAGTGGGGTGGGAGGGCATTCGGCGGGAGGGGCGTGGAGCGGGGAGTGAGACGTGTGTGCGGTGGGAGAGGGGTGGGAGGGCATTCGGCGGGAGGGGCGTGGAGCGGGGAGTGAGACGTGCGTGCGATGGGAGTGGGGTGGGAGGGCATTCGGCGGGAGGGGAGTGGAGCGGGGAGTGAGACGTGCGTGCGATGGGAGCGGGGTGGGAGCGCGAGGCGTAGTGCGAGTGCGTGCGCGCGCTTTATGGCTCCTATTTATAGACGACAGAGGGCGGCCGGCGCGGCGCGGCGCGTCTGGCTGGATGGGCTGGCAAACAAGTGCCAATGGGCACTTCAAGTGCTACGTTAAAGACGCGCCGATGTTCCCAGTGATTCGCTAGTGTTTGTTGACACTCGAGCACTCGTTTTCGGGGTTTATGCTTAGGAGACGAGCATCATTCGCAGCGATGGAATCGTCAACATATTTTATACACTTCCGACAGTGTGATATCATTGGTAGCTTCAGGGTCATGAAACTCTTGAAATTACTTTCATTAACTTAATATATATTTGACTCCAGCGGATAAGCTAATACGTCAATTTTTTGTTGAAAATAAGACTAATATTGAACTGGATGATTATATTAATCTCACACATTTGAGCAAACCTTCATAAATAATTAAGTTTAAGGATACAATTTGTATCCATTATCCTTCTACCACCTTGAATATCTTGAATACCTATGCATAGAAGGTCATTGTGAATTAATTTAATAGAAGCAGACTGATTATGTCACGAAAGTGTCAGCTGAGTGGGTGCAGTCGGATGTTAGGGAGATTGTTTACGAATTATGTAGTTTCTGTTGATACCGTGATTAAATAAGAATTCATGATAATGAAAATAGTAATATGAATGATAAAATATTAATAGAGATTAATAGAGAATTCATATACGTTCAAGAAAAAAGAAAAAAGTAAAACGATGTAATTTTATAGAGCCCTTAGCAGATCAATCATTGAAAAAAGAATAGAGGTCAGGATAAGAATAAGAAGTTAACGAAAAGTGTATTTAATTGCACCATTTGAAAGGCTCGGTAGTAAAATATGACAACCCTCAAAGTTATAGTTTTTGTGATATTAACATTGTCGTTCCCTTCCATCTGCTCTCTGATTTTCAAATTGTCCAAATTATAGCGCACTTTCCCCCAGAACTTGTTATAGGTAATATCACGAGTGCTCCGGAAATTGTTGAAAACGTATACTGCCTCGTAAGATAGATGAGTCACAGTTTATGATTGGCCAGTAAGAAGAAGCGGTAAGAAAAATCGGATAGAAAAAGCGATAAACTTTTTGGAATACACCGCCCTGATTGGGACATTTTTTATGTATAGTTAAAAACTATTGGTTTTACTTTCACGAGTAGAACAGTCATATTTATGTAACCCGTTTAAACCACTACCAGCAAAAATGTTCATTGATTATAACTCGGAAACGTTTCCATGTGCGTTACAATATTTTACAACCGAACCCTTCAATTGTGCCGGCCTGGATGCCCCAGGTGGCTAAGAGCGTCTGCGGACTCAGCGCTTCGGTCCGAAGGGTTGCGGAATCGAGTCCCGCCCTGGGCATGGTTGTCCGCCCCTTGTCTCTCAGGTGGTGTCGCGGGGGGCCTCACGTCGTGCTGTCCCCAGATCCGAGGAGCCCACAAGTGTGCTAGCGTCTAGTGATTGGTGGAATATGCGTCCCATCGGAACGTTAAGGGTAACCGCAGTCGGCTGGATAAGAAGAAGAAGACCCTTCAATTGTTTCTTAGCCTGCAAGCGGCCATGCGTCTGCACAGATACCCGTACGGCCGCGCGACAGCGATAGACGCCGCCCCCTCGGAGCGAGCTCAACGTGCTGGCGGGGCAGGCCCATCCATCTTCATCCCCCACCTGCACCGTCGCCGTCGCTTTGTTCCGGGGCGCGCGGGGCGTCCGGAGGGTTGCATCCGCCAGGGGCGGCGGCGACACAGCGACGTCTCCTCCGCGCCCGTGGAATCGCGGCTCGCTCACCTTGCGACGCACGCGGCGGAGGACGACCGGGGTGGTGTCACGGGACGCGGGCGCGGATGCGTTTGTCATTCATTTTGTATTCACTGCTCCGCCATCAGGCTTTGCACGTGAGGGTTTCAGAAAACAACGCTATATGAAAACTTTAAAAAAACTATGTAAGTGCCATGTTCATACTTTAGAGAAAAATGGTTTAGAAATACGTTAAACCTATTAGCTCATACATCTTCTTCCACTTACAGTAACTCCGTAGCGATCATGAAATGCGTCTGGATTTTGGTTTTTGTTTGTGTTGTAGAGCTTGATTCATTTATCATTACTGTGATAAAAACGTAAATTTAACAGAAATGGCACTTTCAACCTTTTTTCTTCAAGTCCTTATATATTCAACATTTAATCCACTACTTACATTTGAGGTTAATCCAATTGGGATCTTATTTGTTTTGTTTTTTAATTTTATGTTTCTCGTTTTTGTTAGTGATGGTAGAGTGGATTACCGGGCAATGGAATTTTTTTACATTATTTTACTCCAGGACAAGTCCAGGCACTATAAAGGGAATTTTGGTTCTTTGAAATGGCAGGGTTCGAACTAACAGTCGTTTCCAGTAAACTGACGTCAAAGTTACATCTCTTCGCCAATTCAGACATCTCTCCTTCTACAGTAGTGATTTTTACAGGGGATATTTATGCGCATATTGCAGTATGAGTAATGTTCTACGAGTTACGGAACCTTATCACGGTAACAACATATTACCGTTGATTTCGTCGATGGTACCCAGGCATTAGTTAAAATACCGAGTTTCCAACCTCCCAGTCCCGGTTCTAAATCCGAGAGGCCCGAAAAATTGGTATTTTTGTCTGACTTTTCTCTACAACTCTTAAGTCCTATATAAAAATAATTCAATTTTAAATAAGATTACATTTCCCACAACTTTTGTATCAAACTTTATTTTTTGAAAATATTACCAAGCGAGCTACAGCTTTTCAAAAACATGCTATTTTCAATATCTCCAAAAGTCAATCCATTTTTCACAGAACAAAGTTGGAGAGTTATTGATAAAAATACGAAACATGTCAGAAAATACTGTTTGTCCTCCCGGATTGGGAGGTCAAAAACGTGGGGTTTAAACTAGACTCAGGGAACATACAACATATCCAAAGAAAAACTAATTATGACCTTTTTTCCAGGTAATCCCCCCTTTTTCAGCACCTACCGACTAGACTACCGGGTCAATCCGACCAGAAGAGGTGCTTCAACTAACGTATCTGCAGTGCCTCTGAAATACAGTCGGTGTCTGAAGTGAATTCTAGTTTTCCGGAGAAGTACCCTAACAAACGGGTCACGGATCGCACGCGATCTTTCCTTCCTCTTCCTTACCCTATTCTAATCCTTACGTACACATAGACACACACAGAAACTTTCACTGCACTGCCACACATGAGAAGTCCGGTCGGGAGCTTAGAAGTTGTCTCGACTGTGGCGGTGTCCCTCTGGTGGGAGATACTTGGTTGGGGAAAACCCCGTTAGCAGACGGCGAGTCGGCGCCGGATCTCGCCAACCAGCAGGGGAAGACCATCGCCACGTCTCGAGGAAATACATGCACCATACTTACGGGGCAAATGACCTTATCAGTTGACGCGCCGGAGTCACTAACAATCAATCAATGCGGTCAATCAGAACAGCGAGTGCGGCAGGGCCCACTGCGGTGCCCGCCCGCGACCTCGCCGCCGCGCCGGCGCTGCGCCGTGGCCGCGCCTCAGGAAACCCGCTCCGGTCGTCCTTGGCCACGGCCAGCGGGCGGGGGGGGGGGGGGTGCGAACGGGAACGCGTGTCGCTGCCTTTGCGGTTTGGTGGGTGGCACTGCGCACGCAGACCGGTAGCGTCCAGCATGGGTTGTCGCACGATGTAAATGAGCGATCCGGCTGCTTCGTTTCAACGAGTGCCGTTCTCTTTCTTTGCCTCTACATTTCAGATCTCCGTATTCAGATTCATCTTGTAGTTCTTTTTCTTCACCTTCCCCATTTTCTTATCCTTGTTCTTTGTCTTCTTCTTCTTCTCCTTGTTATTTTTCTCCTTCATTCTATTTTCTTTTTCCGTCTTCTGCTTTAGTGCAGAGGACAGTTAGAGGGAAACCAGGAGCTCTCAGCTATGATGCCGAAGTTCTCAGCTAGGCTGTGTGGAAAATTGCATATTTTCATGCGATTATTAACATGCGATAAATTCTTACGGAGAGTCCAGAATCATTAAAGTAAGACATCAAAAATGTGAATTCAAAAAAACGAGAGACGGACAAAAATGAATGTTAATTTTCACGTTACATATTATTATTATTTTAATGAGAATAATATAATCAATATTGAGTGTTGAATTAAAACAATTGAGCTTTATACTTAAAATTCATTTCGCATTCATTTTGCATTACTTTGTGTGTTTCTTGCTCCGTTTGACGGATCACACTTCAATGATTTTAGTCTTAGGATCACCTTTAGAAATAATGACCATCCTCATGATTTGAGAGCACGTTGATTTCCCAGAGGCTTGTAAGAGCGATGTATAAGTTGTGGAACCAACAGTGAGATGTGATTTTAATAAACGGAAAATATGATGCCCAGCTTCCTCCTATCAGCCGACCTCTTAAAATTGCATTTGTCGAAAATAAATAGCTGCTCCTTGGCCCGTTCGGGGTAAGTTTGACCTACGCAACCAAAGTGTATATTTTGCTACTCCGGAGCAAGGGTGGCGACGCGCGCTCGTCAACATATCTCCTTCCTCCCAGTGGCGCGTGGGCGCGCGGGCGCCGCGGAGGCCGGGCAGCGGCCAGGACGCGCCGCTCCATCACCGCAAACGAGCGCCCAATCCTCCCTCGCGGCCGGCGCCCCCCCCCCCCCACGTTCCCCCGGCGCTGATTCGGATTTATGCCCCGCGCGGCGCCGCCGTCGTTCTCTCAGAGGCTGAGTGAGCGAAGCCGCTGACTCCGCAGCGCCTCCGACGGGGACGGTCCAGGATTCGAGATCCGATTCAGTCAAAAGACATCACAGGGTGCGTAGTTATCCCCACTGGCAGATATGTATGGCCCTCGAAGTTCCAAGTACATGCTCTAAGAGCACTCGCCAAAACCGGTGACGTCTGTTGGACTGTGTACAATTTTGTACGATCAAAACATAGTGCCGTGCGTCTGAAGATCGTAACCAATGAGGAGAGAAACGTCTTAAATATGAGATTTTGGAAATCAAGATGAGCCGAATGTGGGACGTAAAAACACAGGTCTTCCCGATAGAAATCGGAGCTGTGGGGTTTGTTCTACAAAATTTTCGTAAGAACTTTGCTGAACTACCTGGTCAATGAAAAGACCGGGAAGTGCAAGACATTGCTTTATTGCGAACAGCCCACATTTTGCCCATTTTAAAAGCCTCGACAGTCCCTAGATATTATTTTTAGGAAGTTGGTGGCAACCTGGCGCACATTTTATGTTCAACCAACCCATAACACTTTAGTTGTGATTGAGAATAATAATAATAATAATAATAATAATAATAATAATAATAACAACAATAACAACAATAATAATAATAATAATAATAATAATAATAATAATAATAATAATAATAATATGTAAACATTTTGATAGATTGGAAATCCGTGGCTTCAAGTAACAAAGTCTCCGCGTTCTCTACAATTCATCCTGGCGGTTTACATTTCGCTACTGAACATGATCAGGATCAACATTTCATCAGCCACCCACTATGTATTTAGGAAGTCGTGTGAATGTGAGGAGCCTCTTGCTATCCCTGGGAATTCCTCTGCCGCTGTTTCTCCCTCTCCTGCCACTGGCGCGCCCCCGCCCCCGCCGCTGCCGCCGGCTCGTCAGCCGAGCTCAGCGACCCTGCCGGAGCTAACCGCGCACTTCCCTCCCGTCGGCGCTGAGGCCTCGGCCCGAGAGTTGTGTCCACAGGGAATGCGGCATCTCGGCTGGCGGCGTCGGCCTCGCTGTCACTTCCAGCATTTCAATAGTCTGTTTCTCGCCTTCTGGCCGCTAACATACACAACTCTCGCCTATGCTCGACTGCTTCTGCTCGTTGCATGCATTTCTTTCTTTTAAGGTATCTTTGATTACTTCTCCTTTCTCCTCTACCTCATTCCGTTCGTCACTCATCGTATATCGCATTCAACCTCTGTTTGGAGGGTATTTCTAGCGGTCGGCTGTTCTGATCACCAATTGTTCGTTATCACTAATTGTCCTGTTCGGTTTCTCCAATCACTATCAGGCGAATGCAGGAGCAGTGGCCTAAGAAACGGGCTAAGGACCGCGTGCAATCTTCCCTGCCTCTCCTTTGTCCCAACCTCTGTCCTTACATGCATTTCATTACCAAACATATTGGGAAACAACACGTGAGCTTATTGCTTGACCCGGCTGGCGGACTGCCCCACTGGCTAGATATTTGGACGGGGAAATCCTTCACAAGCCTACGTGCTGGTCGGTGCCGGACTCACATGCAGCGGGAGAAGAACTTCTCCGCCTCCCACAATAAAACTTACACTGCACTAACGAGAGTAATGACCATAGCAGTTGGCGTGCCCTAAAACAGCCTTTCATTTTTATGCGACGTCTTTCTGATTTCCTTTTCTTTTCAGAGTACAGACGTGATCCCTGTTACAGCAAAATCTTTTCCATTATTGATAAAATTCACAATATTTTTAAGATACTAAACGTTCTTTGAAGGGTATTTGTGATACACGTAAATGCAGTTTTCTTCCGGTGAATATTAACTTCGTTCCCGGAAATGTAGCAAATATATTGAAACACCTGCATGTACAGCAATAACAAGCATAAAACGGACAGGAGATCAGTGAATGCGGCACGCCGGTGTAATAGATATTTAATCCGAAATTGGACATAACTTAGTGACGATTAATTACAATGTTTGAAGTAATAACTGTCGCTAAAGCAATGTAATAGACGCAATTATGACAATAAATAACAACTTTAATGATGCTATAAAAATAATTCAGAGATTAAATGAACCCAGTTTTGCCAATTCTCACTGTATTTTCTGCATCCTGCACATGCGCTGCTTAGAGAGAGATTATTACAACAGTATTGATATGCTGTTGTAATCAACTCTCTAAAAATACTCCCTAAAACTCTAGTCTCGGGGATAAAACATACATAAATAAACATTGGCGTCTCAAAATATTAAAGTTTAGTCAGAATGCGTCAGGCAGACACTATACAACTTGTTTCCGGAAACAATTCACACATCTGTAGTCATCTAGAGTTGTTTTCAGGCCAGACCTGTCATAACGGCGAGAGTGTTTAAGACTTGAAACTCGTTGCTTCTCCGAATACTTAATACTTCTGTTTCATTTCGCCATTGTGAACTACATTTGTGTCCGTTTTTTTTTCTATTTTGGTTCATGAATGGAATTAATAATTATTGTCGACATCTGTTCTGGATACTAAATTCAACCTTTCCCTACATTCTATTTGAATATATTTCACGAGAGGTTCATATTTTATTATTATTAATTAAAAATAATAATAATAAAATAATAAAAAACTTAATAATAATATTCATACTGTTATTCAATCTTTTAGACTTATGCGTCTAAACCCTAGAAAGAATATCAATGATGACTTCCGAGACTTATTAACGAATTCGTCTGTTTTGCGCAGTCGAATCAGCAGTAGCGACGCCCGTTTTGCTGACATCGCCTCTCCGCCGCGCTTACCATAAGTACCACTCCCACCTCAAACGCCATCCCCGCCGGGATTCAGGGGCTAAGTCGACCGCTGCGCGGCACCACGGCTCCGGCGCTAACTACGGCGCGAAAACAAGAGAAAGACGCACTTCTTTTAACGGCTGCGTTGCTTCAATCCGCCGTGAAGAGAGTAAGCACGCGAGAAAGGGCGAGGATTAAGAGACGAAGCCAGGAAGGATTTAGCACTAAGCACCTCGACCCAAAGGGTTAGAAGGAAGTAAATTAACACTTCTGGAAGTAGCCCCTTTTATCATTAAAAGAGTTTAACTTTGCTTATCATTGCAACACAAAACTATCTAAATATTTGGTTTATATTCATATATTCATATAAAGTAAACATTCAACTGAAATAATGATGATTTGCTAAGTTTGTAATTGTGCCGCAAACAATTAGGATATAAGAGTCATCCACGATGTAAATTTCACAGTTTGATTTGAATATGTTTATTTTTTTATAAGTTCTTTAACAATATTTATTTATAAGTTCGCTAACAATACCATATTCATTAATATATTCGAGAATATTAAGATGTACACTACTTGAACCTTTTTACCAAACGCATGAATTTGGTGTCAAAACCAGCTCATTCATGCAGATTTTACGTGGGAAACTATTATCTCTCGTTCACTGGAGGTTCGATACGAACGAAAAACGTTCTCGTCACATTTTAGGTGGGAATAAGCTGGATTTGAATATTATTTCGTGAGAATATGAGCTACGCCTTAAAGGTATAACAAATATAAAATGACACGAGGCCGAGAGGCCAAATGACCCAATCGTACGAGTAAAATAAAATCATTTTTGCCTTGTGTGACGTACACCATCTTTTTAAACAGCCTTACATATGTTCATTTTTATTTCAACCATTCAAAATTCTAAGTTACATTCAGGTCAGTAGTAGCTGATGCAATCAAAGGAGGGAATTTTTTCCCCCTTTTTTTCCCGTTGAATTCACAGATTTATTTGAACATTTGAGCATCGTTCTATTTTAGAACTCATGCTAAAAATTGAATTTTAAGCATTCTCAACAAGAAGATTTCTAATTAACAAGGGTCTAAAACAATGGCTATTTTATTCAATATCTCCCTAGTGAGAGCTCTACGTAACTGGCACAGAAAATTTTCAGGTTTGGAAATAAAAATTGGAGACGACATCTTTCACTCCTTTCTATTTGCTGACGGCCAGGTAATATTTGCTCAAGATGATGAGGATGTAGTGTATATTCAAAGAAAGCTGAAAATGAAAAAAAAATAGGGAGAAGAATAAATATAATTTCAATGCAATGGACATGTTCAAAGAATGTTGAAATACAGATTGCCACACAAGATCTTAAAGTAGCAATCAGCTTAGAGGAGAAGAAGAAGAACAGTTTTAGAATGGGAAAAGTACATCCAGGAAGCTATGGAAGCCAGGATTGAGAAGATCAAGGCACTGACCAAAGTTTACCTTGTTTAATCATCAATAGCAAAGTTTTGATAAACAAGGGAAACAGGTGGTTTCCATAGCAAAAACAAATCACTTAAGAGTCGCATATTAATGCTATTCCGGGTGGCGTAGTGCAAAACGATTTCACTGCAGTTCCTCTGACCAGGACATCCTAGGGTTTGGATCCCGAGGTTGTAGGACTTTGTAGCGTAGTGACATAGCTACGTCGACTTTCGACGCTACACAAGATGGAATGCAACCGCGGTTTCGGGGAGAATTCTAACGGTCGTCTTCTCTCATCGATAGTTTTCTGTTATTTCTCCGATCACTACCGTTTTTATTGAGGGAGGTGGCGGTAGTCTTCTCCCACTGGATAGCGAGATCCGGCGCAAAACTAAACGTCTGGTAGCGGGGATTTCCCGAATCAAGTATCTCTCACCAGTGGAGCACCTAAGTTCTAAACTCCCGATGTGTGTGTGGTAGTTGGTTGTGCATGTGAGCGTATGTGTTAATAAGGGGCGAAGATAGGACAAGAAGAGAAGGAAATCTCGCGTGCTTCCTTGGCCCGTTTATGACGTAACTGGTCCGGCATTCGTATGGTATTGGGAGGAAAAGTAGCGATCGGAACAGTCGGCCGCTAGAATTCTCCACTCAGCGGATGAATTCGTCCTGGGGATGAAGCTAGTGTTGAAACTCCTGCCACCGCCGGGATTCGAACCCTAAACCCTTCCTATCAGGGGCCCTGCAGTGACATGAATTGTCGTCCTGAGCCACCCACGTCGCTCCGCCGTTGACGCCATTGGCGATCCACTGACAGTGTTATGAGGCGGAGGTCGCCCTGGGTGAGCGAGTCTCAGCGCGAGCGTCTCGCGGCCCCTCTGAGGCTGGCCACAACAAAGTACAGGTCATTGTTTAATACTAACTAATTCCTCATTAATTACCATAATTTTAAATAAATCACGCCAGCGATTATTTAAAAAACTTCAGAGGGAAGCTATCTAGCCACACTAACAAAAGATCGCAGAAAATATGAAGAAATCTAACAATGAATTACCACTTAATTTTTCCATTCTGATATATTAACAATTAATTGTTTACAAAAATTAAAAAATGTGAACCAAAACCAACAGAAAATCAAAGAAATCCTAACATGTTTTCCTACCAGCAAACCGCAATGTCCTAATGCTAATTAAAAGGCGGCGACGCAGCGCCACGCGACGGAGGGGGCGGGGGAGGGGGGAGGGGGGAGAGGGAAGGGAAGGGGAGGGTCGCGCACGGAGCGTCGCGGCTTGACCCGGCGCGCAGCGTCGCCATCATTAAGCGGCCCTCATAAATGGCCTTTAGTGCTCCTCGGGGGCGTTACGATCGCCTGCGCACCCGGCGCCGCCCCCTCCCCTCCGCGCCCTCGCCGAGGCCACGCGTTCTTACGCACCACCGCGAACGCAGGCGGCGACGCATTGAACGTCCTCCAGAGACATTCGTTATCGGAGACGAACCGACACGACCGGGAGAAGCGGCGGAGGGCATCAACTGCTGTCAGCGCAGTGCTTCTCAATGGGAGATCCTAGGTTTCGTTCTGATCGTTGGCAGGATTTTCAACACTAGATATATAGCTAGGTCGAACTCAGTCGCTGCCTGGAGAATTATGGCAGACGCCGTCTCTGATACATGGATTTCCCTGGTTTCTTCGATCAACACCTGGTGAATGCTGGAGCAGAGCAGTAACAAACGGGCTTTGGGTTCTATCCTCTCCCTTACTTTCATACAACACACGTACATGTAATACACAACTATACATGTCCGTGGACTAGTCCCGGATGGGGCGGTACCATGTTGGTGGGAGATTCCTGATTGTGGATTCACCGCCACTTTGTAAGGAAACATGCACTACACTTACGGGACTAATGACGTTGGAAGTTGACGCACCTGAAAGCACTAATTAATCAATCTAATCAATCAATTAACGAATCAACTCGTGAAGATGGACTTCACCTGTTGTCTCTGCTGTCATCTCTGTTGAGAAGTAAGTAGCTTTTTAGCCTTTTTATTGCGCAGTTGGTTGCTTTTCTGTTAAGCAATCCGATGTCTTCTGTGTCGATCAGTCATTTTCCTTCTCTGCTGACCACTCGATGGCCTTCTGTACTGAGTAGGCAGTTGTCTTCTCTTCTGAGCAGTTGCCCGCCTTCGCACACTCAGCTTGCATTTATTTGGTAATATGCAGCTACCGCATTATTTTTCCCAAGGCAGCTCTTTCGCTCCCATGGTGACCGCATTCTATATTGGCTCCCAAAGATTTATACTCGCGAGTGAATTTATCTTGCTCTCAATCTAATCGTTGGTCAAGGTAATGAGATATCGGACTTTTCGCACCTAAACTCTTGTTTTCTATGAATCGTTCATATATTGTTCAGTGAGTCTTGACGTTTTCCGCGGATCCACGCCGCGTGAACCTTTTTCAACTCCAGGACGAACTCTTCAGCCATTCGGAAGCAGAGAGCGTTCGCAAGAAACGTGAGCATTGGCGCTGACTGCCCAGGACGCCCATCCAATTTCGGGAACACGCGAACCTTTACTCCACGCCCGATCTCCAAAAAGACAGCGTTTCAAAGAGCACTTCAAACGCACTTTTGCTTCAATCATTGAATCTGAAGAGACTTTTCATGAGCCCATTGTGAAACCTGTTTCACTGATGCAATCACCCTTTTTATGGTGAAGTAATTTGTTTTAAAAGCATCCAAACCACTAATATAAACAATCCTTCAGATGCTAGCAGTTATCTTGGTATTCCAAGCGCTTGGCTGGCGAACTGTTGGTTTTGAGACCTAATTGATGTTCTTGAAGATGGAAATGAGAAATTATATTCATTACTTTGATCTTTTGCTGCATTTTTACTGCGAAATAATTAGGAATAAAAGCACACATATACACTTCAGTATGATTTCAAAATCTTGAGTTCGTATGAGAAAGAAGCGAAAGAATCAATAGTAAAGAAGAGTTCAAATGATATTCTTACTTGTTAGGCCAAAAAAATAAACGTTCCTCCGCAAACCACTAAAACTAAATACAATCATCTGTCCGTGAAGGCATTTGAGACTCCTCATTTTTGGATGAAATCAGTAACTTTTACAACCAAGAACCTCGAATCAGCTTTGTTCATCACATGACATGAAAAGTAAAGCTCCTTTCAATCTTCTCCCAAACGCCACTGAGTATTGACTATGTCATTATATAAATAGAAAATATATCAATCAGTTAATAAGATTTCGTAGAATCAATTCAAACTTTATATTTTATGCAATAAAGGACAATTGTTCAAGTAAAATACCGCGCCGCTTTATCCAAATAATTCCTAAATATTTATCTCTTACACGTCCCTCTATTCTCTTGGCAAAAATTCTTCCTTTTAATCTTCGTTAATTAAAAAAATATTCTTATAACAAGTAGTAAACATACTAAACTTTGATTAAATGCATTTGAGGTAGACCTACTGGCTCATTACCGCAACTAGCAACGCAGGTCTCAAGTTGTTGCCCTGAATATTGAGTTGAGTAGGAACATTTTTTAAAAAATGGAAAATTTTGTGCGCAAGGTGTGAAAAAGAAAATTTGACAAGTGCTGAGATGGACATACAAATAATACAAAGATTGATTCATAATTAATATCTGTTAAGTACGACCTTTATTTCCACACATCAGGAACAATGACTCCTATCCACATTTACCTCTCGACTCCTCAATTGTATGTGAGCAATTGGGAATAATTTATCATCGCAGTTCTATACTTTCTGAATGTTCTAAGTCAGGCCGACTGCTCGAGAGCCACCTCCCGGCACTCAACGCGTCCGACCAAACGGCGCCGTTCCGCCCTCGCAAGACACGTCGTTCCCACCCCTCGCACGAGCGCGCCCGCTCCGGCCCCGTCCCCCGTTGAAGTCTCCCCGACGTCAGAGGGCGGGCAGGCGACGCCGCCATCTCATTCCAGAAACACGGAACCCTGCTCCTCGTTCTTGCTCTCCTCTTTCGAAGAAGGGACTTCGCGAGGATTTTCATTTAGGCGATGGGGTCGAAATTTAGTTCATAGATTTATAAACAGGTCGTGTCGGAACCGCACATAATCTCTAGAATAATTTGTAACGGTTATGTAAAATAATAATTTTGCAAGTTAATCCTTCTATGTTTCAGCCATCTTGCAAACAATTTCAAGAAAAGGAAATATTTTTTTAGATATATTATAAATTCAAATCTTTAGTTTGTTTGCCAACGCAAATGCGGTTTTTGCGACTCGGGAGCAACCATTTTCGGTTTTAAAATGTTGGAAACCTCGACAGATGGTGTCTAATTGATAATTCAACTATGTATAATAAAATAATGTTTTTGACGTTAAATAAATAAATTATGTAATCATGGATAAAAACAAATGCGCGAGAAATTTGAAAAAAAACAACTTATATTTAAGTTTTGTAAATTCGAAAGTTTTAATGACCTGCTTACACTCTATTTAAGGAACTAATTCAGGCCAGCACGCGATTATTGGACAGATTTTAATAATTAAATTTCTGAAAGACTGAAATGTACTCTTACGCCAGCTACAGGGCCGAGAGCCAGCTATTATTATATGAGAAGTATTAGTCCAGTGCCAGATTTACGGGTTACGGATAGTTTTCACAAGCGATGTGCCATTATTAAAATAAATTTTTTGTAAGAGAAACTCAAGTGAGATAGCACACGTCAAAAACAAACGGATAGCCGTCAATCTCCGGCCACGTCTCCTCCCCCAACTTAATTTAGCATGAATGAGCGTCAAAATAATCTCTCCCATGACTGAACCAACTGTAAGGGAGACCTGCGACTCGTTCTGCCGTCCATGTCCCCGTCTTGAGGGCGGTGGCGCTCTCCGGCGGCGCGTGAAGCAGATATCGAGCGAAGCACTCGCGCACGTGAGCTCCCGCTTTATGTACGACGCTTTGTTGCAAGGAGCGCCCACGGCGCATGCGGGTTTCGGCACCAGCACGGTGGGCGGAAGCGAGCTTATAGAAGGGTGAAATGTGTCAGACACGGAAACGCTGACCTAACGACCTATTAATCCCTTCCAAGCAAAGGCCTCCTGAAAGTCAGGGATGTATTCTGAGTAGCCATCAGAGCAGTCACTTCTGATGTTATGAGTTGGTAGTACCTGTTTATCTTAACAAGACTAACAAGATCCAAGACTAGACTGCCGTCTGTGGTGTATGGAGATACTTTTGGGTAGCAGACTCCACTGTTTGTCGAGACTCGCTGTGTTCGGGAATCCCTACCCTATTTCTGTTAATTATATAATTCAACATTAGTTGAATGATTAATAAAAGTGTCAACCGGCCTTGTTGCGAACATTCGACAATAACAAATTTTATCTTCTGTGTGGTAAAATCTATTTGTATCAACATATGAGATACATATTGTATTTGAATGGAAATAAATTACCCCTCCAAAATTCTCTCGCCATCTAGCGAAATGACAGCTCAAAAACTTGTGCGTGGATTTAAACAGCCTATCTTGACCTGTGCTAACACTTCGTGTCTTGAAAACAATAGTTTTAAATGTGTAAATAACTTGAAATGGGTACTGGAAAACTATACAGTAGAGGGTATGTCTCTCATTCTCTGGATTGCGGCTCCATTAATACTTATCTCAGCTACATTGCATTAGATTACGTAATCTAGATATCCACACAATGAGGCATATTCATTTTCCACGAAATATAAATATATCGATACTAGTCTAATCCTATTAAGAAAAAATTGATCATCAATTCTTTAGCTTGATTTTATTTTATTTTATAGCTGCCAATAATGCAATATTACGTAATTAAAAGAAATAGATAACCCACTTAATACATTTTACCTTTTCATTTTGCGCATACAAACTAGTTCATGTTTTGAATACCACTGAATCGTATTAATATCACAAAATAAATCCACATCTCTTCATGCTGCCCCAAACAACGCTAGTGTAGTGTCATTAAAATATGTATCGTTTTTGTTCGTTGTTGTTTTGATCACATAATTATTAACATCAAATTTCAATATAGGATCCCTTTCATTTCTTGAAAATCATGTGTTTAGTAAAAACAGTCATGTAAGTACAATAATATAGATTCTTATTCAGTTGTTTTATTTGCAATTTTTCGAGAATTATTAAATAAATGAAATCACACCATGTACGAGTATGCCAATGGAATATTATGAAACGTTATAATGTAGCATGCAACGAACTCGATGTCAGGTAACTAATATGTTGGCAGGTAATGGTTGCGTAATAACGCTAATTTCGCGTATTTTATATTCTTAAAAATTAAATTTGAATTATCACGAAAAGAAAAGTTATGGAGTAAAAGTATAAATAACTATCCCCGCACTTCTTTATAAACGACAGATATAGTAAAACACTTCCAAGTCAACACGGCCTCTCGTATTTATAAAACAAATATATTGATGGCCAAAGTGGCGTTGTAGAATCAATTAGAGATGTAGCGTTTAGATGTTTGTACTTGAACAAGCGCGCCTTCAAATCTGGTGTAAGGATGGAATAATATTCCTTACCATGGACGGCCTCCTTGAAAATTCGATCAGAATTTCGAACGTTCAAACCTTCGACTATTTTACATTTATTTCTAACATATTCTTTACAACAACATTAACGATCACATTTCCAAATATTAATGAAATTAAATCTCCGTTTTTGCAATGCTAATCGTACCCTATTTCAAGCAAACGTAACTACATTTCAATGTGTTTAAGATGTGAAAGGCTTCATAACAAAATAAGGCATACTGTAGCAAACTAAATCATTCATCTCAGAAATGCCAACAGTTTTATCATGTTAAATCTTTTGTAATCAATGATTCACTTTTATGGTTCGTATTTTGACTTTAGACGAAAAAGGCAATGTGGTGGTAATGGACCCGACATCCAAAGTTATAAATAAACTTTTTTAACTACAGCGCAAGTCATTATTTTCAGTTTTCCTGTGATGAGTTCATCATTTTGTATATTTTTATTATTGTAATTCCTTGTAAGCATATAAGACTCAAATAAATTATTCATATGTTTTGGACAACTCACAGTCACTAAGTATTTCCGAGCATGTAATGTGATAATTCCTTTCACAATTTACAGTTCTGACGCCTTGTCATATCAGTTTATTCATGTTCCCAAAACCAAAAATAAACCGAGTCAATATGGCCTTCCAATATTTACTGAGTATGTTATCACGCAGGGTAAGCCCGCTTTGCTGATCTCAAAGATCGATGTTTTCGTAAGCTGAAAAAATATTGGCTTCACAATCAACACTGAATACGGGAAGGAGACATCATTACGTGTCATGACGTCTAGTTTCAGTTCTTAAATCTTCATTCGCTGGACTTGTTTTGTTTAGATATGTCATCGTATATTAATACACAAAATATGAGGTCTAATCAATCTAACAATAATTTGTTTTTTGTATTATTTTTCGCAATAACATAGTTTAGTTAACTATTTACGTCGGAGATACTACGTTTCATAAAATAAGTATATATCTAGAAAGTTATATTAAAAATCCCTTACCTCAATATTATTACATTTGAAGTTGATCATACGGATCCTCTTTCATATTTCCCTCTCAGAAGTTGATCATATGGATCAAATATCTTTATTACTGCTAGCGATGCATTAGCCCTAGCAATAGTAAATTATAGCTAACACTTTTGACGAATTGCATCATTTTTTAACAAAAATTACATCATAAACAATATCAGTGATTTTCAGCTTTCCCAAAAATTGAAACCCATAAAAAACAAACCACCATTGATGTATCTCGGCCTCCCCCCATGGTAAAAGTTAATAGAAATCACATTACGTCACATTCATAATTACACAATCACATTGAAGTCATTACGAATTACCGGCACTCATAGATTATTATTAATGGCTTATTATTCTTCATGATTACTATTATTACTACGATTATTATTATTATTATTATTATTATTAAGAACTCTACTTCAGACGTGCTTTCCTACCCCACACCTTGATTGTGACAGTAAGGCAAGCATTCCAAAGCATATATTACACGAAGGACAAATCCTCAACAATCATGCGTACAGCATCATACGATACGAATGTTTTGAACACTGAGCCAATATTTACTGCAAATACACACACCTCGTTTCCCTGTTCACGCATCATTAATTCAGACCATCTCAACATATAGCAATAACCCTCCAAACAAACTTCACGAAGGTGGGCGTTTTTGAATTAAGAGACTGAATCATCCTTCAAGAAGAAAACGCCCAACGCAAAGATATTTTGACACAAAAATTATTAAATTATTGATTTGCACGGTAATATCACAGAATGACACGTATGTGAGTATTAAATACACTCCGATACTTCGGCCTCCTGTACTTCTCCTGTACTCCTATACTGAAATACCTTCTCTTAAGAATACGACTAATTGCATTGTGACTACAAAAATGCACATAGCGTCATGAATGTACTCGCTGAAATGAAGAGGCGTATGAGAGTCGAGGCAAATGTGTGCTCCGAGAATCTAAATTCTCCGCTGCGCTCGTAGCGCTCTCAAACACACTCGCGATGAAGACGAGAAAGCTGGGAACTGGAGGGTAAACAGAGGCAGCGGCGGAGAGCTCTCCACGAGCAGAAGCGTTCGGCGCATCGGAGGTAGGAGGCGTCAACTCTCATGCAAAACCTCAAGTCACACGTTGAACGTGAAAACGACGCTCCTTTGAATAGTTAAATCACGATGTAAATGCAGTATTCTCGCGGGCTATATTTACCAGCGTTACCAGCATTTACCTTCACTCTAGAGCTGCACCAATGAAGACGTTTGCGATGGTATGCGATTTCACGAGACTAGAGTCGATCATGCCCTAGCACCTCCCCCTGGAAGGCTGACTCGGCAAGCAGGGGCCTCATCGGTTGCTCGCACATACGCGCTTCGCAAAGGGCGCATCATGTGAGTCACTGACTTGGGTAGCCCACTTTCGAACCACCTCTATGTCATGTATTGTAGTTCATGCATCCTTCCCCCCGCAACTGAGACTTCTCCAGGTGCAGACATCTTAGTTACCTACATGTCTTCGCATCCTTCACAGCTATGAGGCATTTGAGGTCGTCGGTCAGTGTACGAATTAAAATGGATAAACGTGATCCGTGAGCGCATCGCGCTTAATCCTTTGTAATAGGGGGGAGCCAGGCCTCACGTAGATGGCGCTGAAGATGCACGTAAGCCTTATGCACTTATCCTTGTTCACACATCTTACCGAACAAGGAATAGGTTTTACGGATAATATTAAAGTACAAGGGTAATAGGTAAATAGGAATATGGAAAATGCACAACACGCCACAACACACGTTTATGACCTAGCTTTATTCATAGCGTAAGAATCGGGATATTATGAGGCTAGCCCGTCCGCCTAATCACATATAAAAAGTAAATACAATACATATAAAATAATACAAATGAATATTTCGTGATTCAAGCGTTTTTAACAACATTATAAGAATATTATAATTGAAGTTTAACAAAAATAAAAAAATAAAAAGCCTCTATCAGGGAAAACACCAAACAGGCTGCGTTCTAATACATGGTGGCTAGGAGAGTCCGAATACGTCACAAAACATAAGAAGACAGCATGTCCCAAGTGTGTTTCGAAATCATGGACCTTCAACACGAGACAAGGTGCAACCACATCACTTTTCTCTCTTCTCTTACATTTTCTCATTTCCTTTGCTTCTCTTCTTTTGTCACTTAATATTTCCTTTTTCTTTTCTATTTCCTAATGGCCTTCTTTCCATTCACTTTACATAGATTATTTTTCTCCGTTTTCATGAAATCGGGATGTTCGTAATCGTGTATAGAGGAACGTATACTTAATTATTGTGACCGATTGTCAAATGTTGAAATGTTTTTACAGGACCTGATGGAATTTTGAGTGCTTCAGCTTTTCCTTCCACGCCTCTAAATATAAGACCACCCCATAAATGCGCTCTGCGGGATTCAAAACTTGAGTCCTATCGCAGTTTCTTCAGCTGACATAGGTGTTACGATCGACAGTAAATGACTCTGATGCTGCGTTTTGTTGAGAATGCGTGCTGCAGTTGTTTGCAAACTTCCCAGTGAAATCAAATTTTTAGTTTTTAAAATTTTATATTTTGTAATAATATTAAACATCTGTCTTTTGTTAAAAATTAATACTCTTCTCGTATTCTTTTTAATGAAAAATATTTGTCTCATTTTCTTAAGCAAAACAAATACATGCAATGAACAACATTTCAGTATGAAAAATCAAATATTCACCTTAGATAATTAAACCTTTAATAGGTGTAATAATGCCGTATACAAGGCGTAATCTTAATGAATTACATAATACCAGTGTACAGTGGTTCTTGCTATTCCTCGACAAACATAAATAGAAAATGCTGCATACAAATGGACACGTGAATGGAAATTACAAAATCCATAAAAAAATATATAAGGATTCATTTACAGAATTTTTATTCTTTTGTTTTTGTGCGGATTACTTAGGCTTATTTAACTCCATAAAAATGTTCCGCCTGTGTTACGTAAGCTATCTGATGGGTACACACACACTTTCTAAGCACAGATTTACTCTTAATCATCTTTCGTGAATCAAATACGAAACTGTAAATCATCTCGTTTCCACATTCATTCCAAAGTTAAATAAATATTACAGCCATCAGCAATGTGTTTGACTTCCAAAATACATTTTGAAGTCGGACACCTACTAACCACGGAAATTTCAATCAAAATAAGAGTGAACAGTCCAAAATTGAGAGGCATTCAATCAAATAAAGACGCTCAGAGAGTAAACGGTAGTAACGAATATGTTTTAAATTAAATCGGAGAAAGCAAACAGGATGCTAAGTATATGAAATTGCTTATATTACTCAAAATATGCATTTTGTGTCAAATTCGTGTTTTACCAACGCATAGACTAATATAAGGTAATTTACGTTATCTACATCTGATATATATATATATATATATATATATATATATATATATATATATATATATATAGGGAAGGGAATGTGCGTATGTGGTTCTTACATAGACGTAAAAACTACTCGACCGATTTCGCTGAAATGTTAACACATGTTTTTTTATTAGTAATGGGGGTGTTTAAAGAGTAGTTTGAATAAAATCGGATATGTGGGGACGTTGATGATTTATTAGTTTATGATGACTCTAGCGGCCCTGAACACTACCTCACCCGCCGCACAGTCAAGGATTAATCTCATCTTCATCGCATACAAGTATTCTTCCCTTGCGATTGTGAAATATCCGAAGGAATTATTACTTGAATCTCGGGCAAGCAAATCAAATTTCTTCAAGATAGTATAACTGCAAACGCATGCCTAAATTTTAGAGAGAAAATTTTAACAATAGGATGCTTGACATCCCAACTCCAAACTAGGACATAGAACAGTCCCATTCTTGCAAGAATCTATTAGAAATTTTGCACAGCGAATCGAAAAACATGATTAATAGTGTCGTGACCAGTAGTGTGTGATGTGTAAATAAACTGAAGTAGCGGAGTACTGCCGGCACTAGTTACACACAACACATACTGTCTTATCGCGTTGTGTGATCGGGAGTAAGACTCGGTGCGCGACGTACGGATCTGCGCGTTGTAGAGTCCTTGCTATCTGGGTGTGGTCTGGCTCCCTCTCTTTAATTCAGAACACAGCGCAATGGACTCACGCATGTTGAATATGTTATGTTCAATGGTCCGAAAAGCCTCACGAGCCTCATCGGCGCAACGGAGATGACCGGGGAGACGCTTATGAACTCTGAAGAGAGCTGAGACTGATTCCTTTCCGGATGCCTCAACGTTTTAAGGTGGTTCGTCCTAGAAGTGCAGCGGATGTTTTATCGTGGGAAGTAGTGGCGGTCTTCCCCCGCTGGATGACGAGATTCGGCGCCGACCTACACATTGGCTTGTGGTCTTTTCCCCAACCACGTTATCTCCCACCATGGTAGCACCGCCTCAGCCCAGAATAAGATTCAATTTTCCGACTGTTCTCCCGATATGTGCGGACGAGTATTGCGTGTAAGTGTGCGTGTGTATAAGGGGAGAAGATAGGTGAAGGAAAGATCACGCGTGGTCCGCGACCCGTTTGTAAGGCTCCGGCATTCGCCTGATTTTCTGCGGAGAAACCACGAAGAAATACCGGCCAGAGCAGTTGGCCGCTAGAATTCTCCTACAGATAGCGTCTGAGCACTAGCTACTCGATCCATCTGTATAGCTAGCATAGAACACCCGCTATCGTCGGTACTGGAACCCTAGGACCCCCCGGTCACAAGCACTGCAGTATCGTCGATTGATGCCCTGAGCCGCTAACCTTAGCTGGTTAGTGTGGTAAGATGTAAAACAGAAATAACTAGTAGTGCTTCATCAGCATTTTAATACCACAAAGCAGTATTGTAATACTGCATGAAGTACACAAACATATTTTTCTCCTCACTAGGATTCGAAGTGAAGTGACTCGGACATCCAGCGCGCTCATCACCGGCTTCGGTGGAGTTCGTCCCCTCATTATCATAAACATTACATTTCTCATAGAAATATTTTGTTTTGTTCGCCTTATGCGGAAAATATTATAATGGATTTTCTCTACTACTCCAGTATGCATACATTTCTACATGTAGTCGGATGCAGTAATAAAGACAATTCCACAGGCAGTTATTCTAGCACGGCTGACAACATTCGTCTTAGTTAATTATACACGACAGAAGGTTTCTACAGTGGCTCTGCGTGGCAGGCTGCAACTATCGTATGGCAGGTGAACCACGAAACAGAACACAAGTTGATGTTTGTTAGGGTCAGAGAACTTTGAATTGTCTGTAGCCATTCTGTAAGGATAAGGAGCTCATTTAGTACTTTTAAAACATCAATTTCAAAGTCGTAGAGAAAGTAGAATGGCTATTATTGTACGCTCGTTGAAGAACGTACTATTCTGAACCGAGTGTCGCTGGGTGCGCCCCTCTCACCCACAACGCCTCACCAGCGGAGACGCATTGAAGTAGCCCAGCGCGCAGTGGCCCGGCCGAGTGGGCCCGTGGCGTGGAGCCCCCCCGGCGCGCGACCCCCGCGATCACTCTCCATTTCCGGCTTCGATCCCGGGTCCCTTAGAAGCCGTCCTCAGCGTCGCCCGCCCCCGCCGCCCCGCCCTGGTGCAAGGCGACGCCCACTAAATCTGAAGCCGCTCCCCCCCCCCACTAACACCGTCGCTGCCTTCCACATCCCCCACCAGGGGCGGATTCAGATAATCAGTTTTTTTGGTGGTGGGACAAACATTTGTTAAATAATAAACATATTTGTTTTTATATCGTATAATATTTTTGAAGTGTGTGTGTGTGTGTGTGTGTGTGTGTGTGTGTGTGTGTGTGTGTGTGTGTGTGTGTGTGTGTGTGTGTGTGTGTGTGTGTGTGTGTGTGTGTGTGTGTGTGTGTGTGTGTGTGTGTGTGTGTGTGTGTGTGTGTGTGTGTGTGTGTGTGTGTGTGTGTGTGTGTGTGTGTGTGTGTGTGTGTGTGTGTGTGTGTGTGTGTGTGTGTGTGTGTGTGTGTGTGTGTGTGTGTGTGTGTGTGTGTGTGTGTGTGTGTGTGTGTGTGTGTGTGTGTGTGTGTGTGTGTGTGTGTGTGTGTGTGTGTGTGTGTGTGTGTGTGTGTGTGTGTGTGTGTGTGTGTGTGTGTGTGTGTGTGTGTGTGTGTGTGTGTGTGTGTGTGTGTGTGTGTGTGTGTGTGTGTGTGTGTGTGTGTGTGTGTGTGTGTGTGTGTGTGTGTGTGTGTGTGTGTGTGTGTGTGTGTGTGTGTGTGTGTGTGTGTGTGTGTGTGTGTGTGTGTGTGTGTGTGTGTGTGTGTGTGTGTGTGTGTGTGTGTGTGTGTGTGTGTGTGTGTGTGTGTGTGTGTGTGTGTGTGTGTGTGTGTGTGTGTGTGTGTGTGTGTGTGTGTGTGTGTGTGTGTGTGTGTGTGTGTGTGTGTGTGTGTGTGTGTATATATATATATATACCGAGCGAAGTGGCTCAGTGCGTAGCGCACTGACTTCGTAATCGGGAGATCCGGGTTCGATTCCCGGGCCGGCCATCCTGACCGGGGTTTTCGTGGTTTCCCTCGGTCATAAAGGCGAATGCTGGGATGGTTCCAAAAGTCCACGATCACCTATCATCTCCTAATCCATTCCTATCATCTCATAATTCACACTTCAAGGCGTAACAACCTTGTCGTATTCCAAGGATACAGCTGAAAAGCTGATCCTGGAAGAATTACACGCACGTTAATCGTGTGTAGCGTGGTCAGTAATGGCCTATACGCCAATAATATATATATATATATATATATATATATATATATATATATATATATAATCACTATGCAATATTATATTTAAATAATTACATAATTCTAACATAAATATCAGTGTAAAAAATAATTTTGTACACTGATTAGTCATTACGGGCGCGTCCATGGCTAAAGTCAATAGGCGCGTAAGTGCAGCGCGTGTTATTCATCGTGTGAAGGGCGGTGTGGCCAAGGAAGAGAAAGAAAAAATCACGCACTGTTCGTAACTTGACTCTTAGGGAAGTGCTCCGACATTCGCCTGGTGTTGATCAGAGAAACCACGGAAAACTATCAACCAGATCCGCTAGAATTCTGCTCCTGACAGCGACTGAATTCGACCTGGCTAGTTCGATGTAGCTAGTGTCGCTAATCCTGCCGCCGTCGGGGCCCGAACTGTAGGACCTTCGCGGTCAGTGGCACTGCTGTGACATCAGTTGATGCTCTGACCTTGTGAATGCACTCTCGCTGTTTCCTCGATTACACCACCCGGAGGGGGGGAGGCTCGCGGCTTCAACTGATGTGCTTGCAGTGCCTGTAACAGGGAGGTTGTCGGTGGCAGGATATTCGAGACTAGCTAGATAGATAGGTCGAGTACTGTCACCGTCTGGAGGAGAATTCAAGCTGTCGGCTGCTCTGATTGGTGATTTTCGGTAATTTCCCCGATCCATACCGGGCGAATACTGTAGCAGCATTCTAACAAACGGGTCGCGGACCACGCGCGATCTTTCCTTCCCATTACTTACCCTATCCAACCCCTTACTTACACACACAGTAACTTGCACTACACAACCACACATGCAGGGAGAGCGGTCGGGAGCTTGGAGCTTGTCCCGGCTGGGGCGGCGCCTCGCTCATGGCAAAACCCGTTTGCAAACGGCAGGTCGGCACCGGGTCTTACAATCCAGCGGAGGAATATCACCACCACCGGACCAACATATGTACTACACTTACAGTACCATGACCTTAGCGGTTTACGTGCCCGGAATTATCAATCAATCGATCGATTCCAACCACTTCTGTCGCCAAGTGCCGCGCCACCTATGCAACCACCCCCACCCGTCATCGCCTTCGCTGGGCCGCCCCCCTCCGCCACCTAATGCGTCGCAGGGCTTCCGGCGTCCGGAGGGCGGTAACGCGTGCCTGGCGTGCCCGAACCCCTTCCGAGGCAGACCGCTCGGCCGCGGCACGGCAAACGCCACTCGCCCGATTACGGCGCGTTGGTGTGACTAGGGTAACCTTCCGCGTTTAAAAAAGAGCTTCTTCATGTCTAACATCTTATTTCGGGGGTTTCTGATTAACCCTACAATGCAAACAGTTCTGTCCTACCTACGAGCAAGGGAAACAATCAAAATGACCGCTTCAAAAAAATGTGTTTATGTATGAATTAATTAATTTTATGGAACATTTCTTGAAGAATAGCTTAGATTTAAAAATATTTTTTGAATAAATAATTTTTTCATATTTTTTACTTTAATGGTATTAATTTGAATCACACATGTTTTCTTTACGTCCCAACTTATTTTGCCCCAACTTAAATAAATGTTGTAATTTTGTATTTGCATTCGATTTTGTATTGCATTGTATTTGTAATCGATAAATATTGTGATAATATACACAATTTGTCATAATTTACAACAGTTTACAAATCAGTCATCGATATACTAGCCTATAACCTATCGCTGATTTTAGAGATGGGCTTAAGGCTAAATGTCCCGACACTAGTACAATTTGTAGCGACCACGTGGCAGCAACAAAATAAGTAAAATTTACTTTACCGATAACGACTGAATCAATGGTCCGATTTTCGATCTGTAAACGGCATTTGACACCTTTTTAAAATAGAATTTACGCTACGATGACCTTTTCCCAAAAATCTAACAAAACGCGAATTTGAAATTAGTTCTGAAACTTCCGAGAACAAATTTAAAAATGTGGCCTTATAGCGCGATGGCGACATGCTTCCTGAATCCAACGCCGTGACAATCATGCAAATCGGACGAATAGGAGCGTCGTAAAGTGAAATTTGCGAAAACACCTTGCCGCCCACTTCCTCTTCTGCGCCGTTGCGCACCCACCCGCCCGTTGTGGGCCCTCTGTCAGCGCGGTGGCACGGCCAGGCCCGGCGGTTAAAGCGGTGCGACGGGTTCGTAGGCTTCCGCGGCCGGAGTCAATGAATTCTTGGCTATCCGGGATGAGCCGCGTCTCAGTTGATTGGACTGATTTTTCGGCTATCTTGCTGTGGCCTTCTTCAGAGCTATACTGCTGCCAAGAGGTTGGCGTGTCTCATCTCCCTACGAACGGAAGCCTAGGAACCCATATAACGAACCTCTACGGGGAGTGTATGTTTGATCCACCAGAAGATTCAGCCAACTGAGGATTGCTCGCGCTAAGAGGCTCTGTCAACTCGCCTTCCTTTTACGTTGCCGCGACTGCAATGTCCTTCCCAAATTTCTCAATGTTTCTCATCACATCAATACCAGAGCGGCTCAACGGATCCTCCGGCGTACCAACGAACAGCTACTACGGGATCGGCTATCCATCATACACGATCGGATATCGCGACTATTGAGCAGGAACTCTACAGATTACACCTGAGTATCAGACACACCCTACGGCCTGAAGACTGGGACAGACTTGACTGCATATCATCCAACAACGCTGTTAGTTCGCAAGACACCGTGAAAAGCCGACAGGTGAGAAAATTCACCAACCTACAGCATAAATGTGCTCGGCCGCAAGCCCAAGTCGTCCTCCGCAACACAGTAGTCAACTTGACCAGCGAAACGTTTGACACTGCCACAAAAACAGTACTCTCCCGATGGCTCAATTTCGCCGTCACACCCAAGCAGATCCCTACTGATGACGTCATCGCCGCCTTGGAAACAGCGCTGCGTGGGTTACCGGAAGATCGTGCTGAAGACATACGACGGGAGACGAGCGCAATCCTGACCCGCGCCATTCCCCCAACTTGTAATATCTCCCGTGATGAGAGATTGGCCTTGAAACACCTTAAGCAGCGAAATGACATCGTCATCCTGCCCGCTGATAAAGGCAACGCCTCATCATGGAAAGCGGCGAATACCATGCCAAGATGGCAAACTTACTCAGTGACCGGACAACCTACCACAAACTGGACCACAACCCATTACGCAAGGTGAGGCAACAAGTCACGTCTAGCATAAACCAGGCCTCCTCCATTAGCGACCAAGAAAGGAAAATCCTCAAGTATGCCAACAACCACCGCATACCGCGCATCTATGGCCTACCCAAAATCCACAAACCGGATGTTCCTCTCCGTCCGATTGTCATTGCCATCAACTCACCTACCCAACATCTAACACGTTTCCTGGCCAACAAACTGAAACCGCTCACCAACCATTTGCCGTCCTCCGTCCTCAACTCCACACACTTCGTCGAACTCATCCGCTCCACCAGAATACGCCCTGATGATATCCTGGTCAGTTTTGATGTCACCTCTCTCTTCACTAGGGTGCCAGTAAGTGACGCAATCCAGATCGTCACAGACAACCTAACGCCACATCAGCTTCCGAGGGTGTGGGCCAAGCTCACTGAGATCTGCCTTACGTCCACCTTTTTCCAATACGGGCAAGAGTTCTACGCTCAGACAGAAGGCACCGCTATGGGCTCACCGCTGTCCCTGGTCGTCGCGAACCTTTTTATGGGAGCTTTTGAAGAACAGGCCCTAGAAAACGCGTCCCTTAAACCATCGCTATGGCTGCGTTACGTCGACGATACTTTCGTCATCTGGCCCCATGGCTCCGAATCTCTTCACACCTTCCTCGAATACCTCAATAGCATCCATCCTCGCATCAACTTCACTATGCAAATAGAAGAAAACGGGCAGCTCTCTTTCCTGGACGTGCTAGTGACCAGGCGCTCTGACGGCACACTCTGTCATTCTGTCTACCGCAAACCCACCCACACCAACCGCTACCAACATGCCGACTCACACCACCATCCTGCCACGAAACGTGGTGTCCTTTCCACACTCGCTCACCGAGCTTCCCTTGTATGTGACCCCAACAGTCTGGCGTTTGAAAAGATACTGCTGAGGAAGACCTTTCTGGCTAATGGTTACAGGGGATCCGCCGTGAACTAAGCCCTTTCGAGGCTCCACTCTACCACATCGAATGCACGAAACGAACCTTCCAGCCCGCCCTGCAAGAAAGCCCGATTGCCTTACATCAAAGGAGTCACGGACAAGATCGGTAGAGTGTTGCGCAGAGACGACAACCGCCCCGTGTTTCACGCTCGCAACAAGATCAGGAGGAGCCTGATACAGGTAAAGGATCGTCTGGACCCTCTTCAAGGTGCCGGCGTCTATGAAATCCCGTGCAGCTGTGGTCTAGATTACATCCGTCAAACCGTAGCACCGTAAAAGAGCGTATGCGGGAGCACATGCGACATGTCCGGCTTCAACATAGCCACAAGTCGGCCTTGGCACAACACGCCGCCGAAACGGGTCACCTGGTCAATTACCACGAAACCCGCACCATAACAACAGAAGACCGGTGGTGGCCTCGTCTGATCAAAGAGGCTTTGGAAATCTCTAGAAGGCCCGCAAACCTCAATAGAGATGATGGTCTCCGTCTCAGCAACACCTGGAGACGGGCCGTTGCCCCCCGCCAATCCGGTCCCGCCCCGCGGAGACACCCCCCCGCGGACGGCCAATGACGTGGCCGCCCGGTGGACCATCCTTTTTCCGATATTTCCGCCGTTCCCTTCCACACAAATGCATCTTCCAGGTGTCTGTCCTGTTCAGTTTCTCTTTTATACCCTTCCGCCCCCCCTCCCCTACCACAGCTGGTCACCCGCCATCGCCCCATTTCCTTCTTCGCCAATCACGGGAAACCCGCTCTCCTCCTATTGGCCACCACTGCTTCCAGTCGGCCCACGCGCCTTTCCTTAAGTTGAGACACGCCAACCTCTTGGCAGCAGTATAGCTCTGAATAAGGTAACAGCAAGATGGCCGAAACGTCAGTCCAATCAACTGAGACGCGGCTCATCCCGGATAGCCAAGAATACAAAGCGGTGCTACGTCTAAGATTAATTTTTAGCTCTGCAAATAATTCAGCAATTAAAAAATAACAGTATCCTTTTTCAGCTTTATGGGTACTGTCCTGCAATGACGCTGTTATGCTCGTATTAACAAATAACAGAGTTAACACCCTTATGATCATCTTCTTCTCCTCTACTCCAACGATGGGTTCATGACCTGTTCTGGCTTCTACCAATTTCATTTCTATAACGATCTGCCTCTGTGTCTTCAACCTCGCGTTCTACACATAAACGCTTGCTTTAGAATGCGTGTCTGTCGCATGTATCGAAGTCATTCATCCATTCACTCCCTGAAGTCAGAAAGATAGTGTTTTGCCATTGATTGCTTGAACAATTAATTTTCATCTTAGTTCGCGTCGCGCTTCTGGCCTGTAGTCCTATAGCGAGAGAGACAACTCGCATAGTCGAGTCTTGCGAGCACAACCGCATGGGTGGACAAATGAGCATCAGCACGAAGATTTCATTCGTTATCGAATCCCGCCAAGGGATTTTCGCCGCTAACTTATATACCGCTAGTTCACACCGCAACACCTGCACTTGGCCCGAGCTTCCCAACCGTTTGTTCTGTGTACAGACCGTGTCATTATATAACTATTCAATGATAATTGAACTAAAAATATAGGAATATATTGTTTCTCTACGAAAATCTCAATGTGTGTTTGTGTGAGAGTGTGTGTGTGTGTGTGTGTGTGTGTGTGTGTGTGTGTTATTTGCCTGTAATAGATCGAAAATGAAAACTGTAATAATTAATTACGAAATATGTAACGTAATTTCATCCATTACTTTACGAGATCAAATCGTACAAAGAGAAATATCAAGATTGAAGAAAGATAAACCATGGAACTCTACAATACACCGATGACGCAGCAATCCTGGTGCCAGCGTGATTATCCCTTCTCCCTTGCACTCGAGCAAGCTGTATATTTTCTGGAACTTTTGGATTTTTTCATCTAGATATACCTCTGTTAAACCGGTTATATTATTTTAAAAATATTTGAAATGACCAACTGGCCATGACATACTTTTTCAAGAAGTGCGTATAATGTTTTTCACTTCGGTCTGCCATCACTTCCGTCTTTGTCTTTGAAACGTTTAAATAATTATAGTTATTATACTCAGGATAGTCAGATCGACTTGCTCGGTTGATCCCTCATTTAAACGACTTGCTGGGTCGATCCCTCACTTGATCGACTTGCTGGGTCGATCCCTCACTTGATCGACTTGCTGGGTCGATCCCGCACTTGATCGACTTGCTGGGCCGATCCCGCACTTGATCGACTTGATGGGCCGATCCCGCACTTGATCGACTTGCTAAGTCGACCCCTCCACTTGATCGACTTGCTGGTCTATTCTTCCAATTGATCGACTTGCTGGGCCGATCCCCCACATGATCGACTTGCTGGGCCGATCCCCCACATGATCGACTTGCTGGGTCGATCCCTCACTTGATCGCCTTGCTGTGTCGATCCCTCACTTGATCGCCTTGCTGGGTTGATCCCTCACTTGATCGCCTTGCTGGGTCGATCCCTCACTTGATCGCATTGCTGGGTCGATCCCTCACTTGATCGACTTGCTGAGTCGATCCCTCACTTGATCGACTCGTTGGTCTATTCTTCCACTTCATCGACTTGCTGGGTCGATCCTCCACATGATCGACTTGCTGGGTCGATCCCTCACTTGATCGACTTGCTGGGTAGATCCCTCACTTGATCGACTTGCTGGGTCGATCCCCCACATGATCGACTTGCTGGACCGATCCCTCAGTTGATCGACTTGCTGTGTCGATCCCTCACTTGATAGAATTGCTGTGTCGATCCCTCTCTTGATCGACTTGGTCTATTCTTCCACTTGATCGACTTGCTGGGTCGATCCCCCACATGATCGACTTGATGGGTCGATCCTCCACATGATCGTATTGCTGGGTCGATCCCCCACATGATCGACTTGCTGGGTCGATCCCCCACATGATCGACTTACTGGGTCAACACCCACATGATCGACTTACTGGGTCGACACTCACATGATCGACTTACTGGGTCGACACCCACATGATCGACTTGCAGGGTCGATCCCCAAAAGATTGACTTGCTGGGTCGATCCCCCACATGATCGACTTGCTGGGCCGATCCCTCACTTGATCGACTTGCAGGGCCGATCCCCCACTTGATCGACTTGCTGGGTCGATTACCCACATGATCGACTTGCTGGGTCGATTCCCCACATAATCGACTTGCTGGGTCGATTCCCCACATAATCGACTTGCTGGGTCGATTCTCCACATAATCGACTTGCTGGGCCGATTCCCCACATAATCGACTTGCTGGGCCGATCCCCCACATAATCGACTTGCTGGGTCGATCCCCTACATGATCGACTTGCTGGGTCGATCCCCCACATGATCGACTTGCTGGGTCGATCCCCCACATCATCGACTTGCTGGGTCGATCCCCCACATGATCGACTTGCTGGGTCGATCCCCCACATGAACGACTTGCTGGGTCGATCCCCCACATGATCGACTTGCTGGGTCGATCCCCCACATGATCGACTTGCTGGGTCGATCCCCCACATGATCGACTTGCTGGGTCGATCCCCCACATGATCGACTTGCTGGGTCGATCCCCCACATGATCGACTTGCTGGGTCGATCCCCCACATGATCGACTTGCTGGGTCGATCCCCCACATGATCGACTTGCTGGGTCGATCCCCCACATGATCGACTTGCTGGGTCGATCCCCCTCATGATCGACTTGCTGGGTCGATCCCCCACATGATCGACTTGCTGGGTCGATCCCTCACATGATCGACTTGCTGGGTAGATCCCCCACATGATAGACTTGCTGGGTCGATCCTCCACATGATCGACTTGCTGGGTCGATCCCCCACATGATCCGACTTGCTGGGTCGATCCCCCACATGATCCGACTTGCAGGGTCGATCCCCCACATGATCGACTTGCAGGGTCGATCCCCCACATGATCGACTTGCAGGGTCGATCCCCCACATGATCGACTTGCAGGGTCGATCCCCCACATGATCGACTTGCTGACTCGATCCCCCACATGATCGACTTGATGGGTCACAGGCAGATAAAAAACTATTCAGGCAGACAAAAAGAGATAACACAAAGCTTTTGTTACTGAGCAACGTAATTCTAAGTGTTCGTACATGATGTTTGTGACATGAAAAATGTAAATTATGAAAAATGAGTGGTTGTCTCTGCGTCTCTTGCACTGAAGAGTGGTGCACTGTAAACATTTTTTCAATAAAAAACACTCAATTTATTGCCAATTTTGTACTTGAATTACAGTGCAGTATACTCTTCTATAAATCGAAGGTTTTAGTACAGGAGATAGTTTAATCTAAAAGGCACTTTCACACTTTGCGGTCTCAACAAATTACTTTGACGTAGAAAACTTGAAGTGTTCACACTATCTTAACGTTTTTTGACGCCTCATCTTTCGCAAGGCGGCAATTTGACAATAATCTCTCTTGAATAGTGAGGAAAATTCAGGTACATTGCACAAATAAATATATTTCCAAAACTTTAATAAAACACATATATAAATATTACTGTCATCTGTCGTACATACGAAGTAGAACTAAAGAATTCGCCGAAGTTTACAGTGTAAGTATTCAGCATATTGACGTGTTTTGCAATTTGCCGCCTATGCGAGCAGTCGAGGAAACAGTATATCTGCTTTTACAACATTGTATGAGGTTCAATATCACTTCATCTAATATAGAATATTTCTTGTTCTGAGAAGACATGAACTCAATGAGTGACGTGTTGTTTGCTTCTTGTTCGTAACACAAGTGTATAGCGTACTCATTTTGTTTTGGTTTGTGATTTTTGGTGGAACGGTATGGCTTTTGTTCGTAGTAAAGGCCAAAAAATACACAGCTAGAGAAATTATACGTCTCGTTATTAAGAAATATGACGAAAAAAGGATTCGGGAGTTCAACACACGCTGCATAACAGCAATTTTCGGGTAGCAAACTATACTGAAGTATCTGTTCGAACTGTGACATAAATGAAATAAAAGGATTTGAAGTCTGTGGGGCAGCCTTAAGTACTCCCGGTAAGAAAAGGCCATATTGTGAAGATACAAAATTACACATTAATGACATCCACTTATTGCTTATTTGTTTTCCTTATTCTCGTATGATGTTTTAATTCTTACCTATGGATACTTGGCGTAATATATTTGGGACAGCTAGTAGTTGCAGATTAGGCGGGGGGGGGCAGCTTTCAAGAACATTGAGCGAATTTCTTAGCGTCGAAATCGAGTCAGCTCCCAACAATAAGATGAGATAGCTCGGGGATGAACAGACGTGGACATGGAGCAGGAAGTGTAATACGGAGAAAAACACCGAGTAAGCGAGCACATCAGTGAACTTGGTGTGAGCGTTCTCCACGTTGTCTATTTGCGAACCACTGTCCCAGTGCCATATTGGACTTGGAAATCCCGGGCCCCCTACCCCACGGCCACTTTACGCGAGTCCAGGCTCGTTCGTGCCCTAGTCCCTGCTTTAGTCCTTTGCGGCAGATGGCGATGAAAGACCTACCGCCCGATGCATTTGGAGCAACAACCTGCTCAATAGTTTTCACAATCGACTGACTGAATCAGAACTTCAGAGAAAATTAAAGATTTTCTCCGTGAAATATAATGAAGTTTCACAAAATTTTGGAAACACAGACATGGATGTGAAGATGCGATGGATTATATAGTACGATATTGTAGCGGTACAGAATTCTTAAGGTAAATTAACTTGAGTAAAGTAGACCTAAGGAATTTTTACTGAGGAAAAAACATACGGCGTCACGCGCGCAGCCCCCCTTCTAGTAACAGCCACGATCCCCTAGCCCATTTCGGATTTTTATGACACCCCACCCAACGGCCGGGCCAACGGGTTAATTGAAAACCGCCCAGACGCAGCCACATCTGGGATATCTTTGAAACGCCTGTCATCGTGATCGGGGGAACCCAAAACAATAATTCTGTAGCCGGGAGGCCCCTTCACAGACATGGCCTATTTTCGAGACGGAACAAAGGGACACTGTATTCCGACAGAAACAGAGAGTGGAAAATTCCTTTACTCCCCCGTCGCTATTGACCGAATTTAGTGTACAACGCCATCACCTTTAGCCAATAGAGACGCGATCGTTGTAGGGAGCCAGGAGCATATGAGGAGAAAGGGTGGGGATAAAAGTTAACTTCATACTTGGTTGAGAAACAAAAATTCAGTGGGCTAAGAGCAGTTCGAGAGAGACTTCTCTAGGGGTGGGAGCCATTCGCGGGGAGAGGCGAGTGCGACTCTGAAGGCACTTGTAAAATTGCAGTGGGCTAAGAGCAGTGGGCCGAGGATAGTTCGAGAGAGACTTCTCTAGGGGTGGGAGCCAGTCGCGGGGAGAGGCGAGTGCGCCTCTGAAGGCACTTGGTTAAATTTTACTTGGTTGAGAAACTTCTCTGGGGTGGGAGCCAGACGCGGGAAGAGGCGAGTGCGCCTCTGAAGGATTTCGCAACGTTCTGAATTTGTGCCTGAGAATATTCTCATGAGGTCGGAGGGAGACATTGTTGTGTGCTCCGCACCTGCGATCGGGGGCGACATCCCTGGCCACCTACAAGCTCCGCCGAAGATGCCGCCAGACGCCGGCCGCCCCCTGCTGACGTCACCAGACGCCGCCAGACGCTGCTAGACGCCCCGCCCGAGAGGGTGCAAGCCATCCCGCATTCCAGAGAAGGTCGTTCCGCCCCCCACAAGCTCCACGCGCCCGTCCGGGCACATTGAACTTTTGACACGGAAGCTCTCAGGCAATGTAACTGGGGGCTATTCACCTCTTTAAATTTTTGTCAACGCGGTGCCGCGCCAAGGCACATCGAATGGTCATTTATTATTATTGTAATTCTAGTTATAAAATAATTTTGTACTCTCTAGTTGTAAGCTTTCCTATTAATTTTAATCTTTAATTTTTCTTTTTTTTATTCAATCTCTTCTTTCTTTTAATTTATAAATGTAACTTCCCTGGTACAGCTTTGTCCAGGAATAAAAGTAGTTTTTCACCAGTAATCAAATTGTTTATTTTGAATGTCCACGAGAATCTAATTAATAATTCCTTCCACCACCTAATTTTTAAACGAGCAAAGTGACAAGGACCGACTGAGCTACAACCGGGCCACTAACCGCGCATTGTTTAGATGCGCGGAGGTGTTACAATATAAACACTACAATAGTGTACATACTTTGGTTTTTACTCCAAACGCGTACCTATTATTATTAACATATTAATAATAATAATAATAATAATAATAATAATAATAATAATAATAATAATAATAATAATAATAATAATAATAATAACAATAATAACAACATGTACAACGGAGTCCTTATATTTCTTTCTTTTCCTACATTATATTTCTCTGCAAAGAAAGCAAATGACCAGACGAAAGACAGAAAACTCTACGGGGATTCCAGCCCAGACCAAGACAAGATAAAGAAAAGTTTATTCAAGAAAAAAGCGAAGAAGTGGAAGAACATAACAACAAATGGAGATCTTAAGAAATTTTCCAGGTCATCCGAAATATGATCACGGAGTGTAAAGCAACAATGGCGAATGTTAAGAACGTGAACGACAAAATAAATACAACAAAAGAAGAGATCACGAAAATATGGGAAGAATACACGAAAAAGTTATATGAGAAGAACTTACAAATAGAGTAGTGGATAAATATAGGTGATTACGAATAAGAACCAGAGGTAGAAGAAACGCATTGGGCGACAAAACCACTGAATAATGGGAAGTCCCCGGCTGTAGATAATATTCAAATCGAACTATTCAAAGATACAGGAGAAGAAATCTTGGCGAAACCAACACAATTATGCAATGTGATCTGAAAAAGAAATAGTGAACAACAGATTTGCAACGCACTATAATTATTCCATTACCAAAGAAAGTAGACAGCCGAGAATGTGCAAATAACAACACAATTGCATGAATACCGTGTGATTCAGTCAATCGGCAAAAGTCATCCCGCAGAAAAAGAAAAAAAAGGATTTTAAAAATGTTGTTACTGTAAGCATGTAGTTTAAGATTTTCAAAAACAATTCACATTGAAGGAAACCTCATTTTCTTTCTACTCTGGAATGTTGTGTAGATTGCATTACGTCGCGTAAGCGTTAGAATAAAGCATATCCTTAGATCATAAAGAAAAAGATTTCCTTCGTTTTTAAACTCGTTTGAATGTTCCATATTATTTATATCATTGTGTCCGATATGTCACGGTAACGTTTTCTAGAAAATCCACTTTTTATAAAACAAAGAAAATGGAAGGGAAAACACGCTCCAAATGCAAGCAAACATCTAGAAGTTATCCAATTGCATCATTACCCTTTATTCATTAACGTAGTCTGTATGAAATGACTCACCAGGAATTATTTATTCCCTTCAAAATTATACAAATATAACATATTTATTTTATATCAAAATAACTTACCAAGTAATCTGGCGTAAGTCATGATTCATACTATCTTATTTCGATGCTTGTTGCGGCGTTTGAGTCAGGATACGGCTCGCCAGACCGCTATTTTACCACTTTTTTAAAATTTGAAGTCGTAGGCTTCCTCGGCCAGAGTCATGTGCATGATCTTGGCTGTCCGGGTGAAGCCGCGTCGAAGACTGTTGCCGACGTTTCGACCATCCTGTCGTGGTCTTACCATGTCTATACCATCAGATGTATGGGCATACCAGCCCTGAGGAAGACCACGACAAAATGGACAAAATGGCCGAAACGTCGGCAAAACAGCCTTCGACGCGACGTCACCCGGACAGCCAAGATAATGCATTTTTTAAAATTTGTCCGAAAGTACGAAAATATTTTAAAAATTAGCTTCGGCTATTTTACTTGGGAAAAGAGATCACCAGATGAACTCTTTAAAGCAGATAAACGTCGTTTTGAGATCAAAAATCGAGTTGTATTATAAAAGAGCTCGTGCGTATACTCCACTAATGTTTTACGGTATTTGACAACGGAAGATCTTAGACCAAGGTGGAGTGAAGAACTTAGAAGTAAAATATATCTAAAATAATATGTGAGGAGATGGAATAATGCTGATATTTACACATTTAGTTCCTTTTTTTTAAAAAATAGTTAAAAATCGGAATCAATATTTTGAGAAATGCATCAAAAAGTTTTAAAATGGTATTCGAAGGAAGACGGAAATATGTGAAAAAGGTAGTTCTGTACTACTATTACAGTCCGTTTACCTCGGTCTGTAATAGTAGTATAGCATCTCTAATTTGATATCCGTGGAAAAATAGATTGAGATGCAAAGTAACGAACGCATAAACCGAGTGTGCGGCTTGCGTGTCCCGCAAGTACCGCCTCCTCCGTCCGTCCGTCCGTCCGTCCGTCGGGGCTGGCCGCACGGCGCCGGGCCTGGCCGTGCCACCGCGCTGATAGAGGGCCCACAACGGGCGGGTGGGTGACGCAACGGCGCAGAAGGGGAAGTGGAGGGGGGGGCCAGGTGTTTTCGCAAATTTCACTTTACGACGCTCCTATTCGTCCGATTTGCATGATTGTCACGGCGTTGGATTCAGGAAGCATGTCGCCATCGTGCTATAAAGCCACATTTTTAAATTTGTTCTCGGAAGTTTGAGACCTAATTTCAAATTCGCGTTTTTGCTAGATTTTTGGAAAATGGTCATCGTAGCGTAAATTTGATTTCAAAAAGGCGTCAAATGCCGTTTACAAATCGAAAATCGGACCATTGGTTCAGACGTTATCAGTAAAGTAAATTCCCCTGTGATAGTGCTGCGATCTATTAAATTATCCTACAAGTATTTTTCGGTGCATTTAGCCTTAACAGCTTTTCATCAAACACATTTGTCGTAATAACAGTTGGCTCGTAATAACTAATTGATAGAAGCTGAAAAATATCACGTCCACCATCAGCAACCAAATATGGTTTACTGGTATGAGTTAAGCTAGTTGTAGTGATTGGTGTTAAACGAGGCAAAACGAATAACTTTAGTAGCACCTTAAAGCATGTGCAGCTATCTTACGGCGCTACTTCCGCCTACATGTTTGAACAGAGAAACAGCTGACACGAACGAGCCCAAGAGACTGGAAGAATTGCCAAGGAAAAATATGAATTGATATAATATGAGCAATAAATGTGTATAGAATAATACTTAAATAACAGTGAATCTTGAATCGAGTTTAATTGCGAATATCCGTTCAGTGGGCAATTTGTGCGTAGTAAAGCCAATGGCAACCATAATGAAAGTAAGAACCTGCACGCTTTTGCTTACCTACAGCTAACGTAAAACAAGGCAAATTCAATTCAATTCAAAAGTGATTATGGCTGATAATCATCTAAATATAATGCGTGTTATTTGACCGTGACACTTTATTTTATTGCACTTAAGGAAATATTAGGATAAATCATATTAGTAGCAATGGGGCAGAAAGAAGTAACAAACATTAAAATGATGTAATTTATAGGACTAACTTTTTATTGTAGTGTATATAGCTAATAATATAAATGTTGTGGTATATGGTATGTAATAATGAATTATTTATTAATGAATCTATAAATTGAACTTTTGCTAATCACGACTGATAAGCTGCCGTAAAATTGTTCTCGTACAAAATGGTAACCCCAAAAGCTTGTAGTTTCACTTTTGCCCAATACATTGGAGTGCTGTGAATTTCAACCGATAACAGCCAATAACAGGGTACACGAAATAACTGTTCCTGCAAATAACAGTTTTGCACTATTAACTGTTCATAAATAACAGTTTAGTTGTTAACAGAACATCTCTAGTTGAAATATGACTCCGCGAAGCTCATCGAAACAATAACATAACAAGTGATCAACAGAATCGTAGGAAAGCAGCGTCGCAAACGCATCGTAAACTAGTAGTAATATGAAAACTCCCGAGTCGTTGAAGGTAAACGAAGCAGAATTACGCATTGTGACGGAAACTAAGACGAAAAATTGTATTTTAAAGAGCTCTGAACTGTATTAAATGATATGAGTAATAAGTAAAATAAATCAATAAAGAAACAAAGAAACTGGTACTGCAAAACAGTGAAGGCAGTGCTTCTCCCTTTTATTCTAGTAGATTAAAATAGATCCACAGAATAGTGGTGGTTGATTTGATTCTTCAAATGCAAAGTGGAGAAACCAGTTTCCGCTGTCAGAGGAGCAAGAAACTGCACAAATGTTACCATCATTATACAAATTATTGTTCATGATATTATCTTAACATATTATGGCTCAAAATAACTTTCTTGGAACGTCAAATGCAATGATTTATAAAACACATTTAGGTTTCCATTTCTCAAAGCCAATTTAATTTTGTTTACTATCACAATCGTGATGAGACGTGGTATGCGAGGTGAATCTCGGTTTTCTTACCCAATTCTGCGATGTTGCGGAATATTGTCCCTGCTCTTTGCATGGCTCTTTCATTGCTCTTTGAATGGTCAACGACAATTGAAACATATTTTGTGGTATTGATAAATTGGCTGCCCAGGAAAGTGTTACGCCGTTATTACGCATCATATAACCTGAAGTGAATAACTTGAATGTAACTGAGGGGTGCGGTGTCAAAAATATCACTTGTGTATTGTATGTTTATGGTAATACATGTAAATAACTATTACAATTCGCTTATATATATATATATATATATATATATATATATATATATATATATATATATACACTAATGGTATATGTTATAACATAATTTCCTAATGCATGTATATTCCTAACTATTAAAGTTTTAAGTCGAAGATTAGCTTAGATAAGAATTAAATATCACTTGGGTAACTTCGTAATGTGAGATTTATGACCACACGTACATTGGCAAAACCTTAGCATATTTGACTCTCATTTATGTCATAGAAGGTTGTAAAACTGATTCTAAGCCATCCTGTTTATTGATGTCTTGGTGCACACGTATTGTATGTCAAGACTTTCTAGTTTCGAGAAAACAAAGTTTCTGAAGTTTCGAAATGTGCAGTTAATTATGAAGCTACAATGTCTGCTTTCTGTAAAAAAGAATAATGTGTCTGATACAGACATACAATCTTTGTGAACTAGTTAGATACGAACGAGAGGTTTCCAAAAATTATTTAAATTCAAATATGATCATGCAATATGCAATCGATATATTTATGACCCGAATAAAAAAAACGAAACCAGAGTATTCCAGACCCCGTTACTGACTATTATATTTTATAACAATTTTACGATAGTGTCCTTACCCTAAAGACTACCCTAAATAGCGTTATCACATTCAAAACACAAGATAATCGTTAGCCTTCCCAGAAACTGTAATATCGCTCACACGCGAAGCGAGGCTCGAGGAGGAGTATGTGCCCCAAGGTGAAACTTGCAGAAATTTGTCGCGCGTCGCCTCGTGCTCCAGATACCCCAAGACTTCGCGCCACTCCCCTCCCCCCTCCCCCAAGCGGGGGTTTCGCCGCCAGTGCACGGCGCGAGGCGAGACAAGGCGGAGGGCGCCCGCGACCGCGACCGCAGCGCTCGGGGCTGACACCTCGGCGACACACGAGGCGGGCGCCAGGCGCCGCGAAAGGTGGTGTTAATAACACGCAACATCACATCCACACGCCTTTTTACCTTCTCGCCCTTGCTGTCTAAGGAAAGTCATGTAATCGTGCGCCGGAAAATAGCAGAAAAACTCTTATACCCTGGCCCTGGTAACGAGAAAGCGGACAAATTCTGTTGCAAAATGAAGAAATAAAATCACTAACTCGTGGTGTAGCCACAACCCATGTTTTGTGGGTCCTTGATATCGAAAAATCGAATGACGGCAACACTTCTCATGAACGTCAATGAACCCAACTAAAACGATTTAGGTTGTTCATTAATTCTAATGTACGTGCATTATTATGAGTTACACGCATTAAAATGTTCGAATCAGTGATATTGGAAGAGAAACCATTACTAGTATTAATTTCGTCATATATGTGCAAGCAATGATCGTGTTAAAATGTTCATTATTAACCAAATCCTATTACACTGTAGAATTTCGTGGTTTTAAGACAATTCTTTAAGGTTCCTGCTTCGGAAGTACGTTTCAATTCCAGAATACCATTATTCCAGAAAAACAACGATTTTAGGGAGGACTGCCGGCTGAATGTGGACACGCAGAAATGGGCGCACTTGTCGGCCGTGGCTAAAGAAAGGAGAGCGAGAACAGCGCTCCCTGACAAATCTCCAGACGCGCCACAAAGCCCCACATTCCCGCCTGCGTCGTAGGATTAACGCCTACGCAGGCGAAGGCACAGGGCCCTCTGACGGAAATGTCTCGCAGAAATAAGATAAAAATACAGAGAAACGAGGGAGAAAAAACCCTCTACAAAATTCCAAGCAAACCAACCTGCATTCCCGAGAAAGAGCACGTCCTGTGGATATCATCTAGATAGCAAGATCGAATTGTACCACTATTTAAAGAAAAACTGTTGTGATGAGCCGCTCTGATCGGTAGTATCTTGACTTTTCCGATTAATACCAGACGAATACCGGAGCAGTACGTCAACATACGGGCCATGGACCGTGCGCAATCTTTCCTTCCTCTTTCTTGTCCCATCACACACACATACACTCACCTTACATAAACACACGCACACATACATTTACATGCATTACACTGCGACACATGTCGGGAGACCGGTTGGGAGTATAAAGTTTGCCCTGGCTCTGTACTTGGGGAGACAGCTCGAGGGAGAAATCTCCGCAAGCCAGGAAACGTCGGCGCCGGATCTCACCCTCCTGCAGCGGAGGAACACCACCACCTGTCGGGATAAGCCATTTAATGTACTGACGGGATCGGTAATAGCAGTTGACTGGCCCGAAACATCAGTCAAACAATTGAACGCCTCGGCCTTCAGAAGCTCAGGATTGAAAGCCGATACGGTAATAAGCATTTGTCCCTTGTCTTTCGTGTCTCTGCGCTCTGACACAAAGTCTCGCGTTCCACTGAATCCACAACCCAGACGTTTTCAAGTGGTAGTGTACCAATGCACTATTGTCAGTAATACGCTGTAGCTGAAGAAAAGATACCAAGACTTTTTATTCATAATTCTGTACTGTTATATTGGCATAACGGCACCAACAATAAGCATGTAAAGTCGATCTTGAAGGCCGGTGTTTTTTGAGGATTTTAACAAATCAATGAAAAAAATGAGTTGTAGCTAAAGATGGTATATCCCTATTCCAAAAAAGCTATTGACTATTTAGATTTTATTAGAAGACGGTATCCCGAAAAGTATTCAAGGACACACGGTATTATGATATCGTACATAACGGTCTTGGTTTAAACCAATGCCACGGTTTACATACTTCAACCGTATCTGTCAACCGTAACAACAATCTCATTAAACCTCGCTCTCAGACATAAACCTCTAATACCAACGAAAGATTCATTCCTTGTTGCCCATATTGTGTGGAAAACAAAAATTTGACAGTATGTGACTTAAACACTTTTGACTATGCCTAAAGGTCATCGTGACCATCTAGGTATACCACAAACTAACGCATAATTCATTCCTGTTTATTATTCCATTCTAAATATGAATCCTGGAATTTACCTCTAACTTTTCCCAACAACCGCCCGGCGTCACAATTTCAAACCAACCCTAAAAGCGGCTGGAAATTCGTTGACTGACAAATCGCCTATCGACCGTGACCGCTTCCGTTTGAAGTTAACCGCCGGCAGCAGAGGCGGCAGCCGCGACTTCCCCAAGGTCTCATCAATGCTTCACCTGCCAGAGCATCAAGAGGCCATACCACCACTGGCCGAGGCGCTTCCCGTGAATCGAAAAGGCATGCGCTACAATTTGTAGAGGCGTTTTTATGGAACATGTCAACCGTATCTTTCAACTTTAATGTATGGTTGGCGTGTGGTATGTAGCATATTATAATCCCCTGCGTACAAAAAACGATGTCTTCACAACTATTCCCTTAGCCTATAACCACACTTTCATTCGATAGGTTACGAATGATGGTGTGTTTTCAATTCAAGACAAAGAATTGGATTGCACTAGCGGTAATTCAAGTGCCGTATTATGAAGCATCAACCAAATAAAAAAAAATCTACTAATTTTGAGGTTACAAAGGATTATTTTTTTTTAAAAATACAGGTCACTATTACCTTACGGTCCTTAGGCGATATTATCTCAGCTATTCCTATTTTCCGTACCCATTCCAGGGATCTCAGACTTACCTCTTCTCCAGTCGTGGGGATTGCAGAGGTGTCTCAGGGCATGAACTGAAGTCCTCCAGCGCCTCCGACCGGGAGGTCCTGGGTTCGAGTTCCCACGCCAGCTAGATAGCTAGATTCAATCCAGCCGCTGCCTGGAGGAGAGTTCTAGGTGCTCTGATCGGTAGTTTTCCGTTGTTTCTCCGATCAACACCAGACAAATCCCGTAATAGTCTAACAAATGGGTTCCGGACCGTGGCGATCTTTTCTTCCTCATCCTTGCCCTATCGTCAATCCTTAATTACACACACACACACTAACATGCACTACACTTCCACACATAGTGGGTGACCACGCAGGAGCTTAGGGCGTGTGCCGGCTGGGACGGGGTTACGCTACTGGAAGATACCTAGGCATAAGCAAAAACACCGCAAACCGACGTGTAGCCTGGCGCCGGATCTCACCATCCGGCTGGGAAGGAACACCGCCACCTTCCGTGATGGAAACATTCACTACACGAACGGGAGTAATGCTCATGGACGTTGACGCGACTGGAAGTGAGTAATAATCAATCAATCCTGTCATAGTCCTCTGCCCCGTTGCCCTCTGCCCCTTTGTGCCGCCATTAGACCGCCCTCCGCATCTCCTTCCTGATTTAGTCTGTAGGCACATCTTCGCCAGTTTTCTGTTTCTTGGAAATTTTTGACTACCCCACTGCTCCATCTCTCTCATAACGAATCTTGAGAAAGTATGAAGTGTGAAGAAGGTTGCTGAAAGCTGATACATTGTGGTTTGACAGTACAAACTTCAATGTTTTAGTTGGGATTTGGACTCGCTATCTTTCGAGACGAGAAAGTTATATTGCTACTGCTAATATTTTTAGAAAAATATAAGCCTGGACGTATGCTGATTTTTAAGGGTCTAAAATGAAAAATATGCGAAAGAATGTAAGTACAATTGAGAAAGAAAACTCTTAATTCCGCTGGAAAACCCAAAACATATATTGTCATCCACCTGAAATAAAGCCACGAAACCTTTTCCTAGAATACTGATTCTCAGTTATTTAACACTTTAATCCTAAAGTGGCTAGGAAAATCCATCCTTTGTGTGAATCAGAATAATCAATTACAATAAAAAGAAAACAAAAATTCACAATAACACTCTACTAGGAAGAGAAAATAACACATGTTACATTTATATATAAAATCTATAAACCGATAATATCGGACGACATATTAAATTCTCCGTAAAGAGAATAGATTCATGGAAAGCTATAGCTATCGTCAATTTATCCCAAAGTGTTTGGACGTGTTTCTTTGTAACACCATTTGTTTCAAATAAATTGTTTTTTTCAAAAATTGTAGTACAATCTCATCTATATACATTACAATTGCGTTTCATCAATGATTTTTTATGCCAACTGGGGCGACCCGTCCATTCTGAACATGGACGGGGTGGTGCGGAGACCCGTCTATGATGGTCAATGGTAGGACGACATGTTGCCCCGGAAATAGAATTAGGAATAATAAGCTGGGTGGTTACATACAACCAAACTACTACTAACGATTTTCTGTTAATCTCTTGTGTATATTTCAAGTTACACAATATATTTAATTCTTATTATTCCTTATACATTAATTTCTTGTACTCAATAAAGAAGAATCTTAATTACGAAGCGAAGCAGATCCATAACAAGGAAACGCTCTCCTCGGCAAACTAAAACTTAATTTAAAAATAGACAAAGAATAAACTATGATTTTAACCGCACCTGAGAACGATCATTTAATAAATCAAAATGTAATAAACAAATTTCGAAAACATAATTTTTCACACAAAACGAAAGTTTGCTTTACCTCGGATCTTTTTGTCACAATGAAAAATTATTTTTCTACATACGTAACTACTTTCATACAGAGATAAGTTTAGAAGGTTACCATGCTTTTTCCTCGTATTTTGTTTCTAATTTTGTAGTCAATTAGTTCTTGAATGAATTCAGTGAGATTGTGAAAGAATGGGAACATATGAAAAAATGTTCTGTGAAGGCAATCATGAATACACAGGCTTGATCGGAAGACAAAATAGGCAGGCTAGTAGAAGATAAAGATAGAAATATGATTAAAATATGATGTTGAATTCTTACCAAAGTATGAAGGAGATATAGAATCACAACCACCACTTTGCTTCATATGAAAGCGTCTGACCAAAAATACCCTCTATGTGCATCAAGCAAAGATGATGGTTTAGCACGATGAGATGATGGCAACCACCATCTCGTAAGTGGATGGAAAATAACTATCAAGGTGTACTTTTACTACAACTACGGGTATTATAGATAATAGTAGTGGTGTTACTACAGCACACACTTTCTGGCTTTATTTGCAATTTTTGCAATTTTCGAAAATTCAAACGCCCTGATATCGAAAAAGTGCATAAATCTCGTTCCTACATATGGTAAATTACTTCTTCTATGGCGTTGGTTAGTAATAAGTCCCATTTTGTGACTCCCTGATACCGAAACTTCGGTTTACGGCCAAACATCTGACTTGTCTATCTGTCCGTCCGCTTGCCGTGCGCCTGTCCGTCTGATGTCTGACGCCTAAACCGATCAGACTATTTTCTTCCAAATTGATATCTCCGATTGATGTGGACGAATGCAAAGCGTTGGGTATTTGAAGCGGATATTTTGATATTGAGGATAGCGCGAAAATTCAATATCTTCAAAATTTTCTGGAATGCGGTTCCAATTCTTTTTATTTTTTTCTCAGATAGAGCAGTTGACATTATCGTTGATTTTTCTGAATTTACGAAACTTGCAAGCGTCACAAATAATGCAAGAATATATGTGCTGTTGTAGTACCACTAGTTTACATTTTAAGTTAATGATTACGGCCCAGTAATGTTTCTTGAATATAAACTGATGTGCGGATGATCATTTACGCACAGAACATTTTTTCAAGATCTTCCTCAGTCTAAATTTTGTTTTGTTTTAATATCCCCTGTGTGTGCGTCTTTTCCTCACTCGAGGTACTTACAAATTGATTCTCTTTGCTCTTAACGAGAACAATAATTTTCAGCATTATTTGGAGGCGCGTCGAATCCTTATCATCAGTATGAATGCGAATCTTGAATTTCTTACGTCCTGTCTATTTTCGATTCAAATGAATGTTGTATAACAATTAAATATATTCACAAATGTAAACCACATTTTTAGTATATTAAGAAATCTTGTAGAGATTATCTGGAGGAATTGTGCACTTTGGGAAAAAATTAACTGCAATTAAATTTTTGTTTTTAATCTATCAAAAAGTGTATATGAATGTTACGGTCGTTAATACAGATTCATTATGCTTTGAGTACTCCTACGTGTTAAATATTTCGTATATTACTATAATACAAATGTTATGTAATTTTTGTTGTACGCTGTATAACGAGAAGAATTAATATAATTGGTAGGATTCAAAGGAATCAATGAGGGTTATGAATAATTAGGATGAAATGGATTTGAAAATTCAATTCAGAATCTAAAGATTCGCGGATTTAGGTTGACGAAATCTTCCAGTTCGAATATTTCCCGAGTGTTAGCGACGATTCATGAATTCGGACTCGGTCAATCCCGTGGGGCAAATACTTCCTAAATTCGGCCGTCGCACCCACGTGCAATCTACTCTCAATGAACGCCCCAATGGCGCAGCTTTAACCCTGGCAGGTCACACGCGGGCCGTCGCCAACCCCGCCACCGACACAGGTGCCGCCCCGGCTGCCTCCCAAATCACTCTCGCCCCGACACCCGCAGTCCCCTCCCCCAGTCGCCACCCCCGCTCTCGCCATCGGCCGCTCGCCCACGTCCGTCGCCACTGCCTCTACCGCCCACCCCCGATCCAGCCGCCTCCTTAACTCGCCTCCGTCGCCGCCGCCTTTACTTCGATTGATCCCGCGCGTGTCACATGCTGAGTTCAAGAGCCCCGTAAGTGTAGTGCATGTTTTATCGCGAGAGGGGAGGTATTATTCCGCCGCTGGAGGGCGAGATTCGGCCAGACCGACGTTGGCTGCAGGGGCCGACCAGGTATGTTCCACCGGTGACGTAGCTCCTACTGGTCTACCAAGAAATGCGGTAGTGTGCTGCATGTGAGTGTGTGCAAGTAAGAACATAGAACAAGGAAGAGGAAGGAAAGACTGCGCGCGGACCGCCGCGGTATTCGAAAGGTGTTCATCGGAAATACAATCGAAAACTACCGACCAGATCAGCCGACCGCTAGAATTCCCCACCAGACAGGAGCTGAATTCGACTTGGCTGTCTACCTAGTGCCGAAAAACCTGCCACCGTCCGGACTTGAAGCCTAGAACTTCCCTAACAGAGGCACTGCATTTACCATCGCCCCGTCCATCTGCCGCAAACCGCACCCCGCCTGGTGCCATCCCTTACCCCAACCGCCGCCACTCCCTTTCCTGCCCTCTCCATCACCCAGCAACGCCAGCTCTCCCGCCAGAGCCGTTCCCACCGCCCGCTTCAGCCACCTCTCCCATGCGGGTGCCCCTCCCCGCCCCGTACACCCCCCGCTTGACGCGACGCCGTTTATTTGTTTCCATTACCACCCGGTGTTTTCGGCGGACCCGGCCCGTCCCGCGCAGCCAGCGCTGAATTCTCTGGCGGCCCTTCGGAGCTCCCTGAGCCAGCCGGCGACGCCCTGCACGCAGTGGGCGCGGCGTAAAAACATTTAAATTCAGAACACAAAGCGGGGTTTATCCTCATTTAACCATTCAACTCGGGTTCTTTATTACCTACGTGGATTCTCTTTGGGGTCAGATTTGACTCCAAACGTTTTACCCAACAATTTATCTGTATTTCATGCACGGATGTTTTTTGATATTCTTAATTAAGAAAATATATTTGCTTCATTTACTATATCTTTCTAAAAAAACAAGTACTATTTGCAGAAAAAATATTCTACCATGTTCTTCCGTACCATGAAAATACAAAACTACTAACTCGTAATAGACAAATGTGCTAGATTTTAATTCAGAATCAACGTAATATTATAAAACGGAAATGGACACGTTTTTATACTTTTCATATAATTTAGACGTGTAACGTGGATTCTATTTGGGAACATTTCTGACCTAAACAGCAATAAAAAAAATTACTTGAAACTAAGAAAACTTAAAAATCTGAAAAGTTTTCAACACATGTAAAACTGTATATAAATAGCAGATCTAAAAGAAGTTCATTTGAATTAACTTTCAGTGTTTGCAAAACATTATTTGCGCCTGGGGTAAGAAAAGACCCCAAAAGTCTAAGGTTTAAATAGGGTGTTAGGTGTCTGTACTTTGTGTTTCGCGTCTTCGTTTAAATATGTGAATAATTACAACATATTTAATTGACCACATTTTCAGTAGTAGATCTGTTCAGTAGATTGTAGGATTCGTCGTGTGTGACTTGCGAAGTAACATGAAGCTACCATCACAAAGTCTTAAGTTACTTTACCCGAACACCATCGAATATTTCTCACACTCAGTAACTAATAAAGTTGTATTTTAATTTAATACTTTGGATTAAAGTATCAGAAAAAAATCTTAATTAACAAGGTAAAACTGTTTTAATATGTTCAATATCAACTAAGATAATTGCTATTTTAAATACATAAATACATGCATAACTGAAATAAAGTGTTTAATACCACAAAAAAAGTACCTCAAACTTCCGACAGAACATTCATTTCTTTGACAGTGAGATCAAAAAACTGCCCTCTTTGATAACATTTGCAATGTCATGTTGCAAAAGATCGATATTGTTGATTGAAATAAGTTTTGGGAGTCTCTGATACTGAATTTTTGTTTAAAAACTACTTGTTTGACCGTCCGACAGTCAATCGATTAGTCAGTCCATTGAAATTGTAAAATTACGAATCTTCGGAAATTGCAAATTCGAATCTCCTGCTCTCATTTTGCTGAAGACAGATTTTCACAAAATGTCTGAAGAATTAGTAGGGCAGAAGTTGCAATTATATAATATTATTCATCCTTTAAAATAATTGGGGAAAGTGAGTGCTATTTAGCTCCACTCGTTCAATTTTTGGTTCTCATTCTCAACTCAAATGCTTCCGGCAGTGATCTGGATGTCTGATTTTCATTTCAGCGTACGTCTTAAAGAGATTCGGAGGATTAAAGAAGCTTTTGAACGGTTTATAATATTTTCTGAATGTACAACCTTATCGTCTGTGGGTAATATTTGTTTGAATCTATTTAGTATAATGATGAAAAAAAAACGGTGTTAATATTTTGGCTGACTGATAACTTTTCTTAAAACCATCCGATTATCTGTTGCTCTGTCAGTCACTCAGCTTGTCACTCAGTCTCTCACTCAATCACTGAGTTAGTCACCGAGGAAGTCAGTCATTGAGACAGCCTGTTGAGATAATCCGTTAGTTCGTCAAACAGTTATTTAGACAGTCTTTTGAAATAGTAAAAATGCGAATCTTGGAAAATTGAAACTTCGAGTCTCCTGCGCGTCTTTAGATAAGAGATCTTCACGAGAGGGATAAAAAATTATTATTAATATTATACAAGTTGCAATATTATAATATTATACAACCGTTACAAACAATAGAAGAAAGTGTGCGCTTTTATAGAAACTCGTTTCATTTTTGGTTCCATTCGGTCTACTCTCAATTCCCCCGCTGATTCGCTAAATGTATGTAAATTAAGTGGTTAGGCGGAAGAGCAGGCCCTATGGCCTGAGCCTCGCCATTAATAAAGACATTATTATTATTATTATTATTATTATTATTATTATTATTATTATTATTATTATTATTATTATTATTATTATTATTCGCTGGCGCCTTCGGGCCCATTGCGGCGCGGGGGCGTCGTCGCCGAATCGGAGGCAACGCTCCGCGTGGCGCGGCGCGGAGTCACGACGCAGGCGAGGAGAGCGCCACCTGCGCTTTCGGCGGATGAGCGCTAACAAATGGGCGCCGCGCTAACGAATGGCGGGGAGCGCTCGCTATCGGCGGGCGGGGCGGGGAAGATCGGGGCGGGGCGGCGGAAAAATTAAAGTGCTCCGAAGCCCACGCGCTGGCTTTTCGTTTGGCGGGGAGGCCGCGTGATCGAAGGTGCCCGCCTCGGTGGAGCAGAGGATTGGGGCAACAGAGCCGGGGTTGGAATCTCGCGTATGGCACCGGCTTTTGGGGTGGATTGATTCGTGTTTCCGGGCGCGTGCCGTCAGTGTAGAGCACATTCTATGGCGGGAGTTAGAGATGGTCTTTCGCCAGAGGGTGACGGCATCCGGCTCCGACCTACACGTTGGCTTGCGGGATTTCCCCAACCAGGGATCTCCCGTGAGCGGAGTAACACCACATTTGGGACAAGCGACTGATCTCCTCGCATCAGTGACAGTGTAGTGCATTAAAGTGTAAGTGTGTTTAAGAAAGGCCGTTTGGCGAGGGAAGCGCTCTGCCATTCGCCTGGTTTGATCGGAAAACCACGGAAAACCACCTATCAGAGCTGGCTATGTAATCCGAGAAGAAATTCCTGCCACCGCCGGGACCCAAACCCTAGCACCTTCAGGTGACAGGCAGGCACTCAGGTGATGCCCTCAGCTACCTACACCCATGTAAAGCAACACAATTAGGATATAAGAGTCATCCACGATGTAAATTTCACAGTTTGATTTGAATATGTTTATTTTTTTATAAGTTCTTTAACAATATTTATTTATAAGTTCGCTAACAATACCATATTCATTAATATATTCGAGAATATTAAGATGTACACTACTTGAACCTTTTTACCAAACGCATGAATTTGGTGTCAAAACCAGCTCATTCATGCAGATTTTACGTGGGAAACTATTATCTCTCGTTCACTGGAGGTTCGATACGAACGAAAAACGTTCTCGTCACATTTTAGGTGGGAATAAGCTGGATTTGAATATTATTTCGTGAGAATATGAGCTACGCCTTAAAGGTATAACAAATATAAAATGACACGAGGCCGAGAGGCCAAATGACCCAATCGTACGAGTAAAATAAAATCATTTTTGCCTTGTGTGACGTACACCATCTTTTTAAACAGCCTTACATATGTTCATTTTTATTTCAACCATTCAAAATTCTAAGTTACATTCAGGTCAGTAGTAGCTGATGCAATCAAAGGAGGGAATTTTTTCCCCCTTTTTTTCCCGTTGAATTCACAGATTTATTTGAACATTTGAGCATCGTTCTATTTTAGAACTCATGCTAAAAATTGAATTTTAAGCATTCTCAACAAGAAGATTTCTAATTAACAAGGGTCTAAAACAATGGCTATTTTATTCAATATCTCCCTAGTGAGAGCTCTACGTAACTGGCACAGAAAATTTTCAGGTTTGGAAATAAAAATTGGAGACGACATCTTTCACTCCTTTCTATTTGCTGACGGCCAGGTAATATTTGCTCAAGATGATGAGGATGTAGTGTATATTCAAAGAAAGCTGAAAATGAAAAAAAAATAGGGAGAAGAATAAATATAATTTCAATGCAATGGACATGTTCAAAGAATGTTGAAATACAGATTGCCACACAAGATCTTAAAGTAGCAATCAGCTTAGAGGAGAAGAAGAAGAACAGTTTTAGAATGGGAAAAGTACATCCAGGAAGCTATGGAAGCCAGGATTGAGAAGATCAAGGCACTGACCAAAGTTTACCTTGTTTAATCATCAATAGCAAAGTTTTGATAAACAAGGGAAACAGGTGGTTTCCATAGCAAAAACAAATCACTTAAGAGTCGCATATTAATGCTATTCCGGGTGGCGTAGTGCAAAACGATTTCACTGCAGTTCCTCTGACCAGGACATCCTAGGGTTTGGATCCCGAGGTTGTAGGACTTTGTAGCGTAGTGACATAGCTACGTCGACTTTCGACGCTACACAAGATGGAATGCAACCGCGGTTTCGGGGAGAATTCTAACGGTCGTCTTCTCTCATCGATAGTTTTCTGTTATTTCTCCGATCACTACCGTTTTTATTGAGGGAGGTGGCGGTAGTCTTCTCCCACTGGATAGCGAGATCCGGCGCAAAACTAAACGTCTGGTAGCGGGGATTTCCCGAATCAAGTATCTCTCACCAGTGGAGCACCTAAGTTCTAAACTCCCGATGTGTGTGTGGTAGTTGGTTGTGCATGTGAGCGTATGTGTTAATAAGGGGCGAAGATAGGACAAGAAGAGAAGGAAATCTCGCGTGCTTCCTTGGCCCGTTTATGACGTAACTGGTCCGGCATTCGTATGGTATTGGGAGGAAAAGTAGCGATCGGAACAGTCGGCCGCTAGAATTCTCCACTCAGCGGATGAATTCGTCCTGGGGATGAAGCTAGTGTTGAAACTCCTGCCACCGCCGGGATTCGAACCCTAAACCCTTCCTATCAGGGGCCCTGCAGTGACATGAATTGTCGTCCTGAGCCACCCACGTCGCTCCGCCGTTGACGCCATTGGCGATCCACTGACAGTGTTATGAGGCGGAGGTCGCCCTGGGTGAGCGAGTCTCAGCGCGAGCGTCTCGCGGCCCCTCTGAGGCTGGCCACAACAAAGTACAGGTCATTGTTTAATACTAACTAATTCCTCATTAATTACCATAATTTTAAATAAATCACGCCAGCGATTATTTAAAAAACTTCAGAGGGAAGCTATCTAGCCACACTAACAAAAGATCGCAGAAAATATGAAGAAATCTAACAATGAATTACCACTTAATTTTTCCATTCTGATATATTAACAATTAATTGTTTACAAAAATTAAAAAATGTGAACCAAAACCAACAGAAAATCAAAGAAATCCTAACATGTTTTCCTACCAGCAAACCGCAATGTCCTAATGCTAATTAAAAGGCGGCGACGCAGCGCCACGCGACGGAGGGGGCGGGGGAGGGGGGAGGGGGGAGAGGGAAGGGAAGGGGAGGGTCGCGCACGGAGCGTCGCGGCTTGACCCGGCGCGCAGCGTCGCCATCATTAAGCGGCCCTCATAAATGGCCTTTAGTGCTCCTCGGGGGCGTTACGATCGCCTGCGCACCCGGCGCCGCCCCCTCCCCTCCGCGCCCTCGCCGAGGCCACGCGTTCTTACGCACCACCGCGAACGCAGGCGGCGACGCATTGAACGTCCTCCAGAGACATTCGTTATCGGAGACGAACCGACACGACCGGGAGAAGCGGCGGAGGGCATCAACTGCTGTCAGCGCAGTGCTTCTCAATGGGAGATCCTAGGTTTCGTTCTGATCGTTGGCAGGATTTTCAACACTAGATATATAGCTAGGTCGAACTCAGTCGCTGCCTGGAGAATTATGGCAGACGCCGTCTCTGATACATGGATTTCCCTGGTTTCTTCGATCAACACCTGGTGAATGCTGGAGCAGAGCAGTAACAAACGGGCTTTGGGTTCTATCCTCTCCCTTACTTTCATACAACACACGTACATGTAATACACAACTATACATGTCCGTGGACTAGTCCCGGATGGGGCGGTACCATGTTGGTGGGAGATTCCTGATTGTGGATTCACCGCCACTTTGTAAGGAAACATGCACTACACTTACGGGACTAACGACGTTGGAAGTTGACGCACCTGAAAGCACTAATTAATCAATCTAATCAATCAATTAACGAATCAACTCGTGAAGATGGACTTCACCTGTTGTCTCTGCTGTCATCTCTGTTGAGAAGTAAGTAGCTTTTTAGCCTTTTTATTGCGCAGTTGGTTGCTTTTCTGTTAAGCAATCCGATGTCTTCTGTGTCGATCAGTCATTTTCCTTCTCTGCTGACCACTCGATGGCCTTCTGTACTGAGTAGGCAGTTGTCTTCTCTTCTGAGCAGTTGCCCGCCTTCGCACACTCAGCTTGCATTTATTTGGTAATATGCAGCTACCGCATTATTTTTCCCAAGGCAGCTCTTTCGCTCCCATGGTGACCGCATTCTATATTGGCTCCCAAAGATTTATACTCGCGAGTGAATTTATCTTGCTCTCAATCTAATCGTTGGTCAAGGTAATGAGATATCGGACTTTTCGCACCTAAACTCTTGTTTTCTATGAATCGTTCATATATTGTTCAGTGAGTCTTGACGTTTTCCGCGGATCCACGCCGCGTGAACCTTTTTCAACTCCAGGACGAACTCTTCAGCCATTCGGAAGCAGAGAGCGTTCGCAAGAAACGTGAGCATTGGCGCTGACTGCCCAGGACGCCCATCCAATTTCGGGAACACGCGAACCTTTACTCCACGCCCGATCTCCAAAAAGACAGCGTTTCAAAGAGCACTTCAAACGCACTTTTGCTTCAATCATTGAATCTGAAGAGACTTTTCATGAGCCCATTGTGAAACCTGTTTCACTGATGCAATCACCCTTTTTATGGTGAAGTAATTTGTTTTAAAAGCATCCAAACCACTAATATAAACAATCCTTCAGATGCTAGCAGTTATCTTGGTATTCCAAGCGCTTGGCTGGCGAACTGTTGGTTTTGAGACCTAATTGATGTTCTTGAAGATGGAAATGAGAAATTATATTCATTACTTTGATCTTTTGCTGCATTTTTACTGCGAAATAATTAGGAATAAAAGCACACATATACACTTCAGTATGATTTCAAAATCTTGAGTTCGTATGAGAAAGAAGCGAAAGAATCAATAGTAAAGAAGAGTTCAAATGATATTCTTACTTGTTAGGCCAAAAAAATAAACGTTCCTCCGCAAACCACTAAAACTAAATACAATCATCTGTCCGTGAAGGCATTTGAGACTCCTCATTTTTGGATGAAATCAGTAACTTTTACAACCAAGAACCTCGAATCAGCTTTGTTCATCACATGACATGAAAAGTAAAGCTCCTTTCAATCTTCTCCCAAACGCCACTGAGTATTGACTATGTCATTATATAAATAGAAAATATATCAATCAGTTAATAAGATTTCGTAGAATCAATTCAAACTTTATATTTTATGCAATAAAGGACAATTGTTCAAGTAAAATACCGCGCCGCTTTATCCAAATAATTCCTAAATATTTATCTCTTACACGTCCCTCTATTCTCTTGGCAAAAATTCTTCCTTTTAATCTTCGTTAATTAAAAAAATATTCTTATAACAAGTAGTAAACATACTAAACTTTGATTAAATGCATTTGAGGTAGACCTACTGGCTCATTACCGCAACTAGCAACGCAGGTCTCAAGTTGTTGCCCTGAATATTGAGTTGAGTAGGAACATTTTTTAAAAAATGGAAAATTTTGTGCGCAAGGTGTGAAAAAGAAAATTTGACAAGTGCTGAGATGGACATACAAATAATACAAAGATTGATTCATAATTAATATCTGTTAAGTACGACCTTTATTTCCACACATCAGGAACAATGACTCCTATCCACATTTACCTCTCGACTCCTCAATTGTATGTGAGCAATTGGGAATAATTTATCATCGCAGTTCTATACTTTCTGAATGTTCTAAGTCAGGCCGACTGCTCGAGAGCCACCTCCCGGCACTCAACGCGTCCGACCAAACGGCGCCGTTCCGCCCTCGCAAGACACGTCGTTCCCACCCCTCGCACGAGCGCGCCCGCTCCGGCCCCGTCCCCCGTTGAAGTCTCCCCGACGTCAGAGGGCGGGCAGGCGACGCCGCCATCTCATTCCAGAAACACGGAACCCTGCTCCTCGTTCTTGCTCTCCTCTTTCGAAGAAGGGACTTCGCGAGGATTTTCATTTAGGCGATGGGGTCGAAATTTAGTTCATAGATTTATAAACAGGTCGTGTCGGAACCGCACATAATCTCTAGAATAATTTGTAACGGTTATGTAAAATAATAATTTTGCAAGTTAATCCTTCTATGTTTCAGCCATCTTGCAAACAATTTCAAGAAAAGGAAATATTTTTTTAGATATATTATAAATTCAAATCTTTAGTTTGTTTGCCAACGCAAATGCGGTTTTTGCGACTCGGGAGCAACCATTTTCGGTTTTAAAATGTTGGAAACCTCGACAGATGGTGTCTAATTGATAATTCAACTATGTATAATAAAATAATGTTTTTGACGTTAAATAAATAAATTATGTAATCATGGATAAAAACAAATGCGCGAGAAATTTGAAAAAAAACAACTTATATTTAAGTTTTGTAAATTCGAAAGTTTTAATGACCTGCTTACACTCTATTTAAGGAACTAATTCAGGCCAGCACGCGATTATTGGACAGATTTTAATAATTAAATTTCTGAAAGACTGAAATGTACTCTTACGCCAGCTACAGGGCCGAGAGCCAGCTATTATTATATGAGAAGTATTAGTCCAGTGCCAGATTTACGGGTTACGGATAGTTTTCACAAGCGATGTGCCATTATTAAAATAAATTTTTTGTAAGAGAAACTCAAGTGAGATAGCACACGTCAAAAACAAACGGATAGCCGTCAATCTCCGGCCACGTCTCCTCCCCCAACTTAATTTAGCATGAATGAGCGTCAAAATAATCTCTCCCATGACTGAACCAACTGTAAGGGAGACCTGCGACTCGTTCTGCCGTCCATGTCCCCGTCTTGAGGGCGGTGGCGCTCTCCGGCGGCGCGTGAAGCAGATATCGAGCGAAGCACTCGCGCACGTGAGCTCCCGCTTTATGTACGACGCTTTGTTGCAAGGAGCGCCCACGGCGCATGCGGGTTTCGGCACCAGCACGGTGGGCGGAAGCGAGCTTATAGAAGGGTGAAATGTGTCAGACACGGAAACGCTGACCTAACGACCTATTAATCCCTTCCAAGCAAAGGCCTCCTGAAAGTCAGGGATGTATTCTGAGTAGCCATCAGAGCAGTCACTTCTGATGTTATGAGTTGGTAGTACCTGTTTATCTTAACAAGACTAACAAGATCCAAGACTAGACTGCCGTCTGTGGTGTATGGAGATACTTTTGGGTAGCAGACTCCACTGTTTGTCGAGACTCGCTGTGTTCGGGAATCCCTACCCTATTTCTGTTAATTATATAATTCAACATTAGTTGAATGATTAATAAAAGTGTCAACCGGCCTTGTTGCGAACATTCGACAATAACAAATTTTATCTTCTGTGTGGTAAAATCTATTTGTATCAACATATGAGATACATATTGTATTTGAATGGAAATAAATTACCCCTCCAAAATTCTCTCGCCATCTAGCGAAATGACAGCTCAAAAACTTGTGCGTGGATTTAAACAGCCTATCTTGACCTGTGCTAACACTTCGTGTCTTGAAAACAATAGTTTTAAATGTGTAAATAACTTGAAATGGGTACTGGAAAACTATACAGTAGAGGGTATGTCTCTCATTCTCTGGATTGCGGCTCCATTAATACTTATCTCAGCTACATTGCATTAGATTACGTAATCTAGATATCCACACAATGAGGCATATTCATTTTCCACGAAATATAAATATATCGATACTAGTCTAATCCTATTAAGAAAAAATTGATCATCAATTCTTTAGCTTGATTTTATTTTATTTTATAGCTGCCAATAATGCAATATTACGTAATTAAAAGAAATAGATAACCCACTTAATACATTTTACCTTTTCATTTTGCGCATACAAACTAGTTCATGTTTTGAATACCACTGAATCGTATTAATATCACAAAATAAATCCACATCTCTTCATGCTGCCCCAAACAACGCTAGTGTAGTGTCATTAAAATATGTATCGTTTTTGTTCGTTGTTGTTTTGATCACATAATTATTAACATCAAATTTCAATATAGGATCCCTTTCATTTCTTGAAAATCATGTGTTTAGTAAAAACAGTCATGTAAGTACAATAATATAGATTCTTATTCAGTTGTTTTATTTGCAATTTTTCGAGAATTATTAAATAAATGAAATCACACCATGTACGAGTATGCCAATGGAATATTATGAAACGTTATAATGTAGCATGCAACGAACTCGATGTCAGGTAACTAATATGTTGGCAGGTAATGGTTGCGTAATAACGCTAATTTCGCGTATTTTATATTCTTAAAAATTAAATTTGAATTATCACGAAAAGAAAAGTTATGGAGTAAAAGTATAAATAACTATCCCCGCACTTCTTTATAAACGACAGATATAGTAAAACACTTCCAAGTCAACACGGCCTCTCGTATTTATAAAACAAATATATTGATGGCCAAAGTGGCGTTGTAGAATCAATTAGAGATGTAGCGTTTAGATGTTTGTACTTGAACAAGCGCGCCTTCAAATCTGGTGTAAGGATGGAATAATATTCCTTACCATGGACGGCCTCCTTGAAAATTCGATCAGAATTTCGAACGTTCAAACCTTCGACTATTTTACATTTATTTCTAACATATTCTTTACAACAACATTAACGATCACATTTCCAAATATTAATGAAATTAAATCTCCGTTTTTGCAATGCTAATCGTACCCTATTTCAAGCAAACGTAACTACATTTCAATGTGTTTAAGATGTGAAAGGCTTCATAACAAAATAAGGCATACTGTAGCAAACTAAATCATTCATCTCAGAAATGCCAACAGTTTTATCATGTTAAATCTTTTGTAATCAATGATTCACTTTTATGGTTCGTATTTTGACTTTAGACGAAAAAGGCAATGTGGTGGTAATGGACCCGACATCCAAAGTTATAAATAAACTTTTTTAACTACAGCGCAAGTCATTATTTTCAGTTTTCCTGTGATGAGTTCATCATTTTGTATATTTTTATTATTGTAATTCCTTGTAAGCATATAAGACTCAAATAAATTATTCATATGTTTTGGACAACTCACAGTCACTAAGTATTTCCGAGCATGTAATGTGATAATTCCTTTCACAATTTACAGTTCTGACGCCTTGTCATATCAGTTTATTCATGTTCCCAAAACCAAAAATAAACCGAGTCAATATGGCCTTCCAATATTTACTGAGTATGTTATCACGCAGGGTAAGCCCGCTTTGCTGATCTCAAAGATCGATGTTTTCGTAAGCTGAAAAAATATTGGCTTCACAATCAACACTGAATACGGGAAGGAGACATCATTACGTGTCATGACGTCTAGTTTCAGTTCTTAAATCTTCATTCGCTGGACTTGTTTTGTTTAGATATGTCATCGTATATTAATACACAAAATATGAGGTCTAATCAATCTAACAATAATTTGTTTTTTGTATTATTTTTCGCAATAACATAGTTTAGTTAACTATTTACGTCGGAGATACTACGTTTCATAAAATAAGTATATATCTAGAAAGTTATATTAAAAATCCCTTACCTCAATATTATTACATTTGAAGTTGATCATACGGATCCTCTTTCATATTTCCCTCTCAGAAGTTGATCATATGGATCAAATATCTTTATTACTGCTAGCGATGCATTAGCCCTAGCAATAGTAAATTATAGCTAACACTTTTGACGAATTGCATCATTTTTTAACAAAAATTACATCATAAACAATATCAGTGATTTTCAGCTTTCCCAAAAATTGAAACCCATAAAAAACAAACCACCATTGATGTATCTCGGCCTCCCCCCATGGTAAAAGTTAATAGAAATCACATTACGTCACATTCATAATTACACAATCACATTGAAGTCATTACGAATTACCGGCACTCATAGATTATTATTAATGGCTTATTATTCTTCATGATTACTATTATTACTACGATTATTATTATTATTATTATTATTATTATTAAGAACTCTACTTCAGACGTGCTTTCCTACCCCACACCTTGATTGTGACAGTAAGGCAAGCATTCCAAAGCATATATTACACGAAGGACAAATCCTCAACAATCATGCGTACAGCATCATACGATACGAATGTTTTGAACACTGAGCCAATATTTACTGCAAATACACACACCTCGTTTCCCTGTTCACGCATCATTAATTCAGACCATCTCAACATATAGCAATAACCCTCCAAACAAACTTCACGAAGGTGGGCGTTTTTGAATTAAGAGACTGAATCATCCTTCAAGAAGAAAACGCCCAACGCAAAGATATTTTGACACAAAAATTATTAAATTATTGATTTGCACGGTAATATCACAGAATGACACGTATGTGAGTATTAAATACACTCCGATACTTCGGCCTCCTGTACTTCTCCTGTACTCCTATACTGAAATACCTTCTCTTAAGAATACGACTAATTGCATTGTGACTACAAAAATGCACATAGCGTCATGAATGTACTCGCTGAAATGAAGAGGCGTATGAGAGTCGAGGCAAATGTGTGCTCCGAGAATCTAAATTCTCCGCTGCGCTCGTAGCGCTCTCAAACACACTCGCGATGAAGACGAGAAAGCTGGGAACTGGAGGGTAAACAGAGGCAGCGGCGGAGAGCTCTCCACGAGCAGAAGCGTTCGGCGCATCGGAGGTAGGAGGCGTCAACTCTCATGCAAAACCTCAAGTCACACGTTGAACGTGAAAACGACGCTCCTTTGAATAGTTAAATCACGATGTAAATGCAGTATTCTCGCGGGCTATATTTACCAGCGTTACCAGCATTTACCTTCACTCTAGAGCTGCACCAATGAAGACGTTTGCGATGGTATGCGATTTCACGAGACTAGAGTCGATCATGCCCTAGCACCTCCCCCTGGAAGGCTGACTCGGCAAGCAGGGGCCTCATCGGTTGCTCGCACATACGCGCTTCGCAAAGGGCGCATCATGTGAGTCACTGACTTGGGTAGCCCACTTTCGAACCACCTCTATGTCATGTATTGTAGTTCATGCATCCTTCCCCCCGCAACTGAGACTTCTCCAGGTGCAGACATCTTAGTTACCTACATGTCTTCGCATCCTTCACAGCTATGAGGCATTTGAGGTCGTCGGTCAGTGTACGAATTAAAATGGATAAACGTGATCCGTGAGCGCATCGCGCTTAATCCTTTGTAATAGGGGGGAGCCAGGCCTCACGTAGATGGCGCTGAAGATGCACGTAAGCCTTATGCACTTATCCTTGTTCACACATCTTACCGAACAAGGAATAGGTTTTACGGATAATATTAAAGTACAAGGGTAATAGGTAAATAGGAATATGGAAAATGCACAACACGCCACAACACACGTTTATGACCTAGCTTTATTCATAGCGTAAGAATCGGGATATTATGAGGCTAGCCCGTCCGCCTAATCACATATAAAAAGTAAATACAATACATATAAAATAATACAAATGAATATTTCGTGATTCAAGCGTTTTTAACAACATTATAAGAATATTATAATTGAAGTTTAACAAAAATAAAAAAATAAAAAGCCTCTATCAGGGAAAACACCAAACAGGCTGCGTTCTAATACATGGTGGCTAGGAGAGTCCGAATACGTCACAAAACATAAGAAGACAGCATGTCCCAAGTGTGTTTCGAAATCATGGACCTTCAACACGAGACAAGGTGCAACCACATCACTTTTCTCTCTTCTCTTACATTTTCTCATTTCCTTTGCTTCTCTTCTTTTGTCACTTAATATTTCCTTTTTCTTTTCTATTTCCTAATGGCCTTCTTTCCATTCACTTTACATAGATTATTTTTCTCCGTTTTCATGAAATCGGGATGTTCGTAATCGTGTATAGAGGAACGTATACTTAATTATTGTGACCGATTGTCAAATGTTGAAATGTTTTTACAGGACCTGATGGAATTTTGAGTGCTTCAGCTTTTCCTTCCACGCCTCTAAATATAAGACCACCCCATAAATGCGCTCTGCGGGATTCAAAACTTGAGTCCTATCGCAGTTTCTTCAGCTGACATAGGTGTTACGATCGACAGTAAATGACTCTGATGCTGCGTTTTGTTGAGAATGCGTGCTGCAGTTGTTTGCAAACTTCCCAGTGAAATCAAATTTTTAGTTTTTAAAATTTTATATTTTGTAATAATATTAAACATCTGTCTTTTGTTAAAAATTAATACTCTTCTCGTATTCTTTTTAATGAAAAATATTTGTCTCATTTTCTTAAGCAAAACAAATACATGCAATGAACAACATTTCAGTATGAAAAATCAAATATTCACCTTAGATAATTAAACCTTTAATAGGTGTAATAATGCCGTATACAAGGCGTAATCTTAATGAATTACATAATACCAGTGTACAGTGGTTCTTGCTATTCCTCGACAAACATAAATAGAAAATGCTGCATACAAATGGACACGTGAATGGAAATTACAAAATCCATAAAAAAATATATAAGGATTCATTTACAGAATTTTTATTCTTTTGTTTTTGTGCGGATTACTTAGGCTTATTTAACTCCATAAAAATGTTCCGCCTGTGTTACGTAAGCTATCTGATGGGTACACACACACTTTCTAAGCACAGATTTACTCTTAATCATCTTTCGTGAATCAAATACGAAACTGTAAATCATCTCGTTTCCACATTCATTCCAAAGTTAAATAAATATTACAGCCATCAGCAATGTGTTTGACTTCCAAAATACATTTTGAAGTCGGACACCTACTAACCACGGAAATTTCAATCAAAATAAGAGTGAACAGTCCAAAATTGAGAGGCATTCAATCAAATAAAGACGCTCAGAGAGTAAACGGTAGTAACGAATATGTTTTAAATTAAATCGGAGAAAGCAAACAGGATGCTAAGTATATGAAATTGCTTATATTACTCAAAATATGCATTTTGTGTCAAATTCGTGTTTTACCAACGCATAGACTAATATAAGGTAATTTACGTTATCTACATCTGATATATATATATATATATATATATATATATATATATATATATATATATAAATAGGGAAGGGAATGTGCGTATGTGGTTCTTACATAGACGTAAAAACTACTCGACCGATTTCGCTGAAATGTTAACACATGTTTTTTTATTAGTAATGGGGGTGTTTAAAGAGTAGTTTGAATAAAATCGGATATGTGGGGACGTTGATGATTTATTAGTTTATGATGACTCTAGCGGCCCTGAACACTACCTCACCCGCCGCACAGTCAAGGATTAATCTCATCTTCATCGCATACAAGTATTCTTCCCTTGCGATTGTGAAATATCCGAAGGAATTATTACTTGAATCTCGGGCAAGCAAATCAAATTTCTTCAAGATAGTATAACTGCAAACGCATGCCTAAATTTTAGAGAGAAAATTTTAACAATAGGATGCTTGACATCCCAACTCCAAACTAGGACATAGAACAGTCCCATTCTTGCAAGAATCTATTAGAAATTTTGCACAGCGAATCGAAAAACATGATTAATAGTGTCGTGACCAGTAGTGTGTGATGTGTAAATAAACTGAAGTAGCGGAGTACTGCCGGCACTAGTTACACACAACACATACTGTCTTATCGCGTTGTGTGATCGGGAGTAAGACTCGGTGCGCGACGTACGGATCTGCGCGTTGTAGAGTCCTTGCTATCTGGGTGTGGTCTGGCTCCCTCTCTTTAATTCAGAACACAGCGCAATGGACTCACGCATGTTGAATATGTTATGTTCAATGGTCCGAAAAGCCTCACGAGCCTCATCGGCGCAACGGAGATGACCGGGGAGACGCTTATGAACTCTGAAGAGAGCTGAGACTGATTCCTTTCCGGATGCCTCAACGTTTTAAGGTGGTTCGTCCTAGAAGTGCAGCGGATGTTTTATCGTGGGAAGTAGTGGCGGTCTTCCCCCGCTGGATGACGAGATTCGGCGCCGACCTACACATTGGCTTGTGGTCTTTTCCCCAACCACGTTATCTCCCACCATGGTAGCACCGCCTCAGCCCAGAATAAGATTCAATTTTCCGACTGTTCTCCCGATATGTGCGGACGAGTATTGCGTGTAAGTGTGCGTGTGTATAAGGGGAGAAGATAGGTGAAGGAAAGATCACGCGTGGTCCGCGACCCGTTTGTAAGGCTCCGGCATTCGCCTGATTTTCTGCGGAGAAACCACGAAGAAATACCGGCCAGAGCAGTTGGCCGCTAGAATTCTCCTACAGATAGCGTCTGAGCACTAGCTACTCGATCCATCTGTATAGCTAGCATAGAACACCCGCTATCGTCGGTACTGGAACCCTAGGACCCCCCGGTCACAAGCACTGCAGTATCGTCGATTGATGCCCTGAGCCGCTAACCTTAGCTGGTTAGTGTGGTAAGATGTAAAACAGAAATAACTAGTAGTGCTTCATCAGCATTTTAATACCACAAAGCAGTATTGTAATACTGCATGAAGTACACAAACATATTTTTCTCCTCACTAGGATTCGAAGTGAAGTGACTCGGACATCCAGCGCGCTCATCACCGGCTTCGGTGGAGTTCGTCCCCTCATTATCATAAACATTACATTTCTCATAGAAATATTTTGTTTTGTTCGCCTTATGCGGAAAATATTATAATGGATTTTCTCTACTACTCCAGTATGCATACATTTCTACATGTAGTCGGATGCAGTAATAAAGACAATTCCACAGGCAGTTATTCTAGCACGGCTGACAACATTCGTCTTAGTTAATTATACACGACAGAAGGTTTCTACAGTGGCTCTGCGTGGCAGGCTGCAACTATCGTATGGCAGGTGAACCACGAAACAGAACACAAGTTGATGTTTGTTAGGGTCAGAGAACTTTGAATTGTCTGTAGCCATTCTGTAAGGATAAGGAGCTCATTTAGTACTTTTAAAACATCAATTTCAAAGTCGTAGAGAAAGTAGAATGGCTATTATTGTACGCTCGTTGAAGAACGTACTATTCTGAACCGAGTGTCGCTGGGTGCGCCCCTCTCACCCACAACGCCTCACCAGCGGAGACGCATTGAAGTAGCCCAGCGCGCAGTGGCCCGGCCGAGTGGGCCCGTGGCGTGGAGCCCCCCCGGCGCGCGACCCCCGCGATCACTCTCCATTTCCGGCTTCGATCCCGGGTCCCTTAGAAGCCGTCCTCAGCGTCGCCCGCCCCCGCCGCCCCGCCCTGGTGCAAGGCGACGCCCACTAAATCTGAAGCCGCTCCCCCCCCCCACTAACACCGTCGCTGCCTTCCACATCCCCCACCAGGGGCGGATTCAGATAATCAGTTTTTTTGGTGGTGGGACAAACATTTGTTAAATAATAAACATATTTGTTTTTATATCGTATAATATTTTTGAAGTGTGTGTGTGTGTGTGTGTGTGTGTGTGTGTGTGTGTGTGTGTGTGTGTGTGTGTGTGTGTGTGTGTGTGTGTGTGTGTGTGTGTGTGTGTGTGTGTGTGTGTGTGTGTGTGTGTGTGTGTGTGTGTGTGTGTGTGTGTGTGTGTGTGTGTGTGTGTGTGTGTGTGTGTGTGTGTGTGTGTGTGTGTGTGTGTGTGTGTGTGTGTGTGTGTGTGTGTGTGTGTGTGTGTGTGTGTGTGTGTGTGTGTGTGTGTGTGTGTGTGTGTGTGTGTGTGTGTGTGTGTGTGTGTGTGTGTGTGTGTGTGTGTGTGTGTGTGTGTGTGTGTGTGTGTGTGTGTGTGTGTGTGTGTGTGTGTGTGTGTGTGTGTGTGTGTGTGTGTGTGTGTGTGTGTGTGTGTGTGTGTGTGTGTGTGTGTGTGTGTGTGTGTGTGTGTGTGTGTGTGTGTGTGTGTGTGTGTGTGTGTGTGTGTGTGTGTGTGTGTGTGTGTGTGTGTGTGTGTGTGTGTGTGTGTGTGTGTGTGTGTGTGTGTGTGTGTGTGTGTGTGTGTGTGTGTGTGTGTGTGTGTGTGTGTGTGTGTGTGTATATATATATATATACCGAGCGAAGTGGCTCAGTGCGTAGCGCACTGACTTCGTAATCGGGAGATCCGGGTTCGATTCCCGGGCCGGCCATCCTGACCGGGGTTTTCGTGGTTTCCCTCGGTCATAAAGGCGAATGCTGGGATGGTTCCAAAAGTCCACGATCACCTATCATCTCCTAATCCATTCCTATCATCTCATAATTCACACTTCAAGGCGTAACAACCTTGTCGTATTCCAAGGATACAGCTGAAAAGCTGATCCTGGAAGAATTACACGCACGTTAATCGTGTGTAGCGTGGTCAGTAATGGCCTATACGCCAATAATATATATATATATATATATATATATATATATATATATATATATATAATCACTATGCAATATTATATTTAAATAATTACATAATTCTAACATAAATATCAGTGTAAAAAATAATTTTGTACACTGATTAGTCATTACGGGCGCGTCCATGGCTAAAGTCAATAGGCGCGTAAGTGCAGCGCGTGTTATTCATCGTGTGAAGGGCGGTGTGGCCAAGGAAGAGAAAGAAAAAATCACGCACTGTTCGTAACTTGACTCTTAGGGAAGTGCTCCGACATTCGCCTGGTGTTGATCAGAGAAACCACGGAAAACTATCAACCAGATCCGCTAGAATTCTGCTCCTGACAGCGACTGAATTCGACCTGGCTAGTTCGATGTAGCTAGTGTCGCTAATCCTGCCGCCGTCGGGGCCCGAACTGTAGGACCTTCGCGGTCAGTGGCACTGCTGTGACATCAGTTGATGCTCTGACCTTGTGAATGCACTCTCGCTGTTTCCTCGATTACACCACCCGGAGGGGGGGAGGCTCGCGGCTTCAACTGATGTGCTTGCAGTGCCTGTAACAGGGAGGTTGTCGGTGGCAGGATATTCGAGACTAGCTAGATAGATAGGTCGAGTACTGTCACCGTCTGGAGGAGAATTCAAGCTGTCGGCTGCTCTGATTGGTGATTTTCGGTAATTTCCCCGATCCATACCGGGCGAATACTGTAGCAGCATTCTAACAAACGGGTCGCGGACCACGCGCGATCTTTCCTTCCCATTACTTACCCTATCCAACCCCTTACTTACACACACAGTAACTTGCACTACACAACCACACATGCAGGGAGAGCGGTCGGGAGCTTGGAGCTTGTCCCGGCTGGGGCGGCGCCTCGCTCATGGCAAAACCCGTTTGCAAACGGCAGGTCGGCACCGGGTCTTACAATCCAGCGGAGGAATATCACCACCACCGGACCAACATATGTACTACACTTACAGTACCATGACCTTAGCGGTTTACGTGCCCGGAATTATCAATCAATCGATCGATTCCAACCACTTCTGTCGCCAAGTGCCGCGCCACCTATGCAACCACCCCCACCCGTCATCGCCTTCGCTGGGCCGCCCCCCTCCGCCACCTAATGCGTCGCAGGGCTTCCGGCGTCCGGAGGGCGGTAACGCGTGCCTGGCGTGCCCGAACCCCTTCCGAGGCAGACCGCTCGGCCGCGGCACGGCAAACGCCACTCGCCCGATTACGGCGCGTTGGTGTGACTAGGGTAACCTTCCGCGTTTAAAAAAGAGCTTCTTCATGTCTAACATCTTATTTCGGGGGTTTCTGATTAACCCTACAATGCAAACAGTTCTGTCCTACCTACGAGCAAGGGAAACAATCAAAATGACCGCTTCAAAAAAATGTGTTTATGTATGAATTAATTAATTTTATGGAACATTTCTTGAAGAATAGCTTAGATTTAAAAATATTTTTTGAATAAATAATTTTTTCATATTTTTTACTTTAATGGTATTAATTTGAATCACACATGTTTTCTTTACGTCCCAACTTATTTTGCCCCAACTTAAATAAATGTTGTAATTTTGTATTTGCATTCGATTTTGTATTGCATTGTATTTGTAATCGATAAATATTGTGATAATATACACAATTTGTCATAATTTACAACAGTTTACAAATCAGTCATCGATATACTAGCCTATAACCTATCGCTGATTTTAGAGATGGGCTTAAGGCTAAATGTCCCGACACTAGTACAATTTGTAGCGACCACGTGGCAGCAACAAAATAAGTAAAATTTACTTTACCGATAACGACTGAATCAATGGTCCGATTTTCGATCTGTAAACGGCATTTGACACCTTTTTAAAATAGAATTTACGCTACGATGACCTTTTCCCAAAAATCTAACAAAACGCGAATTTGAAATTAGTTCTGAAACTTCCGAGAACAAATTTAAAAATGTGGCCTTATAGCGCGATGGCGACATGCTTCCTGAATCCAACGCCGTGACAATCATGCAAATCGGACGAATAGGAGCGTCGTAAAGTGAAATTTGCGAAAACACCTTGCCGCCCACTTCCTCTTCTGCGCCGTTGCGCACCCACCCGCCCGTTGTGGGCCCTCTGTCAGCGCGGTGGCACGGCCAGGCCCGGCGGTTAAAGCGGTGCGACGGGTTCGTAGGCTTCCGCGGCCGGAGTCAATGAATTCTTGGCTATCCGGGATGAGCCGCGTCTCAGTTGATTGGACTGATTTTTCGGCTATCTTGCTGTGGCCTTCTTCAGAGCTATACTGCTGCCAAGAGGTTGGCGTGTCTCATCTCCCTACGAACGGAAGCCTAGGAACCCATATAACGAACCTCTACGGGGAGTGTATGTTTGATCCACCAGAAGATTCAGCCAACTGAGGATTGCTCGCGCTAAGAGGCTCTGTCAACTCGCCTTCCTTTTACGTTGCCGCGACTGCAATGTCCTTCCCAAATTTCTCAATGTTTCTCATCACATCAATACCAGAGCGGCTCAACGGATCCTCCGGCGTACCAACGAACAGCTACTACGGGATCGGCTATCCATCATACACGATCGGATATCGCGACTATTGAGCAGGAACTCTACAGATTACACCTGAGTATCAGACACACCCTACGGCCTGAAGACTGGGACAGACTTGACTGCATATCATCCAACAACGCTGTTAGTTCGCAAGACACCGTGAAAAGCCGACAGGTGAGAAAATTCACCAACCTACAGCATAAATGTGCTCGGCCGCAAGCCCAAGTCGTCCTCCGCAACACAGTAGTCAACTTGACCAGCGAAACGTTTGACACTGCCACAAAAACAGTACTCTCCCGATGGCTCAATTTCGCCGTCACACCCAAGCAGATCCCTACTGATGACGTCATCGCCGCCTTGGAAACAGCGCTGCGTGGGTTACCGGAAGATCGTGCTGAAGACATACGACGGGAGACGAGCGCAATCCTGACCCGCGCCATTCCCCCAACTTGTAATATCTCCCGTGATGAGAGATTGGCCTTGAAACACCTTAAGCAGCGAAATGACATCGTCATCCTGCCCGCTGATAAAGGCAACGCCTCATCATGGAAAGCGGCGAATACCATGCCAAGATGGCAAACTTACTCAGTGACCGGACAACCTACCACAAACTGGACCACAACCCATTACGCAAGGTGAGGCAACAAGTCACGTCTAGCATAAACCAGGCCTCCTCCATTAGCGACCAAGAAAGGAAAATCCTCAAGTATGCCAACAACCACCGCATACCGCGCATCTATGGCCTACCCAAAATCCACAAACCGGATGTTCCTCTCCGTCCGATTGTCATTGCCATCAACTCACCTACCCAACATCTAACACGTTTCCTGGCCAACAAACTGAAACCGCTCACCAACCATTTGCCGTCCTCCGTCCTCAACTCCACACACTTCGTCGAACTCATCCGCTCCACCAGAATACGCCCTGATGATATCCTGGTCAGTTTTGATGTCACCTCTCTCTTCACTAGGGTGCCAGTAAGTGACGCAATCCAGATCGTCACAGACAACCTAACGCCACATCAGCTTCCGAGGGTGTGGGCCAAGCTCACTGAGATCTGCCTTACGTCCACCTTTTTCCAATACGGGCAAGAGTTCTACGCTCAGACAGAAGGCACCGCTATGGGCTCACCGCTGTCCCTGGTCGTCGCGAACCTTTTTATGGGAGCTTTTGAAGAACAGGCCCTAGAAAACGCGTCCCTTAAACCATCGCTATGGCTGCGTTACGTCGACGATACTTTCGTCATCTGGCCCCATGGCTCCGAATCTCTTCACACCTTCCTCGAATACCTCAATAGCATCCATCCTCGCATCAACTTCACTATGCAAATAGAAGAAAACGGGCAGCTCTCTTTCCTGGACGTGCTAGTGACCAGGCGCTCTGACGGCACACTCTGTCATTCTGTCTACCGCAAACCCACCCACACCAACCGCTACCAACATGCCGACTCACACCACCATCCTGCCACGAAACGTGGTGTCCTTTCCACACTCGCTCACCGAGCTTCCCTTGTATGTGACCCCAACAGTCTGGCGTTTGAAAAGATACTGCTGAGGAAGACCTTTCTGGCTAATGGTTACAGGGGATCCGCCGTGAACTAAGCCCTTTCGAGGCTCCACTCTACCACATCGAATGCACGAAACGAACCTTCCAGCCCGCCCTGCAAGAAAGCCCGATTGCCTTACATCAAAGGAGTCACGGACAAGATCGGTAGAGTGTTGCGCAGAGACGACAACCGCCCCGTGTTTCACGCTCGCAACAAGATCAGGAGGAGCCTGATACAGGTAAAGGATCGTCTGGACCCTCTTCAAGGTGCCGGCGTCTATGAAATCCCGTGCAGCTGTGGTCTAGATTACATCCGTCAAACCGTAGCACCGTAAAAGAGCGTATGCGGGAGCACATGCGACATGTCCGGCTTCAACATAGCCACAAGTCGGCCTTGGCACAACACGCCGCCGAAACGGGTCACCTGGTCAATTACCACGAAACCCGCACCATAACAACAGAAGACCGGTGGTGGCCTCGTCTGATCAAAGAGGCTTTGGAAATCTCTAGAAGGCCCGCAAACCTCAATAGAGATGATGGTCTCCGTCTCAGCAACACCTGGAGACGGGCCGTTGCCCCCCGCCAATCCGGTCCCGCCCCGCGGAGACACCCCCCCGCGGACGGCCAATGACGTGGCCGCCCGGTGGACCATCCTTTTTCCGATATTTCCGCCGTTCCCTTCCACACAAATGCATCTTCCAGGTGTCTGTCCTGTTCAGTTTCTCTTTTATACCCTTCCGCCCCCCCTCCCCTACCACAGCTGGTCACCCGCCATCGCCCCATTTCCTTCTTCGCCAATCACGGGAAACCCGCTCTCCTCCTATTGGCCACCACTGCTTCCAGTCGGCCCACGCGCCTTTCCTTAAGTTGAGACACGCCAACCTCTTGGCAGCAGTATAGCTCTGAATAAGGTAACAGCAAGATGGCCGAAACGTCAGTCCAATCAACTGAGACGCGGCTCATCCCGGATAGCCAAGAATACAAAGCGGTGCTACGTCTAAGATTAATTTTTAGCTCTGCAAATAATTCAGCAATTAAAAAATAACAGTATCCTTTTTCAGCTTTATGGGTACTGTCCTGCAATGACGCTGTTATGCTCGTATTAACAAATAACAGAGTTAACACCCTTATGATCATCTTCTTCTCCTCTACTCCAACGATGGGTTCATGACCTGTTCTGGCTTCTACCAATTTCATTTCTATAACGATCTGCCTCTGTGTCTTCAACCTCGCGTTCTACACATAAACGCTTGCTTTAGAATGCGTGTCTGTCGCATGTATCGAAGTCATTCATCCATTCACTCCCTGAAGTCAGAAAGATAGTGTTTTGCCATTGATTGCTTGAACAATTAATTTTCATCTTAGTTCGCGTCGCGCTTCTGGCCTGTAGTCCTATAGCGAGAGAGACAACTCGCATAGTCGAGTCTTGCGAGCACAACCGCATGGGTGGACAAATGAGCATCAGCACGAAGATTTCATTCGTTATCGAATCCCGCCAAGGGATTTTCGCCGCTAACTTATATACCGCTAGTTCACACCGCAACACCTGCACTTGGCCCGAGCTTCCCAACCGTTTGTTCTGTGTACAGACCGTGTCATTATATAACTATTCAATGATAATTGAACTAAAAATATAGGAATATATTGTTTCTCTACGAAAATCTCAATGTGTGTTTGTGTGAGAGTGTGTGTGTGTGTGTGTGTGTGTGTGTGTGTGTTATTTGCCTGTAATAGATCGAAAATGAAAACTGTAATAATTAATTACGAAATACGTAACGTAATTTCATCCATTACTTTACGAGATCAAATCGTACAAAGAGAAATATCAAGATTGAAGAAAGATAAACCATGGAACTCTACAATACACCGATGACGCAGCAATCCTGGTGCCAGCGTGATTATCCCTTCTCCCTTGCACTCGAGCAAGCTGTATATTTTCTGGAACTTTTGGATTTTTTCATCTAGATATACCTCTGTTAAACCGGTTATATTATTTTAAAAATATTTGAAATGACCAACTGGCCATGACATACTTTTTCAAGAAGTGCGTATAATGTTTTTCACTTCGGTCTGCCATCACTTCCGTCTTTGTCTTTGAAACGTTTAAATAATTATAGTTATTATACTCAGGATAGTCAGATCGACTTGCTCGGTTGATCCCTCATTTAAACGACTTGCTGGGTCGATCCCTCACTTGATCGACTTGCTGGGTCGATCCCTCACTTGATCGACTTGCTGGGTCGATCCCGCACTTGATCGACTTGCTGGGCCGATCCCGCACTTGATCGACTTGATGGGCCGATCCCGCACTTGATCGACTTGCTAAGTCGACCCCTCCACTTGATCGACTTGCTGGTCTATTCTTCCAATTGATCGACTTGCTGGGCCGATCCCCCACATGATCGACTTGCTGGGCCGATCCCCCACATGATCGACTTGCTGGGTCGATCCCTCACTTGATCGCCTTGCTGTGTCGATCCCTCACTTGATCGCCTTGCTGGGTTGATCCCTCACTTGATCGCCTTGCTGGGTCGATCCCTCACTTGATCGCATTGCTGGGTCGATCCCTCACTTGATCGACTTGCTGAGTCGATCCCTCACTTGATCGACTCGTTGGTCTATTCTTCCACTTCATCGACTTGCTGGGTCGATCCTCCACATGATCGACTTGCTGGGTCGATCCCTCACTTGATCGACTTGCTGGGTAGATCCCTCACTTGATCGACTTGCTGGGTCGATCCCCCACATGATCGACTTGCTGGACCGATCCCTCAGTTGATCGACTTGCTGTGTCGATCCCTCACTTGATAGAATTGCTGTGTCGATCCCTCTCTTGATCGACTTGGTCTATTCTTCCACTTGATCGACTTGCTGGGTCGATCCCCCACATGATCGACTTGATGGGTCGATCCTCCACATGATCGTATTGCTGGGTCGATCCCCCACATGATCGACTTGCTGGGTCGATCCCCCACATGATCGACTTACTGGGTCAACACCCACATGATCGACTTACTGGGTCGACACTCACATGATCGACTTACTGGGTCGACACCCACATGATCGACTTGCAGGGTCGATCCCCAAAAGATTGACTTGCTGGGTCGATCCCCCACATGATCGACTTGCTGGGCCGATCCCTCACTTGATCGACTTGCAGGGCCGATCCCCCACTTGATCGACTTGCTGGGTCGATTACCCACATGATCGACTTGCTGGGTCGATTCCCCACATAATCGACTTGCTGGGTCGATTCCCCACATAATCGACTTGCTGGGTCGATTCTCCACATAATCGACTTGCTGGGCCGATTCCCCACATAATCGACTTGCTGGGCCGATCCCCCACATAATCGACTTGCTGGGTCGATCCCCTACATGATCGACTTGCTGGGTCGATCCCCCACATGATCGACTTGCTGGGTCGATCCCCCACATCATCGACTTGCTGGGTCGATCCCCCACATGATCGACTTGCTGGGTCGATCCCCCACATGAACGACTTGCTGGGTCGATCCCCCACATGATCGACTTGCTGGGTCGATCCCCCACATGATCGACTTGCTGGGTCGATCCCCCACATGATCGACTTGCTGGGTCGATCCCCCACATGATCGACTTGCTGGGTCGATCCCCCACATGATCGACTTGCTGGGTCGATCCCCCACATGATCGACTTGCTGGGTCGATCCCCCACATGATCGACTTGCTGGGTCGATCCCCCACATGATCGACTTGCTGGGTCGATCCCCCTCATGATCGACTTGCTGGGTCGATCCCCCACATGATCGACTTGCTGGGTCGATCCCTCACATGATCGACTTGCTGGGTAGATCCCCCACATGATAGACTTGCTGGGTCGATCCTCCACATGATCGACTTGCTGGGTCGATCCCCCACATGATCCGACTTGCTGGGTCGATCCCCCACATGATCCGACTTGCAGGGTCGATCCCCCACATGATCGACTTGCAGGGTCGATCCCCCACATGATCGACTTGCAGGGTCGATCCCCCACATGATCGACTTGCAGGGTCGATCCCCCACATGATCGACTTGCTGACTCGATCCCCCACATGATCGACTTGATGGGTCACAGGCAGATAAAAAACTATTCAGGCAGACAAAAAGAGATAACACAAAGCTTTTGTTACTGAGCAACGTAATTCTAAGTGTTCGTACATGATGTTTGTGACATGAAAAATGTAAATTATGAAAAATGAGTGGTTGTCTCTGCGTCTCTTGCACTGAAGAGTGGTGCACTGTAAACATTTTTTCAATAAAAAACACTCAATTTATTGCCAATTTTGTACTTGAATTACAGTGCAGTATACTCTTCTATAAATCGAAGGTTTTAGTACAGGAGATAGTTTAATCTAAAAGGCACTTTCACACTTTGCGGTCTCAACAAATTACTTTGACGTAGAAAACTTGAAGTGTTCACACTATCTTAACGTTTTTTGACGCCTCATCTTTCGCAAGGCGGCAATTTGACAATAATCTCTCTTGAATAGTGAGGAAAATTCAGGTACATTGCACAAATAAATATATTTCCAAAACTTTAATAAAACACATATATAAATATTACTGTCATCTGTCGTACATACGAAGTAGAACTAAAGAATTCGCCGAAGTTTACAGTGTAAGTATTCAGCATATTGACGTGTTTTGCAATTTGCCGCCTATGCGAGCAGTCGAGGAAACAGTATATCTGCTTTTACAACATTGTATGAGGTTCAATATCACTTCATCTAATATAGAATATTTCTTGTTCTGAGAAGACATGAACTCAATGAGTGACGTGTTGTTTGCTTCTTGTTCGTAACACAAGTGTATAGCGTACTCATTTTGTTTTGGTTTGTGATTTTTGGTGGAACGGTATGGCTTTTGTTCGTAGTAAAGGCCAAAAAATACACAGCTAGAGAAATTATACGTCTCGTTATTAAGAAATATGACGAAAAAAGGATTCGGGAGTTCAACACACGCTGCATAACAGCAATTTTCGGGTAGCAAACTATACTGAAGTATCTGTTCGAACTGTGACATAAATGAAATAAAAGGATTTGAAGTCTGTGGGGCAGCCTTAAGTACTCCCGGTAAGAAAAGGCCATATTGTGAAGATACAAAATTACACATTAATGACATCCACTTATTGCTTATTTGTTTTCCTTATTCTCGTATGATGTTTTAATTCTTACCTATGGATACTTGGCGTAATATATTTGGGACAGCTAGTAGTTGCAGATTAGGCGGGGGGGGGCAGCTTTCAAGAACATTGAGCGAATTTCTTAGCGTCGAAATCGAGTCAGCTCCCAACAATAAGATGAGATAGCTCGGGGATGAACAGACGTGGACATGGAGCAGGAAGTGTAATACGGAGAAAAACACCGAGTAAGCGAGCACATCAGTGAACTTGGTGTGAGCGTTCTCCACGTTGTCTATTTGCGAACCACTGTCCCAGTGCCATATTGGACTTGGAAATCCCGGGCCCCCTACCCCACGGCCACTTTACGCGAGTCCAGGCTCGTTCGTGCCCTAGTCCCTGCTTTAGTCCTTTGCGGCAGATGGCGATGAAAGACCTACCGCCCGATGCATTTGGAGCAACAACCTGCTCAATAGTTTTCACAATCGACTGACTGAATCAGAACTTCAGAGAAAATTAAAGATTTTCTCCGTGAAATATAATGAAGTTTCACAAAATTTTGGAAACACAGACATGGATGTGAAGATGCGATGGATTATATAGTACGATATTGTAGCGGTACAGAATTCTTAAGGTAAATTAACTTGAGTAAAGTAGACCTAAGGAATTTTTACTGAGGAAAAAACATACGGCGTCACGCGCGCAGCCCCCCTTCTAGTAACAGCCACGATCCCCTAGCCCATTTCGGATTTTTATGACACCCCACCCAACGGCCGGGCCAACGGGTTAATTGAAAACCGCCCAGACGCAGCCACATCTGGGATATCTTTGAAACGCCTGTCATCGTGATCGGGGGAACCCAAAACAATAATTCTGTAGCCGGGAGGTCGTGATCGGGGGAACCCAAAACAATAATTCTGTAGCCGGGAGGCCCCTTCACAGACATGGCCTATTTTCGAGACGGAACAAAGGGACACTGTATTCCGACAGAAACAGAGAGTGGAAAATTCCTTTACTCCCCCGTCGCTATTGACCGAATTTAGTGTACAACGCCATCACCTTTAGCCAATAGAGACGCGATCGTTGTAGGGAGCCAGGAGCATATGAGGAGAAAGGGTGGGGATAAAAGTTAACTTCATACTTGGTTGAGAAACAAAAATTCAGTGGGCTAAGAGCAGTTCGAGAGAGACTTCTCTAGGGGTGGGAGCCATTCGCGGGGAGAGGCGAGTGCGACTCTGAAGGCACTTGTAAAATTGCAGTGGGCTAAGAGCAGTGGGCCGAGGATAGTTCGAGAGAGACTTCTCTAGGGGTGGGAGCCAGTCGCGGGGAGAGGCGAGTGCGCCTCTGAAGGCACTTGGTTAAATTTTACTTGGTTGAGAAACTTCTCTGGGGTGGGAGCCAGACGCGGGAAGAGGCGAGTGCGCCTCTGAAGGATTTCGCAACGTTCTGAATTTGTGCCTGAGAATATTCTCATGAGGTCGGAGGGAGACATTGTTGTGTGCTCCGCACCTGCGATCGGGGGCGACATCCCTGGCCACCTACAAGCTCCGCCGCCTGCTGACGTCACCAGACGCCGCCAGACGCTGCTAGACGCCCCGCCCGAGAGGGTGCAAGCCATCCCGCATTCCAGAGAAGGTCGTTCCGCCCCCCACAAGCTCCACGCGCCCGTCCGGGCACATTGAACTTTTGACACGGAAGCTCTCAGGCAATGTAACTGGGGGCTATTCACCTCTTTAAATTTTTGTCAACGCGGTGCCGCGCCAAGGCACATCGAATGGTCATTTATTATTATTGTAATTCTAGTTATAAAATAATTTTGTACTCTCTAGTTGTAAGCTTTCCTATTAATTTTAATCTTTAATTTTTCTTTTTTTTATTCAATCTCTTCTTTCTTTTAATTTATAAATGTAACTTCCCTGGTACAGCTTTGTCCAGGAATAAAAGTAGTTTTTCACCAGTAATCAAATTGTTTATTTTGAATGTCCACGAGAATCTAATTAATAATTCCTTCCACCACCTAATTTTTAAACGAGCAAAGTGACAAGGACCGACTGAGCTACAACCGGGCCACTAACCGCGCATTGTTTAGATGCGCGGAGGTGTTACAATATAAACACTACAATAGTGTACATACTTTGGTTTTTACTCCAAACGCGTACCTATTATTATTAACAATATTAATAATAATAATAATAATAATAATAATAATAATAATAATAATAATAATAATAATAATAATAATAATAATAATAACAATAATAACAACATGTACAACGGAGTCCTTATATTTCTTTCTTTTCCTACATTATATTTCTCTGCAAAGAAAGCAAATGACCAGACGAAAGACAGAAAACTCTACGGGGATTCCAGCCCAGACCAAGACAAGATAAAGAAAAGTTTATTCAAGAAAAAAGCGAAGAAGTGGAAGAACATAACAACAAATGGAGATCTTAAGAAATTTTCCAGGTCATCCGAAATATGATCACGGAGTGTAAAGCAACAATGGCGAATGTTAAGAACGTGAACGACAAAATAAATACAACAAAAGAAGAGATCACGAAAATATGGGAAGAATACACGAAAAAGTTATATGAGAAGAACTTACAAATAGAGTAGTGGATAAATATAGGTGATTACGAATAAGAACCAGAGGTAGAAGAAACGCATTGGGCGACAAAACCACTGAATAATGGGAAGTCCCCGGCTGTAGATAATATTCAAATCGAACTATTCAAAGATACAGGAGAAGAAATCTTGGCGAAACCAACACAATTATGCAATGTGATCTGAAAAAGAAATAGTGAACAACAGATTTGCAACGCACTATAATTATTCCATTACCAAAGAAAGTAGACAGCCGAGAATGTGCAAATAACAACACAATTGCATGAATACCGTGTGATTCAGTCAATCGGCAAAAGTCATCCCGCAGAAAAAGAAAAAAAAGGATTTTAAAAATGTTGTTACTGTAAGCATGTAGTTTAAGATTTTCAAAAACAATTCACATTGAAGGAAACCTCATTTTCTTTCTACTCTGGAATGTTGTGTAGATTGCATTACGTCGCGTAAGCGTTAGAATAAAGCATATCCTTAGATCATAAAGAAAAAGATTTCCTTCGTTTTTAAACTCGTTTGAATGTTCCATATTATTTATATCATTGTGTCCGATATGTCACGGTAACGTTTTCTAGAAAATCCACTTTTTATAAAACAAAGAAAATGGAAGGGAAAACACGCTCCAAATGCAAGCAAACATCTAGAAGTTATCCAATTGCATCATTACCCTTTATTCATTAACGTAGTCTGTATGAAATGACTCACCAGGAATTATTTATTCCCTTCAAAATTATACAAATATAACATATTTATTTTATATCAAAATAACTTACCAAGTAATCTGGCGTAAGTCATGATTCATACTATCTTATTTCGATGCTTGTTGCGGCGTTTGAGTCAGGATACGGCTCGCCAGACCGCTATTTTACCACTTTTTTAAAATTTGAAGTCGTAGGCTTCCTCGGCCAGAGTCATGTGCATGATCTTGGCTGTCCGGGTGAAGCCGCGTCGAAGACTGTTGCCGACGTTTCGACCATCCTGTCGTGGTCTTACCATGTCTATACCATCAGATGTATGGGCATACCAGCCCTGAGGAAGACCACGACAAAATGGACAAAATGGCCGAAACGTCGGCAAAACAGCCTTCGACGCGACGTCACCCGGACAGCCAAGATAATGCATTTTTTAAAATTTGTCCGAAAGTACGAAAATATTTTAAAAATTAGCTTCGGCTATTTTACTTGGGAAAAGAGATCACCAGATGAACTCTTTAAAGCAGATAAACGTCGTTTTGAGATCAAAAATCGAGTTGTATTATAAAAGAGCTCGTGCGTATACTCCACTAATGTTTTACGGTATTTGACAACGGAAGATCTTAGACCAAGGTGGAGTGAAGAACTTAGAAGTAAAATATATCTAAAATAATATGTGAGGAGATGGAATAATGCTGATATTTACACATTTAGTTCCTTTTTTTTAAAAAATAGTTAAAAATCGGAATCAATATTTTGAGAAATGCATCAAAAAGTTTTAAAATGGTATTCGAAGGAAGACGGAAATATGTGAAAAAGGTAGTTCTGTACTACTATTACAGTCCGTTTACCTCGGTCTGTAATAGTAGTATAGCATCTCTAATTTGATATCCGTGGAAAAATAGATTGAGATGCAAAGTAACGAACGCATAAACCGAGTGTGCGGCTTGCGTGTCCCGCAAGTACCGCCTCCTCCGTCCGTCCGTCCGTCCGTCCGTCGGGGCTGGCCGCACGGCGCCGGGCCTGGCCGTGCCACCGCGCTGATAGAGGGCCCACAACGGGCGGGTGGGTGACGCAACGGCGCAGAAGGGGAAGTGGAGGGGGGGGCCAGGTGTTTTCGCAAATTTCACTTTACGACGCTCCTATTCGTCCGATTTGCATGATTGTCACGGCGTTGGATTCAGGAAGCATGTCGCCATCGTGCTATAAAGCCACATTTTTAAATTTGTTCTCGGAAGTTTGAGACCTAATTTCAAATTCGCGTTTTTGCTAGATTTTTGGAAAATGGTCATCGTAGCGTAAATTTGATTTCAAAAAGGCGTCAAATGCCGTTTACAAATCGAAAATCGGACCATTGGTTCAGACGTTATCAGTAAAGTAAATTCCCCTGTGATAGTGCTGCGATCTATTAAATTATCCTACAAGTATTTTTCGGTGCATTTAGCCTTAACAGCTTTTCATCAAACACATTTGTCGTAATAACAGTTGGCTCGTAATAACTAATTGATAGAAGCTGAAAAATATCACGTCCACCATCAGCAACCAAATATGGTTTACTGGTATGAGTTAAGCTAGTTGTAGTGATTGGTGTTAAACGAGGCAAAACGAATAACTTTAGTAGCACCTTAAAGCATGTGCAGCTATCTTACGGCGCTACTTCCGCCTACATGTTTGAACAGAGAAACAGCTGACACGAACGAGCCCAAGAGACTGGAAGAATTGCCAAGGAAAAATATGAATTGATATAATATGAGCAATAAATGTGTATAGAATAATACTTAAATAACAGTGAATCTTGAATCGAGTTTAATTGCGAATATCCGTTCAGTGGGCAATTTGTGCGTAGTAAAGCCAATGGCAACCATAATGAAAGTAAGAACCTGCACGCTTTTGCTTACCTACAGCTAACGTAAAACAAGGCAAATTCAATTCAATTCAAAAGTGATTATGGCTGATAATCATCTAAATATAATGCGTGTTATTTGACCGTGACACTTTATTTTATTGCACTTAAGGAAATATTAGGATAAATCATATTAGTAGCAATGGGGCAGAAAGAAGTAACAAACATTAAAATGATGTAATTTATAGGACTAACTTTTTATTGTAGTGTATATAGCTAATAATATAAATGTTGTGGTATATGGTATGTAATAATGAATTATTTATTAATGAATCTATAAATTGAACTTTTGCTAATCACGACTGATAAGCTGCCGTAAAATTGTTCTCGTACAAAATGGTAACCCCAAAAGCTTGTAGTTTCACTTTTGCCCAATACATTGGAGTGCTGTGAATTTCAACCGATAACAGCCAATAACAGGGTACACGAAATAACTGTTCCTGCAAATAACAGTTTTGCACTATTAACTGTTCATAAATAACAGTTTAGTTGTTAACAGAACATCTCTAGTTGAAATATGACTCCGCGAAGCTCATCGAAACAATAACATAACAAGTGATCAACAGAATCGTAGGAAAGCAGCGTCGCAAACGCATCGTAAACTAGTAGTAATATGAAAACTCCCGAGTCGTTGAAGGTAAACGAAGCAGAATTACGCATTGTGACGGAAACTAAGACGAAAAATTGTATTTTAAAGAGCTCTGAACTGTATTAAATGATATGAGTAATAAGTAAAATAAATCAATAAAGAAACAAAGAAACTGGTACTGCAAAACAGTGAAGGCAGTGCTTCTCCCTTTTATTCTAGTAGATTAAAATAGATCCACAGAATAGTGGTGGTTGATTTGATTCTTCAAATGCAAAGTGGAGAAACCAGTTTCCGCTGTCAGAGGAGCAAGAAACTGCACAAATGTTACCATCATTATACAAATTATTGTTCATGATATTATCTTAACATATTATGGCTCAAAATAACTTTCTTGGAACGTCAAATGCAATGATTTATAAAACACATTTAGGTTTCCATTTCTCAAAGCCAATTTAATTTTGTTTACTATCACAATCGTGATGAGACGTGGTATGCGAGGTGAATCTCGGTTTTCTTACCCAATTCTGCGATGTTGCGGAATATTGTCCCTGCTCTTTGCATGGCTCTTTCATTGCTCTTTGAATGGTCAACGACAATTGAAACATATTTTGTGGTATTGATAAATTGGCTGCCCAGGAAAGTGTTACGCCGTTATTACGCATCATATAACCTGAAGTGAATAACTTGAATGTAACTGAGGGGTGCGGTGTCAAAAATATCACTTGTGTATTGTATGTTTATGGTAATACATGTAAATAACTATTACAATTCGCTATATATATATATATATATATATATATATATATATATATATATATATATACACTAATGGTATATGTTATAACATAATTTCCTAATGCATGTATATTCCTAACTATTAAAGTTTTAAGTCGAAGATTAGCTTAGATAAGAATTAAATATCACTTGGGTAACTTCGTAATGTGAGATTTATGACCACACGTACATTGGCAAAACCTTAGCATATTTGACTCTCATTTATGTCATAGAAGGTTGTAAAACTGATTCTAAGCCATCCTGTTTATTGATGTCTTGGTGCACACGTATTGTATGTCAAGACTTTCTAGTTTCGAGAAAACAAAGTTTCTGAAGTTTCGAAATGTGCAGTTAATTATGAAGCTACAATGTCTGCTTTCTGTAAAAAAGAATAATGTGTCTGATACAGACATACAATCTTTGTGAACTAGTTAGATACGAACGAGAGGTTTCCAAAAATTATTTAAATTCAAATATGATCATGCAATATGCAATCGATATATTTATGACCCGAATAAAAAAAACGAAACCAGAGTATTCCAGACCCCGTTACTGACTATTATATTTTATAACAATTTTACGATAGTGTCCTTACCCTAAAGACTACCCTAAATAGCGTTATCACATTCAAAACACAAGATAATCGTTAGCCTTCCCAGAAACTGTAATATCGCTCACACGCGAAGCGAGGCTCGAGGAGGAGTATGTGCCCCAAGGTGAAACTTGCAGAAATTTGTCGCGCGTCGCCTCGTGCTCCAGATACCCCAAGACTTCGCGCCACTCCCCTCCCCCCTCCCCCAAGCGGGGGTTTCGCCGCCAGTGCACGGCGCGAGGCGAGACAAGGCGGAGGGCGCCCGCGACCGCGACCGCAGCGCTCGGGGCTGACACCTCGGCGACACACGAGGCGGGCGCCAGGCGCCGCGAAAGGTGGTGTTAATAACACGCAACATCACATCCACACGCCTTTTTACCTTCTCGCCCTTGCTGTCTAAGGAAAGTCATGTAATCGTGCGCCGGAAAATAGCAGAAAAACTCTTATACCCTGGCCCTGGTAACGAGAAAGCGGACAAATTCTGTTGCAAAATGAAGAAATAAAATCACTAACTCGTGGTGTAGCCACAACCCATGTTTTGTGGGTCCTTGATATCGAAAAATCGAATGACGGCAACACTTCTCATGAACGTCAATGAACCCAACTAAAACGATTTAGGTTGTTCATTAATTCTAATGTACGTGCATTATTATGAGTTACACGCATTAAAATGTTCGAATCAGTGATATTGGAAGAGAAACCATTACTAGTATTAATTTCGTCATATATGTGCAAGCAATGATCGTGTTAAAATGTTCATTATTAACCAAATCCTATTACACTGTAGAATTTCGTGGTTTTAAGACAATTCTTTAAGGTTCCTGCTTCGGAAGTACGTTTCAATTCCAGAATACCATTATTCCAGAAAAACAACGATTTTAGGGAGGACTGCCGGCTGAATGTGGACACGCAGAAATGGGCGCACTTGTCGGCCGTGGCTAAAGAAAGGAGAGCGAGAACAGCGCTCCCTGACAAATCTCCAGACGCGCCACAAAGCCCCACATTCCCGCCTGCGTCGTAGGATTAACGCCTACGCAGGCGAAGGCACAGGGCCCTCTGACGGAAATGTCTCGCAGAAATAAGATAAAAATACAGAGAAACGAGGGAGAAAAAACCCTCTACAAAATTCCAAGCAAACCAACCTGCATTCCCGAGAAAGAGCACGTCCTGTGGATATCATCTAGATAGCAAGATCGAATTGTACCACTATTTAAAGAAAAACTGTTGTGATGAGCCGCTCTGATCGGTAGTATCTTGACTTTTCCGATTAATACCAGACGAATACCGGAGCAGTACGTCAACATACGGGCCATGGACCGTGCGCAATCTTTCCTTCCTCTTTCTTGTCCCATCACACACACATACACTCACCTTACATAAACACACGCACACATACATTTACATGCATTACACTGCGACACATGTCGGGAGACCGGTTGGGAGTATAAAGTTTGCCCTGGCTCTGTACTTGGGGAGACAGCTCGAGGGAGAAATCTCCGCAAGCCAGGAAACGTCGGCGCCGGATCTCACCCTCCTGCAGCGGAGGAACACCACCACCTGTCGGGATAAGCCATTTAATGTACTGACGGGATCGGTAATAGCAGTTGACTGGCCCGAAACATCAGTCAAACAATTGAACGCCTCGGCCTTCAGAAGCTCAGGATTGAAAGCCGATACGGTAATAAGCATTTGTCCCTTGTCTTTCGTGTCTCTGCGCTCTGACACAAAGTCTCGCGTTCCACTGAATCCACAACCCAGACGTTTTCAAGTGGTAGTGTACCAATGCACTATTGTCAGTAATACGCTGTAGCTGAAGAAAAGATACCAAGACTTTTTATTCATAATTCTGTACTGTTATATTGGCATAACGGCACCAACAATAAGCATGTAAAGTCGATCTTGAAGGCCGGTGTTTTTTGAGGATTTTAACAAATCAATGAAAAAAATGAGTTGTAGCTAAAGATGGTATATCCCTATTCCAAAAAAGCTATTGACTATTTAGATTTTATTAGAAGACGGTATCCCGAAAAGTATTCAAGGACACACGGTATTATGATATCGTACATAACGGTCTTGGTTTAAACCAATGCCACGGTTTACATACTTCAACCGTATCTGTCAACCGTAACAACAATCTCATTAAACCTCGCTCTCAGACATAAACCTCTAATACCAACGAAAGATTCATTCCTTGTTGCCCATATTGTGTGGAAAACAAAAATTTGACAGTATGTGACTTAAACACTTTTGACTATGCCTAAAGGTCATCGTGACCATCTAGGTATACCACAAACTAACGCATAATTCATTCCTGTTTATTATTCCATTCTAAATATGAATCCTGGAATTTACCTCTAACTTTTCCCAACAACCGCCCGGCGTCACAATTTCAAACCAACCCTAAAAGCGGCTGGAAATTCGTTGACTGACAAATCGCCTATCGACCGTGACCGCTTCCGTTTGAAGTTAACCGCCGGCAGCAGAGGCGGCAGCCGCGACTTCCCCAAGGTCTCATCAATGCTTCACCTGCCAGAGCATCAAGAGGCCATACCACCACTGGCCGAGGCGCTTCCCGTGAATCGAAAAGGCATGCGCTACAATTTGTAGAGGCGTTTTTATGGAACATGTCAACCGTATCTTTCAACTTTAATGTATGGTTGGCGTGTGGTATGTAGCATATTATAATCCCCTGCGTACAAAAAACGATGTCTTCACAACTATTCCCTTAGCCTATAACCACACTTTCATTCGATAGGTTACGAATGATGGTGTGTTTTCAATTCAAGACAAAGAATTGGATTGCACTAGCGGTAATTCAAGTGCCGTATTATGAAGCATCAACCAAATAAAAAAAAATCTACTAATTTTGAGGTTACAAAGGATTATTTTTTTTTAAAAATACAGGTCACTATTACCTTACGGTCCTTAGGCGATATTATCTCAGCTATTCCTATTTTCCGTACCCATTCCAGGGATCTCAGACTTACCTCTTCTCCAGTCGTGGGGATTGCAGAGGTGTCTCAGGGCATGAACTGAAGTCCTCCAGCGCCTCCGACCGGGAGGTCCTGGGTTCGAGTTCCCACGCCAGCTAGATAGCTAGATTCAATCCAGCCGCTGCCTGGAGGAGAGTTCTAGGTGCTCTGATCGGTAGTTTTCCGTTGTTTCTCCGATCAACACCAGACAAATCCCGTAATAGTCTAACAAATGGGTTCCGGACCGTGGCGATCTTTTCTTCCTCATCCTTGCCCTATCGTCAATCCTTAATTACACACACACACACTAACATGCACTACACTTCCACACATAGTGGGTGACCACGCAGGAGCTTAGGGCGTGTGCCGGCTGGGACGGGGTTACGCTACTGGAAGATACCTAGGCATAAGCAAAAACACCGCAAACCGACGTGTAGCCTGGCGCCGGATCTCACCATCCGGCTGGGAAGGAACACCGCCACCTTCCGTGATGGAAACATTCACTACACGAACGGGAGTAATGCTCATGGACGTTGACGCGACTGGAAGTGAGTAATAATCAATCAATCCTGTCATAGTCCTCTGCCCCGTTGCCCTCTGCCCCTTTGTGCCGCCATTAGACCGCCCTCCGCATCTCCTTCCTGATTTAGTCTGTAGGCACATCTTCGCCAGTTTTCTGTTTCTTGGAAATTTTTGACTACCCCACTGCTCCATCTCTCTCATAACGAATCTTGAGAAAGTATGAAGTGTGAAGAAGGTTGCTGAAAGCTGATACATTGTGGTTTGACAGTACAAACTTCAATGTTTTAGTTGGGATTTGGACTCGCTATCTTTCGAGACGAGAAAGTTATATTGCTACTGCTAATATTTTTAGAAAAATATAAGCCTGGACGTATGCTGATTTTTAAGGGTCTAAAATGAAAAATATGCGAAAGAATGTAAGTACAATTGAGAAAGAAAACTCTTAATTCCGCTGGAAAACCCAAAACATATATTGTCATCCACCTGAAATAAAGCCACGAAACCTTTTCCTAGAATACTGATTCTCAGTTATTTAACACTTTAATCCTAAAGTGGCTAGGAAAATCCATCCTTTGTGTGAATCAGAATAATCAATTACAATAAAAAGAAAACAAAAATTCACAATAACACTCTACTAGGAAGAGAAAATAACACATGTTACATTTATATATAAAATCTATAAACCGATAATATCGGACGACATATTAAATTCTCCGTAAAGAGAATAGATTCATGGAAAGCTATAGCTATCGTCAATTTATCCCAAAGTGTTTGGACGTGTTTCTTTGTAACACCATTTGTTTCAAATAAATTGTTTTTTTCAAAAATTGTAGTACAATCTCATCTATATACATTACAATTGCGTTTCATCAATGATTTTTTATGCCAACTGGGGCGACCCGTCCATTCTGAACATGGACGGGGTGGTGCGGAGACCCGTCTATGATGGTCAATGGTAGGACGACATGTTGCCCCGGAAATAGAATTAGGAATAATAAGCTGGGTGGTTACATACAACCAAACTACTACTAACGATTTTCTGTTAATCTCTTGTGTATATTTCAAGTTACACAATATATTTAATTCTTATTATTCCTTATACATTAATTTCTTGTACTCAATAAAGAAGAATCTTAATTACGAAGCGAAGCAGATCCATAACAAGGAAACGCTCTCCTCGGCAAACTAAAACTTAATTTAAAAATAGACAAAGAATAAACTATGATTTTAACCGCACCTGAGAACGATCATTTAATAAATCAAAATGTAATAAACAAATTTCGAAAACATAATTTTTCACACAAAACGAAAGTTTGCTTTACCTCGGATCTTTTTGTCACAATGAAAAATTATTTTTCTACATACGTAACTACTTTCATACAGAGATAAGTTTAGAAGGTTACCATGCTTTTTCCTCGTATTTTGTTTCTAATTTTGTAGTCAATTAGTTCTTGAATGAATTCAGTGAGATTGTGAAAGAATGGGAACATATGAAAAAATGTTCTGTGAAGGCAATCATGAATACACAGGCTTGATCGGAAGACAAAATAGGCAGGCTAGTAGAAGATAAAGATAGAAATATGATTAAAATATGATGTTGAATTCTTACCAAAGTATGAAGGAGATATAGAATCACAACCACCACTTTGCTTCATATGAAAGCGTCTGACCAAAAATACCCTCTATGTGCATCAAGCAAAGATGATGGTTTAGCACGATGAGATGATGGCAACCACCATCTCGTAAGTGGATGGAAAATAACTATCAAGGTGTACTTTTACTACAACTACGGGTATTATAGATAATAGTAGTGGTGTTACTACAGCACACACTTTCTGGCTTTATTTGCAATTTTTGCAATTTTCGAAAATTCAAACGCCCTGATATCGAAAAAGTGCATAAATCTCGTTCCTACATATGGTAAATTACTTCTTCTATGGCGTTGGTTAGTAATAAGTCCCATTTTGTGACTCCCTGATACCGAAACTTCGGTTTACGGCCAAACATCTGACTTGTCTATCTGTCCGTCCGCTTGCCGTGCGCCTGTCCGTCTGATGTCTGACGCCTAAACCGATCAGACTATTTTCTTCCAAATTGATATCTCCGATTGATGTGGACGAATGCAAAGCGTTGGGTATTTGAAGCGGATATTTTGATATTGAGGATAGCGCGAAAATTCAATATCTTCAAAATTTTCTGGAATGCGGTTCCAATTCTTTTTATTTTTTTCTCAGATAGAGCAGTTGACATTATCGTTGATTTTTCTGAATTTACGAAACTTGCAAGCGTCACAAATAATGCAAGAATATATGTGCTGTTGTAGTACCACTAGTTTACATTTTAAGTTAATGATTACGGCCCAGTAATGTTTCTTGAATATAAACTGATGTGCGGATGATCATTTACGCACAGAACATTTTTTCAAGATCTTCCTCAGTCTAAATTTTGTTTTGTTTTAATATCCCCTGTGTGTGCGTCTTTTCCTCACTCGAGGTACTTACAAATTGATTCTCTTTGCTCTTAACGAGAACAATAATTTTCAGCATTATTTGGAGGCGCGTCGAATCCTTATCATCAGTATGAATGCGAATCTTGAATTTCTTACGTCCTGTCTATTTTCGATTCAAATGAATGTTGTATAACAATTAAATATATTCACAAATGTAAACCACATTTTTAGTATATTAAGAAATCTTGTAGAGATTATCTGGAGGAATTGTGCACTTTGGGAAAAAATTAACTGCAATTAAATTTTTGTTTTTAATCTATCAAAAAGTGTATATGAATGTTACGGTCGTTAATACAGATTCATTATGCTTTGAGTACTCCTACGTGTTAAATATTTCGTATATTACTATAATACAAATGTTATGTAATTTTTGTTGTACGCTGTATAACGAGAAGAATTAATATAATTGGTAGGATTCAAAGGAATCAATGAGGGTTATGAATAATTAGGATGAAATGGATTTGAAAATTCAATTCAGAATCTAAAGATTCGCGGATTTAGGTTGACGAAATCTTCCAGTTCGAATATTTCCCGAGTGTTAGCGACGATTCATGAATTCGGACTCGGTCAATCCCGTGGGGCAAATACTTCCTAAATTCGGCCGTCGCACCCACGTGCAATCTACTCTCAATGAACGCCCCAATGGCGCAGCTTTAACCCTGGCAGGTCACACGCGGGCCGTCGCCAACCCCGCCACCGACACAGGTGCCGCCCCGGCTGCCTCCCAAATCACTCTCGCCCCGACACCCGCAGTCCCCTCCCCCAGTCGCCACCCCCGCTCTCGCCATCGGCCGCTCGCCCACGTCCGTCGCCACTGCCTCTACCGCCCACCCCCGATCCAGCCGCCTCCTTAACTCGCCTCCGTCGCCGCCGCCTTTACTTCGATTGATCCCGCGCGTGTCACATGCTGAGTTCAAGAGCCCCGTAAGTGTAGTGCATGTTTTATCGCGAGAGGGGAGGTATTATTCCGCCGCTGGAGGGCGAGATTCGGCCAGACCGACGTTGGCTGCAGGGGCCGACCAGGTATGTTCCACCGGTGACGTAGCTCCTACTGGTCTACCAAGAAATGCGGTAGTGTGCTGCATGTGAGTGTGTGCAAGTAAGAACATAGAACAAGGAAGAGGAAGGAAAGACTGCGCGCGGACCGCCGCGGTATTCGAAAGGTGTTCATCGGAAATACAATCGAAAACTACCGACCAGATCAGCCGACCGCTAGAATTCCCCACCAGACAGGAGCTGAATTCGACTTGGCTGTCTACCTAGTGCCGAAAAACCTGCCACCGTCCGGACTTGAAGCCTAGAACTTCCCTAACAGAGGCACTGCATTTACCATCGCCCCGTCCATCTGCCGCAAACCGCACCCCGCCTGGTGCCATCCCTTACCCCAACCGCCGCCACTCCCTTTCCTGCCCTCTCCATCACCCAGCAACGCCAGCTCTCCCGCCAGAGCCGTTCCCACCGCCCGCTTCAGCCACCTCTCCCATGCGGGTGCCCCTCCCCGCCCCGTACACCCCCCGCTTGACGCGACGCCGTTTATTTGTTTCCATTACCACCCGGTGTTTTCGGCGGACCCGGCCCGTCCCGCGCAGCCAGCGCTGAATTCTCTGGCGGCCCTTCGGAGCTCCCTGAGCCAGCCGGCGACGCCCTGCACGCAGTGGGCGCGGCGTAAAAACATTTAAATTCAGAACACAAAGCGGGGTTTATCCTCATTTAACCATTCAACTCGGGTTCTTTATTACCTACGTGGATTCTCTTTGGGGTCAGATTTGACTCCAAACGTTTTACCCAACAATTTATCTGTATTTCATGCACGGATGTTTTTTGATATTCTTAATTAAGAAAATATATTTGCTTCATTTACTATATCTTTCTAAAAAAACAAGTACTATTTGCAGAAAAAATATTCTACCATGTTCTTCCGTACCATGAAAATACAAAACTACTAACTCGTAATAGACAAATGTGCTAGATTTTAATTCAGAATCAACGTAATATTATAAAACGGAAATGGACACGTTTTTATACTTTTCATATAATTTAGACGTGTAACGTGGATTCTATTTGGGAACATTTCTGACCTAAACAGCAATAAAAAAAATTACTTGAAACTAAGAAAACTTAAAAATCTGAAAAGTTTTCAACACATGTAAAACTGTATATAAATAGCAGATCTAAAAGAAGTTCATTTGAATTAACTTTCAGTGTTTGCAAAACATTATTTGCGCCTGGGGTAAGAAAAGACCCCAAAAGTCTAAGGTTTAAATAGGGTGTTAGGTGTCTGTACTTTGTGTTTCGCGTCTTCGTTTAAATATGTGAATAATTACAACATATTTAATTGACCACATTTTCAGTAGTAGATCTGTTCAGTAGATTGTAGGATTCGTCGTGTGTGACTTGCGAAGTAACATGAAGCTACCATCACAAAGTCTTAAGTTACTTTACCCGAACACCATCGAATATTTCTCACACTCAGTAACTAATAAAGTTGTATTTTAATTTAATACTTTGGATTAAAGTATCAGAAAAAAATCTTAATTAACAAGGTAAAACTGTTTTAATATGTTCAATATCAACTAAGATAATTGCTATTTTAAATACATAAATACATGCATAACTGAAATAAAGTGTTTAATACCACAAAAAAAGTACCTCAAACTTCCGACAGAACATTCATTTCTTTGACAGTGAGATCAAAAAACTGCCCTCTTTGATAACATTTGCAATGTCATGTTGCAAAAGATCGATATTGTTGATTGAAATAAGTTTTGGGAGTCTCTGATACTGAATTTTTGTTTAAAAACTACTTGTTTGACCGTCCGACAGTCAATCGATTAGTCAGTCCATTGAAATTGTAAAATTACGAATCTTCGGAAATTGCAAATTCGAATCTCCTGCTCTCATTTTGCTGAAGACAGATTTTCACAAAATGTCTGAAGAATTAGTAGGGCAGAAGTTGCAATTATATAATATTATTCATCCTTTAAAATAATTGGGGAAAGTGAGTGCTATTTAGCTCCACTCGTTCAATTTTTGGTTCTCATTCTCAACTCAAATGCTTCCGGCAGTGATCTGGATGTCTGATTTTCATTTCAGCGTACGTCTTAAAGAGATTCGGAGGATTAAAGAAGCTTTTGAACGGTTTATAATATTTTCTGAATGTACAACCTTATCGTCTGTGGGTAATATTTGTTTGAATCTATTTAGTATAATGATGAAAAAAAAACGGTGTTAATATTTTGGCTGACTGATAACTTTTCTTAAAACCATCCGATTATCTGTTGCTCTGTCAGTCACTCAGCTTGTCACTCAGTCTCTCACTCAATCACTGAGTTAGTCACCGAGGAAGTCAGTCATTGAGACAGCCTGTTGAGATAATCCGTTAGTTCGTCAAACAGTTATTTAGACAGTCTTTTGAAATAGTAAAAATGCGAATCTTGGAAAATTGAAACTTCGAGTCTCCTGCGCGTCTTTAGATAAGAGATCTTCACGAGAGGGATAAAAAATTATTATTAATATTATACAAGTTGCAATATTATAATATTATACAACCGTTACAAACAATAGAAGAAAGTGTGCGCTTTTATAGAAACTCGTTTCATTTTTGGTTCCATTCGGTCTACTCTCAATTCCCCCGCTGATTCGCTAAATGTATGTAAATTAAGTGGTTAGGCGGAAGAGCAGGCCCTATGGCCTGAGCCTCGCCATTAATAAAGACATTATTATTATTATTATTATTATTATTATTATTATTATTATTATTATTATTATTATTATTATTATTCGCTGGCGCCTTCGGGCCCATTGCGGCGCGGGGGCGTCGTCGCCGAATCGGAGGCAACGCTCCGCGTGGCGCGGCGCGGAGTCACGACGCAGGCGAGGAGAGCGCCACCTGCGCTTTCGGCGGATGAGCGCTAACAAATGGGCGCCGCGCTAACGAATGGCGGGGAGCGCTCGCTATCGGCGGGCGGGGCGGGGAAGATCGGGGCGGGGCGGCGGAAAAATTAAAGTGCTCCGAAGCCCACGCGCTGGCTTTTCGTTTGGCGGGGAGGCCGCGTGATCGAAGGTGCCCGCCTCGGTGGAGCAGAGGATTGGGGCAACAGAGCCGGGGTTGGAATCTCGCGTATGGCACCGGCTTTTGGGGTGGATTGATTCGTGTTTCCGGGCGCGTGCCGTCAGTGTAGAGCACATTCTATGGCGGGAGTTAGAGATGGTCTTTCGCCAGAGGGTGACGGCATCCGGCTCCGACCTACACGTTGGCTTGCGGGATTTCCCCAACCAGGGATCTCCCGTGAGCGGAGTAACACCACATTTGGGACAAGCGACTGATCTCCTCGCATCAGTGACAGTGTAGTGCATTAAAGTGTAAGTGTGTTTAAGAAAGGCCGTTTGGCGAGGGAAGCGCTCTGCCATTCGCCTGGTTTGATCGGAAAACCACGGAAAACCACCTATCAGAGCTGGCTATGTAATCCGAGAAGAAATTCCTGCCACCGCCGGGACCCAAACCCTAGCACCTTCAGGTGACAGGCAGGCACTCAGGTGATGCCCTCAGCACCTTGTGGTTGTCTTTTCAAACTACAGTGTATCATATCTGAACAAATATCCCATATGTCTACCATCCTCATTCACATAATTAATAAGTCATAATATACACACCCACGAATCGTAACATAATAATTATATGGTTCATCTAGTGCAAAATTAAAATGCAATCTCGCTGACTTTTGGGCTTGCAAACATAGTGTGATCCAAGACGCTTGCTTCGGCGCAATCTGCTGAGGTTTTGAACAGCATCCAAATACGCGCAAGCGGTGGCTTCTGATTGGCGACGCGCAGAAGACATAGGTGTCTTACCATGATGTGGAGGAGTTGACTTCTCATACTACTACCAATTACGTCTGAATCATCAACAATCTACGATTGTACATCCCTCATCACTATTCACTTCCCAAAGACCACCATTACCACCGCCAATCCAGTGGAAGGTGGTGACGAACCACAAGTGTGTTTGTTTGTCCAGTGGCAAACATTATTACCTCCTCCCTTGCTTATGCTGGGCGACGTAATCACCATATTTTAAAAGTATAATGCTTTTAAAAGTATATATTTTAAAAGTATAACACAGCATAATGGGTAAATATCCAGAGTTTGGCATTCACCACGATCCAGTTTCCCGAACGTTCGTCTTATAAATCACGAGGTAAATCTTCGAATTGCATTTAAGTCACATTTTAAAACCGAACTGGACTTCTGATTGTTGAAGAACACTTTACTGCAGGAATAATATGTGTTAATAGTAATGTGTGGTGCAAGAGATGAATATTACTTTTTATTCACTTTAAGCTTTTAGCTGAGGATGGTAATTGTCACTATATAAGAAAAACTAATCACCCACTGCATTTTTTCACACTTTTCACAGGAATTTTGAAACTATACCAAAGTAGGTCACGAACTTTAAATGAAATGTCTAAATATTTCACGTTATTATCGAAACAGAGCACACTTATTATTTGTTTTATAAGGCTTGACAAAAATAAGAAAAACAAATTGACATATTTAGATATAGGTACGCCGTTTTAACTTTTAAAATAAATATTTTTACAAAATATGTGATAAAATACGAATTCACGATCATTTACATAGTGAGAATATGTAAAGATATGAAAAGTGCAATATGGAAACACTTGCGGCACAATTACACATAGAAAGACGCGCAAACTAAACTTCTACCTTAAGTTGTGCAATCTCTCCCTTTTAAAGCACATTACGAATATTACAATTTGCAAATGGACATTTGGGAACTGCGAGTTTTTTCAAGGAAATTAGTGCCGCGATTATGGTTACAAAGCTTATTTTAATGGTAATGAAAATAAACCGAGCGATTTTTAATGAATTAGATCCAAAATTATGTCAATGACAAAAGATATCTACTGAAAACTTTCGAACTAATAATAAGTCAACACGAAATTCGCAAATATCATCTTGAGAACAGTTAATGTGCGTGGTTGTAAATTATATTCAACTATATTTCCATATATTTAGAGCTGCATTTGACGGAAATCAGCTGTTATGCTGTCATCGAATCGGAAGATTAACGTTTCCACAGTGCCACTATGGTGACGCTCAACCTCCCGATTGGATGGTACAGTAACAGCTGATTTATGTCAAGTGCAGCTCTAAATAAATCCAAGTATAGCAATATATTTTTTAAATCTGACCTACTGCGAAGGAAGAGTCCATATTACAGTTCATTTACCCCTTATTTCAGAAAATGAGGTCATTTCTTTCCTCGATTCAAGTTCACTTTCTCAAGGATACTGCGAGGAATGCAAATATCCATTTTGTGTACGGTGACAAAATTAGATTTTTATACGCGAGTGTTGGTAGCAAATACATAATCTAATATTACTAATAATTTTACTGTCGTTATTAGTGTTAATGGTTAAATTAGAAAGCACTATAATAGGGAGATCTGTACTCAGTACTTTACATAATACGTTTTTTACATAATATGGATTTGAAATACGCAAATGGTAATTCAATTTTATTCTTTCGGCAATGTTAAACGTTACTGACAAATCTTGTAATCGCAAAAATTAAAAAAAAGATTACAACAATTTTACAAAATGTATTTGGGTTCCACTGTCTCTATTGTAGATGTTTCTCATTTAATATTTTTTTTCGAAAAACCGCGTAAACGTCGCAGAAGAGGATTTACGTACAAAATTATTCCAATTAGATACAAGACATTTACAAACGACTGCTTGAGCATAATCTCTCCAGCTGCGAAAAACATGCTTTTTGCAGAATAAAATCTTAATTATTTCCATACCTTTATCCACTAGGAATAAATATAATATTGTTTATTATTTTAAGATACCTAATAAGACGTAAAACCAACGAACTATCACGATCACTTCAACAGTGTGTGGTTGTTATTCAACTCAAAATGTATATGACCAAAATTCCCGATTCCCGAACAATAGTCCCTATGTCAATCGAGCCAACTTGTTAATCTACCACTTAACAAACTCTTTATCTGAACAGAAGATTTAGAAAAGACAGTGATAATTGTTAATATTGATATATACCCCTTAGGATAATCGGGCAAATTAAAATTTGACTTGTAGGAACGCAACATAGACTTAATTCCATTATTTGCAAGTGGTAAAGTGATAGAGGTTCTTCGATCACTTCAACGCCCGATGACTTGTTATAATCCGGAAACATACCTCCGTACTCATCGCTCGCGCTCCGGTGGGAATGCTGAGCCGCAGCCGTAAGATCTCGACACGAGCCAGCTGCTGCTGCTGCTGTCGCGCGCTCCGGTGCTCTGACCGACTCGCAGCGCCCGACTCGACTCGCTTTCCGGTGATCGGAAGCAGAAGGCGAAAGGGCAGTTTAAAGGGGAGCGCGGAGCGAAAGTTTGCGCACCTCTTCAAACCGCCGCTCGACTTTGGTTGTAGCTATTCAGAATTGAACCTTGTTGTGTGGAAGTTCTTTCCTAAGCACTTTTAATCACTCATCCCCGTACTCAAAATAGTCTGCGTTTGAGATGTTAAGCTTGGACCTTGCGTTAGAGATACCAGGAGAAACGAAATGTTCAAAACTTCTTGCTTAATTCAGATTCCGATAAACTCAGTAGCTTGGATATTTAGAGATGTTGAACTACTATACGTAAGGGATTTCCGTTATTAATTTAAAGTATTACACAAGAACTGATCCATTTATTTACAATAACCGACTGTAAATAACAATACCGACTGTTTGACCTCAAAGAACATATCATTATTCTCTCTCAAAATTCACCACCATAAACCAAAAATTTCATCCAAGAGTGTAACCTTTCAAACTACAGAAAGTAACTTGTTTAATCATATGTGGGTTTACTGACCGTAAAGGAAGCTCGTTTGAAGTTTCTAAGGACAAATGAGGGACATTTTCTTCAAACCTTTGAACTCATGACTCGTGCGTTGACCGTGTTTCCGTGTCGTGTCAGTAAGAGGTCAATATGTTGATGATGATAAAAACGGTGAAAGAAAAATAATACCGACGTTTCCATCATGAACCTTGAAAACTAATCGAATCTTGCGTGAGAAGCCTGAGAGATTGTTTTGAAGACATGACTCGCCGAATATATTTAATTTAAACAAGGCCCAAATTAATATTTTTTCGTAATACTGAGCAGATAAATCTACAAAATGCAACCAAACAGAAGAAACAACTCTTAATGGCCGATGGCTGTCAAGGATTTGTACAGTCTGCCATCTGTTAAAAAGAAACGAAACAAATGATTACAGCTAAATATGGGGCATAAGTCCCCTTATTCCAAAAAATATGTATGACTTCTTCTGATAAGCAGATGATATTACTCCAATAAACGACACGACTGATATCACTAATAACGGACTTGGTTACTTGCTCTATATCGGCCAATCGCCGTTAATCACTATAAATATTCCTAAAAATGACCAAATTACAGGACCGTTCATAAACAATTTTAAACAAAATATTAAGTAATTGCAAATATTTAGCATGTGTAATCAACAAGAATTTTATAATATTTTATTTAAAATGTCTATTTTTCACATTGAACTAAAATTAAAATTTATGTAAAGCATTATTCGGGTAACTTGTTCAGCTGATGCTCTAATAACATGCTCAGTTAAATGCTCAAATGCATGAATCTACCCCTGCATCAAATTATGCATGGACTAGCAGACTTTTGAGACTCGATATGCTAAGATCGGTTTCTAAAGTTTTTAAAGTTACATATAAGCATTATTAATCTTGCATCGTATGTTGTTTACAGTGTGGAAAGCAAAAAAGAAAGTTTTTCACTTCTATTTCCACTCAGCAGCGACGATCAGTTTAAGTTTCAAATAACATTTATATTTTATTGTATTTTATTGTAGGATTTCTTTAAAAAATTAAAAATCACAGGACCCCCCTCCCTCGTTTGAAATGCATACGGTTAATGTGAAAAATACTTATAGTCCGCATCATTATATAAACAGCTTGTTTTCCTTTACGTGCATACATTTTCTTTTATGATTCTCTGTATACTCGGCATGATATAATGCATGAAGCAAGTAGGGCCGAAAGGTAGGTACACGCAAAGCGAAGTGTGCATTTATTATGATTCGATTCCCGAGCATTTGATTCCGTCCCTTTGTCACAATCACATTCCATTACGCATTAGAGATGTGTTACATTTATTTACGAGTATAAATATTTAAATGCTTCATTGATTTCATACGAACATATTTGCACGTAATAAAAATGTTAATACGCAAAGAGCAATAGGTTTCAATAAAATCGTGATATCGCATGCTTTTAACGAAAAGTTGCATTTTGTTACTGTATGCTTCATTTGTTTTCTATTTCTTCATGTTTTTTCAAAATGTTTATAATTAAATTATTTGAAAATTGATAATATTCAGCTTACTTTTTTTTCTGAAACTGTGATGGAATCTAATATTGACCGAACATAGTTTCCTACTAAGCCATTTTTGAATTTTTTCGGGATACTGAATTAGGATTATTTTCTTGTGTGATCTTTAATATTTATTTTTGTTTGAGTTTGATTTCTTTGATATCATTTTAATTTTTTTTTGAAAAACTTTAGAAATAAAATTGAGTACATTTCTAAAATATATTTTTGGGATACTTTTCGAGAAAATTTTTTGAGACACTCATTTAGGGGAAAATAAACCTAAGAGTGCAAATTGAAAGATAATTTATTTTATTATAGTGATATCAAAATGCAAAGATAAATAACTCCTTTAAAATTACTACCACGGTTAAGAAATGTGTAAGTCAATTGTTCCTCACTTGAGAAGGTAAAGAGAGTCAATTTGTAGAGATTTTGAGAAGCACAATAATCTCCAAAAGAAGGGAATACTTTTCATATTGTTATGAACGAAACCCATATTTTCCTTGAACATACTCCATTGTCGCAAAATATGTTCTCAAAAATTGGAATTGAAATGAATGATTTGAATTCTTAAATGGACATTATTTGAACTTCACAATTCGTGTGAAATTTACAAACACATTGCTCACGCAAGGAGTGCTTTTTCACAATTCAACAAATTGAACACACTGTCGAGATATTGAGGAAGATACAAGGCCTTTTTTCGAGGGATATCATTTTGTTCTCGAAAGTTCCAAAATGTGTACAGATACGAGGCTCAGTTCCAAGAAAATATTTGAGTTATGTACTCTTCTTCCTCCGAGAACTTTTGCTTTGGAAGTAGGGTTTCCTTCTGAACTTCTATTGGATCGCTTCCTTTGTAACGAATTACCAGTTTGTGCACCCAAACTGAATTTGCAAACCTTGAGGATTTCCAGTCACGTGTGATCAATTGTGTACTTGATAAAATAAAACTGATTCTAAGCAGCGGTGCTTTCACAACTATTTGCTGGTAATGTAGTTTTTTATTGCGTTGATCAGAATGTCTTTCTAATAATTCATGGATTCAGAAGAGAGGACTTCGAAAAAATATAAGCAAAGTTATGAAATTTAGTAAAAGGTTTTAGAGTACCTACTTCCTGAAGAGTCGCCAAAGTCGTAAGACGTTTAATAAAATATAATATTTCTGTGTTTTTTGGGCTTTTTTCTAGACCTATAAAAAGGGGCGAATAAAATTCAACTACAGATGTATTTGACTTCCGGAGGAACTCTTGATGTTGAAAAAAATATGAGCAATGATTTCTCTTTCGCCAGTAGTATGACTACAAGTTACCCAACCTCCAATTAATTCTTCTCTTTTGCTTCTTTATTCATTTTTCTTCTCTCCTTTTTTCTTCTTTTTTATTACAATTTTCCTTCTTTTAATCAATTCTTTAAAACAATAAAAGTTTGTACGTTAAAATATTTTGTAGTACCCGTAAAACTCCACAGTTTTAGAAGCGACTGTTTTAAATTTTATAGCTCATCCGATCCTAGGAAAAATGAATCAGCATGATATAACGCAATTCTAACGGTGATCCAATGTACACCAGTAAAGATACGTAATATACTTTTACAGTTTCAAGCTCATGAACACCAAGATCATGGAAAATAATCCTGTATTTAAGTTTATTACAAGGAAAAGAAAGCTTTTAACAACTGTATGTACAGTGTTATATACAGTTGCAGATCGTTTCTCGTATTTTGATCCTTTTTTGTCTTCCCAATTAGCAATTCTTAGTTCTCTCTCCTACACCTTCACGTGTAGTCTCTCAATTTCAACCTCCTCCGACTTCAACTTCTTTTTTCCTGGGAAGTTGCGAGTTCATGTACCTCAATATTTTCTCATTCATTAAAAGTAGGTGACCGAACTATATGTATTATTTTGTAACTACAATTTCTCAGATCTTCAACTAATCATTTTTCCAAATGTGCTTGTTCTCTTTATACTGGCAGTTTAACGTTTCCTAATTAAAAAACTTGCTTCATTAAAATGGGAGGGAAATAGTTGTACTTTGGTGTTGGTGCACCCTTTAATTATTTTTTTTAACTCTTTAACTCACTTTATTTAACCAACAGTTTGACAAGTTTAACCATTGCAGAATCGAAAAAGCTCACATCTTTAGGTTCAAGGAGAGAAGGTAAAATATTATGTGATCTACTGCGCAGGTCCATTCTAAATGTATGTTCAAAATTAATTTTTAATTGCAATTGCTTTTTACTTTCTTGTAGGTTATGAAATGCTTCCGAATATCGATGACGAGATTTTAAAGAAAATACACGTTTTGTCGGCCATATTTAAAGTTCACATCATAGCAAGAACAATTTCCCAATGAGCGTTATTGCAATTACACATTATGTGCATTTAATATAAGAACTATGGTTTAAAAAACAATGTGAAAATATGCAATGTTAACATTTACTGCAATTACATTTTATTCGTTTTCCTAAACGCCTTCAAATCCTTCCCATTTTGTCCCTAACGCTCGCCACCGGTGCTCTCCTCTCGCCCGACTTCCTCCAAGCGCACCTGGTGCAGGATCAGGGGCGCGGCGCGGCGCGGCGTTTGAATGGGGCTTATGACGCTTATTTTTTTCTCAACGCTCAGGGGTCCCGTAATCAGCTCTGATGTGATCCACAGTGGCTTGGAAAGGGGTCCAAACGCGCGCAACGGGTCAATTGTTTAAAACGTCCTAATCTCGCACGCTCAGATAAAATGCTTACTGTACGTATGTAGCTGGCATTTTGGGTCGATTGTCCGACTCGTTAGTTAACGGTGTTCCCCGTGCCTGGGCTTAGTTTAAATCACATGGGTAGAGGGTAAGAGAGACATGTGGCGAACATGTTTTCCTTCACCGCAACCAGCCAACTCCACCTGTCTGAGTGTTTCTTCGTCACACAGCTACAGAAACCGAGACGATTCTAAAGGAAAATTACATATCTTCTTTTGTCTTGATAGGAACCACACCACGGGAAGCTATATAGCTAAGCTTAATATTTCTAGAAAACTAAGATAAAAAAGATAATTTTAGCAAGATACGTTTGAAGACAAAACCATTCGTCTCCAAAGGCTTCAAGTTATAAACAACCTAAAACTTTAATATTTTCTAAAGGCAAGAAGTTTTATTGCGTGGAAATATTTAACTGATCTTTATTAAATGTAAAAACATATGGCAAAATCTAACTGCATTACAGATATATACACCGGTCTCCACTCCACCTCAACTACGTACATAATAAAGCAGAAGCTTACAGTGACTTAACGATCTCGACTACATTAATATCTAACATTCACAATTTTCAAAACTTCCTTACATGGTATCTTTAGAACATATATGAAAATAAATGATAATGCGAAGTCATGAATGTGGCATGAATATTAAAATACACAAGACCTGAGCAAATATGTAAAGCTGATTGTCCAATTTTAGCGCAATGGAAATAAACGGGATAGACGACGGTTTCGTTTGTGCGCAAGTCTCAGCCGCGCTCCGACCACTGTGCGGCAGGCAACCCCGAGCGCTCCCGGCGGCGGATCTGGAGGGAGGCGCTGAAAAGCGGGGAATCCCCACGGCGGTCACGTGAGACGGCGCGCGTGCTCGCTCGCTCGCGGCAGGAGCCTCTCGGAGACGCTGGTTTTACGAACACGCAGTGAAAGGAGTGGGGACCGCCCCTTCTCGGGTGGCACATTCTCAGGAGGAGACACGGTGTACTCACTATTACGGATCGTAAGTTTGATCCCGAAGACGGAGTGTGACACCTTCAGAATCAAAATTTTATGCGGTGTTTTGATGTACAGATTTTTTCTGTTACTGTTGTATCATAGGTTCAATCCTTAGAATGGAATGGAAACCGTGCTCTCGAGTTTTTTCGGTAATATACCTTCCTTTTCTTTCCATAATAACTTCATTATTCTTATCTTCATTCTCGCTATCGTATTCATTACATCATCACTCAAGGGCCTCAACAACCTCCGCAGTTGAAGGGCCCTTAACCCTTAAGTAAATAAATACATAAAGAAAGCAAGAAAGAAGAAAGCAAGAAAGAAACAAAAGGAAAAAAATAAAGAAAATAAATAAAGAAAGAAAAAGAGAAACAAAGAAAGAAAATAAAGAAATCAATCAAAAAAACATTCTGCGAATTATTATGTGGATGTATGGGCACGTTTTAAAGTGCTCTGTAGCACCAAGAATTAATCTGACACGCAAAAGATGCCCGCTGCAAGCTACATGCGCGTTTCCTTCAATCTGCCCCCGCCTGTGCTCTCGCCCCGGCCCCGCCGTGTCCTCGGTGGCCCAGACCGCGCGTCACGGGCCTGCTTATCGCAGCGCGTAAGCTGAAATGACGGAGGGGCGGGTTTTGCCTTAGATCGTTTGCAGTCATTGGAGGCGATAGCGGGCGGGCCTACAGCTGAACACCATTTACCTCCGCACTGTCCGAAATCTGCATCGCCGAAGAAGAGAACGAACAAGTTAAAGTGAATGTGCTCTAAGGAGGAAATTTGTGAACGGAAGCGTGTGAAGCTACTGAAGAAATACGATGGAATACACATTGAAGAAACTGGTGTAAAGATTTGATACCACCATTAATTCACTAGAAATGCACGTACCTAGGATATCAATGTTTAAAATAAATGAAAAAAGCCTTTTCATCAAGTTCGTGAGCAGTAAGGAATTACAGAACGTATATTACGGGAGAAAGTGAAAGTACCAAGTTAAACAACAGGCGTCAAGATTTGCAAGAAAGGAGCCGACTTAGTGCAGTGGAAGTTATTTGTTTTGATGAAATTGAAAGTCCATTTAGGGTCAAATAGTCTTATCTTCTTGACTACTTGAAAATACTCAGATGACATGAACACATAAATTCTTGAAATACCGCTATCAAGGCATCTGATTTTTTCACCATAACTCGTACACGAAAATGTGCAACAACATATTCCAGGTAGGCTGAAAATAAATTATAAATTCCCCTTCATCGACACTTACGTCAAATAGTTGAAATATAATTTTCAAATACATTTACTCAATTATTTCTAGGGGACGTCGAAGGGGAGGGAAAGCGGGAGGAAGAAAGATGGAAATTAGGAATGATTGAGGTAGGAAAAATTGGGACTGGAAAAAGGGAAGAGTAATGACGAATTATCACTTGTGGCGTTATCGGAACCACTTCTTTTCTCTTCGGGTGCAGCAAGCAACGCAACGTTTTCCTGTGCTCGTGCCTGCTATTTTGTTACTTGTGGCTTGCACTTCGACGCAAACTTCAATATGCGGGTCTCTGCCAGGTCCTCCCCCCACGTTCGCTTTTCCATCCGACATATCCCCCTCTCCCCCACTGCCTCCCCCTCCCCCGCACACACGCGCCACAATGCCTGCGCCTGGCCCCGCCATCTCCCTCCGCCTCCGTCGTTTGCGGAACCTCATTCTTTCACCCTTCTGCACCCGAATGGCGCATATCCCGTTGCGACTGCGTTTCCTTCCCGCTGACCCGGCGTTGCGGATCGCCCCGGCGGCCCCGTTCCCATTCCTCCCCGCTCCGCTCCGCCATTCCCCGCCCCGTCCTGTCCCGCTCCCATCCCCCGCCACTCGCCGTCCGCTCCGCGCCGCCCACTCCACCCCGCCTCGACCTATCCTGTTCCGGCCGCCGCTACACCGCTCCACCCCGCTCCGCTCTGTTCTACCCCACCACGCCGTGTTCCGCACAGGCCCGCCCCGCCCCGCCCCGCTCTGCCCCGCCCTGTCAATCCCCGGTCCGCCCCGCTCCGCCACGCTACTTCCCGGCAAGGCACGCCACAACCTGCACGCTCCGCTCCGCCCAGTCCCACCCCGTCCCTTCTTCCGCCGAAGGGCGTGTTCCTACCAATAGTCCCGCGCTCCCCGCCCCCTCACCTCATTACTTTTCCATTACAACGCCTCCCCATAGTATTCTCGGTCCTGCGAACTACTGCACTTGTTTTCGCGGCCATCCCCGCTCCGCCCCTTACTACTTCTCACCACCCGGGCCAGCCCTCCGCGCTTCACCCCTCCCCGCCCCGCTGTGCCTGCCCCGCCCATCCCCGCTCCGCCTCCCACCACACGTTCCCGCACCGGCTCCTGCTCTTGCCTCGTCATGGCTGGTCCCTCCCCTCCCTGCGTCGCAATCCACTTCCATGCCACCCAACCACCATTTGCCTTGAGCCGCCTTCCACGACCTGAAACCGCCCTGCCCTCACAGTCTTACTTTTCCCCCTTCCATCTCGCCTAATCATTCTCGGCCCGGTATCTCTCCACCTCTCACCCCTTATTTTTCTCCATATCGCCTTTCCACCACTTTCCCGCCAAGGCCCGTTCTCCTCTCCACGTCTGTCCCTTCCCTGCCGTGCGTCCAACGGCGCCTCTCACTACTCGCACCTAATCTCCCCGCCCCGCTCATTCCCACGCTGCAGCGACTTGCCTTTCGTAAACCTGCAATGTCCTTCCCCATTTTCTGGGTCTCTGCTTGGTTAATCTCTCCCCTCTGCAGCCGTCTCACCGCAGCTACCCGATAGCCTTCTCACTTCCATCCTTTCCGGTCAGCCACATTCGATTATCCCCGCACCGCTCTCACAAGCCTTTCCCCTGTCCACTGAGCTTCGGCTCGCTCATTCCTACTCGTATCCCAATCATTTTACTACTTCCTGCATTAGAGCACCGCGCTCTGTTTTTCACTTTCACTCATACCGCACCCAACATCGCCGTTAGTTACTCTTTCTCTGTCCCTTACTCGCTTCCTCCTCCACCACGTATTCCATCCACCCTGATTCAACACCAATCGCATTGTTCCTCCTTCTGGCTTAAACACTGTCCACTCTGCCTTACCCATCTCTCTCCTCAAAACTATCTGAATCATTCCATTCACCTACTTCCATCAATACTTGCCTGCCTAGCTCTCTTCCACCTTCTGGCCCTCATAGGTCCGCTCTAACCCTCTACTCACTTCCAATGACCCTTCCTCATCCTAGATTACAATAGACCTACTCCACTCCTACACCAATCTCCTTGTTCCACTCTCTCTCACACCTCATTCTATTCGCTCTAACCCACTTCTCACTTCCATTACCTCCTTCCCCACCCCATGATCCAACATTCCTATACCATACACATTACGAACCCCTTCTTCTACTGTCATTCCATCCGCCCGAACCCACGTCTCCAGTTCTACTCCCTTTACCTAACCCGTTCCGTTCTACCACATCTTCACCTCTCCGCATCTCTTCCATCATCTGCACTCAACCCCGCCGTTCCCCATCCCACCTCCTCAACCCTTCCCCAACCTCCGCCCGTCCCCTAGTTGGCTTGTTTGCGCGCCGACGCCAGGGAATAAAATTCACCCTCAAAGCCCTGCCTCCCCCCGCCGCGCCCGCGCTGGCGTGCGCGAACCCAGAAGCGTTCGTTATAATTTCTCCGGAGAATTACCCGCAATATCCATTCCGTGCGGGTAGGCCGTCGCCGAGGCGGCCGGCGGGCGACCCGCGTCTTCAGCTCCGGCCGCGCGGGGCGGGTCAGGCGCGCGCGCCGCGCCTCACAGTTTAATACGCGACTTCATAATAAGCGAATCATAATAACAATTCGGCTCTCGCACAAAGCGCGCTGCGATATTGCGAAACCCCCTCTCTACCCCCCCCCGCCCCGCCTTTTTATTTTCGTTGACAAAAAGACGCGAAGGACGGCAAGTGCTTTGGTGCACAAGGCGGCCCGGCGCTGGGGATGCAAAGCAGCTGACTGGACTTTAACATATGCTCCAAAGTACACTCATAAGTCTTCACGGTTATATGAGATCTGCGTCTGATGCCATTTAATTGTTACTGTTGATAAAATGACTGAAGATGGGAGAAATACAAACATTTATTATTTAGGAAATGATGCAAACAGACGTTTTAGAAAATAATGTAAGGTAACATTACTAAAGATTCTATTGCCTATTGCAAGTGATAAATTATATTTAATTATTTCCGTTACTATTAACTATGTAGTTTGATTATTTTAGTAGTGTTCGCGCAACTTTGCGTGCAATATGTGCAGTTTTAAAAAATTACAAGAACAAGATTTTCTCAAAACGGCTTCAATTTTTTTTCTTTAAACTTTTGTTAAAGATAATGTTAAATGTACTCTAAGAGATGACACAAACGCCTTATTGCTCTGTTCTACTGTTTCTTCAAAAATTGCAAAAACCTAATTTTTTACTTGTCTCCCACGTCCTTAATATTTACATTAGCAGCAATTTCTGCATATTATATTTATGAGTATATGTGCTTCAAATAATGTCATAAGGTTTCTCAGAAACTCTACAGTTTTCTGTGAAATCTAGCTTAATACTCCACCTTTTCAGAAACGCTTAAACGTCATTTTCTCAGAAACGGCTTCAATTTATTTCCTCAAACATTCCGAACGAATAGGGCTAATTCCACTCTTCAATATGACGTTTTCAATTCAGTTTTTTTTCTTTTTCAAAAATTACACAAATTTAAATTTTTTGGAAGATCTCTCCCGCCGTTGATATGCACATTCCCAGCAATTTGTAAACACTATAGTATTTGTAGGTTAAAGTACTTAAAATGACTTTATTTGAAGTTTTAAAAACGGCTCTAAATTTTTCAAAGAAAATTGCCAATAAGGACGAGGTTTTACTATTATTTAATAATTTTAAAATTATATTTCTGTTCTACAAATAGGAAAATGAAAAATTAAGAAAATGTCAAAAAATGTACTTTGGCGACGATATATGGCAGCTGGCAAGAGTATGTGACAAGGCCAAAAGAAATAGAAAACTAATACGGAAAGTCTGCGTCATTCTGTAGCACCAATAGTTTGATTTCACTTCCATCGCAATAATCATCACTGTTCACGCATTTTTAAGTTAGGAAAATCTGAAACGAATAATATCGTTCACATTTCCTCGAAGACAAGTTAAAACATCCCAGACTTTTTCTAAAATTATACTTTTAACTTTTACTTGTTAGTACTCGTATAGCCTAAACATTTATGACACAATAATAGTAATAATATCTTTCAAATTTGCGACGGTCTTTGTAAATTCAGAGCTATATTTTACAATGCGACGTAGAAATTACAGTAATTAGTAATTGTGTAAACTGTAGAGCTCCGAAAAGTGTGTCAATCAGATCAGAAATCAATAAATCAAACATAGTAATGATGTGTTACTTCCTTTACTTTCACATTTGGCGACATTTAAAGACCCTCAGTTCCAGACCCTAAATTCACCAGCCGAGATTCATCCTTTCGTCCCTGTAGTGCTAGCGAGAGAAGAAACTCGAATTCGGAGAACAACTGAGCCGATATATTGCGTAGAATGTGGATCCCTCCAAGAAGCCTATTGTGATTTCTTTTCCCGCACGGCTCGGCCGTTATTGCTTTCGGGGCCGCCAGAGATATGTCGCAAACCTCACAGAAGGATTTACAAATTGTTCCGGAACGCCTTTGGAATTGACTTGACTGAAAAAGATGAAGCCCCTCAAAACAGATCAGCGAAGCTATTGAAAAGTGAGCGACGAGCTGCGGAGGTCGGCAACGTTTTGTCAGTTCCCCGATGGTCGTTTCTTTTTCCTGACTGTCTGCAAAAAACAATCGCGCTATTGTTATGTGAGGTTAAAAATGGTAAATTTTAATATCGATCATATAAGCGAGCTTTAAAATAATTCTGGTTCAAAATTTGATATATTCTTTCTTGAAATCAAAACCAATTGTAAAGAAATTGAACATTAAATAAAAAATGTATTATCTATTTTCTATGATATTGTAAAATATACAAGACTTCAATAATTATTATTTTTTATAAATGTATACTGGGCCTATTTGTGATGGGAAATATTGTAGCATATCAAAACCAATAACGAGTTTGGTATAATTATATCACAACGTAAAACTGGAAGGGACTACTCTAAAACTGGTAAATGCAAATATAACAGTGGCCCAGGGATCCTTGCAGCACCATTAGCGACATGCTTCACTACACGTGAACAAACAATCTATTGCGTTTAGGGGGAGTAACTTATTTATTTTCATTTTTGGGGTTCAGAAGCTGCAGCAACGGCTAACGTCATTGCGGCCCATGAGTGACGATTCCTTGAGTCCATCATAGGAATACGTTTTAGGGGAATAATGATGAAGAAGATGGGAAAATGAGAGGCAAGAGAAAAAAAAATATCAATCCGGAATTGTGACCTTCCAGACCTTTTGATTCATCTTTCTTTTGAGGATATTTGAATGATCAAGTAAGCATGGAATCGACACAGAAGATACGTGAATCTTGTTCTAGGAAAATTAACGAAAGTTTTAAATGTCCCAAAAAGACACTCGTATGAGGATTAGACGGATGCGGCGTGGCATTGGCGCAATAAGCTTCAAGCCGATGGCGAGGATACACAAGACGGATCATACTTTTCCTATCGTCAGTTTGAGTGGACACATACCCCCTCCCTCAAATTTAAATTTATTGCTCTTCGCGATTTGTTTGTTTCACCGGAAAATTTAATTAGATCTTTAAAACAACAACATGGTCAGTTTTGTGTTGCTTGAAAATCAGTAAGTTTTAAAAACGAATGCATTATTGGTAGCAATGGAGTTGATTTGGGATTGGCTTCTGTCTAATGAAGCTCCTCACTCCTCGATTTTTGGTTTTGGTTCATGATGATTCAGCCGATCAGATTATTGGATCTGCTATCAGAATATTATCACTTCTAATGTTGATCTTGGTTGAAGCGGAATTGCTTGTAGTGACTCGCCTCGAAAATTTATTGGAAATTTTCAATGCACGCGTGATATCTATGATAAATAGATAATATATTATTTATGATATTTATGATAAATAGATACCCTGGCAACGCCGTCTTACTTCATGTAGTTCACTATACATTACAGTGCTTTCAATCTCCGTAGTTTGCCTCATTAAGTAGGAAAAAAAATGGAGAAGTACTGCGCATTGTGAAGAGGCATTGAGAAGGCCCAACTGGCGGGAATGCCTGCTGAGAGAGATTTCTTCGCCTGCCGATAAAATGTCCGCCCTATTTGATCCCCTTCCTATAGTCTGAATGGCGGAGGGTCGGCGAGAGTTTATCACTGATTATGTCGTATGTACGGTGATAATGTCATATCAATTTTGCGGGAAGTTCAGGTTAAGTAGCACATATGCACATCACCAGGTAGACGGCAAGAATTGACACACAATGGTGACTCATGAACTGACCCAAATAATTGCCTTCATGGAACATCTCTATTTCATAAATTCAGAATTTATGAAATAAATGTTCTCTTGTGTTTGCATAAGAATGTTTCAAGCGCCTCAAAAAGCTTAAGCTGGTGTTGGGAAATTAACTGTCTACATTTCAGTATTGAGGATTTGTGCTTCCATTGCCTAATGGCAAGTTTATTGAAGAGAGATTGCCTAAGCATCTGGTTGAAATTAAATTAGTGGTATAGGATTTATCGTATCTAACATTAATATACTGTTTCAATCTTCTTCCTCTCTTAAAAAACTGATTAAAATCACAACCTCATTGCCCGTAACCGCAACATTTAGATTGAAGATAATAGTGAGGACGGCAATGAACAACATATCAGTAACGACCCCATCGCATCACTACCATCATCATCACTACTTGTGATAAACTCAACTGAAGAAACGGCATTAACATCAACAATTTACACGTCACTAAATTTAAACACTGTAAAATCTATCAAATCATCACAAATAAGAAACACATTCAGTTTCTAACTCCTCCCCCCCCAAATCACTCAATATCTATTCTCTCTTTTCAATCGAATTGGATGTCCGAGGAAAGGTACGAGTCTTCAATACTGCAATCTAGCGACTTAATCTCCGAACACCAACTTATTATATTATTTCATATTAGAAATAATCACCTCCATCACTTTTACCATTACCACCACCATCAATAACACTGCACAATCATTACCTATACCATCTTCAACATCCCCATCATGATCTCCTCTAGTATTGTCAAATCCAGCAACTATACAAACTATATAAATAGAGAAAATCGACGTTATCATTGGACGAATATTACCGACGGTCTGATTCTAAACCAAACCGCATCAATTGTAACAACGCCAACAGAACGCAACCTACAACCATAACCCAATCGTCTGCCTTCTCCCTCCAACAGGGATGCTAATAAGATCAATACTTTTACATAAGCAACATCATGTGACTAATAAAATCAATATTTTTGCAGCAGCAACATCAACTTTTACCTCCAATCACAATAAATAACGCACATTTCTCCTTCCGAAGCTCGTCTCCAGCCTCCGATCGCAATGTACGTCCTCGAAGGGGCGCGCGTCTTCAAGAGAAACGCATTCGCGCGCTATTAACCCACCAAAAATATTCCGGTCCTGCAACTCTGTTGTAGTCTTATAATCAATAACTTCTCCCCCGACAGACTTACAACCATATTCCCAAAAAACATTCTCCTCCCTCCAACCTTATTGGTGTCCGCAAAAAGTCGCCATTCCTCAAAATAATATTTGGTTTTCTCGCTGTGTCAATTAAAGTAACGCCAGAAAACGATGATTACCACCAACAGCCTCAACCCACCAACAACTCCACACTAGTATCACCACCTTCTGTCTCCGGGCGACAACGCAGGGTCTCTGACTGGGAGGTTTTAGAGTTCGAGTCCCGGCGATGGCAGGATTGTCGTCACTAGGTTGAATTCAACCGCTGTCTGAAGGAGAACCGCAGTGGCTGGTTGTTCTGATAGTAAGTTTTCCATTGATTACTCTACCACTCAAGAGTGGGGACCAGTCGGGAGATCATAGTTTGCCCCGGCTGGGGCGATGCCACGCTGGTGGAAGGTCCCTGGTTGCAAAAACTCCCAGTAAGCCGAAGTAGGTCGGCGCCGGATCTCGCCAGCCAACGACGGGAGACCTCCACCACCTTCCACGAAAACAGAATGCACCACACTTATGGGATTAATGTCTTTAGCAGTTGACGGACCTGGCATCACCACTCAATCAATCAATAAATCGAACATCTTAACTTCAACCACCAACTACTAACTCCCTCTTCTCACCCAAAGAAACTTACAAAGCCCGCCTCCTCCCTCCCTCCACTCCGTCTGTGGAGTGCGGCGAGTCTTCAACACGCCAACCGCGTCCGCGACGCCGCGCCAATCCGCGTCGCGGGCGGCCGTGCGAGCTGACGCGCTTCGTCGCCAGGCGGCGCCCGCGTCGCAAAGTGAGTTGCTCCGGAAGAAGGACGCGAGAGACGTCTTGGAAATTGAGCCGCCCTGGGCGCCGGGGCTCGAATTAGGCCCATCTCAGCACAAGGCGGCCGCGGACGGAAGGGCGCCGTGTTTTCGAAGCGAACGACGAATGCGCCCAGGGTGATCACGTGGTGGAGTATCGGCGGTGTACATGAAAAGTGGCACATCGCAAAAATAGTTTTTTTTAAATAAAGTGAAGGAATATGTTTAAAAAAACTAATGGTTTTTCTAGCAGAAAATTTATGAAGTTACGAGAGGAAACACTTTAGCTTTAGCTCTGTAATATATCGTTCCACTCAGGAGAAAACCGATCTCCTGCAAAATTACAATTTTTCAGGCGCTTCAATTTTCTTAAGCACCAATGGATGGAAGAATAACAATAACTCAGGAGACGTTTTCGCAAGAGACGTGTAATTTAAAAAGATGATGTAGAAATTTTGGGATATGGCACACGTAGAGAAATGTCACGGTTTGAATTAAAAGTGTTTGGAAACAATAATGTACTATTTTACTTTAGAATCATAAATGAAAATTGTTGAGTAAATAAATGCAGATATATTTTAACCAATATAACGGTTAAGAGAATAATTTTAATTTATGCACTTAAAAATATAAATAATTAATTCTAAATTGCCATCCTTGAATTTCCTTCGTAATGTTTCAAATATTTCCCCACGTACGCCTTTTTGCAACAAATTTTCCGGAATTTCTTTCTGCTATTTCTTGTGTATGTAAGTACCGTTTTTCTCATTCCACGAATACTTGCTTTCTACTCATTTTTGAGACTTTCTTTATGTCTTCGTCACTTTCTCATCCTCTGGTTTCCTTACATTTGCAATCCTATATTTAATTCGATTTACCCAACTATTCACATTTACATCTCGACTTCAACCTTACATATTATTCTAAGGATAATTGCAAAGTTCATTCTTTAAAATCGAAATTGTGTGAACATCTTTCTTAGAACGTGTCCCTGCAATGCATTTCTTTCTGTATTATGACATCCTTTGAACGTCAAATTCATTTCTGGTCTTATTTTTATGTACTCTTCATCCGGCCTACACTTCTATATTCAAATCTGCTAACTTCTTGTCCGCCTTAACATTCCGTCTACGCGCTGGTGGCCACATTCTCAGAATTCCCTCCGTTCCCCCTCCCGGCCGGGCAGCGCGGCTGGGCGACGCAGCGGAGGGCGCCGGCGAGGTGGCGCTATCGACAGCAATGGAATGCAAATTCGGTTTTGTTTGCGCGTCCCGCGAGGCGCTTGGTCTTCCCTCTCGCATTCAGGCAGATTCTCCAAGCGGCTGACGACGTCGCCGCGTCTCGCGAACGCCTGTCACGGGTTTTCGAAGACGGCGCCTCATTGGGGGATCCTGCGAAATGCTTTTGGTGCCGGGGAGAAGAAATTACCGCTGAATACAGTAATACCGGGACTGGGATTTATTCAGTTACACAGTAAATGAGATGCTATGTGTATTACAATTAATTCGATCCAGGATAATATGAAAACGCATTCGTTATCAAAGATGGAGAACTCCATAATCGGAGCTATTGGATCAATGGAAAATATTTTTCTAGAAATTTTTATTCTCCACTATAACACCTTGTCTAATTCAAATGTTTTATGGCCAGTAATTTTGATTACAAAAACTCAGAATTTTGCGAATTTCAAATAAAACTGGAGACGACGATGACAGATCCGGGGTAGGAGGTGAAGGAGCCCAAACTGCTGGTAGGTACTACGGAACTTGAGATAATTCAAATATTTCAAGTTATCTATGAGAGGTCTGAATTAAGAAGTATCCGATATATAAGTGCGTCCTAATTACGGCGATGTATAAAATCACGTAAACTCTTAAATCGTTATTTGAGAATTATATCTAACTTCTACATTCAAAAACCCACAGAGTTCAATGAAAATGAAATTTGCGCCATTTTTAAGCGTCCTTTACTCTATTCGAGAAAAATCGAAAAACTATGTATTTAAAATAATTTGTTTAATAGTTTGCATTAAATTCAAACAAAAATTCCTTTACATCAAAATATGGTTCGTGACCTTTTTGCAGATCTTTCTAAAAAATATATTTCATTGAAATATACGTTATTAAAGAAAATAATCTCTCTCATCGCTACTGTATTTTTTAAATTATATTTTTAGTTTTCAAAAATTCAGAGTTACCTGAAAATAGGTCCAACACACCTTTTTACTATTCTCTTATAAATATGAGGAGAAAATTTAAAGACAAAATTGAATTTCCTTCCTGGAAGCAAGAAAAAAAGCAGACATTTCTCAAAAACGAAATATTTTGACTGGAAATCAGTAGTACCAAATCACGTGTCTTCAAATAATAATCAGTTTACAGTATTTTTGTCGGGATAGTGAACAGACGCATAGCAATGTCATTGCGGTACCCGCAAAACACCAATGGGTGGGAAGCTCACTCCAGGAAAACAAAGTATGTATTTAATAATTAATTCGTTGAAACTAATCGTGGCAAGAAATCGTTGAAAGACGAAAGTACGAGTTAGAAAGGGTTTTAAAAATAAACGTTCTAACCGATACAACAGTGCCTCCATGCCAATACAAAGGCAGAGGAAAGAAGCTAGGCCAGAATCCGTTGTTAACCCTCCCGCCCCATTGGTATGAGATGGCTTTTATTTCGCGCAGCGGCGAGCGCCCTAAGAGGAGGCGCTCAGCTGTTGAAGCGGACTTCCGCATAGTTGCGCGCGAAGCAGCGCCTGCGCCTGCGCACCGAGTGACGTTGACAGGGCCAGCCCCCTGACCCCACCGTCTCGCGCCCCTCCGCTGCCGGCCTCTTCCCCTGCGCGTATGCACCCTGTGCGCAGTACGTACGTCAATTCTGAAGAAATGATTTGAGTGACGATTGAGCAATGTTGGAACGAGAGGGAGCGCAAGAACCCGCTTGTCTACCTCAAACCCCATACGAATCGGCGAGAATGGCGAGAGGCGTGACCACTTCATCACTGTTACCCCGAGGTAATGAATATATTCATCATCATCATCAACACTTATTATTATTTTTATTATTATATTTTATTATTATTATATTATATTATATTATATTATATTATATTATATTATATTATATTATATTATATTATATTATATTATATTATATTATAAATTATTATATTATTATATGATATTTCTGATCACGCTACACATTCTCTTCCAAGCCAGTGTTATTCCATCCCGGAGAGAGATTAACGCGTGTCATTATGGGGATCAGCTTTTCGTCTGTATCCCTTGGTAAGAGAAGCTTGTTAGGCCTTGAATTATGAGGTGAAAGGATGATGGTGGGAGGTGATCGTGGCCTTTTTGAACCGTCCCAGCATTCGCCTGTATGACCGAAGGAAACCTCGAAAACCCTACCGAACCCTGCTACTACGCCTTACGGGCCCCTGCATGGAGAAGTGGGGGGAGGGTAGAATGAGAGGCAGGGAAACGGGAGAACCCTGAGGAAACCTACGACGCGCGCGCGCCGCGCACCACAAACTCCACGTGGATCGATCGGGGATTGAACCCCGGTAGCCAGGGATAGGAGGCGCGCAGCCGCCCGCTGGAGGATCGTCAGGCGTGCGAGCAGGCGGGCGGCTTCCGCCCGACGGCGCGCGAGAGGCGCGCAGCTCTGCGGACCGCGTGACGGTGACAGCGGCCGCGCGTCAGCCCCTCCCCGACCTTCCCTGCCCCACACCGCCCCGGCCTGGCCCTGGCCGCTCCACACACACCGCACACAACCCCATCCGACCTGCCCGTTTCTTTCTCCTTGTCCGACAACGCATATTGCCAATGCCTTTGTCTGCCTTTTCACCATCCGGACAATCGCCCCACCTGCCCCGCCCTTTCACTTTTCTGTACACTCCTCCCTACTCCCCCGGCCCCGCCCTCTCTTCTCTCCTCCCTCTAGGTCCTCACTCAGCGTACCCCGCCCCACACAACGCAGTCCTCCACCCTGCCTCGTACTTCCCCGCCCTTCTCGTTCCATCAATATCCATCTGGCCCCGCCCTCCCAGCCGGCCCTTCCTTACCCTCTCCATTCTGCCCGCCCACACCATCAGTCCTTGCCCTACCTAGTCCGCCCTCACGCTGTCCGGCCCCACCCACTCCCCTCCTACCTCGCCGTACTCCGTCCTGCCTCGTTCTTCTCTACCTTTTCTTTCCCGTCATTCTCCACACGACTCCGCCCTACGCTATCATGTCGCGCCCTTTCACCGCCCTGCCCCGACCACTCTGCCAGATCTTGCCCTATCCCGCCCCGTCCTTTCTCCGCACGCACCTGCCACACCCACTCGCCCGGCCCCGCCCATCCCTTCCTTCAGTGCTGAGGCGGAGCGCGTGCGGCGCCCGCCTCCGGTCCACCTGCGCGGCGCGGGCTTTGTCTCGCGGCGGCCTCATTGACTGCGCTGCGGGGAGGGGCGCCTCTCTCCGGCGACGAGCTGCGATTTCTGCGATGCGCACGAAGAGGTTCCTCGGAACTGACACACCACAAAATGATTATATACGAGTACTATCGTTGGTTCATAAGATATAACATCAATTATAAAATCGTCTTATAAAATATTGCAATGTATAATATTATTATATATAATACAATGAAAATGACTACTTTACGGATAGATTATTTCTTTCTCAAACCTTCAAAATCAGAGGATTCCACAATAATTTTGCCATAACCATCGAAATAATAGTGATTTTGAATACGTATAAACGGTTTTATTCTAAGCTCAGGCCTTAGTTTGACGATCAGACACAAAGTGTTTTACTGTGTGTACCGCCTGACGTGTGAACTATCTTGACGAAATTTTTACTAGTAAAAAGTATTTTCCAATAATATCCTATCACTATATATTATTTTTCTGAAAGTATTTTTTAAGTTAACTATAAAAAATATTTATTAGATCTCTTTCTTTGTACGCCAAATGGCATTTGACTTTTAAACACTACGATTTTCAATTTCTCAAGCTTTCAATTTTTTCATTCCATTCAAAGAATCTGTAGCATGATAAGCCGAAATATTACTACATAATTATAATTTTTATATTCTCTTTATATTTGAGATTGCGAAGTTCGTCATCGTGTCGGTGAATTACTAGAGTCCATGCACAAAGAAATATGTTCACTTCGAAAACCAAGAGAGCAAACTGACTCACATGTAGGTCTTAATCCACGCTTGTTAATGTGGCAAAATATAATGCTCTGGGATTATTCCAAAATAGAAACCCGTAAAGGAAGTAGTTTAGCTGCAAGTGAATGCTGGTAACCAATATTTTAGCGCAGGTAGATCACGAATACCCCCTACTTTGATAAGTGATTCCGGACGCCGGCTAAGGTCATTTTCCGTAAGTGTAGTGCATGCTGTTATCACGGGAGGTGGCGGCGATCTTCCGCTGGCTGACGAGCGTCAACCTCCGTTTGCTTGTTCCATCCAGGTATCTCTCACCAGCAGGGCAATGCCCCAGCCATGGCAGGCTCTAAGCTCCAACTGATCTCCCTGCATGTGTGGTAGTGTAGTGCACGTAAGTGTAAGTTTGAATAAGTAAGAGAAGGGGAAAGGCTTGAGTGAATATGTAAGGGAAAAGGAAGGTATGTGAGGGTACGGGCATTCGCCTGGTGACGGTGTGGTGAGAAATCACAGAAACCTACTAATCAGAGCAGCCGGCTTCTTAAATTCTCCAAACGGCGGCTGAATTCCACCTACTAGCTGTAATCCTGCCACACGTGGGGAGCCGAACCCAGGACTTCTCGGTCGTAGGCACGGCATTGCCATCTGTTGATGCCATCTGCTGAGCCAGCTTTGCCGGTCCACTGTTCCCCTGCTTGTTCCTGCGCATCGCTTCCCCTGGGCCGCGCGCCTCAGTCGCAGCGTCGAAACCGCTCCTCCCGGCGCGGCGCGCGGCCGCAGACGCCCAGCCGCCGCCGACACAGGGCCGCACAAAGTGCGGGATTGACAACTTAATTGGCCAGTCATAACCGCGGCGCTGCCCCTTTGTGGTTTTCCAAGACGCGGCTGCCGCGCGCCGCCCCGACTGTCGCCAACGCGGCGCCCCTATCCCTCGGCCCCGGCCGCGCCGCGCCGCGCCGCGCCGCTCCGCTCCGCTCCGCCCGCTCCGCTGGATCAGATTAGGGCGGCGGCGGCCTCCGTTCCGCGCGGGACCTCCTTCGCCCGGCGCACCGCCCTTCTCCTCCGCTTCCCTGGCGCTCCGTCTTAGACACCTCCCCGCCTTTCTCCCCACAACTTGTTAAACATATTATTATTATTATTATTATTATTATTATTATTATTATTATTATTATGTCATATACCATACATAATGAAGTAAAGCGGAGTGGAGTGATCCGCAAGATAAAGAATACGTCAAATGAAAAAGAAGACAAAAAGTTAAATTAGAGATAATTATAAATTAACTAGAACTAACTAATCAACTTTCGATTGTAATCACGTCTGCTACCGAGCATTTGCTCAAAGCGAACTTTCACAAATCGATCTATCTACACAAGTATGCTCGCATCTGTAGCTCGCCGGTTCCTCGCCCTTCGTGAATACCATTGTCTCGCTCGTCTCTTGTCAGCCTCCGGAGTACCAGCCTTTCACCTGTTTCTCAGTTTCTGCTCCCTTCTCCCCAGGCTTATCGGCGCCCACCGACCTGTTGGCTAGCGGGGTTTTCCCCAACCAGGTATCCCCCTGCCGAGCAAGCTCTAAGCCTCCGACCGGTCTCCAGGCATGTATGATAGTGTAGTGCATGTAAGTGTGTGTGTGTGTACGGAGAGGTCGAGGAAGGGGAAAAGGAGATCGCGCGTGGTGGAGATGGCCCGCTTGTAAGAGTACTGCTCCGGCATTCGCGTGGTGTTGATCGGAGAAACCACGGACAACTACCGATCAAAGCAGCTGGACGCTAGAATTCTTCCTTCAGAACACGGTCTAGCTCTGTCACTAATGACAGTATGAAAAATGCCGCCACTGTTGGGACGTGCACCCTAGGAGCTCCCGATCAGAGGCATTGCAGTTGCGTCATCAGTTGATGCCGTGAACTACCTCTCCACACCCCGCTTCTCGAGTACCCGCTCTATTCACCTCATAACTGCCCTGCTCCAGTCTTGCCAGGTTGCATTCAAGTCTGCGGCTGCTCCGCTCTTCCCTGCATTCAGGCATACTCTGTCCTCTGCCCTGTCCCCTCCGCGCCCCTACTCTCCTATCCAAAACTCACCTCTTCTCCCTTCCTCATCGCTTTCACCTTTGTAACTCCGCTTTGTCACATCCTTCTTCCCTGCCCTACTCCGTGGCCATGATCGTGTTCTCAATGTTACTACAACTTTGTCCGTCTCTTTGTTTTCCGTCAGTACCCCATCACGGCCAGCAATTCCCAGCTGTATACACTACGTCCTCCCATTCCTTCATCTTTTGTTTTCCCTCGTGTTACCAACTTCTAGCTCCCGTCCGCCCTCGCCTTCTCTACGTCTTGTCGACCATATTCCGCTCATTACGCTGACCTTATCCTACTGGCCCACTGCATGGCCCTGCGACACACTTACGCATTCCCTCAGCTCTCACTACTTTGGATTTAGTTTCGGGACGAAGTTCAGGCGTTTTGGATGCAAAAACATCACAACATCAAGCATCTCTTCGTGCGTGGAATCAACAGTCACGATGCAAATCTCACCAGAAACAATTGCAATGTATTTATAACAAAGTGAATGAGTTCAATATTGTGATGGTTCTTATATTTAAATTTAATGAATTAGATCCATGAAGAGAAAAATAAAAATATTTTTATAGGGGCCGATGATATACTTTCAATTTCAAAATCACAAACAAATACTTATTTACAATGATAACAACAATGAGAATCGAAACTTTACGCAACCCCTGATAACCAAAAAACACAAACACAATACTAGAAGTCCTTACAGCAAGACCACATTCCATTTATGCTTCAAGACATATACCTTCTCGCTTATATTCCCACGACGTCAAACATCGTCTGTACTCCGAGACTTTCATCTATCTTTTATATTCCAACACATATTCGAAACGTTTAATATTATTCCATAACTCCGAGACGTTTAATTTTATTCCGTATTCCAACACGTAGTCTACCTTTCAAAACATTGAACTTTCGTCTACCTTTTGAGACGTCAAACTTTCGTTCATACAGAGAGACCTCTTATCTCGTTGATTTCGTTCTTCAGTAGACCTCGTCCGTGTTCATAGTATGCAACCTATGTCTTCGTCCCAAGAAGGTTGTGTATGTAAACGCCTCCTGATGACAGATGTATAGAATCTTGACTCGTTACTATATGAACTAAAGAATAATTTCGATGCAGGAGACGATTGATAGCGTTGGCTTATAATAACGACCGCCGTCTTCTTGCAATAAGAGTGTTCTTGATTTTGATTTTTTTATTTATTTCTTGTTAAGATCATTCAAAAGCCTATTCTTTATTTTTAATTCGGCGAATAACTCTCATTGATGAGGAGACGCAGTTACTTTTGGGCCATTAGGTTATTAACTTTTTGACCTTATCAAAAATACGTGTAGTAGAGTTACTCGAGTCAAATGTTGAACATCTCCATTTTCATGAATATCACGAGGCATCAACAGTAGAACCTTTGATCTTTTTTACTCTTACATTCCTCTGAAAAAAACTATCCAATTTATCACTAAGTTTGAGATAAGTGCTTTTGATCATGTTCTCACAAACACGAATTTAAAAGGGAGCTTGTGAAATAATGGAAACCGCAAGCACCTTCATCTGTAGTGGTCCGGTTCCATCCCCGGCCAATGCATGAGGAATTTGAGGTGAACAATGGGAGGTGTCAAAAGATTTTCTCAGGGTCCTCCCGTTTCTCCAGCCCCTCCACCATTGCTCTCATTTCATCTTCATCAGAATATCTACTCTTAGCTCGTTCACCATTCGCGGGAGAGGGCTCGTGGTACAATGGCTGAAGCATACGCCGTACACCGGGGGTTTCGAGTACGCCCCACCCCCAGCCAATCCATGTTGAATTTGCTGTAGATGAAGCCAGCTCTCGGCAGGGTTTCTCGGGGTTCTCTCGTTTCTGATCCATCGCTTTCCTTTCCAGCATTCCTACATCATAATTTACATCATTGTCGCTAATATTACGTATGAGCCTCAATATCCTGAGCAGTTGAAAAGTATTTTCGGTTAAATAATAAATTAAATAATACCAATAATACATACATAAATCAATAAAACGGCGAAAGTTTTCCAAGACTTCTGATTCACGTGAATCAATAAGCGTGTCAGTTCGTTTTCATTTGAAATCAATTGTGCATGCGCAATCGCTCCCCGCAATAAGAATACCCCATCCATTCCTAATAAGAGCACCTCATATCTACCAAAAATGTCGTGTTCCAGAAACCACCTGCAAGGCTTTGCGTCCACTTCAAACGAATGTCCACCCAGCACAGCGCACAAAGCTCAGGAATGCGACATCAGAGGGCGGACTAAAAATACTTCCCCGCGCGCGCTCGGATTCCATGGATTTGCTGCAGAGCGAGAAGGGGAAAGGCTACAGGGCTCCCGCGCACGGACAACGAGGATGAGGATGAGGATGAGCACTGTAGAAGCGCACATTATTGGCGTGACTTATACAATATAAGGAAATTATTTTTGGTTTGTAGGGTAACAGAAATTAAGAGATAGGAGTTGGGGTCAGGGAGAAAGCGCACGAGAGAGAGAGAGAGAGAGAGGGAGAGGGAGAGGGAGAGGGAGAGAGAGAGAAAGAGAAACATTGGGTGACATATATATGGATTGACTAGAAAAGAGATATGGAAAGGGGTACGCGAAGAAAAAGAGGAGGAGAAGAAACGAAAATAAGAGAGTAGGAGGGGGGGGAGAAAGTGAGAGTGAAATAGATTAGTTGCCCTAGGCAAGATGTAACAGAAGGATTGGGCACTAATCATCTTCCGTTGCATGATTACTCTCACAAATTTTGCTCTAAAAATGAGAGAACTTTTCATAATTTAAAGTAGTTGCAAAAAATTATATCTTCAACCATGCTGTGTGGTCAGAATCCTCTCTTTGGGTGCCGTTGATGCATAAAATCGTTACGTCTTGGAGTCAGTCCGTCTGTGGTAAACGCAAACGTGTAAACCGTTCAGATGATTTCCTCCAATATTAATATTCCCCTATCGATCTGGCAGAACTCAGGATCCTATAAATTTGAAACGAATATTTTGATTATGATAACTTCATATGCTGCTTGAAAACATTTTTCAAAATTTCCACAAAAGGTTCCAAATTTTTTTATTAATTTTTTTCTTTGGTAGATCAAAATATACTTACAAAAATGGCTCATTTTCGTTGGACTCTTCAAAAATTGGAAAGCTCTTTGAAAAATTGCGAAAGTTCAGTTTTTTGTGACATTCCACAACTATAATATTGAAGAGAGAGACTTTTTCCTCCATGAAATCTAATTTTCTGAGACAGATCTTTAAATATAATTATGTACAGTGTTTAAAGAATATAAGTGCTTTTCCTCTGATTTTGCGCAATAGACAAGCAATTTTAAAAAATTATTTTCTAGAAAAGAGCAATACACACGCACAGCGCAATACACGCGAGCAATACAAGTGACGCAGGTCCTATTTTTGATGAACTCTATTTTCGAAAATTGCAAAACTAAAATATTAATGAACATTTTTTTCCTTAATGAAATATATTCCAAGATATTAGGCAATAGAGTACTCGTATATAAAGTCAAGTACATTTTTTTAAATAAAGAAGTGCTTTCACATGATTTTACTTTAAAAAAATTAAACTTTAAGAAGATTTTTTTCAAAAGACTCCACTTGAAACAAATATTTGAATAGAGCAAATAAGCTTATAAATGACGTAGGTCGCATTTTCCTTGAACTCTCTGAACTATCGTAAACTCCAAACGTTGCAAATAATGGGAGAAAGTATGAGCTGTTATAGTTTGACTAGTTTGCCAGATGAAAATCATCGTCCTTCATTCAGTCATTGGAATTTTAGAATCACTCACCAATTTTCGAAAGGGTCACGTTATTCCATTATGTTAACTTCTTGGTTATGATACTTTAAAAATATTGTTAAAGTAATATATTTACTTTCGTCTGTCATCGCTTTTCTCTCTCGCCCTGTCATCCGATCTCTCTATCGCCCTCTTATTCTCTCCATATTGTTTCACTATCTTCCCATCTACCGCTCTCCATCCCTCTTTTTCTCTTGATTTCAGTTTCTGACACACATTGTCATTGCCAACAATATACGATAACGCACCACAACACCTATATTCTGACATACAATTGCACATTCGCATTTAAAATTGTAGCACATTTGTTCAACGCAATTAACGATTTGTCCGGACAAAAGCACAAACGCCACGTCGCACTGTGCCCCGGCGATCGCCATTTAAGCAGCTCCCAGTCTCTGTGATTATATAGATCCGTGCCACCCACCCCCTTTGTCAGCGAGGTTGATAACGCACGGCGCCAAATTACGCGGAACAGAGATTACGTAATGCAGCTCGTGACAGGAGACAGCAGGCGCACTTCGATATTCGCGGGCGCCGCGCTTCGACCTCCGCCGAGCCGACTGCTCGCTAATCCTGCAAAGCGCCTCCCACCGCAGACTTCAAAGCGCCGAGACGCGAGGACCGCGCCCCCGCCCAACGCGGCGTCTGAGGGCGGCGCGACGGGCGGAAGGGGCACCCAGCCGGCGCACGCCGATTTGTCACTCGAGGTGCTCATGACCGGGAGGCCCAAGGGCTCGAGTACCGACGGTGGCAGGGTTTTCGACACAAGCTCGACAGCTAGGTAGGATTTAGCGGTTTTCCGTACTTTCTGTGATGAACACCAGGGGAATGCCAGAGCCCTACTCTAACAAACGGGCCTCGGACCCAGCGCGATCTTTCGTCCCTCGTCTTTACCCTATCCTCCCTCCTCACAAACATACGCTACCCTACCACACGTCGGGAGATCAGCAGGGGAGGGGCCCGTTGGGGGAGGAACCTGAAGGGGAAGTACTCCGCTGGTCGCCGGGTGGGCTGGCGGGTGAAACCACCATCCAGGAATCACTGCCACCTCCAGAGATAGGACAACCCATCTACACTAACGGGACTACTAACCATAGCAATGGTCGTGTTCGGAAACATCACTTTATCAATCAGTCATAATGATGATGAGGAGGAGGCAAATAATCATCATTAAACGATAGTTCTGCGCATACTTGATTATGATCATAAATGCATTGCTAGCATGTATCATTTTGTGTGCCTTTCAACGATGAAAATATAAGTTATATGAATTGTGAAAAGTTAGTATTTTGAGTTTCACTGGAAAAGAATGTAAATAAATACGTTTTCTGTAAATATACGACCAAAATGTAATAATTAATTAATATTTAAACAATTATTGTTTATTTTTATTAGCATAAAGTTAAATAACCTGTTAACAGTTGGAATTATTGTAAACTTAACTTAGGTATTTACAAAAGTATGGGATGAAGATATTAAAACGATTAACTCTGGACCAATGAATTATAATAAACGTTTTTCATAAGCTAGTTTATATAAAAACAGTTCAAATACAACATCCAATTCTGATTTAGAACCACTTTCTACTATGGTATTCAGTTGCTACTCGTAGTGAATTGAGCGTACACATTTCCGTAGCGAGCACCTCAGCCGAAACGTCGGGCCAGCACTAGGCTATTTTGAGATTTTAACAGCACGGAGTTCCTGTCTAGTTTCTGGACGTCTCCTCTCGAAATGACTGCTCGTATCCGTAGCCTGCGTCTCGTTAAGTGCTGTCCAACACATTGGCCTCCTTCTGGCGAACTCTGCGCAGGGCTGTCACTTGTTGCGAACAGAAATACTACGCAATTTATTTGTTTGGGCAGTCTGATCACATATGTTGCAGCCTACTTTACATTTGTAACCACATTATACGATGGTAATTCAAGTGTCAGACTCCGAAATTCGATATACAGAATGGGCAAACAAATATAAAGCGAAGTAAAAGAAATAGCATTTAGGAAATAATATGAATATTTGTTACAAGTATCAAACTGCTGACGTGGTAAAATGTTTGCTTAATGTTGGCTTTTTAACGACTTTAGGTAAAATGGAAGGCATATAACTATGTATATGAGTGCCATGTAGACAACGAAAAATGTTTGTTCAATTGACGTTTAACACTTACATGGATAAACATTAATGCTTACAGTTTTGTGTACTCAATTTTGTGTTTCAGGTTATAAGCCTACTTTTCAGATGATGTCATGAGTTTTAAAACTGTAAAAATTAAATGTATTTCGAATGTGTCGGCCAGTGTGTCAATGGGATGCCTGCTGTAGTTTTAATAATACGCCTGAAACACAGGACACGCCTATCCACATCAGGAATAATAATAATAATAATAATAATAATAATAATAATAATAATAATAATAATAATAATAATAATTATTATTATTATTATTGTGTTAACAATACTAATATTATTACCAATAATTATGTTAATATTGACAACAATACATTTTCTGAGACATCGTATGTAAACTACAAATGAATATTGTTTTCAAGCTTCATCATAATGCGTTTTGTTTGACGCCCACTGGACATTGGAAGAAGCAGTGCAGCGAAAAGCAATTCACGGCGTATTGGGCAAGGCAAAGCAGTAAAAGAGGGGGAGCTGGGGGCTAGTCTTCCCTAATAACCGTTAAAAAGTTATAGCCACCTTTACGGCGGGTTGAAGAGCGGGCGCCCGAGCAACAAGGGGCGTGCGGTCACTTTGTATACGAGCGAATTTGCGAGGGCGGTTCCTCTAGAGATTCCTCTCTTTCAGCCAGCGCTCTCGCTCTTCATCGCTTTCCACTTTCTTCAGCGCTTTCAGCCAAATCATTTGGCGACTTACCACTAAGATGAGATCATTTTTCAATTCGAGAAATACATTTGTAACGTCAATATAATTCAATTCGAAATACCCAATGAGATTTCAAACCTGCCGCAAACTTTCAGTGAGCCTTGGCTAAAACACACTGTACGCAATAAACGAGTGTTTAATTTTAAGAGTGATACGTCAAATAAACGAGCGTTTTATCACCGCAGGTTTTACATTACATTACACAGGCATGTTCACTGCTTTTCTTAAATTCTAACAAAATTTAAATTTTATCCCATTCACTTGGACAGCTATATCAATTACAAAAATGACGCACTAGTTACGAAGAAGGGAGACTGTGAGGAGAGAAAAACGTTCATTTGCCATAAATTGTAAGTCCATATTCTATGAGCACAAAGTTCATCTCTTTACACTCATTTTCTTAAATGGGTTATCGTCAGCTAAAAACCATAGGGTTAATCTGTATTTAACTGAACTCCAGGTAGTAAACACACTTTCATTATTTGTAACCTGTTACTTCTTTTAACAAAATATTTTTAGTGAAATAAAAATAATCGCATGCTCATGATTTAAAAACAAAAAAACTGTTGATTGTAATACATAAACTAGATATATAGTTTTTTATTATCAAAACAAGAATTTTGAATACAGAAAATGTTTTTTTCATTAACATTTTTTGTTGTATATATTTTTTGATGACAGAAGAAAAAATCGAATTACCCTCCCTCCTTCATAGCGACAAAAACCAACACAAAAGCTTTGCATCCAGAGCCTTCGGCATTTACCGCCCCGTTAGAAGAAATCCAAGAAAACAATCTGTCTCACGTGCAGCGGGATGAGCCAGGGACATGCTAAACGCACGCCCGTACCGCGCCGAGCGACGGTACAACGGGATTACTTAGTCCACCGCCGAGCTGCTCAACGTCGAATTCCCCGGCTCGCTATCCGCTTACGCACACTTCTCGGTTTACAGCGTATCACTCTGTGTGTATGTGTAAATTTGCTCGAGCGGCGACAGATGAGAGGCCCCGGGGCGCGGCCGGCGGGCGTGCCCTGCGCAGATACGCCGCCCCACCCCACCCCACCCCACCCAGGTTGGGCAGGGGATCGCAGTTTAGGAGAGAGACACGCACAGAGAGAACGAGACAGACAGAGAGAAACAGAGGTGGAAGGGATGGATGAAGACGGAAAAAGAGAGGAAGAAATCAATGAAATCATCTATTCGCGTTGTGATAAGCACATAATGTATTCATGACGTCGATTTATTGCTGTATTGAAATGTACCCAAGATTATCTGAAAATTAATATAAACATCAAGAAACCATATGCCCCAAATTAGGCATAGCCATCTGCGATCTCCGTTTTATAATCTATTTATTTTAATGTTTATAAATATTAACCATCTAATATATATTTAAGTTATCTGCAATATTCCTCTTTCTAATGTAAACAATATTACTTTATTTCTTGAGCAAGCAAACGTATAAGATTTTGCCTGCGCTACCCTATTTACTCGTAGTAAGATGATTGTTGTGGATCACAGCAAAATTTGTTTCGTGGGTCAACGGACTGGCCCATACGCAATCGTACGGAATCGCAAGAACGAAAGTTCTACATAAGGAATAGTTTCTTTCTTTTCTCGTTCAGATAAATTACTGGAGAAATAACAAATAAAAAAATAATCGTTTTTGTGGAAAACATTACAATTGCCATTTGTTACCCGCTCTTACAACCTCCAAATCGTGATGTATTCATTAAATTCACAAACAACAAGAACACCGAAGAAAAATGCACGCACGCACGCACGCACGCACACACACGCACGCACACAAGCACACACACACGCACAATGAGGCAAGGCAAAATACCTGAAGGGAGTTTTGGCATTTGTAAACAAAACTTTAATATCAAATAACTTGCGAAATACAAGGAATGCTGCGAATGAAACTGAGACATTGACAATATGAGGAGTCAGAAAATCCAAATATTAATAGGATGAAGTAAATTTTGAGAAATTTAAGATTTTTTAAAAATAAAGCAGATAAATATTATAGTTAGGGGACAAAAGACGTTTGCAGTGTATAGTTACGGTGCGACAAGAGCGCATTAATGAAGAAAGATAACAATGAAGCAAATGAACCGGTCCGGCAGGATAGAAGGTGTAAACGAGCAATTTCAGTCAGAACTATGTTGGATTTGGTAGAGAAAGCATCGTTAACCGTCAGGGCATAAATTGAAATATTTTTGTAACTAGTCCGTAGAGATAGAAAAATGGACATGTGGATCACGTAAAAAATGAGTGTACTGAGAACCCTCATTGAGAGAAAGATGACTTACCTACATATGTTGTAGTTCTGAGAGTTTCGGCCTGACAAGCGAGCGAGTGACTGAGTAAGTTTTGGTTTCGGGTGCTTCAACTACTCAGGTCATTAGTCCCTTAAATGTATTGCATGTTTTGTACTGATGAATTGCCATCTTCCTATCCCGCTGAAATGTGTATCCCGACACCGACCCACACTGAAGTGTTCAGGTTTTCTCCATTCAAGTAGCTGAAACCAGGAACTTGGCTAGGATGGACTGAAGCAACACTCGCGGGGATTTGGAATACTGGGATCTACATATCAACGATGAAACGATGAAAGATAAAAGGATGTTGACGCTCAGGTATTGCAGCTAATTCCATCATCTTTGCTCTCGCAGAACAACGAAGGACATTTCAAGATCATGGAGCTTTGGCTCTTTGGGGATGGGAGATCAGCCATCCGCCACCGCTGCGGCCGCTATAATTTCCAATGTGCACAGGATGAACTGGCGAGCATTTCGCGCAATCAATGGTCCGTGACGTTACATCTCGCAGGAATCGACTTGAGAAAATGCACGTGCGGGGTGTGGGACCAGGGACAGGCGCGGAAGTATTCGCGGGCACTCACCGGTAACAGCTTAGCAGGAACGGCGAGGGGCGGGTAGGTTCGAGGATGAGTACGGGGTCAGGGTCGCGGGCGAGGCGAGACTATGAGACCAGGGACCAGCACGAGTGCATTGTGAGGCACAAAACGGGCACATCTCGGCGGGAACGTCGAGGCATAGGGCACGTGCGGACGCCAGTGTGTGACCAAGGACAAGGCACGGAAACACAATAGCAGAAAGTGCGTGTGGGTCCAGTGGTGAGTAGGAGGCAGAGGTCGCGGGTGGAACGGGGCACTGGTACATGTAGGTGTGGGACCAGGGTCAGGAACAGGAGTATGCGTGAGCAGAGAACGGGAACAACTTAGCGGGAACGGCATGAGGGGGAAGGATTGTCCCAGAGATGTGGTAGTGGGGAGGGGGCCGGGAGGGTGACGACAGGGTGACGTGGGAGGAATAGGAGGGGAACGGGAGGGTGGTGGGAGGGGTGACGGGTAAGGGGTGGCGGGTAAGGGGTGGCGGGTAAGGGGTGGCGGGTAAGGGGTGACGGGTAAGGGGTGGCGGGTAAGGGGTGACGGGTAAGGAGTGACGGGTAAGGGGTGGCGGGTAAGGGGTGGCGGGTAAGGGGTGACGGGTAAGGGGTGACGGGTAAGGGGTGGCGGGTAAGGGGTGATGGGTAAGGGGTGGAGGGTAAGGGGTGGCGGGTAAGGAGTGGTGGGTAAGGGGTGACGGGTAAGGGGTGGCGGGTAAGGGGTGAGGGGTAAGGGGTGGCGGGTAAGGGGTGACGGGAGGGGAACGGGAAGGGAGGGGCACGTGCTAGGCCGGGCTCCAGGGTGGGTGTGGGGCACGAGGGCGTCGCGCGTGGCGCGGGGCGGAGCGTCGCCGCTCGGGGCGCCGTGCGCGGAGGAATGCTTTGAGAGCGGCGGGTGCTGCCAGGGCGTCTGGCGCGGCGGCGCTTCATCGGAGGCTGGGCGGAAAGGTGCATGGGAAGAGCGAGAGGATGCTCTAGCGGATGAAGTCGGAGGTTACACGGGGTGGGGTGCGGTTGCGAGACGAGGGAAGAGGGTTTGAGGCGCGGTCGGTGTGATGGGATGAAGGAAAGGACACCGGGCGTTTGGATGTGGAGAGGCGGCAAGAGAGAGGAATGATAGCCGAATAAAAGAAGATGAATGAAAGAGGATACGTAAAAGGTGGAACGCGTGAGAAACAAGGGTGTTGTAAACGGAGGATCAAAAACGGAGCGGGGAAATTACTGTCGACTGTATTAGGCAAAGGGAAGAGGGTGATATGGGTACTGTGAGATGGGGCGGTGAAATAATCATGATTGACAACAGACAACGTCGGTTAAAGAAATCACGGCAACGAAATATATCTGTACAAAAAACAGTAACTACTCTTCTGACAAAGTTTAAAAATCTCACTGCATGTGATTGCAAATTCTAGGGGTGGGGGAGTAAGGGGTACAGTGAGTGGGACGAGGGTGTCAGAGATCGGGAGGCCGCGGAGGGTAGAGTAATAAGGGGCGTTGAGGGCCAAACGCATGATGGTGGGAGCAAGACGGGGTTGCGAGGGAGGCGGGACCTTCATCGACGCGGGCTGGCTCGAGGACGGCGCGCATGCCGAGGGGCGGCGGGGGCACAGGCAGGCGGAGAGGAGGCGGGACGTGGCACGGGCAGAGAGATGAGTGGGCGGAGGGTAGGGAGGGCGTGAAGGTCGGCGGAGTGACAAGCGAAGGCGGGGGGTGCAGTTGCGGGCAGGTAGGGGGGCGAAGCTGCTTGATTCGGAGATGGCGCGGCGGCGGAAGCAATGTGGTTTGGGCGGTGGGAGGGGGACTGGTGGTGGGAGGTGGAGAGGTGGGGAGAGCGGAGGGGGAGTGTGGGAGTCTGGGAAAAGGAGAACCAGGAGGCAGAGGTGTGGGTGGCGCCGTAAGAAACAGCGGCGGGAACAGTGGCGAAGGCGACAGACGCAGAAGCGGAGGCGCGTTTTGATGACGTTGCTCGTGGTCGGTGGCGCAGGCAGGGGGAGCCTGATGCCAGCCAGGGGCCTTCAAAACGTCCAAAAGGTCCCTGCAATCTCGGTGGGGGCGTCCGGCGCTCCTGGCACCCCGGGCCTCGGCCGGCGCCGGCCGGCGCTGAATGGCGTCGCCCCTGCGCGGCATGCGGCCTTCGTGAGGGCCGGCGTGGAATGGATGCAGCCACGCGCGGCAGTGAATCATTCCGTGGAATTGCATGGTGCTGCGTATTTACTGCAATATTAAGTTTATGTGAATAGGATTTGAGTTTGTGTATTCAGTTCTGACAATTGGAGAATACCTGTAGATTAAATCTTTGGTTTTGATCCAACCAATTTATTTATCTTCATTGTTGCAATTAACTGTTGTAAGTTAACTCGGTAGATAATTTAAGATTTTCATTTAAACTGACTTCCATTTTTCTCGTTTCAGGTGAGTGGAGGTTAATGAGCAAAACCTTTCTATCCTGTATCAGTAATTACTGGTAAGTTATAAATCTAATATTTCATCAGCGATCGTTACTTTGCACAAAAATACAACTTTCTATTCCTTTTTTCTATCTTTCTATTTTTTGTAATGTGAGGAAACATACATTTTTGGAACTCAAATAATCTTTAACAGTCTACAAATAATTCTCGGTAATCATTATCAACAAATAGTGAAATATTTCTCTGACGACGAAAGTATTAAGCTGCATTCAGAGATTAGCTAAAGTCGCAGATATACAGTCATAAATTTAAAATTAAATATTTACACACAGAGGGAGTATGTTGGTAAAAATAATTCTATTTCATTTATGCTCAAATCCATTGATTAACATAGCTTTACGTTGTAAAGAAAAATACATATTAACTTTGCTAACAATGTATTCACAATTTTACTACTAATGATGAGTTGTTGGCATTTCAATTCGAGTAGAAAACAACTTCCTTGTCTTTGTCAGCATTTTTATTTTCCAAATTTGCAGCTTGTCTTAGCATATTGTCATCTAAGTAATATGTTTTCTGAGAGCGCCAGAATTCAACTAAAATCAGTGAAGACGACGCCTGGCATTTCCATTCATAAGTTCATTCATAATTAACAGCAATATTCGCGCAAATGAGACGAACCCCAGACGGTGGCTTTAGCAGAGTCTCCATTAAGACTCACCTGACGTCCATACATTCTTCCTCACTGACTTCCTGGGTATCTCTCAACCCACCTCCATTGCCGAGTCCTTGCTTTAGCTTTTCCACCGCAACCCTTTTCATGGAAGCTTGGGCGCTGGAGAACGCCCCTCTCAAAGTGCCTTCTCCCCACCGACATCGCCGGCGAAGCGCCAGCACGACAAATAGGAGCGCAGTGAAAATAGCTCCCAGCGAAGCCACGCGGGGTCCCCGGATTTATTAAATCTCACGGGATCGGTCGCGTGTGTTTTAATATGACCCCTTTGCAAAGACTCTGCAAAATGATGCCTGTGCATATCTCTCTGTTGTTCGGGTCGCCAAAGCTGCTGTCTAGATGCGCAGTGGGTGAAATATATTGAGATATGAGTATGGATTGAGTCTCATTTGCATTGTTCGTCTGTTTTTCGTAGTAGAATTAGGGTTTTCTATAACATTTTGTGCGCGAATGAAAGGATCATACATCGATGTTCAATGCGATGGAATGAAAATTCATACGACATGTCTAGACTTAATTCGTTTGAATTTCACTTATGTAAAGTACCAAGGATTTTACAGATTTAAAGACATACGTTTTAACAATCCTTGCGATATTTTTCCAGTCTTTTGTAGCAGGTGTATTCTAATATTCGACCAACCACAATATGTGAAGAAATCAAGGTATAAAAATACATTCCTGTAGAAACTACAGGATATAAATATCATCTGAACTCAAAAGAAACAATATCAATAAGAAGAATCATCTGTGGGTGAATCACTAAAAACTATACGTAACTACTCAAAATAATTGTGTAACTATCATTGAACTGTCTGTTCTTGAATTTCATTTCATACTGTCATTACTTTTACGGCAAATTACACAGCAAGCAATTACACAATTAAAAATTAAATTTCCAGCCGTAAGATATTTTTGAAATTGCTTGTGAATTTCTAGCTTATGTGATTGATTTAACATTGTTTAAAGCTGGGGCTCACGTAAACACAAACCTTTACATCTAGAAAATTATTTCGTTGATAAGTATCCTACCCCATAATCTACTAGCAATTATTTCCTAACGTAACGATTTCCGTAACGATTTCATCAACTACCTGGTCAACTGAGAGCTCGACGTCGGCCAAAAATGACTTGTTGGGATTTAACAATCTTTGTCAAAATAGTTGAGAAAAATATAAAAAAAGCTTTTTTTACCTACCTATTGTAATTATTTTATGTAATACCTAAATGTAACTTTAAGGTATTTGATAAAACAACAAATTTGTATTTAGTGGATGTTTCTATTACATTTACATGTATCTATTACATACATAACAGTAAACGATATTTCCAGTAATGTGCACAATCCTTTTTTAAAGTGGTTTATCAGACACAAATGTACCAAGATACACTTATCAAAATACATAAACACAGTTCGGTACGACGATATAACAATCTTAATATAAGAAAACATTAATTACTCGTCAATATTTTTGGAATAGTGAAATATTATTGCGACAAGTTTATGTTAGAACCTTTATGACTGTGCCCAACACCCGAAACGCCGTGAAGTGATATGAATGGAAATAAAAGAAAATATACTTAACATTGGTTTGTTTTCATACCCGAAGTACGTTAACATTACATCTATATAATAATATATTTCTTGGGGTTTGTGGAATTCAAATTTCGAATGTTAATTTCTGCTTTCTTTGATTTCCTAAGCATAATTTCACAACTGCACTCATCATATCGGACGTAGACCCTGTCGGAGACCGTTTCTAGCGTTGTGAGCTACGTCTCATTTCATTAACAAGGCAAACGGAACTGGAGGATATTACAACGGCGGAAAGGAGCCAGAAATAGCGTGTTCACGGTGGGAAAATCTGGTAAACACGATTCTCTGCGGCTGGTACAAACGCGTATGAAGTAATCATCGCCCCTCTGCCCCCCTCCCCACGTTCAGCCCCCGGGAGAGGCTCGGCAATTAAGGGCTTCCGATGAAAACAACCAACGATCCGCTCCCACACCTGCCGTCCCCTCTCGCCAGCACGAGATTGTTACCAAAGCTCTCGCCGAGAAACTGCGGTACGCGGCCAGCTACATCGCGCAAACGTATAACCATTCAAGGAGTAATTTATTGCACAAGAGAAAAGTAAAATGTCAAACAATTAAACATTGTAACAACGTTTAACATCCAAGACAGCAATAAGTATGAAGTGATATTTTTTTAGAGAAAAAATTAGTTACTCTCTTAACTTTTTTAATTAACAATTGCTAGATTGTGTAAATGTAGTATTATTTTTGTGCAACGAGATCACATGAATCGACGTAATAATAAGTGGTATAATGAAGAAGGAAACAAATTTATACTTTCAAATGTAGGGAACTGTGTCATTTAGACAAATAAAGCGTAAAACTGACTAGAAAATAAAAGAGTTATGTTTGTTTACATTATATTTGTTATTTTCAAAATTTTAGATTTTATGCAAAACTGTTTTACGTGTTATGAAGCATAACTCTCTTTTCAAGGGCATTCACTACATCCGCAATCCCAACCACTGAATATCAACGTGTGTCAATTTCTTTGAGCGTTCCATTCCTGTATTCTCTGTGACCGAGAATCTGTTTTCCCTTTCTTTTAGATGACGTCGATCCTCAGTGTGTGAGAAATGGATCAACGATCAATGTAAAGCTAGATCTCCACAATGCGAGGACGACTATAAATTGCTGAAACATTAGTGACCACAAAAGCAGAAGTCTGCAAATATTAGGTCGTCTCCCGACAATTGAGACGGAATCGAGGGTAATATTTCCTCCATTCTTAAAGAATCCTTGCAAAAGACAGTTCGATCTATCAATTTTAGGGTGTTTTTGTGCGGCGTCTTCTGTACATGCCTGCGCCATTTTTAACAAAAGAAGCTAACAATACAGAAATGGTAACTCGTGTGCTAATACACTTAAAAGCTACAAAAAACAAGGCAGCTGGTATTCAGAAAGTTCGCAATGAAATACTAGTTTGGCTCTCTGAAGAAATAATTTAAAAGAAAACAATTGTATTTCAATTTATGTTCCGCAGAAAACATCTGAAGAATGGTTCGCGTTACCCATATAAACTTTCTACCAACTTCTGAATATTGATTATCCTAGCTTTGATATGATGCTGTTGATGTAAAATAACATAAAAATATTAACACTATGTGATATCCTTCGTCAATGACAAAGATCATTAGATTTTGGTACAGGAAGAAAACGACACTACAGAAATATCAGTTGGTTTCTTCTTTTCAGTCTTTTTATTTTTAATTTTGTCGATGTTGCTGTTGTTTTATCGTTTATTCTTTATTTCTTCTAGTCTTTAATATTTCTATTCACAATGCAGACAGCGAATCAACAGCAAATAACCTAGTTTTGAATATTCTGTGTTGTCTGCATACTCGTACATGCTCTTCCGATGCGAGGCCGGGTCGTTGCTGGTACAAGGGCCTGGCCCATTCGCGGGCTGTCGCGTCAAGTACAGACAGACAACGTAGGCATGATATGCACCATCGTAGGGTTACAGTGGTACTTAACGATCTAGTCTTTTAAACTTCACGAGAAAGAAAAGTTAATGTAATTGGTTTACACAATGGAAAACGCCAAGTTTTAAATTCAACGAATGGGCCACAAAAAAGTCATTGTCCTGTGTCTGCACTGCCCAGAGCTCATATCCGAAGGTCACGTTCTTTCCAGATGCGCCATGCGGGAAACCTAGTCTAAATATTCTACTTGTCCTGTGATGAGAAATCACATTACAATCAGTGGCCGGCAGCAGCACCAAAAATGATGCTGAACAAAATCACAACAAATAATTTTACAAAAAGTAGGTTGCATTTTGCTAACAGACAACAAATTAAATTCATTCGTCTAACACATCAAAAATTAAATATTTTTTTACAAAAACAGTCTTCACGAATACTGCAAAAACATGGTACAGAGCATACGGTTAAGCCGTGCCAACATTTCTTTACATTCCAAGAATATGCAAATAGTAACTAAATATCTACTCGTAAGTGGTAGCATTTAATGGTCAGATGTGCAGTAAGTAATGATGCTCTGAGTGTGAGAATTCCGTCGGTAAGTATGCAACACGAATATAGGTGGAAAACCAATATCTGCATTTTTGAGGCAAAATCAAATCCGTTTCATTGTTTTGGGATTTTTTCAGTTTTTTGAACCCCTGACTGTTGGTTCTTGCCTCCGGCTGCTCTGTTCGGTAATTTTTTGCGATTTCTACGATCAACAGCAGGCGAATGTACTTTAACTAACGCACCATGTGGGAACGTTCCTTCCTCCACCTTCGCCTAGCCCCACCCCTTACGTACGATCACGCTCACGCTCACGCTCACGCTCACACTCACGCTCACACTCACACTCACGCTCACACTCACACTCACGCTCACACTCACTCACGCTCACACTCACTCACGCTCACACTCACTCACGCTCACACTCACTCACGCTCACACTCACTCACGCTCACACTCACTCACGCTCACACTCACTCACGCTCACACTCACTCACGCTCACACTCACTCACGCTCACGCTCACGCTCACGCTCACGCTCACGCTCACGCTCACGCTCACGCTCACGCTCACGCTCACGCTCACGCTCACGCTCACGCTCACGCTCACGCTCACGCTCACGCTCACGCTCACGCTCACGCTCACGCTCACGCTCACGCTCACGCTCACGCTCACGCTCACGCTCACGCTCACGCTCACGCTCACGCTCACGCTCACGCTCACGCTCACGCTCACGCTCACGCTCACGCTCACGCTCACGCTCACGCTCACGCTCACGCTCACGCTCACGCTCACGCTCACGCTCACGCTCACACTCACACTCACACTCACACTCACACTCACACTCACACTCACACTCACACTCACACTCACACTCACACTCACACTCACACTCACACTCACATGCACTACCACACTGGACGGGAGACTGGTCAAGGGCTTTGCGCTTGTCGCGGGTCGGGCGGTACCACGCTAGTGGGTAGTACCAGGTGGCGGCGCAACCCGAAGTAGTCGGCGCAGGACCTCTGCATCCAGCGGGGGAAGACACCGCCACCTTTCGCGATGAAAAACGTGCACTCGCTTACGGGACTAATGATCTTGGCAGTTGACGCGCCTGGGATCACTAATCAACCAATCAACAAATCATCCCAAGAACGCGACGAGAAAGATTCAGCGAACAACGTAATAAAACCCCTACCAGGCAGTGCTATAATACGTTGGCCGAAACGTTAGCTACCATGTCAGTGACGCGGTTCGTCCCGGATAGCCTAGATAGCACAAACTCCGGCCGCGGAAGCCCACGCAACCCTTATAGAAAGCGTCTCCGGAGGCGAGTGCTCAAGATTATCTCATCGCGTCGACGGCAAACGGGCTGCGCGAGGTACTCGGCCGCGAGCGTCGCACCGGCCCCGCCGCTGGAGCGAAGTGTGTTTACTTTAACGCCATCTCGCGGGGCCCCGCCGCCGCCGCCGCCGCCGCCCGGAGGCCGAGGCGCGCGTAAACACGTTGGCCGCGTGGCTCGCCCCTGCGCGCCCGCACCTGCAGCTGCCGCCCCGCGTGCGATCGCGCCTCCGAGGAGGAATCGACAGAGGCATTTCATGGAGTGGCGTGGCGTGGCGTTTGGTTGAAAAGAAATGAGGCGTAGAATTTGTATAAGAAGTTGTAGGAGTAGAATTTGTTTAAGAAGTTTTAGACGTGCAATTTGGATATGAGTAGACGTGGTACTTGTGTAAGAAATATTGAAATTGATTATTGTCATGAAATATATCATGAAATTTGATTAAACAATTATACATGTAGAGTATGGATAACATTTTGACCCCTACAATTCGGCCAAGAGTTTTTTTAGGAATGGAATGTAGCTACGGTATTTTTAGCTGAGGAATTTGTCTGAGAAATGTTTGCAAAATTTAGCAGTTTTCTTTTATGCACAAAATCAGGTTGAGGAATGTGTAAGTGATCAATTTGGTTGATGTATTTCTAAACGTGAAATTTTGCTGAGGAATTTCAGGCATAATATTTGGCTGAGAAATAAAACATATGTGGAATTTGGAATCTTTACACCAAACTTTAAACTTTCCTTATCATACATTTTCTTACACATTTCGGCATTAAATTTCCAATAGCTTCATTAGCAGCGTCAGATATGTATTTAGGTTCAGACGTGGCCTCCATTAAACACGTACTTGTTTATTGACAGTTTTCTTCGTAACATACGCAATTCGTGTATCAGGAATTTTAAATTCCACAACTCAATATTAATATGGTAATAACGAAAATAATAATAATAATTATTATTATTATTATAATGAATACAAAAATAACTAATATGGTCGTGAAAAATATCATGTACACAGCGAGAGAAAAAGGGAAATTACTTTTCTCACGGAATAATTGTAGTCATTTCACCTTGGGAGAAATAATGCATTTGTTTCAGTTGCTGCATTATCTGTTCCTTAAAGCCAAAGAGAAAAAAACAACCTTCAAACCGTCGTAGCAATCAGGGCAAAAGGAGCGCTTATCGGCCGCCGTGGGCCGCATAACTCGCGAAAACATTCCCTGTCGGCGCGCGCGAAATATGCGCGGCCGGAGGAAGCGGTCCAGGGAAGCGGGCCCGGGGCGCCGCAAATCCGACATCGGCTGGGCCATCGGAGGTCCCGCCCCGGCCACAAGTGCGAGGGCGGGGCGGCGCTGGGCAGGGAGCGGGGCGGGGAGCGGGAGGGCTCCCGCGGGACCTCCGAAAGCCCCCCGCTCGGAGGGCGGGCGTGGGCGCACCTGGCCCTGCCCAGCAGCTGGATATTAAAATATCGACAGGTGGGCCAAGCGCGGGGCTTATTGCCTCCCTGGGCGGAGCCGGCGCTCGAGCCAGCCCAGGCCCCTACGCCCCCCACCCCCTCCCTGCCCGCCCTCCGCCCTCGGCCCGCCACGCACCTTCCTGCCACGCATGCAATGCTTCTGCCGCGCCGCACGCTGCTCCCTGCAGTTGCACTTGTTGCTTACTTCCACTTCACGTCCTTCTTTTGACGTGGCGCGTCTTCAAGTACATTCGGAAGGACGTGTGTCGTCTGTTAAAAGTGCAGCGAAAAAAAGTATTTCTTACTTATTCCGCTTCACCATGACTACTACGAAAGCGTTAGTTGAATGATTAATAAAGCGGTTACTTTTCATACACCAGGTTTACATGATTGCCTAAAATTAAAAAAAAAATCCCTAAAAATAAAAGAAATCTGCCCTAAAAATCTTCAAATATTCTTTTAAAAATATGAATTTATGACCCAACAATTCTGAAATATTCACTTTAATAAATTAACAATATTTATTCTCCTCTATAAATATTTCTTGATAAAATTCAATAGAAGCACTTTGTGCACTTTGTACTTGCCCACTTTTGGTGTTCGTTATATATTTGTAATGATCGTCTTCGATCATTCGCTAACTCGTAGTTGTGGTAATTCAAATTGACTTTGTTTTTTCACTCAGACAATTTCAATTTAGTGATTCCATCAATTCAATTCTTGTTTACTTCAATATATCCGGAAAATATCTGACTCACTTCATTTGTGATGTTTTGTATTTAAGGAGATTTACGTTGTTTCTGTTCATTTCATTGCGAACATTCGCGTTATTCATTTTTTAGCCTATGTAACTGCAGCAATTTTCACTTCCCAAATGCCTTTGTACCAATTACAATTTTATTCTTCTTTCATATTTTGGCATTATTGAGCTCATTCTCATGTAGTGGTAGCTACACCCTTGAGCTTTCCAACTGTCTCCGTCTTTCTCCTTTTCTTTCCTTGCTTTAAAAATTATTCTTTGCAACGGCTGAATTGTTTGGTTTTCCATTGATAATAAGTTAATTATTGACCACATGATTCGATTTCCATTTTCAAATTTACGTTCGCATTTACTTTGTTACCTGAAACTTAATCACACATATGTGCCTTGCATGTAATTTACCTTCATCTGTGCTACTCTCTCTTTGCTCTCATTTACATATTATTTGTAGCGCTCCGCACTCTTCGTGCTTCCAAAGTCGCTTCTATCTTCGGTTTCTATGTTTAGCTTCACTTTATCGCCCGCTACCTCCTCTTGGAAGAAAAGACACGAGTCATCTCAATTCACGGTTCTTTCTCCAGATTTGTACCATACGGCCAATTTTGTCCAACACTTCAAAGCTGTACTACTCGCATTTTATTCCATACTCTTTACTATCTTATTGAGGCAAACCTTCAATTTCGCTTTCTCTAATTTCAACTCTCAAGAACGGCACGATGGGCAATATGACCATGAATTTGCAACACTTTAGCCGAGGAATACGGCACTGCTGCATTGACGTCTTCTTCTTCCAATTTCGGCACTTTTGCTTTATTTCGTATTTCTTATTCCAATATCTTCTTCGTAACCTTCTATAGAAGACCTCACTTTTCATCGCTTTCACCCCTCTCTACATTACTCATTCTTCTGCCATGGATCAATTCAGAAAAATTAGAATGTTTTGCGATCACAACTTCTTTCTTCCATTTCATCTCGCATATCAACATATGCCGCCGCCGCGTCCGCCACAAACCTCACCGCCGTTACCGTCAGTGCCACTCCTCCGCCGCCGCCATCACTGCCGCCACCAGTGCCGTTGTCATCGCCGTCTTTGGCATTACCACCGCTGCCGCTGCCCCCGCCGCGGCCGCCCCGCCGTCAGTACTCCCGCCGCCGCCGCCGCCGCCGTCACCGCCATCACAAACTCCACCACCGTCACCCCTGGAATCACCTCCACCGCCACCGCCAAGTCCTCATCACCTGCAGGATATTGGGTCACGAGCCGACTTAAGTTTCGCAGAACAAACCGCGACCGCGGAGAGAACCCTGCGGAGCACCTTCTCCGATCAAGCCCCGCTCCCCGCGCCGCCCGTCCTGCCGTCGTCCCGCCCGTTCGCTAGACTGCACGGGCGCAGCGCCGCGTGCAGGAAACGAAGGGACTTGAATGGACGCCCGAGAGGAGAATGGACGTGAGAGGTTACGCGAACCTACAAGTTGCCCAAGTAACTCAGAAGTTTGTTGGGAATGAGACAGAAGCAGACGATCCAGAAGGCACTTTCGAACATCGACCAATGATCAGTATTTGAAGTGGGAAAACAAGCAAATGGTGCCAGTTCAATAATACTTGTTTACTAAGGCGTGAAACCATTTAAGAAAAATTTTGAGGTTTTTTCACATTTTATCTGAAGAAAATGAATAATTTAGAGGACTCTGGAAGGCCCTTTCCCTCCCATGTTAATTTGACGAATTTCGTTTTTCCTTTTCTCAGAAACTGTTCATGATTACTGCATTAAAAATTGGAGATGGCACTTTAGACTTATGATCACACTTTAACACAGGATTTAAAAAAAAATCTTTTTGGTTTTTAGAAAAAATTGTAATAATTGCTTGTATTTTTCGCAAATTCTTGTATGTATTCCTCCGTATAAATCTTCAGCTCCACACGTTATTGTAAAAATCCCTGTGTTAAAATATGTAACAGAGTGCATTTGAAGATCTATAAAAGAAAAATATATCATTTAAAAGGTAAACTGACGAAAAACCACAATCAAAGTTTTTAGTGCAACACAGCATCGTAAAATGGTTATCAGGGTCTTCTTCTTTAATTTCTTTAATCTTCTTTCTTACGTTCCTTCTCTTCTATTTCTTTTAGGGTTTTATTTGAAGTTCTCAATCTCTCTTTATCAAGCGTTTATTTCCTGAACTACTAACTTTTCTTCTCTTCTTGGTGAAGATGGACTTGTAGCTAACTACTGAATTTTGGGTTTACGCACGTTGTTCCTCTCTGAAAAACACGCAAAGCGCTTTGAACCAAGTTGTAAAGGGAGATATATCATTAAACGTAATTAAATCACACCTTCACTATGATTTAACTACACTTTTCATTTCAGAAGAGAATCAAATGCTCGTTAAGTTCAGAACAACACAATGTAAACAAACACTCTCAGAAGCATTGATTACTTGTGGACCCTGTATAGACCAAATAAGATCGTAAAAGTGTCGCCAACTTCGGAATTTGCCATTTGGAAATCTAGCAAAACGGCAAAAGCCCTAAATTATATAACAAATTGAAGAGGAAATTTTAATATGTAACCAAAGAAACGAAAATCGAAAATTTCATAATTTTTGGCCTTCCGAAGTCCCTTAAAACTATGTTAATATCCTTGTGTAAATAATTTATAATTCATTATAATTAAGATGAATGTGGTCAGTTTGTCAATATATAAGTATACTTCATTCATAATGTAAATATTGTTTTATTTTTAAAAGCTTGTACTCATATTGAAAAACATTTATAATATTATTAAGAACCTTTCTCACGAAGTGGAGATACTAACACATTTCTTTCGAAACACAATTCATTCTGAACATCTTATATAACGCATCACGCAATATGGCGTGGCACCACTGAAATTACAAGATATCGTCTTTAGAACGAGAAATAAATGTCCAGCTTCTAATAATAAAAATATTCAACATACGCACAGTATTAACAAAATATACACAATAGAACCTGTAGCCTAAAAGCGGGAATTGCACTAAATGACAGATCAAATCCGCGATCAAACAGAAGGGGGGGAACAGCTGATATTTTATGAGTGAAAAGGAAGCGGGTAGATGCAGTGAGATCTTTCAGAAATTGGCCTCGTCATCCTTTAAACCGCGGTCAGTCACTGGCAAACTCACAGCTGTTCAGACCGACTCTTCAGCCTGCGTAATAGGTTGCAGTCACGCGAACGGAGGCGAATCAGCGCCCTCTTAATTTACTGTAGCGCCGTGTCACAAGCGCCTGGAAGAGCTCTCGTGATGCCTTCAACACAGCTGTTATGATCCACGCAATGAACTCCTTAGTGCACTGTCGCAAAGCAATGTTCAGAATAACACAAACGGAAGGAGAGATTCAAATGAAGACACGCGTGTTAGTGAATAAACAAAAAGTACCTCTAAACAAAACTACGTTGTTGTGTTCCTTTTTTTCAATTTAAGTTAAATAATTTATTATTATTTGCCAAATATTTAATAAAGAATCTCTAAATGCATGAAGTCGTGCTTATGATTATTTTTTATTTACTTAACTTTTATTTATTACAAAGTATTAGAATTATTAAACACATTAGATAATACTATGTCGCTAAGGCTGAGTCCCTTAAGCCATTACAATAGCTTCTCTCGGCAATTGAGAGCAAATCGGATATTTTGCAAGAACAAAAAGAAAACTCAATCAACACCATACCTAGACACAGTTCCTAAAGCAATTCCGAATCATTTATTATATCTTGGGAAATAAAAACTTCTGTGTCAATATATTAACTTCTTGGTGTTCACCAAGACTCCTGGCATTCACGTCCATATTGGAACTTCCATCTTGTGTTCGTCTAGAAAATTTTCTTCAACTGCATGTCTCCTAAGGAGTCCCTTCTTACTCAAACCACTTCAAATTAAACAAAAGAATCTTTCAACTCAATGACGAATTCATTATTTAAATGTCTTCATAAAAAACTATGCACTTGTTTGCTACTTCCATTTTCACGAACGAATGATGATAGGGACAATAGTACTGTAGTAAAGACATGTTTGAGATTTGCGAGAGAGATTCATGTGAGGAGTTAATTCATATTAGGAGTTGGTACGCATACGTATTTTAAACTTTGTAAATGATACGAATGTTGAATACATATCCACTCGTTGATAACTTTGAAAGATATTGATCATTGTTCACAAGTATAGTGAGAATTTTCATTCTATTGCGACCTTTGATCTATTTTGGAAAGTTAAGACAAAAAACTGCCCACACATTTTAGTGAATATCTTTATGATTCATACGACACTCTGTTAATTCATCTTTTGTTTTGTGTTATAGTGCCAAATAGTGATTGATAATGTTTTTCAGAGTACTGAGTAGAGATTGGTAATACTCCTAAATTCTGAAATATGTACCTCGGGACTTCATCCAATATTTTCTAATAATGTCAACATTAACCGACCAATTCGGTAATTAGTTTTATTGTCACTTTAGCAAGAAAATGTATTATATTTGATCTAAATATTCAATCTCGCCAGCAAGAAGAAGAAATGCGTATTCGCAGGATTCGTAGGTTTAAACTGAGCGGCGTTCACGTGAGGGGTCGACGCAACTCGACAACGTGCACTTTCAGACTCTCTTACAAGAAAAATCCGTCAGCCAATAAATTGGTCTTCACGACAATCCATTTATCACACACGAATCTTTTATTTTTCAGCTTTTATTTAGATATATTATGAACCAATATTACAATTTCATAACGTTTGAAATACTGATTCAACATAATTTGTGTACGCAATAGAAAGTAATGATATTTGCTCATTCCCAACAATTTGCATCCTTTATTTTAACATTTTTCCCCTGTGACTCTCCCAGCTCTCAAACCACCTCCACTATTGTCGATCCTCCGATTAAATTAGCGTTTTCGGGTGCTTCACCTGCTAGGACCAATAGTCTCAGAAGTGTAGTTTTATCGCGGGAGGTGGCGTCGCGGTTCCCTAGCTGGATGGTGAGATGCGGTGGCGTCCTAAACGTCGCCTTGCAGTGTTGTTCCCACCCAGGTTCCCACCCGGCGGGGGCCGCCCCAATCGGGACGAGCTCTAAGCTCCCGACTGGTCTCCCAGCGGACCACCAGATGTGACAGTGCAGCGAATGTCAGTGTAAAGAGGGTGTAAGCAATTGCGAGGAGAGTACAAGGAATAGGAAGAAAATATCGCGCGTGGTCCGTGGGTCATTTGTTACGGTCATGCTCCAGCATTCGCCTGATGTTGATCGGAGAAACCACAGAAAGCAACCGATCAGAGCAGCCGGCTGTTGGCCTTCTCCTCCAGATAGCGGCTGAATTCGACCTAGTTACCTGGCTAGTGACGAACATCCTGCCCCTGTGAGGACTCCAACTCAGGACCTTGCGGTCAAAGGCCCGGCAGCGACATCACTTGTCGCCCTGAGCCACCCAAGCCACCCGGTCCCTCCGCTATCAGCGTCTCCTGCGGTGCGACTCTTGCGCGTTTCCCGCCCGCAACACAAAAGGACGAACGTCGTTTGCAGCGGTTCCCACGCGCCATTGTGGCGGCAGCGGGCGGGCGCGCCGGTGGATCGCCTCGGCGGCTGAGCTCAGGAGGCGTCTGCGCCTCCAAGGCGTCTTTCGGCGGCCGCACAAAACAAGGCAAAGCCGCTTACGGCCTGGCGTTCGGCGCCGCACGCCAACGCCCACGCGGAGGGATATCGCCCAGCTTAATCTTACGAATCCTGCTAATTCGCTTTTCTTCTTCTTGACGGGGAGATGGAGGTTTTGATCCAAATGTTCCGGCTAGAGTGCGAATAATACTTATTACCGAATTGGTCGGTTAATGTTTACATTATTCAAAGTAAGTGGATAAAGTCCGTGTAGAAACGTACTTCAGAAGTTAAGAGCATTACCAATTTCTTCTCGGTCCCAAGTGCCTGATTTATCTACAAGCAACACGAGGTGTTGCTGGAGGGCTAAAAGATTATATAAAAATTATTATTTTTCATTTGTCTTACTACAAGTACATGAAGTACTCAGTGTTTTATTCAACAAAGATGGAGCTATTTTTACATGGGAGATACGTTTGTGCTTGAGGACCTCACAATACTTAAATCCGGCCGTTTCAATCTCTGAAGAACATTGCTCATCACTGTTTGAGATAATCTTGCAAGTAGCAATTGATTAATAGTGTCCCGAATGAATCATCATTAATTTCACTAAATATGTGGGAAAAGTTTTCTCTCTCAGCTTCCCAAAACAGGTCAAAGAGCCCAATAGAAAGGAAATTCGTGAACAATAATCGACAGCTCCCGAAGTTGCCGTAGGCGAATGTCAGCACGAAACAGCGATATTAACAAATGGATAAGTATTCACCATCCGTACCATTTTGAAAGCTTAAAACACTCATGCATGCCAACTCGTAACATAAATTCACTCTTCCCTAGTCTCGTGGAAGGAGAAACACAATCACGTCTTTACTACAGTACCCTCGTCCCCATCATCATTCATCCATTCAATGGAAGCAGCAAACAAGCGCATAACTAACCGCGTGAGCGGTCGCACGCTAACAAAGCAATGGGAAGGCGCCAGCTCGGGCACGTTTCGTGAAAAACGATGACATCGCATCGACAGAGACGTTCGCGAGCATTGGAATGCGATTCGGCGGCGCTGAATGTCGACCGGGATGGCGTATCGATGGCGCTGGAGGTGGTCGGCATACACGTCGAATGCAGTGATGATGGCTGCCACGGCGTTGCGGACGTGAAAAGTGATATTTGTTCTTTGCCCTGTGCGAGCGGACTCTGACAGTTTCTCAAACAGAACTCTCTCATTCGAACTGGTAAAAACCGGAACGAAGTTAAAGACATTTCATAAATTCGGAGAAAAATATGTTTGTAGTACGCTATATTTTAGTGCCAATGTACATAATTTCGTGGTAACAGGCACTTTTCAGTAATTGCTAGAAACATCACCAGTCGAATATCGGAGCAGTTCCCTAACAAACAGGCTACGGTTCGCGCACCACATTCCTCCTCCTAGCCCTACCTTTACCTTTCAACTACATACAGTTACACACGCACTACCTATCACACAGGCATAGAAAACAGACGGGAGCATGCTTCTCTAGAGGAGACACCTGGCGGGAGAAACCTCCGTTAGCCAACATGTTCGTCGGGAGCGGATCTCATGCTTCATTTGCAATGAATTACCCCCACGTTCCTGGATATAACAGGTATTTCAGCTCTAGCACTAATGACCAATGTAGTTGATGCGCCTTACTCATTCAGTCAACCGGTGCCGGCCTCCAGCCACGGAACCCAGGACGTCACGCCCCCCGCCTCACCCACACACTTGGCAGTCTCGGCTGGGAGCCCTGCGGGGCGCCTGGGTCGGGCGTGCCGCGGCGCCGTCCGCGCATTGGCCAAAGCACGTCCGCGCGCCGCACGCTCGTGCGCGCCGGGGGCCAGCGCCGCCCACGCGCGCCGTGCCAAGGAACGCCCGCCGCCGCGGCGCGCATATCTGCGCCTGTGCGCGGCGGTGTGACGCGGGTGCCGATGGGGGTTCATTCAATAGCGAACCGGCGCTGTCGGGGTGGAGGCGGACCGCGAGAAACATGTCGCGTGATCATCGGGGCGAAACTCAAGAATGCACAGTAGATTTAGTGTTAAGACTTCACAATCCCACATAAATCAATTTTTTTTATCGCGTGCAGAAGTGTCAAGGTTTATTTCGACACTCGCTCTCTAGAGTGCTTGATTCATTATTTCGTGGCTCCCGACGCGTACGAAATAGCAAAACCGCAAACATAATGTATACTTAGGATATTTAATACAATATCAAATAAAAATGAGCAGTTGAGCGGACTATGTATCCTACAATGATTAAAAGAAACTTGATAAGGCTAGTTGTCATGTTACTATGGGGACATTGTGCCATGGTCTTTACATCACTTTGAAACCATTTGTTAGAATAATTATTTTCTTAAGAGTTCGAAGTTTAGCAAAGAAAATTACGTTTTGCTGATTAGGGTACCTGGAATAAGTAAATAAATAATGACAATTCTCCTCGAATCACATTGTTAGTTGTGACTGATAACTAGGTTTTATTGTATTTTGCTGTATTAATGTTATAGTTTATTAAACCATGATCATTTATTACCATTACCACTTTTTTCTCACACTAAATTTAACACATTTAATAACAGAACAAATGAGTAGAATGCAAACTGTAAATTGAAATACGTTGCCCATTGAAATAGCATAAAACATATATTACATTAATTAATAAAGGATGTTAAAAAACACTAATCCTTGACATACGTGCATGGCAGGGCTCACTGATCTACGCAATATGAAGAGCAACGAGTTTGTAATTCAATTTCGGATCATCACCATCAGTGGAAGATATCTGGTTCGTAAAAATCCCCTTAAGCCGATGTATTTCGGCGCGGGATCTCGCCATCCAGCGGGGAAAAATTATCGCCACCTCCCGCTATAAAACATGCACTACACTTACGGTCGAATGACCTTAGCAGATGACGATCCCAGAATTATTTATTAATCAATCAAATACTCCAACAAGCTTTTTTAAATCAGGGGAGCTACGTTATTCGTGTCGAAAGGAGTGTTTGCGCACCGATTGACCTGGATACTCGGTACCTAGCAGGAACCAGCGTCGCGACTCGTACTTAAGACCCACACGTCGCCGAAGTTTCAGTTGCGAACTACGTACACTATAGCAACCGAACAATTATTACTAAACCCCAGTATTATCAACTCATTGTAGTACAAAGACGCCGTTTACCGACGCTCATAAATCGTATTTACCCGCGCGCGGCCGCTCCATTTATTCGCTCCGCTTGCAGCGACGCCGGCGGCCGTCAGGCCGTCGCCGCCCGCAGTCTTCCCAGCGGTTTGGGCGCGCTCGCGCGGCGGGCGGGGCGGGGGGCGAGCGCGTGGGCGTGGGCGCGCGATTGCGAGCAGCGATAATCGACGGCGGGGGCGGGGGCGACCGCGGGCCATCCCCGGAATCACAATGCTTTTCATCCCCCTCCCGTCCCTCCCAGCTTCCCTCCCCATCCCTTCCCGCATCGATTCGCGAATCGCGCTAACAATCGACAAGGCCCCCTACGTGAAACCGCGTGGCAGTCCGCGGCGCTTAAAATAATCCGAGGTAATTATCCGCGACGAGGGAAAAAAATAATAAAAGGAGGCGATTTCAATCCGCGGGATTCGGCGTTTCGGCCGTGGCCGCCGCGTGCCCTTTTCTTCGTCCGGCGCCGCGCCGCCATTGCGGCTACACGGGGAATCCCCGATCCATGCAACAACGCCGCGCGGCGGCCGCCCGCGTAACTAAGGAAAACAATGCGCAAGCAGGTCGCTTTCGGGCAGGCGCTGTGCGCCGCGTCGTACGGTGGTTGCGACAGAAAGTGATGGTTGGGGTAGAAAGGAGCTGGATGGAGTTTCAGGGGGTCGGCAAATACAAACCTAGGAATTGAAATGGTGACAGATGAAGGTGAATCGACAAAGGAAGCATAAGAAAAGGGACAAGTAAAAGAGAAAGTGGGTGGAAAATGGAGAATGGGAAGTATGGTTCTGCAGAGGATGAAGGGACAATACGTACAACCTAACCTAGAGTTAACTGTCTAAGGCATTGTAGCATATGCCAGAAAAAAAATGATAAACTTTTGGGAATGGTGAATGTTACAAGGAAACGACGACAATGTTGGGAAGGGAGCACAAGGATTGATATGTATGATGGGACAGTCATCTTGACGAGAAGTGCCACGAATGATTGACGAGCAACGGTAAACGGATTGTGTCTGATGGGTGTGAATGAATGATCGAGCGAGTGACTAAGGAACTGTAGGAGAACGTACAAATCGTCCACCCTATGACCGATTGATAGTCTGACCAACGAACCATTGGGGGTTGGCAGCATCAGGGATCGCACGTAACCGTTGGTACTAGCAACGGCGAGAGCCAAGGGTGGTGTTACGAGAACGGCGATGGCGTTGGGGGATGGCGATGGAGGAGGCACAGGGGAGGGCGACCCACGGACCGGAGCGAGACCAACAAACAGGCAGCAATGACAGGCCTATGAAGAAGCTCAATGGGTCAGGGACAACCGCCCATAGTGTTAGATAACTCATTGGAGCGGCGGCTTTCTCGAGGCTACAGACACCTGCGGATCCAGAGCCCTGTTTCTCTTCAGCTTCCGTCGCAAGACAGCAACTGAATGGTCTCGGACCCTAAGGAGATTGCATGTCTTTAGTAATAAGATGCCAAAATACTCTTACGAAAGCTAAATAAAATTCAATATTTAAAAATATTGAAGATGTTATAAACATTCTCTTGGGTTCTTACCTTAATCGCTTGCTATTTTCATCACAATGCCATTTGTGAATTGGATAACTGGCATAATATTGGGCAAACGTCTTACATCTTGCGTAATAAGTAAAGTAATCCGCCGAACAAAATTTATTTAGTAATGTTTCTTTGTTACATTTCTCTCATGTGCTTTCTACCACTGACTAAACATTTATAATAAGAATCTATCTAAACCCCAGTAATGTATAAATAGTCAATTGTTAGTTTTAAATAGAATGGATTTTTCAACTAAATAGAAATGAGTACTTTCCCTTCAAATATGTAATTATTTTTGACAATCTGTTATTTTATTAACTTGCAGAAGAAATTGTACAATAAGGTAACTCCTTGCAATAATGATATTTTATTTCGCTTCGACCACATCTACGAAACTCAATTATTTTTGCGAAAGGAATTCATCATCTTCTTCCCAACTGGATGATTTGCCCCTCACGTCGAGAAAAGAAGTTAAGAGAACAAATACATCACGAGCAAAAGGATTTTAATGAAGAGGCCGATGAAGCTTCACTTCGTTTATTTCTTCTTTCCGTGAAAATCCTTAAGACAGATTAGAACTCTTGAGAGAGTAAATATTAGACCATCGTCAAAAAATAAACCCTTACGTCAGGACGTGCCTTTCCTGAATGTGACGCAAAACGTTTGCAAAAACACAGGAAGCGGATTTATATTTTAAAATCAGTATAATATTTTTCAATGGGAACAAAATGACTATTATTTTTTCGATTGAAGGTCAGCGAGCAATTTCATTTTCGCATAGCAGTTATTTTGCATAAAGGTAAATAACATAACAAGCCACGAGTTGTTGACATGTATCTTCTTTTGAAATACAGTAGACGCCGCATATTGCAATCACTGTTAAAGTTATCATTTACCTAAAGTTATCATACTTATGATGTCTCATCCGGACTAATATTACAGCATTAAGAAAACATCGCTTATTGTGTTCAGAAATCATTTTATGTTATCACTTCTTTAAAACGCATTTCGCATCGCGGCTTACGGATTTTACAGCAATTACTATTCGCTGTTCACGCGAAGAAATTCTGTGCACTCGACCAGCGAACACATCGGAAAAGAAATTTGGGAACGGAAGACTGAGGAAGAAAACATCACTATACTGCAATTTATCCAACACTACGTCTGACTGGTCATCATCTGTTGGTGACTTCCAATCGGGACCTTACACCTAACTCCAGTGATGTCACTATGGTGGTGTTGAACCTTCCGATTGGATGACACCGAACAGCTGATTTCCGTCAGACGCAGCTTTGAATAAATCTTATTATACATCTGATGAGCTGACAAAAGACAATATTATATGTAAAATTGTCCCAACCCCCAACAACACAGGCGAGGGTTATAAATATTGCGACGTGCTGCCCAGCATAGGTCATTTGATTTCCAGACATTATCAGTACGAGATTTACATTAATGGAATCCTCAGGGAAATACAAAAGTAGATGCAAAACCAGAACCAAGAATTTCTTTCTCTTTTATTTGATAACCTTCTAATTAATTTTTTCGTCTTTTGTTATCAATCGGGTAATTTTATCATATTTTATGTGATAACAATAAGCGGCATCCACTTTGTAATCGAATTGGAAATTTGAATTCCCGTATCCTTCGAATCTCGAATCTTGTAAAGATTAAATATAAGGATATTTTAGCACAAGTATTATCATGAGAAACTATCATAGAGATAACAAAAAAATTGAAGCTCTCTAGTATCAGAACTCTATCAGCAATAGTTCGAAATGCGCCAGTAAATAGGCCGAAGCCAATCAGCACTGGAAACGGGAGCGGGGAAGCTTCTCGTATGGAAACTATCGAATTCATTAGAAAGTTGTGCCCTACGAGGCGCACCGCACACCTGGACCTTGATCCCTCACGCACGCACGCACGCACGCACTCACTCACTCACTCACTCACACACACACACACACACACACACACACACACACACACACGTTCGCGCGCGCGCGAACACAGGCAGGCATACACAAATCGGGTTGCCAGATTAAGGAATTTTGTCCCCCAAAATGGCGATTTTGTTTCGTTATGGGGAAAGAATGGGGAACATATCGATGGGGAAATGTTTGGAGAATTTGGGGGGAAATTATTTTCATGCAGAGTCTACATAGAAATATTATTATGTGAATTATTATGAATAAAAAAGAAACAATAGATATTATTCCCTGTCATTTTATGTATCAGAAAGAGAAAAATAAACGACAGGCATAGAGGGAAAAAACTTGAGAAAAAAGAAGGTATAGGGTTTCAAGCAGCTCAAAGAACGATGATTGGTTGATTCGAGTTTAAGAGTACAGCCAATGGCATCCTCAGGGACCGCTTATGTCGTTGATTCATAATTTGGAGAATATTTGTCGTTTCTAAGTTGGGGAATTTCGTTTCATTGGAGAGGATACTTCTGGACATTCCGTAGTCGTGGATGGGAAGTAGCTGGCAGAACATCTGTCAACCCTCAACCGAAGTACGCGCGCCTAAGCAAGCATGTCTTCAGAAAATATTAAATGCAAGAAGCATTTTTAAAAGTTACAAGAAACATTCATTATATAATGTACACAATTACTTCAATATGTATATTTTAGTACATAAACTGATTGAAATTTTTAATTTATCCCCCCCCAAAACAACATTATTTAGAAAATTTTTATTGGTTAATAACGTTAAAACAGCTTCACATATAATGTATGTTTTCAAACATATTCAAATATTTTGTAAACATTCTGACGTTTTTAAGAGAAATTCGGTTGGATGTCCCCCGCCGTGATGCTTCGCTTTACCTAACAGTAGCCAATTGACACGCGCTTACTCGTATATGCGAGCGTACGCTATTTCAGAGAAGCTCGAGGAACATCTCGCCAGGAAAGTGCATCATTTTCGTGGGGAAGTTGTGCCCTTCGGGGGCGCGCCGCGCACCTGGGTATCGCTCACACACATATCGAAACTAGCTCCAATCTCCTACAATGCATGCTCAATTCTGTGCAAAAAAAAAAGCCAGACGACAGTCAATTTTTCTTTCCCTCCTGCGTCATTTGTTATCCATGCTTTGATTTCTTGTAACCAAAAGGGAATTGATGTACAAAACATTTTTGTGCGTAGTAACATGTCAGAGATTTTGTTTGGGTTGTAGTTCTCATCGTTTTCTTGACGGTGGCTATTTACTGAAGTTTGCATTAAAAAAATCTTATTTCATTAATAAATTTCCATATCTCGGAGTTTTGAAGAACTACTTCCAAAAAAGTGTATTTTAACGCATGTCATTAGCATTACTTTTTCTAAATTTTTTAAAACGGTGTAAAAAATTATTAAATTCACACTCACTAACTGATTAAAGACGGGTTAGGTTCATTTATTAGATAGAAATAATAAAATTGGTCTCCTGATTAACTAGGTATCAACAAGAGATCTATCTCCAAGGTACAGATTTCATCAAACCAGGTACGAACGACCCGATCTTCTACAATGCAAATGTATATAATTGCGTAAGAAAAGGTTTTTAGTAGCTTCACAAGTATTCTCGTAGCTTGTCACATCACGAAGCGAGTTACTCCGCTTTGTCCGGTTTAGTGAACTACACTTCAAAAACCCAATTGGGGGAGAAATGTAGCGGGCGGCTGTTCTGATGGGTAGTTTCGCCACGGTTTATCCCATCAACACCAGGCGAGTGCCGGAGCAGTACCCTAACACACTGGACTCAGACCGGGCACAATCCTTTCTTCCTTTCCCTCGTCCTATCCTCATCCCTTACATGCACTTGCATGTACCACATTACCACTCAGGGCGGGAGACCGGTTGGAGGCTTAGACCTCGCAAGTGTCTTTGCAGGCGCAGGATCTCACCATCCAGCGAGAAAGGAACCTTTGGCACCTCCCTTTAAAACATTCACTTCGCTAACGAGGATAAGAACCGTAGTCAGTGACGAGCCCGTAAACATCAATCAATAATTTAAAAAAACGAAACAAAACAAGAAAATACAACAAAAGCAAAACAAAATTCAACAATGCAAAAATCCAGAAAATAAAACAACAGAAAAACGGAAGAAGAACAAAACTCAAAAAGCAGAATCATAAGATTAACCTCTCGGCCTTGGTGTGTTGTTTCCACGTGCGTTTACCTCGCCGCAGGGAGGTTCCGGGCACGAGCAATACCCGGCGTGGCCTCTGCATCGCCGCTGCAGGTCGGGTGGTGGAAGGCCTTTCCTCGGCAGCGAATGGTGGCGCGAGCGGGCCTACGTTGAACTTCCCGTAATAGTCCGCTCCTTCCGCCAACTTCGCTAGTGGATATTACATTCCTGCACACTGGTGCTGTGAAGGGTACTTCAAGATTTCTCGAGTGCACAGCGTTCAGAGAGTCGAAAGTACAATTAACTTCCTTCATGCGCGAGGAAGTCTTCATACATTCAAACGAAACTCCCTCGACACGTTCTCTTTCAGAAGGATAATATTTATCACAAGAGTACGGTATAGTTACAATGAAACAATAAGATATATTAATTCATGCACATAGCAAGCTTTAACTTTAACTGAAAAATCTGCTGCAGGGGCACAATGGCTGAATATCAATTTTGAGAAAGCTTTAAACTGAAATGGACTTCCCTATTAAAGCAGATGAATTTGTGTAACTTAATCGAAACATTTTGTGGTCAGATGTGATTTAATGAAATGGAACGATTTTTTTCCTGTAATATTAAATCTCTCCAAATGAGTTTTAATCGTATCGGCGAACATTTAAATGGAAAATTTCTCTTTGCCTCTCCTCATCTATTAAATCAAGATACTTTAGTATGTTTAGAATTAATTGTTTCCAGAATAAGTATTTTTTACATGCAACTTGATAAAAGAGGTACAAAGAAAGTACATACAATATTTTGGTGATAAAAAGAAAGACTAGTTTCGAGAAAATCAAGGTTGACAGTTTGTAAAGGTGCAATAATTTATGAAGAGACAGTATTTGCTTTCTGAAAAAACGCATGATCCCTTTTACATAGCCATACAATCTTCCCACACTAGATAAATATGAACGAGGGATCGCCAAAATTTCTAGAAACATAAAAATAACTATGGTTGGACATACAATGTTTGTGCACCGAGCCATCGATACATAAACTGACAGTTACACCCTATTTCCGTTATGATTATTGTTGGATAAAAATGTGTTAAGGTAATTGATTTTATCAGCTGCAGCATTGATATTCTACATACATATTTACACACTTATACACCTCGAGTTCATTATTTCTAAGACTTATTTAAAGAATATTATTAAATCATAGAAACTGCACTGTTACACGTGTTTTGTAAAACAAAATGACTATTGAAATAATTAATTTAGAGACTAGTCAATTCGAAAGTGGAGAACAAGTGCCGATCACTACAGCAAATCCTACTAATACACTGTTAACTTTTAGATGTTGCCAACTGATTTGACAACGAATTCTTGCCTGCCATTCGGTATATCTTAGCTGAGCAATCGTAAGCTTCTTTTTCTAATGAATACAAATGTACAACCGACACAAACCTCCGTTATTTAAGACGGAATACTTCGGCGGCAGTGGTCAACAGAGGGCTGCCGGAAAGTTTTCAATTATCCTACAATTCCTTGGGCGGCGAGCCACATTGGGGGTCTTTGTAAACGTGGCGCGGGGGCGATGCGGGGGCGGCACCGTGGCAAGGCGGGGGGTGGGGGCAGGGCGGAGGGCGCGGAGGCGGCGCGGGGGCGGCGCGGGAGTGGGGAGAAGAGAGCGGTTTTAATTCAGAATAATGAAGTCTGTCTGTTCCGATAAGGACTGCCTGTGTTTGGAACTCATTAGAAGATTTCAATATAGGACGCCTTGTCGGGCAGAAACGGTCCTGCTCTGAGAAAAACGGGAGCGAAGTGGCTTTGGGGGTGAAGCACAGTGTCCAAAACCTCAATTTATCCTCCGCCTAGAAGTGCTGTAGCTTGTCTCACACCGCAATGTCTATTTGTCTCCCAACTGTAGTCACTTGAGCCTAGACCCGCACAAAAACGAAGGCAATATGGGTCCAGACGGTGGCAGAATTTTTGACCCTGGCTGCCTACCTTGGCCGTGTTCTGGAGGAGAATCATAGCGGCTGGGTGCTCTGATCAGTAGTTTTCCGCGATTTCTCAGATGAATATCAGTTCGAAATAATACCCTAATATATGGAGCACGGACCGCGCGTGATCTTTGCTTCCACGACCGTGTTCTTCTCTGAGAATTTACTTATTTACATTTACACCTACGTGTATTGCACCACCACACATGTGGGGAGGCCAGTCAGAAGCTCAAATCTTTGTTCCTGCTGCCCCTCGGTAAGCGACGTCTGGAGGGGCCACTCCAGCAATGTGATATGTAAGTCGGCGCCGAGTCTCCCAATCCAACGACGGAAGAACATCGCCTTCTTCCATGATAAAACATGCAGTACACCAACGGGACTAATGACCATACCAGTTGGCGCTTTTTAAAAATACGAAATAATCACCAATAAATCGAATATTTCTGTGTGTAACAAACTCGTCCATTCCAACTGTGCTAACATTGATATAGTTATATATTTTTCTCAGTTTCCTAGAAACGTGTGTCCACCCACTGTGCGCAGCTCCAGAGGCGGCGGCGGCAGCGGCGGCGGCGGCATCGCCAAAGACATGAATCGCGGGGGAAACACCGGAAACAAATCAGCGCGGCCAGCGGAGGGCGGTCGGCCGACCGCAGCGCCGCGGCGATAAAGCAAATTAAAAGCAAACAACGGACGAGCGGAAGGCGTGACGGCGGTGGCGGAGGCGGCTGCGTGGCATTGAGACAGGAGCCCTCCGACGAACGAGTGGCTTAAGATTTAATATTGCCCGAAACAGGTGTCCGTGCGCTCCGGGTGGGGAACAAAAAACGGCGGCGAGAGAAGAGATACGAGCCGGTCGAGTTCGGAAGGGCCGCCTATTCGAAATGGACTCTGTCTGAGGTATTACCGCACACAGATTGAAAATCTGTAGATCGTGATCACCTATGTTTTGAAAATCGAGAGACGAGAGGGAGTTTCTTCTTTTTCTAACGTTTTCGAGAACAATCCACGGATACACTTCCTATATCAAAAATGTCTGGAAGTTCGGTATATCAAGATCTTGTATTGCAGTCTTTTAAAGTAACTGAAAATCATGAAAATAATTGTTTGTATTTATTATTATTATTATTTCACTCATTTGTAAGTCTTGCTGTAGGAATGCTGTCGCAACTAATACATTGCAAGCGAGAACTTATTATAAACATAAGGGATCTAATGTTCTCATTTTCTTTCAAAAATGTTCGTTTAAGGGGTTCAATTTGCATTAAAGCACGAGAGTTTTCCACGGTATCATGCTATTGCATTGTTCATATTTTGTTTAAAAAATTGATTTTTGGGAGCCGATTTTAAGCTCTTGTGATATTCTGCAGCAATTTTCACACTATAATGTTAATTGTAGTCGTGTGATTTACTTCTTGAATTTCCGTAACGTGCTCAGAGCAAAACACAGGTAAACTTTGAAACAGAGCATAATAGGATATGTTTATTACACACCATTTTTTCAATTATTAGCTGTGATTTGAAGTTTTTAAAAAATGTTATGACCCTATAAAAAGCTCATTTTCCGTACTAACTTATCAAAATATAAATTCAGTTATAATATTAACTCATATTATTTTTTATTTTTTAAAGAAATATCACGAGTGTTTATTAAACTGAATTATCAGTATGGTCACGATCATCAACATCGCACAATTACCATCACGACCATCATCAACACAATTGCATCAACTGATGTTGACATGTGCAGTAATTAAAGAAACACACTCCTATATTATCAGGTGTACTTTTATATCACTACATTATGTGTGAATAAAATAGGTAGCTGACATTTCACTGACCTCGTAATAAATAAAGGAACTGAAGAGAGCTTGTAGCATCAAACATAATTGACAATATTAGCAGAGAGTTGACAAGAGCCTCATCCCACTGTTTTGACGAGTGATTCAGAGACAGCTACTCAAATGGTTCTTTCAACTTGTTTGTTCATTGTACATAAAGATCTATTGTGACCTTGCTTTGTATATCTGTATTCTCTCTCAAACAGTACTATAAATTCACTGGTATTGTTCTTCCACCTTCATCTTTTGTTTCTGGCGACTTGATCGCCCACACACGTATGTCCTTAACTTTGTCTTTAAATTCAGCTAGTTGTGTACAGCCTCTGCCATCTATTGTGGTCAATTGCGTTGTCACATAAGCAAGGTGATGCAGCACTTAAAAATACGTGTGTCTTGATAGGTTAAGAAAAAATCGATGATCATCGGAAGAGGGTTGAATAATCCTACTCCCTCCCTTCTTTTGGAATGTCATGCTGCGGTTAGGGAGCAATTTTTTCGTGTAACGCGTTGGGTTTGAATTTCTATGAACAATTAAGCACTTACTGGGACTGCTGTAAAATGCTAACTAATACACAAAGAAAGAAATATTACCAACAAATTATTTCAGAAGATCCTAACATGAACATCATTGTATGTGAAGAGACCAAACTTATTCATCGTGATTAGACTGATTCTCAAGGGAGAAGTGATTTTTTCGAGTAATCAAATTGAAAATTCGATATCAAACACCTTTTTCCTGAGGTAACAGCATTCATTTGTATTATTACAATGCATTGTAAAGTATTATATGCAAATAATAATACTGCATTAGAACATTCACCAACAACAGAAAATTCTCTCAAACGTTTCGGAGGTAAAAAAATAGTCATAAGTGTTATTCACAGAAAGTTTTTTCGAAATGCTTTGGTTTCATTAGAAGAATGTCCGGGCAATCTCATGGTTTCAGATCACTGCGAGATCTGAAGTGGAAAGTTAGGAATACCGTCGTGACTAAAAAATGAGGAGGTTAATTTTACGAGTTATGCTAATAACCCATTTTCTCATTTCCTTTCGTTTCTGGGTATCATTAATGGGGAAACGAGAACAACTAGGCAGTCTTAGTCTCTGAACTGATTGACGTGGTCACAGGTCCAACAACACCCCCCCCCCCCACCTTGTCACCTTCAGATTTTCAATACCCTTCAAAATATGTGTTGACGATTTCTTACACTTGTTTGTTTTATAAGAATTTCCCTAAGTATAGAGTGCTTTCCCTCCTCTTCTATCGCTTCTTGCTCGCGTACTTGGGTGGAATTATTTTTGCATTACGCTCTATCTCTCACGAAAAAGCACTTTAGAATGTTTTAGCTTATCTACTTTTAAAACTTATTTGAAGATCTTCACCATGACGCACTAATTACTTGACTAATTCTTCTCGTAGTGTGTGTAAATTCATTCGACACGTGATTTCGTGAATTTCGAGTCTCAGTTCATGAAATGTGAATTTGTATGTCCCTATCCGAATCTTTTCACATAAGAACACAAATATGCAATGAACAAATATTTTCTTCTCGGCAATCCAACTTTGAGGTCACGAGATATACGAAATGAAATTATTGCGAACAGCTAAAGTAATTCATTACTAAGTCTCTATCGGTTGTTTCAACCGTGCGAGATCATTGCTTACTCGTTCTCGTCCCGTACGCATCCATAACACTTACATTTCCTTGCACAGCACTGCCACACATTTAGAGAGACCATTCGAAAGCTTAGAGTGGTCCCGGTCGGCGCAGTGCCCGGCTGCAATAGGTACCTATGACACCCCCCTCCAAGCCGACGTGCAGGTCAGCGCCGGATATCACGTTCCAGTAGGGAACACCAACATCCCAGTGATTTAACATACACTATGCTTATGGGAGTTATGGCCACAATAGTTGACCCGCATGAAAAAGCGAAGTAATTAGAGAGAAAATTGATAATCGAGAACGTAACGAGTGCAAAACCATTGTGAAGCATGAGCTCGTTGGCTGTCGATTCCCCTCTCGACGCACGTCTCCCGCCGCGAGACCCGGGAGCGCCGGCGCAGGCCGAAGGAATCCTTTCTGGGCGGCGGCACCGGACGGCCGCCCGCGGCAGGTGGGGCGCCGCGGCGGCGGCGGCGGCGGCGAGGGCGAGGGCGGCCGATTGAAAAAGCGCCGCAATATCGGAGGCGCCGATCCGCCGCGCGCGCTCTCATTGGCTATTTATCGCCGGTAATTGCGCGTGTATTAAGTGCATAAATCGCCCGGCGCCGGCAGCGGAGGCGCCGCGCCGGCGGAAGTGGCGGCAGAGGCGCCGGTGGAGCAGGCGTTGATGAGGGCGATGGCGATGGAGGCAGAGCTGGAGGCCCTGCTGATAATGAATGCTAGTGGCAGCGACGCCAATGCTTGAGGTAATAGCCAGGCAGCTCGTCGTGTAGCGGCTGGTCCGTTCTCGTCTCTCCTGTGAGTTTACATACCAGGCGATCTGTGTGGAATCTGTTATGGGCAGAGTGGGTACGCCACCAGAGTTCGCGCGGTTCTCCCGGTTCCCCTGTGTCTCAATCCATCTTGTATCAAACTCTTGCAATCATTAAATTATCAACATCATTCGTCTACTCCAGGTATGGCAAAGGCTTTAGCATCATCATAAAGATAACACCACGCCCCTTCTGCCTCGCCACCTATAGCAGCAAACTTCTCATTCTGGTAGCGCAGGCGCAAGGCGTTGTGGTCAGACTGCTCGCCTTCCTCCGCTGGGACAGTAGTTCAAATCCCGGTTCATTTGGCGGTGGAAGAAGAAAGTACGTGGCAAGTTTTCTAAGCGATCTCCCGTTTTCTTTGCTTCTCATTCCATCATTTATGCCGATAAAACATGTACTCGCATACTCATCAAAATCATTCGTCCACTGCAGCCATGGCTACAAGGTTCAGCAACTGGCATCATAATAAATGTATATTGAAATAACTGTCGTCAACATCCAAGGCGGGTTACGTTAGTAGAACACCTTTCCTGAGCGAGATCCGGAAACAAAAATTAGAAGCAAAAATTGTACAAACACGTAGAAAAATAAAATATGTGGAAACACATTCTTCAAATTCTTCCTTTATCTACCTTCTATTTCACAGATATAATTTAATCATGAGCAATAGCAATGCGAGTTGTCGTACACAGTCATTATACGGACCACACGAAAGGCTAATAGCTACTCCCATTCAGTCGTGATAAAACTAAGAAGAAATCGATAAGTAACTCCATCCACGTTAGTACGCACTACGACAAAAGTAAATGCAACACCCGTCGTTTCCAAATTAATATAAAATTTAGGGAAGGCATAATCTACAAAATATGATATACTGATAGTACGCAAAGAGTGATAATATGCTATTTTCTCAACATTATCTAAATTTATTATTTTCCTCAACTATTCTTTCGTTGAGGGAGGAAGAGTATTTAAATCATAGCAGTACGATCTCGAATTTTATCGTAAACTTTATGTTTATGTTTCTTTGGAGCTGCAACATTCCACATATGTCAGGATTATGGTCTATTAGTACTATCTCAAATACGGATGAGATGATGGAGATACAGGCAGTTTTGTACCTGTAAAATTGGGATGGATGTATAACACGCATAACTGTCAGAGGGGTTTGAGTTCAAATTTGGTAAATACGACAGGAGAACTATCTAGTTGTGCCGTTCCGAGGATCGTAAAGATATTTTGATTTTAGGGAGTACTTTACATCAAGCGAACTCGCGGTTTAGCCCATTGGTCACAGTGCTCGCTTTCTATGACGCGACCCCGGGTTTGAAGTCCGGTCGGGCCAGATTATAGTGTGCGTTTTCCTCGCTCTGTCCCAGTATATGTTGCTGTGAGAAGATGAGAAAGCTCATATAACCTGTTGAGAAGACCAGAATTCGACCTAGGGACGTCTTCGTGCTGATCACATATTCTCCTTACACCCTTGACCGCGAGGCCTGGACGCTGCTGGTAGGACCAGACAGAGAGCATTTACATGAAGCGACTACGCCATTTTACAAATGTTCTGGAAAATGGTTGCGAATGTTTACTTTACTTTTTCTCGACTAAAAGAAAATGCGCTTATACATATAGCATAGTTCTGGTTTTCACTAAAAGGTCTGAAATTTTTAAAAGTTCAAATGTTTTTATAATATTTTCTTCAACTACAATAATAGACCCAGATGTTTCTTTCTTGACGTAGTTTAACCCTCAATATTCAATCTTTAAATAATGTCATGTACAAATTTTCAAAAACAATAGTAATTTGCGAGTAATTTTTACGGACAGTGACTTTTCCCGAACTATGGAAAAAGTGGTTCCATTTTTTGTCTTTGAACTTCTTGTAGGAATGATACACAATGAACTGAATAATATGAACTATTTTTAAAAACTTTAATTTTGAAGCATGATTTCTTTCTAATTTTTACCTTTACTTTATAGTTTATTATCTATTTCATAAACCTAAGTGTAGGAAAAGTTTTAGTATATCGTGCGTTGCCACTAGTTACAAAAGAATTTCAAGTATTGTAACCAAAATGAACATTCCCCGCATTGGACATGATTAATTAGAAAGGTTTAATGATGATTCAAATTGGCAACTGTATTTAACTAAACTTATTTTATCATTCCCCAAGCTGGGTAACCGTTTGTAAAGTTTTTTGATTTTTCTAATTTATTTGCCCGGCAATGTTCGTAATACAATTGCTCTAATAATTTATAATTTTGCTAGATATGTTTTTCTATTAAGATCTTGCACGAGTTCGACGAACAACATACATCTTACCGGCTGAACGTGGATGTGAGACACTGTACACAAATGCGATTCCTAGAAATCCTGTGGAATTTACTACCTACTGAATTCAATGGCAATTCAATGAAATATCAACCTTTTCTTTTCAAACAACAATTAACATTATAATAACATGACTCGAGCTCGTTATTAATTCATGATTCTATGGACTATCAACATCATTCAACACTTTGATAAAGTTCGTAAGAATGTCTTCTCGGTTGATATGATGCCGCCGTCGTCTCCAAAAAGGGTGGTGTGGTTTATGAACCTATTGTCCGTATAAACTATACTTTTTCCGACTGTTGCTAATTATACAACATTTCACATTCGGTAAATCCTTACATCTGCTCTAACATTAGCGCGGCGCGACTTTCCCTCACTAGGTTTTGGGTGAAACCTCTAATCGCGACTACTATTTCCTTTAACTCAATAATTTACAATTAACGGAACCAATCTCATATAAACCCACAAACACGAATATTTAAAAAAAATGTTTTCTACATTTTTCTTTATATATTATAAATATTTTTAAATGCAAAATTCATTCACGACAACAACTGTAACAATTATTAAAAAGTTCCAACATTTACTCACTTAATACTCAAACAATACTGCTTGGTCTACACTTATGGATTAACTAGGCAAATATTTATCAACAACATAAATCTATAATCGCAAAATTACAATTTCATAATGCTCATACCATGTGAACTTCTTGGTTGCTTCCGTGAGAGTGAGAATTCGCGTCTTTTTGCTAAAGCTAAATTTTCAAGGCCCTCCCCTAATCAAATCCATATTAATGACCACACCAAGCCGTACCGTACCCCTACAATACAATTCTCGTCTAGAATCCAGCATGGCACGCCTAAATGTTTATGGTTCGTTGCTATGCTACGCGTATGCTTTGGATTTTGACATTCTGGATGCATAAATTATGTCATATTACACCCGAGTGACATTCTGGTACGTCACATTATATAATATTCAGCATTTTAGTTTTTCAGGTGAAATTATAAGACATTTTGGACAGTTTGTACTAAATGTAAATAAATATTTACAAAAAATATTCTGAAAAGTGTGTTAGCCTGCAGAGCCTATGAACAACGAATTGACAAACATCATTAATTACATTATTTCTCTATAATACTTGTTAGATATATGAATACATTGACTCGTGATTTTTTATTAATGCGTAAAATACATCATAAACGTCTTCTTCATTTGCGAAATATATTAGTAATAGACAAACAAAATAATTTGTGATGCGCTACATAATATTAGCTCTGTGATACAAAAAGAAATGTATAATGTACAATTAATTCAATGAGGCGAGATAATACACGTAAAAAGAAATCAACCACAGAGCAAAGTTAGTTTTTACAAAGAACTATCAGTTATCCAAGCATAAAACGTACAATATTATTCACTTCTCTCCCCTTTCCTCGTCCACTCACTGAATAAACATCGCCAGGAATCAACATTCTCAATATCGGTCGCTCGTTTACTTAAATATGTACGATGGAAGTCTTTTGCAACGTAAATTGGTGGGAAAGAAAAGAAGCGACGCGGAGAATAACTCGATGCGACACAAACGTGACAGAACTTAGCGTCTCCTAGGAAACAAGAAAGTTGCCGCCTGGAGGTAAATACTTCCTCGAGTTGCCGCTGTCGGGCGCCACCGGCAACAGCAAAAGAATATTGGCTAGCGCTCCGTGCTGTGGCGGCATGGCGCCCGTCAAGATGTAAATACCTCCTCATGCATACCCAATCTGCCAGCGGTCGGGAACGGACAGGAGGCGACTTAACAATAGGCCCGACGGGCGTTATCGACTATGGAAATGTCGACCGTCATCCTGCCCGTCAATTTTTCTTTTAAAGCAGAATGATCCCAGAAACGTTTTAGATATGGTCAGTTTGGAACAACGATGTAAGTACTAAATTCGAAGAAATAGAGCCAGTGCCAGTCAATTCAGAAAAGCCTGAAGGAACTCCGTTGAAAACTAAACGTGGTTACCACGAACGTTCGAAACGTGGTTAGGTCATTTTTGAGATCTCAGTTATCCAACACCATGATCCCAGAGAAAAGTGACACATTACTCAGTTGAGTTCTATGAATTATTGTAATATCAGCAGTTACAGTAGATTTCCGGAACTACGTCACCACAGCGGTTTCACAGAAAAGCGAAAGAAAAGATTTTGAAAAATAAATCAACGTGGCAATGGCGGTACTGTCAAGTCTTGCGGTATATGCGTTTTGTGTGGTATGTGCCATTGCTTGTGATATTCGTTAATTGTGTCGTTTACTTGAAAAGCTTTAACTAATTTATTGGCGTAAATGATATTTAGAGCGCTGTGACACGAAAATTTTGATCACTTCAAATGTCACAGTGTTCTGATTCTAGGAGCAACACCGACGTAAATAAAAATAGGATCCACGGAATTTTTTGTCGATGAATCCAAAAATATAAATCCCTGCCCAACATTTTTAAGCTCATGGTTCCACAAAAACTGAATGCAGAACAGTTGGGAACAAATATGTTTTGTATTTCCTTCTAATATAAAAGTGTTTTGAAGTTACGTTGTTTCCCCAGGTAGACGATATGAGGCAATGGGGGTAGCAAAATATATACTTAATTGAACAAAATGTTGATCATCCATCATTCACGATTTCCTTTTTTAAAGATGAAAATAAGGCGACATCTAATTGCTACTAATTGACTTGGAATTACACAAGATTTTAATCAATATCTCAAACACAGAATTTTCAACAAACGCACAGTCCAAGAAAAAAGGTGTACTGTCTTTAAGATAACATTATATCTCTGGGATTCTTTAAAAGCAATGAGGCAAACAAATAGGTTTCGCAGTACAAGACAACGAGGGACTGGGAGCCACGTGGAAAATGAACAGCGACACCTCCTGTGGTTAAAGGGATCGAAGCGAACGAAAAAGCATTTTTCGCAGAAACGCAACGGCACGATCCAATTGTTTTAATTAATTTTGCTGTAATACGAGCCACTGCTTGGGCGAATACGCAGGGCTTAATTGCGCAATGGAAGAATAGTTATTCCAATTATTTCATCTACATTTCGTTCGCAGAACACACACTGCCTGTGACTCAGTGGCTCAGTGGCAGCAATGAAGTGGTTTTTGCAGAGCCAGTGAATAGGGTGAGAGTCTGGACAGTGCGGACTATCGACACAAGCAGTTGCCCCAATCAGTATTTTTCTGTGCATATACGATCAGTATCAGGTGATTGTTAGCGCAGACCCTAAATCAGCGGGTCACGGACTTTGCAGGCCACGGATCTTTCCTTCCAAATTCTTCTTGCCCATTTTGTACCCTTACACACCCTCGCGCACGCGCGCACCCACCCACACAGACAAACATTCCTGCACTACGATATCACACAGGTGAGGAGCTTAGATCTTATCCCGGCTGCGGTGGTGCCACGCTCCTATGTCTCTACCCAATTATTTTTAGAAGACCCGTTTTCGCATGTGCTTCCCAATCTAGAAAGGAGCATCACAAACATCATTTTCAAAACTAGAAATTTTGTAAAACCCATATGTTAGACTAGCAGTACATGTTCCACGGTATGTCCACAACTCCCATCTTCATAGGAAATCATATAAATTTCGTATTATATATAAACCTAATGCATAATTTTTTATCCTTCGTCACCAATTTTCCACTTAGCCTTTTCAAACTCTGCATCACCTACTCAACTTCTTCCCCAAATACTCCTTTCGCGTTGCCTTAAACAAACTATTACCCACTTATCAAAACTATAGTTATAACTAATAGATCTAACTATTCACAATAAACACACATACTCATTAGTTCAGTGTCAAATCCTTTCCAAAGGGTTTCTTAAAATGAATTTGTGAATAAAAGCTGTTAGCCCGTCATTACTGCTCAGTATAGTGGAGACTATAAAAATAACAATAATTTGCATTTGAGGTGAGAAATAGTTGAAAAACGCATCATATACAGAGTGAAAAAATGTGGTCTATTTGTGATTTATGTCAAATTTCCCTAACGATCTGCCATTTCACAACTGAGTATCAAAAAGATTCATATTTTGGAGATGTTGGCACATACTTTAGTTACGGACTTAGTCACCAAAAAAGTGCATTTTCCTGTTTAAAAAAAATTGATAACATGTATTTGAAAATATTTTACTATTTCTCAATGATAGTATGATGGAGTAATTGTAAGAGTAGGAATGAATATTAGTTAATATGATTGTAGGTTGTAGTCGATAATAACTTTTTTCCACGTCGTTTGCATTTGTGCTTGGCTATTTAATATTGAACTGTTTTTGTAACTTTTTGAAGTGTAATTGTTTGATTTTACATTGGTTACCAATGACTATGTTTGTGTGATCTTCAATAAATTTAAACATTATTATTATCAATATTTTTAAATTATTTGTGCGTTTAAAGATAGAAAAATCGGAAACGAAATCGAATAGTATGTTACTTGAGTGTTACGAAGATTCCACGAGAAATAATGAAATTTGTTATACTATTTATTTTAGCCGTTTAGAAGAAGACATGGCCCAATGGAACCGTTTTATAAACTTTTATATCATAAAAAAACAAAATCCTTAAGAAACCTTTAAAACAATAAGGCTGAAATAAGAACATTTCGCGATTTACACAATTTTGTCTTTCAGAAGCATCCCTCAACAGTTCACGCCTTGAACAGGTTTTCATGCCAGCAGTATAGCAATAGTCTGCAAGAACTAAAAGCGCGCAGTAACTCTGCATTGCACATAACCCATCAAGATTTATTGGTTTGAGAAACGTTTAATATTTATTAACTAGCTTACAGAACTCAAAATTGGCGATCTGTGGCAAAAATCTGTCACTAATTTCTCTCAAAATCCTTGTAATTTATAGGAACATTGCGCAATCGCACTAATCTTGATAGTAAAAACGCCTTCCCACAAAACTACTGGGCGTTAGAGTCGCGTGTGCTATTGAAATAGCGTGCAAGAACGAAATACGAAAGTATTCCTGTGTTTCCGCGTGCATTAGCAGAGAGTAACGCTTAACATTTATTTTGATAAATTGTTCTGATAATTCTTCAGTAAAAGTTCCGTTAAGTGACGAACAATCATTAAAGGGACAGGCTCGGCCCACTCTCTTGGAAAAAAAGAAGGGAGGCTGAAACTTTTAAAAAATCAAAGGTAGGGCCCGTTAACGTATTGCTCGTAACTCACACCTCAAATGGCTCCCGACGGGAAAAGATTTTGAAAGTTAATAGTAGCGTTTTACGCAGAGCGTGACGGGGCGGCGTAGTATGACAACGCACGGCGAGCCTCGATGTAATGAAACTGCTCAGTTATCCGTAACGATGACGGATTTACGTTAGGGCATGTGCGTGTCTGGTAGGGAAAAGCAGTTTAAGTACCAAATGTTGTAAAATAATATCACTTGAAATTTTGGAAGAGAAAAAAACGTAAGGATAACTTATCGTTATTGATTGTATTGTGCTGTTAATCATTGTATAGTTCTAATGATATGGATGAAAAGTTTTTGAGTTTTATTACAAATAGTTTTTAGGAGAAGTTTTGACGATCGGATATATTGTAAGACTTTATTTTATCAAAACTAAATATAACGAAATAATATTCAGTAGCTATTCACACATAGAAAAAAGCGGAATCAAAGTGTAAAAAGAGTCCAATTGTCGCTCTACCACATTTCATTCTCAAGGAAAAATTATTTTATCCACTGACTGTATAACTTGAAAAGAAATTATTGCGTAAATGAACCTCAAAACATTTAATGCAGTGAAATAGTATTACGTTTCTATAATATATTATTAAACATTAAAGATTTCCTTTGATATTGGTATTGATAGGATCATGCAATTATGTGTTGAATTTAATTCACTACATATGTAACACAGGAGTACCTCAAAACTTAAAGCTTGCCTTGATATTCGTGAGAAGTGAATATATTATTTTATTTACTTAAAAAACAGCTGCTTATTGCTAAATGAATACCCTTACTAAAATGGTTCTCTGGGATAAACACGCAAATTACGATGTATAATTAAAATTTATGATTAAGATTTATGCTTTTTATATTTTTCTCTTGTTTCCCTTTTCATATCTTTTGAGGACAGAATTAAAAGGAGATTACCCACTAATAGTTTTATCTGCAGCGAATACTTCTTTCAAATAAAGCAGTTGGATCGGTCACAAAATGCAATTGTGTTTAACCACACATATACCATTCTTTTATCAAAACCAATTCTACACTACCCTCACCTTGAAATGCTCAGAATAATCAATTGCCTGGACTGTTTGGGCTTTAACTCGGCATTCCCAAAGCTCAGAGGCGCCGCCACTAAGCTGATGAGAGATGCGATTTTTATTCCGCAGGGAGCGATGCGAGAATTGCGTCGGTTTGTTCCTCTATTAAGAGCAATTTGTAAGGATTATGAGCCTGTCCGCTGAGGGATATCAACGACACTCAAGCAGAAAGCGATTCATAAAAATTGTCGCAAAATTAGTTATATACCACCGATTCTAATGGCTGAAGATCCCGCAGCTAACAGTGCGTGTATGTGTGTGTGCCTTGATTCGAAACTCCCCCCTTCATTTTGGGTGCTTCTCTGAAGCGTGTTAGAATTCTACAGAGAAGTTTCTCTGTGTCCTGTTGGAGTACTAGTTCTACAGAGAAGCGTGCTTGTAAACATGTAGGGTGGATCCAAAACATTCTCTCAAAGGAGTTGGCATTATCAGTTTGAATTCCCACCCATCTTACAACAGAAACTTATAGAGCTACGAGTCTGTTAAGTGCTGCTTATAAAATGTATAGTAAAATTATCTACAAAAGGCTCTGAATTATCTCAGAAAGCACACACTTCGAGGAACAATCTGGGTTTCGCCAAGGATATCCTGAATTGACGATGGTTTTAACTAAGGATGCGATATCAAAAAAAACATCGATCACAAATCATCGATTTCGATGTTTTTAAGGCTAAATGTCCCGACACTAGTACAATGTAGCCACCACGTGGCAGCACCAAAATAAGTAAAATTTACTTTACCGATAACGTCTGAACCAATGGTTCGATTTTCGATCTGTAAACGGCATTTGATGCCTTTTTAAAATAGAATTTACGCTACGATGACATTTTTCCAAAAATCTAACAAAAACGCGAATTTGAAATTAGTTCTCAAACTTCCGAGAACAAATTTAAAAATGTGGTCTTATAGCGCGATGGCGACATGCTTCCTGAATCCAACGCCATGACAATCATGCAAATCGGACGAATAGGAGCGTCGTAAAGCGAAATTTACGAAAACACCTCGCCCCCCCCCCGTTCCTTACCCTTCTGCGCCGTTGCGTCACTCACCCGCCCGTTGTGGGCCCTCTGTCAGGGCGGCAGCGCGGCCAGGCCCGGCGATTAAAGCGGTGCTACGTCTAAGATTAATTTTTAGCTCTGCAAATTATTCAGCAATTAAAAAATAACAGTATCCTTTTTTAGCTTTATGGGAACTGACCTGCGATGAAGCAGTTATGCTCGTATTAACAAATAACGGAGTTGACACCCTTATGATCATCTTCTTCTCCTCTACTCCAACGATGGGTTCATGACCTGTTCTGACTTCAACCAATTTCATTTCTATAACGGTCTGCCTCTGTGTCTTCTACCACACGTTCTACACATAAACGCTTGCTTTAGAATGCGTGTCAGTCCCATGCAGCGAAGTCATTCCTCCCTTCACTCCCTAAAGTCAGAAAGATAGTATTTTGCCATTGATTGCTTGAACAATTAATTTTCATCTCATTTCGCGTCGCGCTTCTGGCCTGTAGTCCTATGGCGAGAGAGACAACTCGCATAGTCGAGGCTTGCGAGCACAACCGCATGGGTGGACAAATGAGCATCAGCACGAAGATTTCATTCGTTATCGAATCCAACCAAGCGATTTTCGCCGCTAACTTATATACCGCTTGTTCACGTGACAGTGCCTCCCGCGCTGGAGAATGGCCGGTCGGCAAACACATTCGTTAATTTGTTTTGGCCGTGTACAACGAATTCCGCTTGCTAGGTGACTTCCGAGAGCAGCACCCAGACTAACGCCCACTCTCGGGCACTTGAACCGCAACACCTGCACTTCCCAACCGTTTGCTCCGTGTACAGACCGTGTCATTATTTAACTATTCAATTATAACTGAACTAAAAACAGGAATATTTTGTTTCTCTACGAAAATCTCAATGTGTGTTTGTGTGTGTGAGAGAGAGAGAGAGTGTATGTGTGTGTTTTACTTGCCTGCCTGATCGAAAATGAAAACTGTAATAATTATTTACGAAATATGTAACGTAATTTCATCCTTTACTTTACGAGATCAAATCGTACAAAGAGAAATATCAAGATTCTAGGAAGATAAACCATGGAACTCTACAATATACCGATGACGCAGTAATCCTGGTGCCAGCGTGATTATCCCTTCTCCCTTGCGGTCGAGCAAGCAGTATATTTTCTGGAACTTTTGGATTTTTTTCACCTAGATCTACCTCTGTGAAACAGGTTATATTATTTTAAAAATATTTAAAATGACCAACTGGCCACATGTCATACTTTTCAAGATGTGCGTATAATGTTTTTCCGTAAATGCCATCACTTTGGTCTTTGTATTTGAAATGTTTAAATAATATCCTTTGTGATTTTGATGAAATTAATAAACAGACTTTGTTAATTATCTTATCTTTTAGAATCAAAATTATTTTTGTACGAAAATTCATAAATATCACGCAATCATGTTTCGGTCGTTTAGGAATGTGCCGCTCATTTTTCCAGCATGTTATCTTCAGATGCAAAAAGACGAACAGCAGTGAGAACTGTTGGGTAGCTATAAATAATCTAGTGACTACATGATAGTTACCATAGGGTAAAGTGAATGAGAAACGAAATAAAAGAAAGTTTATAATTCTATCTAAAGATGAAAAAGAATTCGTGCACACACACAGGGAGTGACTGACTGACTGAGTGACTGACGGAAGGAGTGACTGACTGACTGAGTGACTGACGGAAGGAGTGACTGACTGACTGAGTGACTGACGGAAGGAGTGACTGACTGACTGAGTGACTGACGGAAGGAGTGACTGACGGAAGGAGTGACTGACGGAAGGAGTGACTGACGGAAGGAGTGACTGACGGAAGGAGTGACTGACGGAAGGAGTGACTGACGGAAGGAGTGACTGACGGAAGGAGTGACTGACGGAAGGAGTGACTGACTGACGGAAGGAGTGACTGACTGACGGAAGGAGTGACTGACTGACGGAAGGAGTGACTGACTGACGGAAGGAGTGACTGACTGACGGAAGGAGTGACTGACTGACGGAAGGAGTGACTGACTGACGGAAGGAGTGACTGACTGACGGAAGGAGTGACTGACTGACGGAAGGAGTGACTGACTGACGGAAGGAGTGACTGACTGACGGAAGGAGTGACTGACTGACGGAAGGAGTGACTGACTGACGGAAGGAGTGACTGACTGACGGAAGGAGTGACTGACTGACGGAAGGAGTGACTGACTGACGGAAGGAGTGACTGACTGACGGAAGGAGTGACTGACTGACGGAAGGAGTGACTGACTGACGGAAGGAGTGACTGACTGACGGAAGGAGTGACTGACTGACGGAAGGAGTGACTGACTGACGGAAGGAGTGACTGACTGACGGAAGGAGTGACTGACTGACGGAAGGAGTGACTGACTGACGGAAGGAGTGACTGACTGACGGAAGGAGTGACTGACTGACGGAAGGAGTGACTGACTGACGGAAGGAGTGACTGACTGACGGAAGGAGTGACTGACTGACGGAAGGAGTGACTGACTGACGGAAGGAGTGACTGACTGACGGAAGGAGTGACTGACTGACGGAAGGAGTGACTGACGGAAGGAGTGACTGACGGAAGGAGTGACTGACGGAAGGAGTGACTGACGGAAGGAGTGACTGACGGAAGGAGTGACTGACGGAAGGAGTGACTGACGGAAGGAGTGACTGACGGAAGGAGTGACTGACGGAAGGAGTGACTGACGGAAGGAGTGACTGACGGAAGGAGTGACTGACGGAAGGAGTGACTGACGGAAGGAGTGACTGACGGAAGGAGTGACTGACGGAAGGAGTGACTGACGGAAGGAGTGACTGACGGAAGGAGTGACTGACGGAAGGAGTGACTGACGGAAGGAGTGACTGACGGAAGGAGTGACTGACGGAAGGAGTGACTGACGGAAGGAGTGACTGACGGAAGGAGTGACTGACGGAAGGAGTGACTGACGGAAGGAGTGACTGACGGAAGGAGTGACTGACGGAAGGAGTGACTGACGGAAGGAGTGACTGACGGAAGGAGTGACTGACGGAAGGAGTGACTGACGGAAGGAGTGACTGACGGAAGGAGTGACTGACGGAAGGAGTGACTGACGGAAGGAGTGACTGACGGAAGGAGTGACTGACGGAAGGAGTGACTGACGGAAGGAGTGACTGACGGAAGGAGTGACTGACGGAAGGAGTGACTGACGGAAGGAGTGACTGACGGAAGGAGTGACTGACGGAAGGAGTGACTGACGGAAGGAGTGACTGACGGAAGGAGTGACTGACGGAAGGAGTGACTGACGGAAGGAGTGACTGACGGACCGTCGGCCAGACGGAAGGAGTGACTGACTGACGGACCGTCGGCCAGACGGAAGGAGTGACTGACTGACGGACCGTCGGCCAGACGGAAGGAGTGACTGACTGACGGACCGTCGGCCAGACGGAAGGAGTGACTGACTGACGGACCGTCGGCCTGACGGACGGACCGTCGGCCTGACGGACGGACCGTCGGCCTGACGGACGGACCGTCGGCCTGACGGACGGACCGTCGGCCTGACGGACAAACAGTCGTCCTGACGGACAAACAGTCGTCCTGACGGACAAACAGTCGGCCTGACGGACAAACAGTCGTCCTGACGGACAAACAGTCGGCCTGACGGACAGTCGGCCTGACGGACAGTCGGCCTGACGGACAGTCGGCCTGACGGACAGTCGGCCTGACGGACAGTCGGCCTGACGGACAGTCGGCCTGACGGACAGTCGGCCTGACGGACAGTCGGCCTGACGGACAGTCGGCCTGACGGACAGTCGGCCTGACGGACAGTCGGCCTGACGGACAGTCGGCCTGACGGACAGTCGGCCTGACGGACAGTCGGCCTGACGGACAGTCGGCCTGACGGACAGTCGGCCTGACGGACAGTCGGCCTGACGGACAGTCGGCCTGACGGACAGTCGGCCTGACGGACAGTCGGCCTGACGGACAGTCGGCCTGACGGACAGTCGGCCTGACGGACAGTCGGCCTGACGGACAGTCGGCCTGACGGACAGTCGGCCTGACGGACAGTCGGCCTGACGGACAGTCGGCCTGACGGACAGTCGGCCTGACGGACAGTCGGCCTGACGGACAGTCGGCCTGACGGACAGTCGGCCTGACGGACAGTCGGCCTGACGGACAGTCGGCCTGACGGACAGTCGGCCTGACGGACAGTCGGCCTGACGGACAGTCGGCCTGACGGACAGTCGGCCTGACGGACAGTCGGCCTGACGGACAGTCGGCCTGACGGACAGTCGGCCTGACGGACAGTCGGCCTGACGGACAGTCGGCCTGACGGACAGTCGGCCTGACGGACAGTCGGCCTGACGGACAGTCGGCCTGACGGACAGTCGGCCTGACGGACAGTCGGCCTGACGGACAGTCGGCCTGACGGACAGTCGGCCTGACGGACAGTCGGCCTGACGGACAGTCGGCCTGACGGACAGTCGGCCTGACGGACAGTCGGCCTGACGGACAGTCGGCCTGACGGACAGTCGGCCTGACGGACAGTCGGCCTGACGGACAGTCGGCCTGACGGACAGTCGGCCTGACGGACAGTCGGCCTGAAGGACGGACGCTCGACCTGACGGATGAGCGGCCTGAGGAACGGCCTGACGGACGAACGGCTTCACGGACGGACTGACAAACAGGCTGAGTGACTGACAAAATAGTCAAAATAAACAAAATAGTCCAAATAATTATAATAATCAGGATAGTCAGATCGACTTGCTGGGCCGATCCCCCACTTGATCGACTTGCAGGGTCGATCCCCCACTTGATCGACTTGCAGGGTCGATCCCCCACTTGATCGACTTGCAGGGTCGATCCCCCACTTGATCGACTTGCAGGGTCGATCCCCCACTTGATCGACTTACTGGGTCGATCCCCCACTTGATCGACTTACTGGGTCGATCCCCCACTTGATCGACTTACTGGGTCGATCCCCCACTTGATCGACTTACTGGGTCGATCCCCCACTTGATCGACTTACTGGGTCGATCCCCCACTTGATCGACTTACTGGGTCGATCCCCCACTTGATCGACTTACTGGGTCGATCCCCCACTTGATCGACTTACTGGGTCGATCCCCCACTTGATCGACTTACTGGGTCGATCCCCCACTTGATCGACTTACTGGGTCGATCCCCCACTTGATCGACTTACTGGGTCGATCCCCCACTTGATCGACTTACTGGGTCGATCCCCCACTTGATCGACTTACTGGGTCGATCCCCACTTGATCGACGTACTGGGTCGATCCCCCACTTGATCGACTTACTGGGTCGATCCCCCACTTGTGCGACTTACTGTGTCGATCCCCCTCTTGATCGACTTACTGGGTCGATCCCCTACTTCATCGACTTACTGGGTCGATCCCCAACTTCATCGACTTACTGGGTCGATCCCCCACTTGATCGACTTGCTGGGTCGATCCCTCACTTCATCGACTTGCTGGGTCGATCCCCCACTTGATCGACATCCTGGGTCGATCCGTCACATTATCGACTTGCTGGGTCGATCCCCCACTTGATCGACGTGATGGGTCAATCCCTCACTTGATCGACGTGATGGGTCGATCCCTCACTTGATCGACGTGATGGGTCGATCTTTCACTTAATCGATACTGGTTGATCTTGCACTTATGGAATATGGTTGGCTTAACAAGTATCATAGTTTTCGTACTAGGATCACGGTAGGCTTAACAAAGATCGATGTTGGTTCAAGAAGGATATTGGTTTGCTCAACAAGAATTTTGTTTGCTCAACAAGGATAATTGGCTTAACATGGATAATAGTTGGCTCAACTAGGGTCATAGTTAGCTTAACAAGGATCATGGTTGACTTAACAAGGATATTGTTTGGCTCAACATGGATATGGGTTGGCTCAACAAGGATATTGATTGGCTCAACAAGGATATTGATTGGCTCAACAAAGATATTGATTGGCTCAACAAAGATATTGATTGGCTCAACAAGGATTTAGGTTGGCTCAACAAGGATATTGGTTCGCTCAAAATTGTTATTGGTTGGCTCAACAAGGATAATAATTGGCTCAACTAATATATTGGTTGGCTCAAGAAGGATCATGGTGTGCTGAACACCATGTGCTGAATTTTGGTTGGCTCAACAAGGATATTGGTTGGCTCAACAAGGATCATGATTGGCTTAACAAGAATCCTGGTTGGCAAGAAGACTCCCATTTTCTGCAATTTGACATGCACTGCATTCACGAGACTGATCACCATACATCAAAGCTCTCTAATAAATGAACCTTTTAGATTAGTGTGAGTGGAAATGCCTTTAAGAAACATTGTTCGATTTTAAATCTGAAGACAAATAGATGTTCAAAGAAATGTAGACACCAAAACCGAACTAAATAAAACAAAAAAAATTATCGTACATTTACTACTTATTGACATTCTGGAAAGTTATAAATGTTAACTCAAATTGTTGAATATTTCTTGCGCCAGTATAAATATTTTGGACGCCTCATCTTTCGCAAGGCGGCAATTTGACTATAATCTCTCTTGAATAGTGAGGAAAATTCAATTACATTGCACAAATAAGTATATTTCCAAAACTTTAATGAACCACATATTTAAATATTACTGTCATCTGTCGTACATACGAGGTAGAACTAAAGAATTCGCCGAAGTCTACAGTGTAAGTATTCAGCATATTGACGTGTTTTGCAATTTGCCGCCTACGCGAGAAGTCGAGGAAATAGTATATATGCTTTGACAACATTGTATTCGGGCGTTCTTCAACACACGCTGCATAACAGCAATTTTCGGGTAGTAAACTGTACTGAAGTATCTGTTCGAACTGTGACATAAATTAAGAAAGAAGGATTTGAAGCCTGTGGGGCAGCCTTAAGTACTCCCGGTAAGAAAAGGCCATATTGTGAAGATACAAAATTACACATTGATGACCCACTTATTGCTTATTTGTTTTCCTTATTCTCGTATGATGTTTTAATTCTTGCCTATGGATACTTCGCGTAATATATTTGGGACAGCTAGTAGTTGCAGATTAGCCGGGGGGGGGGCAGTTTTCAAGAACATTGAGTGCATTCCTCAGCCTCGAATACGAAAACATTTTTAAAATTAGCTTCGACTATTTTACTTGGGAAAAGAGATTCACCAGATGAACTCTTTAAAGCAGATAAACGTCGTTTTGAGATCAAAAATCGAGTTGTAGGATAAAAGAACTCGTGCGAATACTCCGCTCATTTTTTACGGTATTTGACAACGGAAGGTCTTAGACCAAGGTGGAGTGATAACAGAAGACCCTAGAAGTAAAATATATCTAAAATAAGATGTAAGGAGATGGAATAATGCGGATATTTACACAATTAGTTCCTTTTTTTAAAAAATAGTTAAAAATCGGAATCAATATTTTGAGAAATGCATCAAAAAGTTATAAAATGGTATTCGAAGGAAGACGGAAATATGTGAAAAAGGTAGTTATGTACTACTATTCCAGACCGTTTACCTCGGTCTGTAATAGTAGTATAGAATCACTAGTTTGATATCCGTGGAAAAATAGATTGAGATGCAAAGTGACGAACGCATACACCGAGTGTGTGGCTTGCGTGTCCCGCAAGTACCGCCTCCTCCGTCCGTCCGTCCGTCGGGGCTGGCCGCAAGACGCCGGGCCTGGCCGTGCCACCGCGCTGACAGAGGGCCCACAACGGGCGGGTGGGTGACGCAACGGCGCAGAAAGGGAAGTGGGGGGGAGATGTTTTCGTAAATTTCACTTTACGACGCTCCTATACGTCCGATTTGCATGAATGTCACGGCGTTGGATTCAGGAAGCATGTCGCCATCGCGCTATAACGCCACATTTTTGAATTTGTTCTCGGAAGTTTGAGACCTAATTTCAAATTCGCGTTTTTGCTAGATTTTTGGGAAAAGGTCATCGTAGCGTAAATTCTATTTTAAAAAGGCGTCAAATGCCGTTTACAAATCGAAAATCGGACCATTGATTCAGACGTTATCAGTGAAGTAAATTCGCCTGTGATAGTGCAGCGATCTATTGAATTTTCCTACAAGTATTCTTCGGTGCATTTAGCCGTAAGACATTTTTGTAGAAATATCGGTGTTTCTTAACATCGATGTTTAGTTTCCAAATAAAAAATTCCCATGATCACAATAATACAAAACTTAAAGTATGAAATAATAATTGATGGCAACTCTGTAGTTCATCTGTTGGAACCAAAGGAACGCTGTATGTACTGCCTTCATCGACCAAAGTCTTTCGCCCGAGATGACCTCCTTGCCATTGTATTTCTTCTTTCTTCATATTAATTTGTAACATTGAGATGTGGGCAACAAATACGCTGTGGGCGTAGGGTCTGCCCTCTCTTCTCGTTTCCTTATTCCGCGAATTGATAAACACGAACACAAACTTATCTCTGGTCTTGCAAAACATATTAAATTACATCGTTTCTATGTAAAGTGGACATAAAGTGTTTTAACCCGTTTTCCCAGCTACCGCAAACGTATTAAAGCCGTGAGTAGAAACATTTGCGTAACTGAGTTGTCAAAAATATTGGAGAGATGCCAGACCTACGACTTCGGATCAATTTCTGAAACACACCGCCACGCGACGCGCCGACCGTGGGAGCTGCGTTGCCGTGGGGCACTTGCCTTTCTCAGGGAGCTCCGGTCCTTGACGCCTGACGCGGGCCACAACAGTTGTTGCACTTTAGCACGCTGCAGAGCGCTCCTCTTGAAGGCACGCGGCGTCGATTTCGCTGCTTTCAAAATACGTCCATGTTCAATAAAAACTTTGACATTTTTAACCGTGAATACACTGAAGCCGATGGTTTTTATTATGTTTTGTGTTAAATGTTTTATGTTTCCGATATTTTGAGGATGAAAATTACCATAAAAATTATTTTCTAAAAAATTAAATATATAAAGTAGTAATTGATGGTATCACTGTCAGTGTGTTGTCACTGTCAGGATGCTAAACGAACGCGGTTTGTACTGCCCTTATCAAACAGCTCACTTCCCCCTAAGATGATTCTGATGGCTTGATATTTCCTTTGTCTTTCTTCGCATTTCGCTCCTAGAGAGGCGTTTTTTTAACTTTTTCAGTTAATTGTTAATAATAAATGAATATGCATGTCCACTATTAATTAAATTGTTTTGCACACGCACTATTACGCATGCTAGACTATACTAAGCGAGCTGTAAAACATCTACGTTCAAAAACATCTGTGGTTTTGGTCGATGTATTAATAAATCGATTTTATACGTTCATACATGTGTACGTTTACTCACGTGTACGTTCATATACATATACGTTTCTATACGTAACGTCGATAACATACGTATGTTGTCGATGCGATATTGATAACACACGTTTAAAATCGTTGCACATCAATAACAAAGTATAATATCGATGTTTCGAAACATCCATGCTATGTTATCGATGCCGCATTACTGTTCCCTCCTCACTTGCAGTTTCAACACAATTTCCTCCCGGAACAGCGAACGGGAGGATTAGTTCGACCTCGATGGAACAGAAACGTTTGTGGCGAAGGAAAGTCAAACAGCTGCTTACCTTCCATTTCTCGACAGCTGAAGAGAAGCAGAAGAGGCAGGAATGGTTGGAAGCGGAAATGCCCAGTAAACTTCTCAGGTGATGGCTCTGAAAACCGGAGATTTATATTTTAGAATCAGCGAGACAGGAAACAATGTCAGTGACCTTCATGTTGACCAGCTTATTACAGTTGTATAATAATATTAGTAAATATGGCATTAAAATACTTGTTCTTATAAAGAAAAGTAAATTATTAAAGTATAAAAATAATCCATTTGCGATATTTTTGTGGATCCTTATTCACTTAATGAGCTGTTCAGTTCGCATCATCTGTAAGAGACGTTTAATAGCTCGCAACAGATCTTCGTGATATATTACTGCTAAATATAATTTTAAGTAGTCTTAAATGGCAAGAATAAAATGTTTCAACACGAATATCACGTTAAATGATGATTTTGCTGTACCGCAAATAAAATTAAAAACATATGCATATTTTACTCTACACAGCAATAGATCAAAATTATCGTAATATTACTGTAACTTTCAATATCGGCTCTCTATGTGAAGGCCAAATTATTTACCGTACAAAATCTAGAAAATGCTTTGTATTTCATGTATTAACAAGGCATATGTGCTTTATCATTGGTTTGCTCATAGTATTTGTTTGATTAAAATATTCCTTTTAATTCAGGTTTTATTTACTGCTAATAAACTGGAGCCAAACTTTACCAACACAAAAACCGAAACGATCGCCACAGCTTACATATTCAACAAATAATGAAACTAACTCGTGTATTAAACACTTAGTCTTTCGAATCATATTGAGTGAATGGTTGATATGGACTTTCAACGTACCAGAGCCCTACAAATACAGGTATTAATAAAAGTTAAGAATCCAAAATATCATACTCTGAAGAAATAAACTTAATTTGTACGCAATCAAGGAAAACTACTTTTGAAAATGAAGTAGCAATGTTCAAAATATCATTGCTCTTTCTCGTTAGTGCCAATTTTTTATTTCCTTTGAAAAACACATTTCAGAAGCCTTTAAATGCTTAGAATAAACATTTCCTAAAGCTAAATCGAATTCGAAGATTCATGATAGATATTTACCAAGTTTTAAGAAACTAGCGTAGTTTCCAATTCTTTTGAATTTACGCCTGCATTCACTTTAACAAAGTCTAGAAATTCCCGATCTTTTTCTTGTACCACCTCTTCAAGTAATGGTATGCTTCATCGATATATTTTTAGTTACAAACAAATACGAACTTCTTTATTTATTTTTTGTAATAAGCCTCTGCCGTACCTATCAGTCACCAGCTGATCTTCGGGAATCGAGCCCCTGATCGTTGACCCGACTCGACTCCTTGATCGTCATTTAATTTTAAAATTTAAATTTGTATTATTTTTCACTTCAAAAATTTAACCGACCCCCGGGAAGCCGAGAGATACCCCGTTGGGAACCTCTATTCCACAGCCTGCATCAAAAGTATTTCAAACGGACACTCGCGCTTCGAACGAGGCGCCCCAAACACTTCCTCCACAGCCCCGTGCCCATTGTTCCAGATTAGCGCTGAGTCGCCCGCGCGCGACAATCGCCCGACGCGCGCTCATCAGGGCGCGCACGCACGCCGTTGCGGGGCGGGGCGGGTTGCGGGGCGGCCGAGCACGCAATAGCGACCACGCCGCGCCGCACAGTGCGCGGAACATTCGGTTACAAGGCGAAAAATTGGGGGGGAAATGTTATTAATATTAAAATGCTGAAATCGGGTGTACGGGACTGTCAGCAGTAGCAAAAAAAATTCACTCATGGTGTTTTGCCAACGTTAGGGAACATGTATTTCCATCCTGTACAAGAGGTATATGAGGAGAAAAAACGAGAAAATAACATAAAGTGACAGAAAAACGTGACAGGTACTAATAACTCTGTCTTGAATTTTAAAAAAAGCCAAGTTTACGACACTTTGTCAATAGAAGCAAAAATAACTTTAACACATGCTTGTTTGCCAACGTTTTGGAACATGTATTTCCATCCTCAGGATTGTACAAGGAGAGAGAGAGTACCAAGAAAATAATTTAAAGTCACAGAAAAACGTATCGGATACTAATAACTCTGTCTTGATACAGTTAAAAACGGTCAGGTTTACGAGACTTTGTCAGTAGAAGCAAAAACAACTTTAACACATGGTTGTTTGTCAACATTTTGGAACGTATATTTCCACCTTTAGGGCTGTACAAGATGAGAAAATGTCGAACTGAAAGATAGCAGGTTCGAGTCCCGCCTCGGGCGTGGTTGTATCTCTGTTTGTCCTTTCACCTCCTATCATCATCATCATATCATGACTTCTTCATAGTTACCATAACGTTAAATCCAATAATGGTCGCTTGACTTAGATGTTGATGCGACCTTAAATAACAAAGAAAGGTGAGAAAGAAATAAGAAATTATATAAGTCACAAAAAAAGTGTCGGGTACCAATAACTCTGTCTTGATACAGTTGAAAAAATAATATACATAGGAATTTATACAAGACTACCATACCTTTCAACCACTAGCAAAGTACACACACAAACAATTAAACAGCTTCATATTCTTTAGGGACCTCACGGGATGTGAAAACCATACGTGCATATTCACCACACCAACTCACACCATGATTGCTAATGGTAGAATGTTGGGCGGAGAGAACATTTTATTCTGTGACTATGTAAGGCAAAACGTATTTCCGGTATGCGTGTATAATTAATTCAACATGATATTCACCATATACACAAAATACTACAATGCATCGAAATCCGTAGGCCGAGTCTTAAAAAAACAGTTTATTCGAACCTTCTTTACAAACTTCCATACTCCAACTAATGCTAGGAAACACAGTCAACTACCAGATTTTACTAGAACAGCATAACCAAGCTCGGAGAGAATGAACCGTCTGGAAATTCCATATAATGTACTTATACGCATTTATAAAATGCCTCATTTGCCCGTGATCTTTTAGGCAACTTCGTACGCCTAGATGCTCAGCAGGTACATGAAATATGATTGACGTTCTTTCGCTTCAGACTGTGACCTGTCAAAAATCTGTGCATTACGAGATCTCTAAAAATAAGGGACAAATGCCACATGGACTGATGTAGTTATCTCCGTTATATGCAAATTCCGAATACTTGTTCACCTGCAAAAAGTAATCATTTTCGGTCCAACTGCAAGACCGAGAAGTTTGTAACATTTATTCTGAATCACCTGTTAAATATTTACCCCTTGTTTCCAATTCAAATTGTTTGATTCAAATTACTTACAAAAAATTCAAAGGAGCGATTAACAACCATGGCTCACGAGATCTTACGAATTTCCAAGCTTCGGAAGTTGGTGAAAATAATATTGAAAAGATGGAATTTTAAATCCCAAACGTTACGGGAATAATAACTGTCCAATTGGAAGTTCAATTGGAAGTTCAAAATTAAACAATACCTAAGAACTAGATTATAGTTATTGACAAGAAATATTATTACGTTTCGTTTTCGAGTTACTAGAAATAATTTTTTGTTTGGAGTGTTTTTAAAAACAGTGAAGAAGCAAATATTCAAGATTCTAGTCAAACACCTTCTCTCCTTTACGTTTATGTGATCTGGTAGAAACTAACACATTTCACGCGCCAAGATTCCAACATCAGAGTGTATAGATGAATTGCACACGTGAAATATTCGCGCATTTACGTGTGTATAAATTAATATACTAGTTTCACGAGAAACATGAGTCAAAATAAGCTGTTCGCATATTTCAATATAAAGAACGTTTCAAATTTTGCGTTAACTGGACACAAGAATGTTTTACGTTAATCGCTGATACCTAAACGCCAGATCCTTGCAGTTAATTTGGAAGTGCACAAGCAAAGAGATTCAAATTGGGCACTTCAAGTCGGGAATTTTTTGTCACCCTAAATCAAACCATCTTCATTATCACTTTCTAAAACCTTACCAAGCATAGCGCATTTCACCCTTTTGATTTAACAATTGTCTGACCCACAGGTCCTAGAGTTCCGATAGTGCAAGGATTTTCGGCAATAGCTACAGAGTTAGGTCGAATTCAGCCACTGTCTGGAAGGGAATAGAGAGGGATTCTATCGGAAAGCTACTCTTATTGGTAGATTTCCGTGGTCTCCCCTATCAATACCAGGTGAAAGCCGCAGCAGGCCCCTATCAAACGGGCCATGGACATTGCGCGAGCTCTCCTTTCTCGTTCTTGCCCTATCATAGTTCCTTACACACACTTACATGCACAACACTACCAAGTATTCGGGGAGTCCAATTGGGGGCTTCGCGTCTGACTAATTTGGGGCGGCGCCCCGGTGGCGGGAGATACCTGGCGGGGAAAGCCTCGGAAGCCGCCGGGTGCGTCGGCGCCGGTAGCAGGGAAAGATCATCGCCGTCTCCCGCAATAAGATGCCAGCACTGCACTTAGGCAACTAATCACCTTAGCAGATTTCACGCCCGGAATCACTAATCAATCAATCAAAAAAATATTAAGAAAATAAAATAAAAAAGAAAAGAAGAAGAAAAAGAAAAAAAGAAAGAAAAATAAGAAATAAAGAAAAGAAAAAGAAAGAAGAAGAAAACAGCAAAGAAAAAAGAGAAGAAAACTGGCGTAGCATTTCGCGCGCGCGTTGTGTCCGTCCTCGGGCCACTGTGCGTCGCGCGGCAGTAGTCCGGTCGCGCGCGGGGCGGAGTTCATTTCCACGGGCGGAAATGCGCTGCCCCGCCACGAGGCCCGGCCACCGCTGGGCTGTCACATCAGCTCCCGAAGGGCGGAACAACGGCTGAGAGTGAGATCGGAATACACGCGAACACATGGCGAACAAACGTCCAAATTACTTCGTACGCAGAGATGTACATCTTCAAGCCAAGATTTTCTATTCGGGAGTCTTTCGAATTGAATTTTATTTTATTTTCTACTCGTCTTTAGTTTGACGTTTACATTTTACTCGCCTCCTGTTTTTGCTCTTTTCAAAATTCACTTTCCGTCTAATTTGTGACGTAAGAGCCTTTAGCACAATATTCCGAGTTTTTCTTTCGCAGGTTTTGTTATACGCGTACTACTATGCCTGCAAATGGACCATTCGTATTCTCAATTTCGGAAAAAATATTTGAATTTAAAAAGTTAATATCATTGCCGTAACCATTTCATTTTTGTTAGTATAAACAGTCTTACACTTTTAAAATATATATACATAAAATAATATTTCATTTAGGAATTTTTTAACATTTATTTTATACATTCAGAATGATTTAGGCAATTGTTCAAACTGGAACGAAAAATGAAAAAATAAAAATACGCTCATCTGCAATAACAAGTTAAAGTTTTCAATGTCCGCCAACCTCGTCAGCCATCATGGCTGGGCATCAAAAACCCACTGTGGATGAGCGTCGTCGCAGGTCTGAGTGAGGAGCGAGGGCGCTGGCGGTGGCGGGCGATCGATTTGTCCTCGCCCTCGCGGAGCGCCGTCCTCGGGCGCCTCCTCGTAAAAGCGAGCGTCGGTTCGGGCAGCGGCGGCGTCGCGGCGTCGCGGCGTCGCCCCGCAGCAACAAGTGCGGCGTCGGCGGCCGGCGCTGGACGCTGCGACTCCTTCCTCCGCCCCCTTCGACAGGACGAAGCGCGCCGGTGACAGAGTGCTGGGAAGGCCGGCAACGGTGTCTCAGAGCATCACCTCAAGTCACTGCAGTGCCTCTAACCGGGAGGTGCGAGGGTCGAGTCCCGACGGTAGCAGGGCTTTAGTCACTAGCTTGTCAGACAGGTCGAATTTAGCCACTGTCTGGAGGAGAATTTTGGTGGTCCATTTGCCTGACGGTAGTTTTCCATGTGTTTTTGATCAACACAAAGCGAATGACTGAGCAGTACCCTATCGAACGGGAGATTGAGATTGGCGGCGGCAGAAGCGGTTTGAGGTGGATGTGCTAGGTTACGTGGGATGGTATTCTTGCTTTTGAACTATATCAAATACGGAACATTAAACATAATAACAGCTGTTTATTATGATCTTCGTTAGTTTCGTTATACGGTATTTACTCATATCCAAACATTGCTAAGTTTCCAGCTCGCCCTGACAGAAAAAATCAAGTCCAATAACCGTTAACCACGAAATGTCAATAAATAAAGCTTGGTCATGAGATACCAAGGGGACCAAACCCTGAAGACGTATCTTCTCTCAGAGTAACCACTTAACTTCACCAGGCGCTCACTCACTGCCTATCGATTCCAAGAAGTCCACTGCTTCTTCTTGGCACCTGCTGGCCCATTAAATAGCGGGATCAACAGTTTGCCGAGACTCGCTCCACTGCCTCAGCGTTGCTGGAGCGTGTCCCGTGCTGGCTGCTGCTCCAGCTGCCCCTCCAAGATCGCTGGCCACGACGCCCGCGCGGCGAATTTCAATGTTCGTCGTACGTAGCTATTTTCTTCGCAAGCGGTGACGTTTGCAGCATGGACTGAGGCAAAATTACAAGGTGATACAAAAAAAAAATTCAACTGTCAGTTTTGTCATATTTGCCAATAATATTAATATAAAATATATTGATGAGAATAAAATAAATTCGAGGTGTTTCTCCTCGCTCATCTTAGGCTCTGTCTTCCTAAGCGCTTATCCCGTGTCGTACTGTATCTTGCATGATGCCCTCTTGGAAAGTCGAGGTACATTAAATTATTTAATACAAAACATACTTTATACAAAAAAACAAATACAAATTATATCGTATTGTAGAATATAATTCTTTTATTGCCTTACTTATTTTCTTTTTCTTTTTCTTTTGGTTTTCCCGGACGTAACCAACGGGAAACTCCCCAATGGGGACCTTGTGGCAGCGTGGGGGCCGCAGACGCGGAACAGGGGACATGGGAGCCGAGGAGTTACGCAGTGAAGGGGGCGACGAAACGACGGGATAGTGGAGACAATGGTGGATATGGGACGGAAGGCAACAATATACATATTAACAATACACAGCTAAAGCATACCATTAACATCATCATTCTAAAGGCGAAAAGTATGCCTTGTCGTTGATACCGTGACAATCTATCATCCTCTGTGATATTCATCTCTGTGTAATTTATGAAGTATAGTTCGTTTCGAAGTTGCTGTAAAATTTTCATTCCAAGTCTCTGTCTTCAATTTTTTTACTACAAAATATTTGAAACAAAAGAACTTACGAATTGGTTACGTCTGAAAAGTGACCAAAAAGTTTGCTTTTCTGTTCTAAATGGTTTTTAGTAGGGATATATTGTCTTTCACATTTCCTAACAATACGTAGTCAGGAATACTTTCTGTCCAAGAAACCTTCAATATTCTTCGCGGTAAATCATGTGGAGGAATGCAATACGTGTGGAAAGAGCGTATTTAATTATTCGGGAATACTTCAGTTGTAGCAACGCGAAGGAAGTGACTCGAGATAGGCTGAACTTCTAGTTTTGGGGAAAATGCATTGGAAATTTTGAATGGTTGGACTCATGGACTGGCTGGACTCATGGATGTTAACGGGGATGATGATAAATTTGGATGTTAACGAGGAGGCTGAACGCTGAACCCTAACCGTCGGCTTGGAATTGCGCGAGCGAATTCAGTAAAATAGGTCGAATTCGGAGATTCCTTTGGTAGGTAAATTATCTCGTTTACCGTAGCACGTACTTCGACTGTTTGAATCACCGCTCATCATATGCATAGCATTCTTCATACATTTTATACCTTTAAATGTTTGTAAAACTAATGGTTTCGGAGCTGAACATACTTTAGTTCATTAGTCACAAATTTTGCAATTTCCTAAAATTCAGATATTAAAAAATTCAACGAAAATGAGCCTAATGCCATTTTATTAAGTATGCTTTTCTCTGAATAAACAAAATTAAAGAAAAAAATAGTTCGTTTTCATAAAAAAAATGACTGGGCTTCAAGGAAAAATAAAGCGAAAGCTACTCGTTTTGGTAATAAAAAAATGAACATCAACTTACATGAAGTTCTGACTTTGAAGAACAGATTTCCTTAAAGATTCGTTATCTTCAATATAGAAGGATGACACAGAAAATATTTTGAACTTTCACAATTTTCAAAATTTACACAGTTCATCTCAATGAATTTTTTTTACGATCTTTGCTTCATAAGAGAAAAACGTTTAATCAACAAATTTGGAGCAATTTTGAGAATATTTTTAAAATGATGTTAAGGCTTCATGCATAGAACCCTCAAAATTAAAACATCCGTTTCAAACTCGAAGATTCGAGACTCGAAGACTCCAGTTCGGCCAGATGTATCAGGGAATATATATATTTTGAAACAAATTGCTTGAACGGTATAGGAGTAATTGTTGACCATGTACAGATGGACGAACAGACACACGTTTTCCTCTCAATTGTTTTTTGTCGGTTTCAAGGGCCCACAAAACGTTAATTCTGACAACACAAAACGTGTTAGAGGAAGTCCTTTAATACATTTAGAAAGAAAATTTCTATTTCAATTTTTCGATACTAGGGCTCCGCAATGCGAGTTGTTCTGACAAAATGTCTCTGATTTTTGCCGCAGAATTACATTACTTTCTCTTTACTCCGCAAGTACATAGTACGGCGAGAAAGAATCCCGGCCAGCAGAGCAGTAGATTGGAGGAGGCTCCGTGAGGGCGGTTGGGTGGGGGTGGGGGTGCATTCCGCACCCGATGGAAGCCCCGCGCGCCGCGAGCCTTTATTCGAGAGATGCCAGTGAGCTCAAACCCGTGAGGGCAGATGGAATGCGCCGAACGTTCTGTGCGAACCGCTGAACTACTCGTTTCCTTCTCGAAAAATCCCTTTCGACATTTTAAGTCGCAAACAGATAGTGCGCAGTTTTTGCGTGAAAATAGTATGCTCCGTACGACTGATTAACTTTGTGAGCATTTAAACGATGTTGTGGTATTAATACAATCCAATACTTCACATCTATTATTTATAATCGTTGTTTTGAGAGAAATATTAACATCCATGGAGGATAGTTCTTTTGTTGATAAATTAGAAGAGGCGATTTTTCTGCACTTACCTGAGTTTTTTTGTAAAATGTAAAATGAATATGTAACTCCGAAAAACTATCATTGTAATACATTTTATATAACATGGGTTATAGGTCAGGGGAATAGAAGGAATCTGAGTATCTCACACATCCCGTAAAATCAATCGTTTATTGTCGCGAATGGCATACTCAGAGCTGATATTTATCCTGTTTCGTGAAACATTAAAGTAATTCAGGGTTCGTTCTTTCCTTGCCTGTTCTCCTTCTCCGGATATTTTCTCTTGGAACTACATCTCACGACGTAAACACAATTTATCTTGTTACATTCATTAGCTGCCATCCTGGTCATTTGTTAGACAAAATGCTAGGCAATTTTCAAACCACAAACAGTGTCACCACAAATAATTAACAAGTAATTCTAAACTTAGTTTATTTAGAAATTAAAAAAATAAGATAGATAATCAGAAAGTAATTTATTAAGGAATGTAATGTTTTTGCAAGAAGATAACATAGATTGCAAAATACGCCGTTCACAATACCAAATCTTAGTAAGATAACTTTAAATCACTACAAATACTGAAAATTAATGTTCTATGTAATGTTTTCATGGACATTTGATGAGCTTTGGCTCCATTGTACTATTATTCATTTCAAATCTCAGTAAATACCAAACCTTAAGATTTTAAAATTCTTTGAGATAATACCTTAACCTCAAATCACTTATATCATAAATAAAATAGTATCATGAACAGAAGTTTTACCAGATTAGAGTGTGCAACCTTAGCTATGAATGACAGTGTCTTCAATCCATCATATAGTACTAGAGATTGTCCTTAAATTATCTCCACTAACTATGCATGCCTGCAGAAAGTTTGTATGTATACATGTGATTTCTATGAAACCTTAACTTATCAATGACTGCCTACTTCTCAGGAACTTAACAGATTGTCCACATCGTTTACTGTAACAGACGCATTATTTTTAAACATTTACAGGCTGGGTTCTCACATATTCATTTGGCCATCAGAATATTGTAAACAAGCATGCCCATAACAAAAATTACTAATACCGTTGTTCAAGAACCATTGAGAAGCCATCAGCTTAGAAACATTGTAGTGAGAGGCGAGAATCAAAGGCTTTTCTTGAGAGAAAACGTAACATTGTGACACAGAAGCTTGCAGACTTCGGAAACTATATTAAGGGGAGGAAGACTTTCTTCGGAGGGTGAGAGAACGGGGCAGAGGAGATCGAAGAAAAGAGAGAGCGAGAAAACACCGTAAAGCCGAGTCGCGCAGCTGGGAAGTTTGGCCCTGTGCCAGAACGGTGTGTAAAGCCGCGAAGGGTGAGTGAGGATATCCGGAAAGGCTAGAAAATGGAAAAAATATATTCGGACGGGGGGATTTGTAGCTGATATTCGTACAAAGTGGCGCCTTTTTGTTACGGATATTTTGTTTGCTGCAATATCTCGACGTTTGGCTCGTATTTTAAAATGTAATACGCGTGTTAACGAAGTTTTCCGACGAAAGAACAACGAACAACTACCGTTTACATCCAGTCACAGTCTTAGGTAACTTTGCAACCCATTACCTGAAATGAGGCATCAGCAAAAGGAATATGGTTTTTAGTGCTGTTTTGTTGAAATCACACGTTAATAATAATTTATCACCTGCATAGGTCTTTGACTCAATGTCACCCACGTGGACTATCACATTTCTCTAATCTGACAAAATATTTTCTGAGCTGCATTCCATAACCATTTGTTTGTATTTTTTAACAATTTAAAAGTTACTAATGCATAATTTAGTGATATATTCATTGATAGTGTGGTAGATATATTTATATTATCTTAGAATGATCTGAATTTTTCTCCGGAGAAGCGTAATTCGATGTGTATTTGAGTTCCAGTTTTCCTAAATTAAAAATATGCCATTAAGGGGACGATGGGACTGTAGAAATGAAATTTCAAGAAATTGTAATCTTAAATACTTAGGCCAAACAAAAAGAAACTTTCTGCAAGTATTTAACACGTTCTGCACGTTCTAGAAGAAGCTGCATTTACTAGTGGCTGGCTAATATAACACACATTACGAGGATTGTAGTTGGTAATAGTGTTTGTGGATTAGAACTTGGGTTACAATAATTCCCATTACATCACTGATCTAAAGTTTGACTTACGGCAATCAAATAATGTAAATATTGTTGTAAAAGTACGTAGAAAATTAATATATGATTTGTCAATTTTCTCTCGGCCTCGTTTTAAACAATGAACATAAATTTAGGTACGTAATTCGCATTTTATACCGAAATTTAAAGCTTATTTTCAACCGTGTACGTTCCAAGCTTTCAAATGTGCCTATTAAAGAGAATGCTGCGATAAGAAAATGGGTGAACCGTTTTATTGGACATGAAAAATTTGAAGGGAAACGTTCGTCTCGGACACCCAAAAAATGTCTTATATGAAGAAGAAATTATATTGGAAATAAGATTTATCAGCCAGAAATTCCCAGAATACATCACCTTCAAGACCTCTCTCGTTTGCTTTAGACAGAAAATGTAGCTGCCTCGCAAGCGTCACATACGCAGTATAGTTCAAGTTGTTAAATTAGCAAGTAAACAATAGATCTGAATGTATTAAAAGCACACCAAAACAAAAGAGCACGAGATGCATGTCACTGAACACTATTAACTGCGAGCAATTGGAAGCAGCAGCTATTGCAAAATTAGCCTCATTTTGAAAGCAAAGTAAGCAAGTTCGCGCAAATAAAGCTCGCGGCTTGAGGCAGCGGGGCCGCGCGGTCGAGCCTTAATGGTCAGCTGTAAAGAACAAAAGGCAGACTCCCCACTTCGTGCATTGGGCGGCTCGGAAACCGCCTCCGCGAAACGACCCCCCACGCGGCGCCCGGCGCCGGGGGGCGCGCGAATGGGGCGGAGGCGCCCGAGGACAGGACGACGGCCGCGCCGCGGACAGTGATGGGGCGTAAACACCGCGCGCGGCTTTACGGCCGCTCCCCCCCCCCGCATCGCCTTCTCCATGCTCTCCCTTGCTCGAACTTCCCGCCCCGCCCCCCCCACTCAGCCCCGCTCCACAACCCCCATCTAGCCGCCCCGTCCCGTTCAGCAGGGAACTGGAGAGCCAGTCCAGTTCCGCCCGCCTTGCCCTGCCCCGACCTGCCGCCCCGTCCCGCCCCGTCCCGCCCCGTCCCGTCCTACCTCGTCCGCGCAACGCCCCATCTATAACGGTGTGGACCGCCCCTGTCCACCCCTCCTGCCCCCCCTCCACCGGTCCCATCTCTCTCTACCCCGTCCGCCCCCCACGCTCCACCCACTCCACCCCGCTGCCTGTTCCGCCTACCCCACCCAAATCCGTCCACCACCCCGCTCCGTCCAGCCGTCCCCACCCCTCCCCGCTGCGCCCCGCTGGGCCCTCTCCAATTCGTCATGCCTCGGCCCGCCTAGTCCACTCCTCCTCGCCTCGCCTTGCTGTGCTCCGCCCTTCCGTGCCTGCCTTCGCCCCTTCCCTCCATCGCCCCGACAGCACGTGTTCTCCCGCGCAGCCTGACGCGAAGCAACGCCCGCAGCCGAGAGTCGAGTGCGCGGACCTCGACCGGCAGCAAACACGACGGCCGTGTGCTTCGACCAGGAAAGGACACCGAAGCAACCTGGGAACGAAATATTTTTTTTTCTCCAAATTGTTTAAATGTAAAACCTCTCTACGTCGAGTTTATTTATTTACTTGGAAAAGTTAATTAGAGAGGTGTGTAAGAGAGGGGGTAGTTGCAGTGCTTCTCAGTAGAGTTTCAGTTCCAGTTTTCGGTAAAAATAAAATGAATGTAATCAAGAGAACATTTCCCCTTTACGATCCTTCTTTACCTTTCCAGGTCGCAACAAGAGAATCATGAACTAAATTATTTAACCAAAAGGACTTTATTTTAAACTATACTTCTTGTTTAGACAATTCTCCAAACACTTAGTCCAAACTCTTGATTTTCCGTCTGTCCTAGAGGTAGCAAACTAAAGTAACACTCGTAAGAAATGATGCTACGAAAGAAAGTCTGTTCGTGAAATCTCCTTTATTCCTCCATTTAAAAGGCACAGCATTTCTTTCCACTGCTCCAAACGATTTTCCCGTTCCCTTCCAACAGAGCTTGAAGAAATTTACGTCAAATAAAAGCGTAATAAAAAGCAGAAATCGGTCTATAATGCACGTCTCTGACAACTCCGACGTAGACTAACGACTGCGATAAGGGACGAAAAGTTATTCAAATGTGCTCAAACCCATAAACCGCGAAGACAGTCGGCATTGCTCGGTCATCTCCACCGAATTATCGAAAGTCATCAGAAACGTAGTGACTGATGTTGAAAGAATAATATGTACGATTTGTTATGTACCAAAATATAGCATGTAATTTAAACGATGTTATTGAATTTTTACTGATAGTCCAAGCCTTGTAACACCATACTTTTTTCCCAAGAATTATGAGGTTGAGATAGATTTTGATGGCCGAAAATGGCCGATGATGAGCCGATTTGATGAGATTGATTTGAAAATAATTTCGATACTAATCAACACAGAAGTGACTATCATAAAACACCTTACGTTTTGGTCGTTCTAATAATTGCAAGGTCGCGTGTTCGACAGCAATGGTCCAAAACTTACTTGATGTCTTTATTATTAGTGAGTTTGTTTCGTCTGCAAGAATCTTATTTTTTATTTGTTACACAGGTTATTTTGTTTTTTCACATATTTTCTACATTTGCCCCTACCGTTACTGGGGGTAGGAACTGAGTGGAACAAATAACCCGTAGGTGCTCAGAAAACGCTCACTCAGGTAGCATCATTCATAAATCTAGTAATTATTAAACAATAGAGAAAACCTTATATTTTTGTTAAATTTTGTCTTAGTTATTATTATTATTATTATTATTATTATTATTATTATTATTACTGATGGAAGTATTTTTATAGGGCCGTCCAGGATGTGTTGGTAGTTATGAAGGTTTCCAAGAACAAAATCGCGGATTGGTGCAGTAGCTGTTCTTTGTTTTGCCTCAGATGTTACACCTACATAGTTTTTAATTCGGATAATAGTATATTTTTAATTTGTCAAGATTTCGAGTATGCATGGTGGGACAAATTAATTTACAGAATTTTAATACTAATGTTCTCGGTTAGATTTTAAACAATAGAATTCCTTTTGTTGCAGTTCTAGTATTGTTATTTGTTTTGTTTTTTCCTTCTTTTATATGGATTTTTAATAGTACTCTTAGCGCTGCATTTGTAATTTTTATTTCCTATTATCTACTCCGCGCAATACTCGTCAGAAATATTATTGTGCAGATTAATTTAGTTTTAATTTATGTGGCATTTTATTCTATGTGTCGTTCACATGCTGAAAAGGAGTTTTCCGTGGATGAAATGCCGCTATTACTTTGTGTGTTTTGCGTCGAACCGCAGAGATAAATTTTCCAAGTAGACGAGTAAAATGTGTCTGGTTAATTCGTGGAATTGTAAGTTCCTGACTTCCTTTCGCTGTGTCTTTTCTTAATCACCCGATTGCAAAGGTGGATGCGTTGTTCAGTGCTTCGGCAATTTAAAAGTAAATGTTCCCAGTTCTCCTGTTTCCTACAGAGGATACATGTATCAATATTTTCAGTTGTAATTTTCTTTTGTTTCCAGGTCTAGACTATAAACGATGCCACAACTGCTCTCTCACTATTAAGTAGGAAAATATGTTTTTCGTTTCCCATTCTCCCTACAAAATTCTTGTAAATTTAGAGATTTCTTTGTTTCCTTCTCCGAATATAGTTCTCGTTTGCTATTCTTTTCGAGTACTTTCTTTATATGACTCCAAATATGTGGCACGTGGATCTACTTCTCTGACCCGTTATCTGCTTCCCCGAGTTCCTGTGATAACGCTGCTAGTTTTGATTCCTCCTAGGTTGGATTTTGTGGTTTCATCGTAAAATTGAAATCTCCGGAATCTAAGTATGTAAAAAAATGCCAAAAACTAGATCCGTTTCAAACTCGGTAGGCTTCCACTTCAGCCATGCCGATGGAGAATATCAATTTTGGAGAAAATGTCAAACTGTTTCGGTGCCAGCTTTATTCCAGACAGACGGATGGACGAACGGATAGACGCCCCGCTATCCAATTTCGCAAACCAATTTTTCGATATCCAAAGACCACTAAATGTATATTCTGTCAATGCAATCTGCTAGAGGATTTTTTAACTACATATGGGAGCAAATAATATCCACATTTTTGGTATCAGGGACTTGCAAAAAGGGTTTTCTGTTGAAAACCACCAATTCCCGCTGCAGAATTACGATACTTTGTCTATAGGACATAAGTAGAAAGATAACTGAACATTATTACAATAGTTGATTTTCTAAATGCTCAATATAAAGATAGAAAACTGAATGATTACAAAGTTGCTAGGTTATATCTTTCATGTTCTTAAATTAATCCTCATCATCAAAATATTATTATTTATAGTCATGACAGATACCAATTATAAATCTTATTAGATTTTTCTATAGACTTTTCTCACTCATTCTAGTCAATTTCAACATCTATTCCATGAAACCCTATTTAAACTCTCTTAGGTAGCACCTTCCACATCTATTGGTGCTTTTCATTACTCTTTCCCTATTCTGCGAATAAAATGGTAGATTCCTTCTTTTGAGGTAAATGAAGTCCCATTTCCTAGAACTTTCTTACAAAACAACTGAAACATAGCTTACAAATTATCTAATTGCCAAACACCAACATTTCGATTATAGTTAGTACATTATAAACGATTCGATGAGTAAAATTAGATTTTATAGGAATAATTTCTTTCTATATGATATATTAAATATATATTTCTTTAATATACTATCATAATGCTTATCTGTTTTTGTTTTTGATAATTTTTTTATTTGTCTTCTACCTGTTTTTATTTTAGTCCTTTGTATGCTAGTCAGACAACTCGGTCGCAGTCTCAATCGTATTAAACATGGAGAATCCTTACGACCATAAATAAAATGAATGTTGGTTCATGGGGCTGGGTCAGTGCCCAAACCCCATGAAGCATCCTTCACTCTTTTATAAAGGTAATGGTACCCGTGGAATTGCCCATAGGCCGATATAATGGAATGGTGAAGGTAGGGCTTCACCTATTCGTAGCCGACGGCCCACAAGAAGAAGGTTGTGTGGCGAGCACAATGCTCCGGCCGCCTTTACCTCCAGGACAGATATTGTACTCACTTGAAAAGGAGGCTGAATCAACCTCCTAGCCAGTCAGAATGCAAATCACCAGATACATATCTCAACTCCCTGTATCGAAACTGGGTCCTTCAGGTCAGGGAGCCAGCTCCCTACCACTGAGTCGCTGCGGTTCATTCACTATGCTTTACATTTGCTTCACATATGCTTTACATTTGTCCAAGTACTCGTTCCTTGGCCTATGTTCCTTCCTGGGATTCCCGCGGTCCACTCGTCTCCCTCCTCGCCTATGGGACCAGCCCTAGCTGCCTTGTCCCGCCCGCAGCGTCCGGAGGCGCCGGCGTTGGCGACCACTTGGCGCGGCCGGATAAATCAGACGGGGAGGGCGGGCGCCGCCGCTGCATTATTCAGAGGCCACCCCGCCTCCTGGCGCACCCTCCGCACTCGCGGTGATGGGCCCTGGCACCGCCTCCTCCGCCAGCCCGCCCCTCTCCAAGCCGCACCGGGAGAGGTGGCTCAGGGCATCAACTGATGTCAGCTCGTCGCCATCCGGGGGAGAATTCTAGCGCCCGGCGGCTCTGATCGGGAGTGTTTCTTGGTTCCTCCGATCAACATCCGACGAATGTCAGAGTACTACCCTATCAAACGGGCCACGGGCCGCGCGCGGTCTTTCCTGTCTCTTGTTTCCTGTTCTATTGTCATCCATTACTTCACTCTTACACTTACAAGCACTGCAAGACCACACATGTCCGGAGGCCAGTCGGGATCTTAGAGCTTGTCCCTGCTGGGGCGATGACTCGCTGGTGGGAGATACCTGGTTGGGGAAAACCACGGTAGCTGACTGTAGGTCGGCGCCGGATCTCACCATCCAGGGAGGGAAGATTCCCAAGCAAAAAACGTGCACTACCCTTACGGTATTAGTGACCATAGCTGTTGACGCGCCAGCAATAATCAATGAACCCAAGCCGCCCCTCCCGTAACCTCAGAGCCAGCGTCGTCTATGTCACTGCAGGAGGTCCAGGACGGACTCGAGTGGCGACGATGGCGGAATGTTCGACTGTAGCTCAATAACTAGGTCGAAGTCTGTCTGAAGGACAATTCTAGCGACAATATACTTTGATCGGTAGTTTTCCGTAATTACTCCGACCAATAGCAGGCGAATGCCGGCGTAGTCCCCTTCAAACGAGCAACGGACCGGGCGCAATTTTAGCCTCTCTTCCTTTTTCAATCCTCACCCCTTCCACAGTTGGAGAAAACCTCACTAGTCGACGGTAGGTCGGCGCCGGATCTCATCATCCATCGGCGGAAGATCATCGCCACCTCTCGAGAAAAAAAAAACAACAAGCCCTTCTCTTACGAGACTAATGAACTTAGCCGGGATCACTAATCAGTGAATCAATGCGCCAGCCAATCAATCAACAGAACCGCTCCGCTCGCCTCCCCAGCCGGCGCCTCCTTGAGAGCGTCCGCCAAAGGCACAATCGACTGAGCGCGCGACCTCCGCCCCGCCGCTCTGGATGTCGTGCAGGCGGCTCGCGGCGACTCGACGACTACTTTATTGATCTTATTAGCTAAGCAGAATCATTGCGCATTCCTATTTTTGAGATTGGATTGTCTTTAAAATACCATTTGTTACATTATTAAGCGAAGACTTGCATTATTAAACATTTAAGAATTAACAGCGACGTGGAAAATGCTGACGCAAGTTTTCGTAGTTCAAGACTGACATTTGTACATCTAAAGAAAAATAATGAACGCGTTAAAGAAATACTAAATCTCGTATCTCTGTAACAAAGATTATGAATTAAATACTCAGACACAAATGAACACTGTTCTTATAAACCTTTATAAAATAGTCAATCCTATAGTTCCTTTCCTTAGATGTTATTTTTATTATTCAATCCAGCTATGCATTTTGAATCGAGCATGTTATTGAACAGTTTCAGTCTGGGCTTAACAAACACTGATACTGAAAATTTTGTACTTTGTTTTATTTGTGAGATTAAACAATGTATTTCGGACCAAACAATATACGTAATTTTAATTACAATTTACTGCAATTGAAATTATAACATTCATTACAATATAATTATTCTCTTTGCAAGTTATAAAATTGCCTTGCTATCTAACGGGTCAATGAAAGAATACAAGCCTTTGGAGTGCATAAACAGAATTCACTATATTTTTTTACCTTGCTCTAGAGGATATTTGGAGCTTATCTGATAAGGGGACAAAAATTAGGACAAAATGTCGTTAATACGGTTATGTGTATTATTTCTATCTGTAACCTATTCGTGTTGTTTTTAGCAAATTATTACGTAAAGCTTGTTTGAAGTGCTATTACACATTCTTAGAAAATATACTTGCCAATTTTTAAAGATTGCCAGATTAAAAGTACTGTAAGCTTTTGGTATAAAAGCAGCAAAAAATTAATAGAGTTCAATTCTTTTAAGTTGATTCGCGACGATTTGAAATATAGTCCGTCCCACCCTAAAACTACTTAGAGGTGGTCATTTCGACCCATCTCGATACAAGTACGCCCGTTTCCGCCCAGAGCGCGTATCATTAGCTTCTTATCAAACACGACCACGCTTCAACGAACAGTAACGACTCATACAAGGTCGTCAAAGTTATATTCCACAGGATGAGAGATATTTGTTAGCATTTGACCTCACAATTCAATAAAACGCCGAGATATGCAGAGTGCGTCAGAACTGGAGAAATGTTAGAGAATTTCAATTACTGTGGACTGAAAAGAACCCTGCCTGATAACTTTATCCTCTCGAGGCTACCCGAAACGATAATGTTCCAATTATAAGGCGGCAACGCTTCGCAAATTCTCAGAGCGATACTGCCAGAAATTTAGTATACTTTTGTAATGGTAGTTTTGTAAGTTCTTGAAATCAAATGCATCGCCATCTTTAAGCAGTTCAACACTCAGGAGTTTGGTGAATCAACTAAAAATCAGGTTTCTAATGGTGAGTCAGTTCATTTGTTTTTAAGAGATCTTGTTTTAGTAATATATCTATCTTTAATTATCATTGCAAGTTGATTATCTTTGTTGTTATGTTATCTATAAAACAAATTCATTTGAATTTGAAGAAAAACATCTGAATATGTTTTCTAGTTGCATAAACATACTATTAATTCTTTCCTGCCTCCGGGATATGCATCCAATGCTGTTCCCTGACTGTTTCTGCAATTTCATTGATTGACTGACTTATTAACTGTTTAAAGAATCTTAAATAATAGTGACAATTGACACTTCTTTCAAATGAATTTAATAACATATTATTGATTTAATAAAAGCAGTTGCGGATGGAGTTATCATCACTGATATTTAGATTTAAATGAGAGATGAAGACCACATGAAATAAATTAAACAAAAGGAAAAGATAACGAGATAAAAGATAAGAGTCCAAAAAAGATAAAATACATTAAGCAATGTTTACTTCCTTACGTCAATATTTACGTATGAGAAATTATTGTAAAAGTGTGGCAGAGAACTCCAATTTTTCGACACAAAACTGTTATTGTCGGACCGAGGTAACGGAAAACTGGATAAATTTTGGTCCTATGTACAGTAAATTACTTCTAACATGCTTCGTAGTCAAAAGTCACTTCGTGGCTCCTTGGTACCGAAATATCGACTGACGATATTGATCTCCGACCTTGATCAACGCTAGTGCCTAAACAGTTCAACAGTTTTCTCCAAAATCGACCTGAAGAAAGGCCATGGCCCTACGCGATTGAAACGTTGATTTTGGGGGTACTTTACGGGAAGAGTTACCAACGTTTTCAAATTTTTTTAGCAATTTCTCTAAATTGTTTTATTAACCCTTGAGCTCGGGTAGTGTAAAGAGCTCTTAGAATGGCGCAGGTTTCATTTTCTTTTAAATCACTCAATTTTGGAAAACTTGTTAAAGGCTAGAATTTTTTGGGGGGTTACTACAATATTCAAGAAAGAAATTTGTTTCTAAAAAATTTTGTCCAGAGGTAGATCTTGAAATATTTTTCAAATGCATTTTCTTTTCGAAAATATGAGTAGTTTTCTTGAATTTTTTTCGCGAAATATTGGCTAAATTTTAACAATTATTTTCACAAAAAAGGGCTTCAAATATTTTCTTTGAACGTTTCCTCGGGTGTAGCAAAGGATAGTAACAAAATTAGTACTGTTCCTATTTTTTTGGCTCACTCGTGGTATTTCGAAAATTGCAATGTTCTGCAAAATATATTGTCGTGTTTTAAACATGTTCGCGTAATTTCTGCCTGAAGTTAATACAATTCATTTTTTTCTCAAAAACGACTCACAATTATTCTTTATTTTTTCCACAGATAGAGCACATGATGCTAAAAAGGGCGTATATATTTTTCGTTAAACTCTGTGAATTTTCAAAAATTGTAAAACTTAGAATATCAGAAAGAATGTGCCGTGTAGCAGCAAAAATCTTTCAAACGTTTGAATGCGAAGAGTCTTCGTTGCCTAGGTGGAAGTCTAACTTTGGACAATGGAGGAGGACTTGTTTCGCAGTCTTACATGTGTTCACATCGCAGGAGGAAGCCATGGAAAGGGACTTCGGCCGATGCGAAGATGCGTACGTCTTCACGGCTAGCAACCTCGACGGTGGACTCAAGATTTTACAGAATTCTTAAAGATACTTATCTTAAAAGTGGTATTGTGTCACTTTTGTCAAGTTTGGCCGTTACACTGCGACATTCAGGGTGAATAACCGCATAGCCTTGCTCTATATAATTTCTACATGGACGTCATTTGTTTAGACAATACACACAAAAAATACGGACGCGGAAACACTGAATATGTAAATGAGATACGTACAGAATAAATGCGGTAGGAAAATTGTGAAGTCAGAGGGAGGAGAAATAGTCTTTAACTGCAGTGCAGAATGAGGTTCGAAATCAGAATGCCAATGAACGATAGTGAAGGAGTTCAAAGGTGTGTGACCCTGGGATTCAAATAATTCATGAATGCGAAGAGGGGATGGCAGAGTGATATGTTAGAGTGATATATCAGCTGTAAATAAGAATAATACCTAATATCAAACCTGAAGAGGAGAAAAAAACCAAAGCAAAAAATTAAAATTTACAAGCAAAAATAATTGAATTGTGGCTACGTTTTTAATCCAGAGGTTAGTAAACCGTACTGTCTTGGGGTGGGACATGTGGCCCCGTCCTTTTGGGCCCCGTTCTTGGACCAAAAAATTATTTCAATATGCATATCTTTCATTTTTATTGCACTGTGTACATGATAGTACTACATAATTTGTATTATCCAATGAGAAAATAATTTATTAAATTATGTTTTCGAATTATTTATACAATGTAAGATATAATTTACAATAATCTCGCATTAGCCGATCAGATGGCCGAGATCGCTAAGGCAGTAGTGCCGGAGTGGTCTCGGACCAGAAGATCGCGGGTTCGAGTCCCGCCTCGGGCATGGGTGTATTTGTGTGTGTTTGTATGAGTGTGTCGTCCTTTCACCCCTCATTATCATCATCATTTCATCTTTCATACCCCCAGAGCTAACAGCCCTGGGGGATAAAAATTGGATTCAGCAGAAAATACTGATCCCCCCCCCCCAATTGGGTGACACATACACCTGCTACCGCGATATATGAGACTGAGCCACGGTAAATGCAGGATGTATGTACGCGTGGTCCTATGTGGCCTATTTGCGAGGAAGAAGAAGAAGAAGAATCTCGCATTAAGCTTCTCCATTCAAAAATCATGGTATTTTACGTTATTGTTATTATACTTGTGTTGTGGAACAGTTCTTGCCAAATGTTGACTCTTCCTGAGACCTGACAGTGATAGATGATTATGAATGAATGATCACGTGAAACGAACGTTGAAATGATCTGGAAGCTATTTTTCGCATGAAGCTGTCTGGGACCTCACACGTCTAAGCAGAGAGTGGATGCAGATCACTGCGCTAACACCGTTTCATTGCATCAAATTCCCAAGATGTAAAAATGCCTCACAGGGTAAGTTAAAGAGTCTACACAATAGATATCTAGAAGGTACTAGTCATAACTCGAAACTAGAAACTAGAATTAGTTGAATTGCCATCCCGGTAATCTATAAGAAATCTTGCAGTGCTACAAGTACGCAAATGAAAGGTCAAAGCTCCAAAGGTCCTGAGTCACAATCTCATAGAAGAGAGGGGAAGGGAGAGAGAAAGCACGGGATGAAAGGAGAGTGGTAAGAGAGAGAGAGAGTGGGAGGGGGAAGAGGGAGGGAAAGGGAGGGAGAAAGTGGAAAGAAAGATGAGAGTGAAAGACATAGGGGTGGGAGAGGGAGGGAGATGGATAGTGAGGGAAGAGAAGGGGAGAGAGCGGAGAGGGATAGGGGAGAGAGAGGGAGGAAGATGGAAGAGAGTGAGTGAGAAGAGAAATAGGGAGAGGAGAGTGAGAAGATAGAAGAGAGTGAAAACGAAGAGAGAGGGAGAGAGAAAAGGAAAAGGGAGAAGAAAGGAGGTAGATGATATTGAAACGGAGAGGGAGGGGCGGAGAGAGATAGAAGAGAGGGAGATGGAAGAGAGGGAGCGAGAGAAGCTCCACCTCCCCCGTGCGCTGCGCCAGCGGACGCGTCGAGCAGAGCGAGGCCGCCGAAGCGCGGGCGGGTGCGGGTGCGGGAGCGGGTGCGGGTGCGGGAGCGGGTGCGGGGGCGGGAGCGGGGGCGGGAGCGGGGGCGGGAGCGGGAGCGGGAGCAGGTGCGGGAGCGGGAGCGGGAGCGGGTGCGGGTGCGGGAGCGGGTGCGGGAGCGGGAGCGGGTGCGGGAGCGGGAGCGGGTGCGGGTGCGGGTGCGGGAGCGGGTGCGGGAGCGGGAGCGGGTGCGGGTGCGGGAGCGGGAGCGGGTGCGGGTGCGGGAGCGGGTGCGGGAGCGGGAGCGGGTGCGGGTGCGGGTGCGGGAGCGGGTGCGGGAGCGGGTGCGGGAGCGGGTGCGGGAGCGGGAGCGGGTGCGGGAGCGGGTGCGGGTGCGGGTGCGGGTGCGGGTGCGGGTGCGGGAGAGGGTGCGGGAGCGGGTGCGGGAGCGGGAGCGGGAGCGGGAGCGGGATCGGGAGCGGGTGCGGGAGCGGGTGCGGGAGCGGGAGCGGGTGCGGGAGCGGGAGCGGGTGCGGGAGCGGGTGCGGGAGGGGGAGCGGGAGCGGGTGCGGGAGCGGGAGGGGGAGCGGGTGCGGGAGCGGGAGCGGGAGCGGGTGCGGGAGCGGGAGCGGGAGCGGGAGCGGGGCAGGATCGCGTGAGGGCGTGCGCGTGTGAGGCCATTGCGCGCGCTGCGGGCCTCGTCGCCACGGCCCCGCGTGCAGGGGGGGGGGCGGACAATGGGACGACGCTGTTGCCGCTACATAGCACGGACTCTCTCGTAGGAAGTGGTATCGAAAATTGCCCTAATTTTATGAAAACGGATATTAAATTTACGATGACTATCTATCCCAAATCTCTCTTTCACAGATAAATTACCTGAAATTCAGTTCGAAGTGCTCAATTTCGAACAAATTTTGAAGGTCGTGTCATGAGAAATATTGAAATATTTCGAGGAAATAATGTCAATAATTCATTGTAAGCAGTTCTTCAGTAAGCAGTTCCCTACGAATAGCATTTATAAAGTAGAGCAGCTTTGGCATCACATTTTGCAACAGTGTTGTAACTCAATATTACCCAGCATTTACATACATTAGTTTACAACCTCGTACAAATATGAGTCACTTACAGCAAAATTGGTTGCCATACTAATAACATCTGGAGGCATCTGGAAAGTTCAGAGCGCAATTCATTCTGATATTCTATTTTATACTCTACTCATACAATTTTAACAGAACAACAAATTCCCAACAAAATTGTAAATGTACTTATTTAAAATAGAATTCAGTAAATATAATAATTTAAGTTTGTGGATTGTCTCGAATTGTAGACGTTTGAATGTTTATTTGCGAACGTGTTCGAGTTTACTTAATTCTGTCGTAAATATTATAAAAGAATATATAACTGCAAACTATTGTGTAAAATCAGACTAGTTCTGTTACTGTTCTGTAACAATGTTCTCTAACTTTATTGGGAATCGAATAAGGACTAATTCTTAAAGATAAGAAAAAGATAAATTTATTTAAACTGCAAATGGATATAACCCGGGGCAGCTATTACATAAGCAAGATAATATAGCTATCATGCAAATTATATAATAATAATTATAATAATGATAATTTAATAGGTGGCTGAGTCATAAAACATTAAACTACCTTAAGAAAAAGAAACTTCTATAATTCAACTCCGCATTCAATGTTTGATCGATTAAGACCACACTGCACTGCGCTTCACTATACTTCACATCACTTCACTTCACTTCACTATGAACTTCAATCTCTTCCTTCATTAAAGGGTCACAGTGAAGTGAAGTGAAGTGAAGTGAAGTGAAGTGTGGTTCCTCTTTAGTGTAGTCAGTTACAAGTCTCATGACGCAATTCTTCTTGATCATTTTCATCGTTTTTGCCTCATTTTTGACTTTCAACACTATCGTTCAGGGTCTCGGTGCCACGACAACCCGGGGTTCCCAGGCTGTCATCCAGCACGGCACCCTCGGGGCCTTGAACTGCTTAACCTCCGTGACTTCACGGAGCATAGTTAACTCTTAGACCCTGTTTGAAGTCATTTTTTATCCCTGGCGCAAATTATGTTTTGCAACACTCAGAAAATTATTCACGTGACCTTCTCTTGGATATGCTACTTATGACCAGTTTTACACGTGATGTAATTTTTTAAGTCTTATAAGTTTTCTTGGTTTGAAGTAATTTGCTATATATACTGGTGGAGTCAGAAATCTTTCAAACGGATTCTACGTTTCAAGTCTAAAAACGGGTCTATTTCTATCCAATTATAAGAAATTATAAGAAAGATTCCAAAAACTGGTCAATTTACGTTTCATATTATTTTGCGGTTGCTGAATGATAATCTGGCGTATTTGCCTTTTGCGAGTTAGTAGCTCTGTTTTAAACATTCTCATGCTGGTATGATAGACAGCTATGTATAGTTATGAAGATCTGCTAGAATGTTTTTTGTGGAAATAATATCATTCTTTTCTTTTAAGGACGATATGTTAAATAAAGCAAATAAATAGCATTTTCTCAATTAATAATTCCGAATAACATCGATGCATGAAATAATTGTAAACTATTGGATAAAATGCCTTGGGTCAAAAGCGACCCCAAACAGAATCCACGTAAGTAACGTTGAAACAGAGTCGAAGAATTAAATTAAGCAGTTCGACTACCGACGCCCTGTCGGGAAGTTTTAGGATTTTTATATTCCCACGGGTCGATAGTTGGTGGTTCCAGGCTGCAGGTCTCGCAGGGAGTAGGTTGCGCTTTAAATCTATCGCTCGGTGCAAAATCTGCCAGAGGAAGGAAAAACGCAAGTTTGGTGTCCTTTTTAGTGCAAAAAACTTGATTGCTTTCTCCTGAATACGCAGCTTCATATTGCAGTAAAAACAAAGTGTATATGCCAGCTTTTTCCTATTTTCGTGAATTCAATTGCCGAAATATGAAAACAGAATATATCATAGAATATTCACGTTCTGGAATATTCCTCATACGCGTACAGTCAGTGAAAGATTGAGAGAACTGAACGCGTTATGGTGGTCAGTATAATATTTTCCCTTCTGTTTTATTCAAACGTCTAAAAAACTTGTTTTTAAATAATTCAATTGTACTGTTATTATGAGAAGTATGCAACCTTCAACGGTTCCAAAAAAGGGGCATATTGTTATTGCTCTTACTTTTGCTTTTTGCTTCAATTGGCTTATACAAATCCATAGTAATTTCTACTGTGATTGACATAATACCTTAGTTAACATAATCATTCCTAATATCTGAAACTTTCTTATATATAAACCATGAATTTCTGATATTTTACTTTTTGAAAATGTATGTATACAACACTGCCTGTAAGTGATTTATTATTTAGTGATCGTTTATACAACAAAAAAGGTTGTTCGTAAATTAAATACAAAACCGTTCATGGTTAGCCAACCTTTTTTCAAAGAATGCTAATTCTCATAGATAAGAAATTTAAAATTCAAAATAAAATTCCTCTAAACTTTCTCGTTATTACATGAGCAATCAGTTGCTTCACGAGAAATTTTAGAGTGCGATATTGAAAACAGAGTTTATTTAAATTATTCCACTTAATACATTTTTACTTGACTGTCATTCGGAATCACAAATGAGAATATTATTTCCATCTCTTCTTCTCATTCTATTTAGCTTTCTAGAATAGGCTTACGCTGATTCTGACACCACTGCATCAAGTCATCTAATCTTTTGACTTCCAGGTGGTCTCTTTCCAATAATCTTGCAAGTGAATGCTGCTTGTAACAATCTAAAATCTTCTGTTTTATACTTACTGCAATCAATGTTCAATGCAGTTATGTTGTAATATTAATATTACGTATATAAAATGTACATCTTCTTAATTCAAACTATTCTTTTACCGATACTCTTTATGGCGTTCGTTTTGATTCATTTTATAGTGTAAATACTCGTATATATTTTTTTGCAAAATATATATTTTGCGGTGTCTTATTTAAGCTTATTTTATTTGAATGCCATCTCTCACTGCTATAGAGGAGAGCCATTATTTTCTCACGGGGTGATTTAAGATTATTGGGGTCTCTAGAATACTTACGTATACTTAAGTATACGTTTCTTTATTGAACGTACTTGCGCACATTCATTTATAAATATTTATTAAAATGCCAACACAACTTAATCCCTTGCGAAGTGAGCTGTTCCGTTTAAAATGTTTGAGGCAGCCCTCTGGGATGAGTAGAAAAGTCAAAAGACGCGTTCAGCAGAATCTGGAGGAAACGCGACGTAAACCTTCCGTCCAGTCCTCGCTTCCGCCAGCGGTGGCTCTCGAGGCGGTTGCCCATTTAACGCTGGCAGCTCAAGTCTGGGGAACATTGCACGTGACACTCGCGGATGCGCTCCAAGCACACGAGCAATGGGAGCAAGCAAAGGAATCAAACCCACTGCCCGGCGAGTAAGAAAATATGCCTCTTTGTAAAGTGCGGGCAAATCGGACGGTGACGTTAACTCCCCACACACACAAACACTAAAAACCTCTCGACTGCTGTCTCGCCTTTCCCTCTCTCGCACAATCACTCTTTCTGCCCCTAGTATTTCTCCGTAAGTTCTGCTGTCGTCCTCCCTCCCTCTCTCCCTCCCTCTCACCTTCCTCGATAGCCGCTTCATTTTTCTGTTCCTATCTCATTCTTTATCTCTCATTCAATAGCCGCCTCCTCGCAAATTAACCCATACGATAAAAAAAACTATAATCTAATTCTTTCTTCCTCCTCCCTTTCTTTCGCCTTTTTTCTTGAGATTTCGATATACAGTCTGTGTACCTGTAAGAGTTAGAATGAGATGAAAATATTATCATCGATGATAATTGGCAGTTGCGCGCATTGGCACTCATTAATTGTCCAGTTTATGATTTCTGATGGGATTAAAACGTTAGTTGAGTGCAAATTACAGTCGAGTACCAGCATGACTTCACCCCTTGGCTCACCACAGCACCAGAGCGAAATTGCAAGATTTTTGGGAAATAAGCATCACGCGTGACAGAGTGCCTTGAGTACAAGATATATAATTGTAAAATTATTAATCGAGCTATTTATGTATAATTTAATGTAATAAATTATACACTATAATGCATATTATGTAATAGAGTCCATTGTACTGTACAATTATTGTAGTCCATGAATGTTCGACTATAAATAAATAATAAAAATGAAAAAAATTGAAACAATGAACATTCCCACAAATAGGACACATGTGTAATATTGATGCAGAATTCATCTCCGAACTTTATTGATGATGCTTATTGACATCTTTTTAATTTCCTTCACTTTAATACATCTTCTCTAGAAGATGATGATGATAACTCCATTATTTTTACAGTAATTACATTTAGATCATCCTATGTTTGTTTGTTTTTGCAATTTTATTGATAAATCAAGAACCATGTTGTATTATTTACAGTGTAATAACCTGAAATGAAAGAAATATAACCTTTACAAGAGACGTATTTTGCCGATCATATTTTACCCTGTTTCAATATGTGAAACGCAACGATAAACTGAATATATTGCAATGACAATAAATTCTAGAAATGATTCAATGGTTGAAAAGCTATCTTTTCTCGAAATGTTTTTAACTCCTACGTGTTCTTGGAATGGGGATAGGTATTGAAGAAATATCGTGTCCTAACATGTTTAATGAGAAAATCTTACCATTTACAAACTTTTGAAGAAAAATGTCTACAAAGTCAAAAGTATAGATAGAAAATATAAAAAAGTATCTACTGCGTTTTGCTATAAAACGTGAAAGCAGGATGGTTGGTCGTTACTACAGCAAAATTGTGAATGTTTTGTTTCCCCATCCTATTATAATTACAATTTTAAACTAGGTGTACACATGTTTTAAAAAAATGATTTAATATATTGCGTTCTACAGGCAACAATAGGCTTCTAGAGTATTCTCGGAATTTTATTCTCTTATAGAAGCAAATAGTGTTAGGTAATCGTGCCTATGTGGACTAAACGTGCTTGCGTGAATTATTTTAGAGAATTGTTTCATGAATAAATTATAATAGTTTAATAAAATCATTGAATGGTCTTGCTGACTTACGTCAATTATCAACATCGCAGTACAAATTTTGGCAGCACATTCTTACTAAAATTACTTTTGTAAAATTGTTTAAATTGAAAAAAGTACAATTGTAGTCTAAGATTACTTCTTTTAGTATACACAGTTACCTAGACATATTTAATTTCAAACCGAGAAAGATATAATCTGCGTAGAAGGAAAGTGTTCCACCAGCCAGAGAGAAAAAGAAGCAGTTTCCAGAGAGACTCTCACCCACGGTGGAGAAGGAGTTCCGAGAGAGACAGATAATTGGGTCGCATTTGTCTTCGTGTTCGACTCAGAGACCTACTTGATCAATGTCTCACGTTTTTAAAAGAAATTTTAATTAGTTTGGCTCCCATTCATCATTCAAATGGCAACGGAAATATTGCTTTTCATTGGTTCCAGCAATTTTCAAAGGGTGTAAGTCATATCTCTTATATCACGAACACTTCGCGAGAGCTGGATTTGTCGACGAAAAATGAGGAATCCTATTTTAATAACTCCCATAAAGAACTTCCACATTTCATGAGTTGTAACAGCACATGAAAATGAGAAACCTTGACATTGGCACGTTTCCAGATTCTAATTCCCAGAATTCGTGCCTAAACTATATGCATTATCCTACATTACAGAATCTACATCGTGCAGACCGTTTGGAGAGTGCGTGATGCAGGGCTTGTCCAATGATAAACTGCTTTTACAGCTCCCCTTACTTTCCGGGTAGTTATAAAAACTGAGCACATATCGTTCTTTGAATTTTTCCTGTGTCAAAATATACAAAGATTTCCAGACTATAACACAGATTAGGGAGCGTTAAAAACAAAATGCTTTGCATGACACCCACAGTACGTTTTTAAGTTTAAAGAGCGCATCATTCGATACGTTTAGGTGCTTTTAAAACACACTAAACAATCGTGTATATCCTGTTCCTTAATTGGAGAAAGTACAAACAAATTACACCTTAAACATGCAAAGTAAGTGGAGCAAGGTGCAACATGAAGCGGCAAGGAAGCGGGAAAAGGCGCATTATGATAAATAGATTTCTCACATCAAAATTTCCAAAGTTCGACGTGTTTCGTAAAGGAGTTTAAACGGTTTTAAGATTGACTAAAATATTCATTAAATATTTTCTGAATTTACACTGTGAAATTTTCATCCAAGAATGAATTATCGTGGCCGTTACTTCTAAACTACTGATTATGCACTCTTGTTTGTTGAAGTGGATATCAAATGGAGTTTTTTGGGTATGGGCACAGACATATTTCTAAAAAGCATTCAGAAATATTTTATGTACGTAATTTTATGTGTATAAATTATACACGATGTAAATAAAGGTTTACTTTCTTCACAAAGTCTAATTGAAACATAAAGTTACTTATGAAGTTCCCTTTGATCAACATAAGGGAACACGGTCTGGCGAGGATTGTGAAGAATCATGTGCTGCACTCGAACATTCCCGAATTCACCGTTCCTTGACGCTTCGTATTTCGCTTTAACTGCTCTACGGTAGGGAGCAGTGGATTCAATTGTGATACTGGTACAATCGATCGTCACGTGTTATTTTCAAGGTCCGCTCACAATGAACCATGAACGTAAACGCAACACGAATAATGCAACTTGGTGTCACGTTATTCATTGAATCCATCCACAACAGTGAACGTAGATGTGAACGTTAACATAAACATACGACATGAAGTTTACAGCTTCCAGATTTCAAGTTTACGTTAACATGGTTTGAGAAAATAAGACTATGGGAACAACAACCAAAGAACTAACGTTTTTGATAGAAGTTAATTCGATATTTAATTAGGATAAAATCCAAAATGTTAATATGATGTACCAGTCAAACTCCTTGAAAAGTGTGATCAGCTGAGCAAGAAATTTTTTTTCTTTTAAAAGTGATATTTAAGCGCATTAATTTCCATGATTTCTCATGAAACATTCCATAGAAGCACCTATCGCATCGCATTACTCAAAGATCGCCAACCTAACATTGCCACTTCAAGTTTATTTACTTTCCTGCGATTGTTTACAATATTTAAGTAAAGTTTTACCGAAATGTTATTAAATTGATGAAACACTGGCTTCATGTTCACGCTCGTTCATTCTTTCCAACCCGTTTCTCCCTTTTGTTGGCTCCACAATCTCAGCCCGCCCAGATGATATTAGATTATTGCGAGTTTCATTAATAATAATAATAATAATAATAATAATAATACCGAACAAAGGGGCTCAGTACGCAGCACATTGTATTTGCAAGCAGGAGGTCCGGGTTTGTTTCCAGAAACGGCCATCCTGACCGGGGGTTTTTGTGGTTTCGGTTCGACTCCCGACGGTGACAGAATTTTGGACACTTGCTACATAGCTAGTACGAATTCAGTCGCTATCTGGAAGAAAATTCTAGAAGCCGGCATCTCTGATCGGTAGTTTTCCGTGGTTTCTCCGATCACCATCAGGCGAAAGCGAGAGTAGTACCATAACAAACGGGCTACGGACCGCCAGCGATCTTTCCTTCGTCTTTCTTGTTTTATCCTAACTTACACTCACATGCGCCATACTACTTCACATGCCAAGGAGGCCAGTCGAGAGTTCAAAGACGTCCCGAGTGCGGCGGTGCCTCGATGGGGAGACACCTGGTTGGGGAAACCCCATAAGCCGACGGTAGGACGGCACCGGATCTCGGCATCCAGCGGGGGAAGACCACTGCCACCATCCGTGCAGAGCACACTTACGGGAGATATGACCTTAGCGTTGAACGCGCCGGGAATCATGAATGAATCGATCCAACCCGTGTGTGCAGGTGGCGCAGCTGCTGGGCGCGCTGGGCGCGGGCATGGCGGCGGCGGAGCAGCGCGACCCGGGAGGCGGCGGAGGCGGCGGCGGCGGCGGCGGCGCGGCCGGCGACCCGGCGCCCCCGAGTGGCGAAGGCGGCGGCGGAGGCGGAGGCGGCGGAGGCGGGGGCGGCGGAGGCGGGGGCGGCGTCGCCGCCAACGGGGCCCCGCAGCCCTCGCTGCCCGCGCCCGCCTCCACCCCCACCGCCACCGCCGCCGTCGCCCTCACGCCCACCTCCAACAAGGTGGTGACCGTCTCGCTTACGCCCGACCTCCCGCGCGAGACGTGGGACAAGAAGGTGGAGTTCCTGTTGGCGGTCATCGGCTTCGCCGTCGACCTCGGCAACGTCTGGCGCTTCCCCTACATCTGCTACCAGAACGGCGGCGGTGAGTACCCTACCCTCACCAACACGCCTGGAGGAATTCACATATACTTCTTTTTCTCTTTTTGTGAACAAGAAACTTGTTCATTTGAATAAAAACACAGAGTGAAAAACCAAAGTGGAAAGATAGATGTATATGTTTATTGTAGTTGGTACCAACAACTTTTGTGATAACGACCCATGGTAGAAAGAGATGGATGGGCTACTCCGGCGCACCGATCTTTGGTCGTTCTGCGCGGCACGAGATACATCACGAACCTCAAGACTACAGCGCGGGCACTTCGTTTGAAAAACCAGGCGCCGGCCGCCATGTTGCATGGCACGCAAGAAGTGTAGAGAGACTTTTTTAAAGTGGCATAAAGTGACAATTGTTAATTGCGACCAATAAAAACAAACACAATGAAGTTGTAGTGGAAATAAAATATCCTATACTTTTAAAAAAATGCTTCATATATCTGTTTGAATGACTTGCTAAAGACGGTGATAATTTTGGTATAAAGTTGCATTTAAAATTCCTGCTAATAATATTCTGCAAACTGCTGCTTGACGCTTAATGGTTGAAGTAGGATAGAATGCGCAAAACCCATATCCTTTCACCACAGATAAAACAACACTACCCTCCGTTGCTCGCGTGGAGAAATTAACATAAGGATTCTACTCATTTACATATTGTGGTCTTATTTTGGTCAAAGAACGCAGCAGAGAGTATGTCAATAATAAATATATCAATACGATAATAAATATCGACTGAGAACAATATCAATATTACGATATTTTTTTAAATGAGAACATTTATTTAACGAAAAAAACCTTTTTTTAACGAATAAAATTAGAAGTCTTTAACGATAAATTGAAAGTGTGACCCCAACAGACCGTTCCACGTTTCACTTAATTATCTATATCGCTTTCCTTCATAAAGTTCAAAACTATAACTACGTTTTGACATCTATTGACAGCTATTGCGGAATGTATTTCTATGTACGAAGTACTTAAATCGGAGTCAAATATGAATTTAAATCATTTCTTCTTCTTTCTTTGAATATGAATGATGTAAGCCATTAACAAATTCCACAATTCTGGATTTTTCTCTTCTCCTTGCTTCTGTTTTATTTTCACAAAAAAAAACTCCTCGGCCAAAAATAGCTGGAGTCATTTACGTCTTCTTCGAGAAGTCAATATTTTCTTCGGCCTTCATACTTTGAATACATTGAGTGAAACACTGAAGTGTTCTATTTTCCAATGCGTTTGTTTTTTGGAGATGAACTCTATTTTTTCCAAATCAATCTCATTCCACTTAATTCGATATCTAATTCTCTGATGTACTTTGTAGTTATCTAAGACGACTGTATTTATTAATGTGCCTCTGTTTTACAACGTACTATGCTGTATTCGTTTTACAACATACTAGAGTAAGCTATGGATAAAATTTCATTTATTTCTACATTAACATTGATTTTAACTCAGGAGCTTAAGTTTAAGGAGATGGAAAAGTATCAACAATAATCCAAGCAGTAATGAACAAAAAGAAGACTGAGGATCTTTGTCTTGATTTTTAACACCCCCTGCCACAAGGAAGGATACACTGATTCATAATCTCTTGACAAGAATAGTGATACGAATATTTATGTGTTTTTAATGCACCTACAAGTACATTAGCAAAACGCTCAAAATTACTTTACTCACCTTCCGGCATTACATAAATTGTTACGACTTGATTTATCATATTGACGATAATTAGAGCACTACTTTCAAGAACAAAATATTTGAACATGTTCCAACAAATTTCGTATAACTTCCTACACACGGAACTAGACGAGTCAGGCAATTACAATAAGTCAAAATTTATATTTTGAACGCATGAATTGAAAATAATCATATTCACTATTTACTGATTGGAACGTGTCACTTTGCAAAATTTGGCAAATAATGGGGGGGGGTGTTTTGTAACTTGATCACTCGAGGCACGAGTTTGTTTTTTGTCTATCTCGGAAACAATTAGTTTAATTGGAGTTTGTATGAACGTATGATTTTCTCTTAAACTGTTCTACTTGTATACAGAAAATCAAATAGCAGTGCCTAAATTAACATTTTTCGAAATTTAACACGCAATGGGGGGGTGTTTTGTACCTGATCACTCGAGGCTCCACTTTGTTTCGCGTCTATCTGGGAAACTATTCGTCTGATTGGAGTTTTGCTTGCACCTATGAATTTCTCTTAAAGTGTTCTACTTGTTTACAGAATATCAGATGGCAGTGCCTAAATTAATATTTTTCGAAATTTGGCACGAAATAGGTGGGAGTTTTGTACTTGAGCACTAAAGGCACTACTTTGTTTCTCGTCTATCTCGGAATCTATTAGTGTGATTGGGGTTTGATTTGTACCTATGAAAATCTCCTGAATTGTTCTACTTGTATACAGAATATAATTTGGCAGTGCTTAAATTAAAATTTTTCGAAATTTGGCACGTAATGGGGGTGTTTTGTAATTAAAAACTCGGGGCTCCACTTTAATTCTCCTGTATCTCGGAAACTATTCGTCATATTGCAGTTTTGTTTGCACCTATGAATTTCTCTCAAAGTGTTCTACTTGTATACATAATATCAGATGGCAGTGCCTTAATTAATATTTTTCGAACTTTAGCACGGGGGGTCTTTGTTTGTCTTTGATGACTCGAGGCTCCACTTTGTTTCTCGTCTATCTCGGAAACTATTAGGGGGGATTGGGGTTTTGTTTGCACCTCTGAATTTCTCTTTAAGTTTTGTATATGTATACAGAATATTAGATGGCAGTGCTTAAATTAATATTTTTCGAAATTTGGCACGTAATGGGGGGTGTTTTGTAATTGATGACTCAAGACTGCATTTTGATTCTCCTGTATGTCGGAAACTATTCGTCTGATTGGAGTTTTGTTTGCACCAATGAATTTCTCTTAAAGTGTTCTACTTGTATACAAAATATCAGATGGCAGTGCTTCAATTAATATTTTTCGAAATTTGGCACGAAATAGGTGGGAGTTTTGTACTTGAGCACTAAAGGCTCTACTTTGTTTCTCGTCTATCTCGGAATCTATTAGTGTGATTGGGGTTTGATTTGCACCTATGAATTTCTCCTAAAGTGTTCTACTTGTATACAGAATATAATTTGGCAGTGCTTAAATTAAAATTTTTCGAAATTTGGCACGTAATGGGAGGGGGTGTTTTGTACTTGAGCACTAAGGGCTCTACTTTGTTTCTCGTCTATCTCGGAAACTATTAGTGTGATTGGGGTTTGGTTTGCACCTATGAATTTCTCCTAAAGTGTTCTACTTGTATACAGAATATAATTTGGCAGTGCTTAAATTAAAATTTTTCGAAATTTGGCACGTAATGGGAGGGGGTGTTTTGTACTTGAGCACTAAGGGCTCTACTTTGTTTCTCGTCTATCTCGGAAACTATTAGTGTGATTGGGGTTTGATTTGCACCTATGAATTTCTCCTAAAGTGTTCTACTTGTATACAGAATATAATTTGGCAGTGCTTAAATTAATTTTTTTCGAAATTTGGGACGTAATGGGGGGGGGTGTTTTGTAATTGATGACTCAAGAAACCATTTTGATTCTCCTGTATGTCTGAAACTATTCGTCTGATTGGAGTTTTGTTTGCACCTATGAATTTCTCTTAAAGTGTTCTAGTTGTATACAGAATATCAGATGGCAGAGCTTAAATTATTATTTTTTGAAATTTGGCACGAAATGGGGGGGTGTTTGGTACTTGAGCACTAAGCGCTCTACTTTGTTTCTCGTCTATCTCGCAATCTATTAGTGTGATTGGGGTTCGGTTTGCACCTCTGAATTTCTCCTAAAGTGTTGTATACAGAATACCTTGTATACAGAATATGAGATTGCAGAGCCTTAAATAATATTTTTCGAAATTTGGCAAGTAATGCGGGGGTGTTTTGTACCCTGAAGGCTACACTTTGTTTCTCGTCTATCTCTGAAACTATTAGTCCTGTTGGGGTTTGGTTTGCAGCTCTGAATTTCTCTTAAAGTGATCTACTAGTATACAGAATATCAGATGGCAGTGCTTAAATTAACATTTTTCGAAATTTGGCACGAAATGGGAGGGTGTTTTGTACTTGAGCACTAAGGGCTCTACTTTGTTTCTCGTCTTTCTCGGAAACTATTTGTGTGATTGGGGTTTGATTTGCACCCATGAATTTCTTCTAAAGTGTTCTACTTGTATACAGAATATCAGATGGCAATGCCTTAATTAATTTTTTTGAAATTTGGCACGTAATGGGGGGGGTGTTTTGTACCTGAGCACTCGAGGTTCCACTTTGGTTCACGTCTATCTTGGAAACTATTTGTCTGATTGGAGTTTCGTTAGCATCTATGAATATCTCTTAAAGTGTTATTCTTATTTACAGTTTATCAAATGGCAGTGACTAAATTAATTTTTTTCGAAATTTTGCATGTAATGGGGGGGGGGTGTTTTGTGCCTGATCACTCGAGGCTCTCCTTTGTTTCTCGTCTATCTCGGAAACTATTAGTGTGATTGGGGTTTGGTTTGCACCTATGAATTTATCTTAATGTGTTCTACTGTATACAGAATATCATACGGCAATTCTTAAATTAATATTTTTCGAAATTTGGCACGTAATGGGGGGGTGTTTTGTACTCGATCTCTCGACGCTAGTCTTTTTTTCTCATCTGTTTTGGAAACTATTCGTCTGATTGGAGTTTGGTTTGCACCTATGAATATCTCTTAAAGTGTTCTACTTGTATATATAATATCAGATGGCAGTGTCTGAATTAATAAAAATAAATAAATTAATAAAAACAATTAAAATAATACAAATAAAGTGCATAAGGTATCAAGATTAAGATTACAAGTATGTTAAATTATACATGGGAGTGATGGAGCATCTATTGTATTCATATACATTATTAAAAGCAGAATGATTACCGATTCGTATGCAGTTGAATTTGTTGGATTCTTTATTGTGTTAATTTATTGTAATTAATACTGTTGGTTGAATTGAAATTTACTGACATTATCGTGATTAGATTAGGAAGAAAATTTAAAAAATAGTAATTTAAAACACCATGTATGTATGTATATAACATTATGTATCTTCAAGTTTGCAGAATATACACTTACAAGTGCAAATAAAGACGCTAATTTTTCTACGTATTTATGAATGGAGTTTAAAATTCTCGAATTTTATATGAAATTATTATTATTCGGTATTATGTGAAAACATATTTAAAGCATAGAAGAAAGTGGTGTGAGAATTAAATTGTTATACGCAGTTTTATGAAAAGTGATAATTCACCATAAAGCGCAGTTTTGTTACATCATTCGGTGACCAATCTACGCAAATTTTTGCATTGTACTCACAAATGTACTTACTGCACAGGCTCGGCTCTGTCGTTGGACGGTTCATTATGTCAGATCACGGTTTTGCTCCCTTGGCAAAAATATGATGGTGAACTCTTTTTCCGTGGTACTAGTTGAATAATGAAAATCTGTAAAGAAGGTACAAATAAATAGTTATTGTTAAAACAACGCCTACTGTTTTTCATACGTCCCACAAATAAAACTGTTTTACATGAAACTACTTCCTGCAAGCGTTACACTAAGCTAGGAGCACACTAATGCAAGAGCACAACCTACTGAACAGCCGTTTTAACCCACAAAAAGTTGCAGTCCAGCTCTCAGTTAATGGAATCTCACTTTTTAACGAAAACATCTGATGTTTAAGAAAATCATAATATAATCATTGAATCGCATATTTCGCCGGTGTGACAGCGTTTAAATTGATGGTAAAAATGTGTGTCTGAACATCAATGATCCCCCTAGTACCTGAATTCTGATTTCACAGTGGCAGAGAACGAACAAGAATCTCCACCATTCGCCAATTTCCAGATTTCGTCCATCGACGCACACAGGCTGGCCAGTTTGTAAGAATGAGGTTCGTTTCAACGTATTAACAATTTATTGAAGTGCGTAAAAATGCATTATTCCAAAATTGAGTGGTAATATAATGAAAATTGATTTTAATAAATCAACTCATAATACACATAAACAATACACAAAAAACGATCACATAAATCAAATTATAACAAACACTAAAATTATTTCATATACTACAAATATCGCAAAAAAATTAAATGAATTTTTTTTTAACAATGAAAGCATTCCTGTTTTTGAAGATAAATATTTTTGTCGGTTGAAAACTTTGGCACGTTTGTAACCCACTTTCTTGTAATGTTTATTGATATTCCATCGGGGTGATGAAGCCTTCCTTTCGTTCGTATACATGATGAAGAGACAAAACAGTTCGAATTGAGTAAAGTGAGTTTTGTATTCGTGCTAACAACGTCTTTTTTCCATCAATACGAGTCGATTTCAAGTGACAGTATACATTATCTCGTTACTGAAATGTATCTTCAAAATTCAAAAGATTCAAGGAAATCTCATAAGCATTGGCATGCAAGGGGACAAGCACTTTGCGACAGGAGAAAACATTTATGAAGTGCTTCATCACAAGAAAACGAACCGCGAAACGCGGAAGGAAGCTGGAAACGAGCGGAATGGAAGCTTAATTAGCAACAACGCCCCAAAGTTGCTGAGGAGAGGTCGGGGGCGTGGAGACGGCCTTGTCAGAAACATCAGCCTGCGTCAGGAAAATTAAGGCAGGGGTCGGAAAATTCCCTTGCTGACGTCATTAGGTTGGGTTTTCTTCCTGAATTGAAACTATATGATACGATTGTGTATTATTTATTGAATACATTGAATCAAGTTAGTTAATTAATGTGTCTGCGCATACCGCAAAGTTATCTTCCAAGTTATGCTTACGCCAGCTACGTTACAATTTACGTATCCGCTAAACAAATTAACAAAGTTTTCAATTTTAAGGTTTATACATTCAGTATTAATTTCTATTGTGTTTATGATGCTAGCAGTGTTGTTTTTCTTTAATGCAATTATCTATGATTCATGTTCTAATTAAAAGTTTAACAAAGATTCATTTTAATACAAATAATTTAAGAATTAATTAATGAAAAAACAAAATTTCAAAATGGGAGTCTTAACCAATCCTACGTACATAAACCTTCATCGTTTTAAAGTTAATTACATTCAATGCTGAGCAGCATATGCTAATACGAGAGGTTTATGTGAAGTTTGAATATTAAACTTAATTCAATATAAATAACATACTAGAAAAATATCATTGGATTAATAATGAAAAATAGAAAGAATAATACTTTAAAAAATCTTTTTACCCTATGGACACAAATGAGTTATGAGAACCTTTCAAAATGGTGAATAACTAAATACAGATGTGTTTATTTTCCGTAAATTAAATTACGTTTTTTTAAACATTTGATGTAACAATATTTTCATTATTTATGCTCGTACGATTGTAACTCCCATGTAAAATAGCGGAATGCGAATTAATATCGTCATTTTGAATGAATTACTTTCGCTTATTGCTCGTAAACAAAAGAGATCTCACGTGACATTTCAGATGAGCTCCAAATTGCAGTACAATGTAGAACCGTGAGAGCCTGCACGTTCGGTAATTAGCATATGCCAACGCGAGAAACCGTATTAACATGTCCATATTGGGAGAATCAGCTATCAGGTCACGTTCATCGTCAGTCATATTCAAGTAACACAAATATCACTACACGATATTACTTGACTAACCATTTTAATTGAGCGAGAATCATCTTATTCGTCCTAGGGCTCATCAGTCGAATTTAAATTTTCCAAAGAGTGTTGAAGTGAATGACTATGAGATAGAAGATCAGAAAAGGAAGTAAAAAAAACTCGTGAATGGGAATAGTTAACGTTTTCTCTCTAGCATGTATTTCTTAAATTGCGTAGTACAGAGAAAATACTATAATGCTGCGGCAAAAACCAGCGATCTTTCGACAGAGAAACTTGTGGAACCTTCTTTCGAAAAAGTGGATAAACCTTTTTCATATATGTAGTAAATGACTTCCTCTAACAATTTGTGTAGTCAAATTGCACTTTTGTGAGTTCCTGAGACCGAACAGTTGGTGTACTGCAAGTCGTTCGTCTGTCCTCGCGTCCGCCTGAAGTCGACGCAAGCACCTAAACCGTTCTCGAAAACTGATATTCCGGGATTGAAATGACAAAACTCAAGGCCCTGCGTATTTGGAATGAATATTTTAAATTTGGGGATACTTTACATGAAGCCTTCGGAAATTTTTGAAAACTTTCTCAAAAATGACTACAAATTTTTGAACTTTTTTGGATAGAGTAAAATACGCTTAAAAATGGCGCGGGTCTAATTTGTGTTCATCCCTAAATGTTTGAAAATGGCAAAGGTTACGAATATTTTGAGGAATTACTGCTTTTGTAGCAACTGTAGCTTACATTTTCATAATCACCGGAAATATTCAGCAATTACTCCGTAACGAAACACGTTTTACTGATGTGGCGCGACGACTGTAAGCTCCGTGCAGAAACACCCGCGTTTCGCGCATAATGTTCCCCGCTTACGAGTCGCTGCCCAGAGGAGATAACCCGAAGACTGATCACCCCACACCTCGCCCCAAGAGAACCACGCCGAAGACGTGCTTGTTCATCCTCGAATGCGCAACACGGGACGGCTGTAGATAAGAGCCAGGTAGAGAGAGGGTCCAAGTACCAAACAATAAAGGCATTGTTGCGCCGAAGGAGCAACAGGTTGCAGCGATGGCGGTGGCATGCGACGCCAGTTGCCATGGAAACTCCGAGCAAACAAAAGCTGCACGCTCTATCGATTCCCCCTCCTCCTCCTCAATGCAACGGCTTGCAACTACCTAGGCCCCGTACCAGAAGCTGTCAGTGCACCTGACAATTCACACGGGAAGGGCTAGCAATGCGATCTGCTGCTGCTGAGCCCGATGTTCTCAAACTGGGAAAGAGAGCCACTAAAAAGGTCCATGAGAAGAAATAAAGGGTCCTGCAGAAGGTTGTTTGATAAATATACGAGTCCAATTTACCCAAGACAGACAATAGGAGAGCATAAGCTTCCGCGACCTTCCTCAGGGCGAAATGGCTGAGAAAGCTCGCAGAATGGCGGCCTGAACGATGGCACCTAGGCGTTGGACTCCGCGTCTCCCGTCTAGCTACGCAGCTAAGACTTCCCTTAAAGAAGCACCAGCACACCTAAATATTCTATCCATAGAAAGAAACAATAGATTAGTCGCATTTATTTTGGCCCTCTCCATCCTGCAACTGAAGTTCCAGACGCTGAAGTTCCAGACCTTATGATGTCATTTTGGTGATATTTGTTAACTGAAATATTGCCACTAATTCATAATACCCAATCGTCCAATGATTGAATTGGTGCATGGAATTGCGCTCTGACATTTTATTTGCTGTCCGATGAACATCAGGACAACCTTTAATATCAGAAGACACTTTCAAGAAATAAAAAATCTAAATGATTTCTCAACGGCCTTCGTGTAACTCTTCGACTGATTGGAGTTGAAAAGAATATGTATTCTTATTTTGCGAGTAGGAACGTTGCGCCAATAGACCGAGTTGCGCAACTTTAGGAGCCTTTGTATTAGTCTTTCTACTACCACCATTTCTCAATGAACCTCCGATAATTTTTGCGACACCTGAACTTGATTATATTTGCTTGTGTTGATATTGTGTTGTTATTGGATAGTAATAGTGAAAATAATAATGAATGGACAAAATAATAAATGTAGTACTCTAAGTATAAGTGATGTTTCATCAATAATGCTCTCAATATACAAAAAAAATTTACGGCGCAGTTTCATCATAATTATATAATTTAGGATCAGGTTCTTTGGCCACATTGTGGCCATTTTCAGTACAGTGGCTGGATGCTCTGTTGCGAAAAACAGTTATTTTTGATTATTCTATAATTAATTATCACTTATCATAAAACTGCGTATTACAATTTAATTCTCACACCACTTTCTACTATGCTTTAAATATGTTTTCACATAATAGCAAGTTAGCTCATCACATATTATGACCATCAATATACAATGTGACGCAGTACCGAAAATTAATTTCAAATTGGGAAATTTTTAACAAACGTTCAACTGCGAAGAGTTAAAAATATTTTCTTGAGACGTCTCTCTTTCTATTTCCAAAGTTTCCAAACAGTGAAATGTTGCTTAAAAGCTGAGACATGGCAGTGATTGAAATAGAACCCGTAAATTAGTTTCAGGTGAGCTTCTCTTTCGTCAGAATTTTTTAGTAGAAGTAAAGTTTACCTATTGTGTGTGACGTACAGTTTACCTATAGTGAGAACAGGAATAAACGGAGGAATGCAAGCACAGTGATGGATGTTGTATTAGCTTAAGCAAGACCGAGTTGGCGTCCTACACACTCTACAAGGTCAGAAGTTCCTACTTTGATGTGAGACTAAAAATGTTTTTAAATAACTTTTTTTATCGCGCTGAAACGACTTCGAGAAGTTTTAAACTCCATTCATAAATAAGTTGGAAAATTAGCGTCATTAATTGCACTTGTAGGTGTGTATTCTGCAAACTTGAAGAGACATAAATGGTGTTTTCAATTACTATTTTCAAATTTTCTTATTAATCTAATCACAAGAATATCAGTAAATTGCAATTTAACGAACAGTATTAATTACAATAAATTAACCCAATAAAGAATCAAACAAATTACACTGCACACGAATCGGTAAAATCATTCTGCTTTAAATTTATAATGCATACGAACACAATAGATGCGCCATCACTCATATGTAGTATTATTTAACACACTCGTCATCCTAATCTTGATCACTTAATCACTTTATTAGTATTATTTTTATTGTTTTCTGTTGTGTAGCAACCGAACACGATACGATTGTTATCACCTTATATCACATGGCGTAATAGACAAGTGAAATGTCAGTGCCATTTGTTGACCGATCTTGAAATCACTTGAAATACAAACATACCTACTCACATTCCTTTACAAAGTCTAAAAATATCGATTTCTCTGAAAATGCCAAATACTACTGTTTACACCCAAACGCGGCAAATGCGTAGTGAGTATTGGGAAACCGCCCTAGCTCCTGCTAATTCTCCTCCACATGCCAGTGGCCACATTCACATCAATATATTGTAGTTGCGATTGTAAACCTCGATTCGATAAAATCGTATCTTAAATATCCATCTCAAATAGTAGAAATACCAAACTGGCACGAAAGGACATTATTTACTTATCTTTCCGACTTTTTACCAATTGAATATGGGGTAACACAAAGTTCGATCTTGGGCCTATACTCTTTCTGTTATACGCAAACTATATATACATTCGTCTATTAAAAACGGAAGAACGATTCTGTTCGTTGAAGACACGAATGTTCTATGCAAAAATGAAACAATAAATAGTACAATTTCTGAAGTTTCAAATCGGTTTTGTAATAAAAAATTAATAGTTAACGAAGGAAAAACAGTTTCAATGCATTTTTGCATTTCAAACTAGCAATCGCATGCTCCATTGAAAATGAACAATATGGAATTAGCTGATGTTAAGGTCACAAAGTGTCTAGGTCTCCCAATTTAGTCAAACCTCAAATGTAATGTACATATAATTAAACACTAAATTAAAGGCATGATGTTACGCATTCAGAATTCTTTCAAATTCTGTCAGCCTTCATGCAGCTCATTGCGTGTATTTTGCAAGTGTGCACTCCCGCCTGATATATGACATAGTATTCTTTGGAAGCTCATCATGCTGTACTCAGACCTTTAAATTGCAAAAGAAAATTATTCGAATAATGAATACCTGCCATCCGCGTGATCCGAAGTAGCCTCTCTTCTTTGAGCTTGGAATCTTACCACTGCCTTGCCTATTTAATTACGAATTTATAATATTTCTCAAAAGGGACTTACTTAACGGCGGGAACATATTTTCAGGCAATACTGATATTTATAATTACATCACAAGTCGTAAAAATCACGTTCATCAAGTGTCAGTATCAACAGCTCACTATCAGAAATCCACATACAATACATGTACGTTACTTTACAACGCATTGCCGGATGACATTAAACAATTGAAGTCGGTACACAAATTTAAGTTCACTTTAAATTAAGTAAAATATTTTCTGATGCATAACTGTTTCTATAAAATTAAAGACTAAACTGATTACCAAAAAGAAAAATAATGTATATTTTAACAAAACTGTGATATGATGTGTATAATTAGTTTAAATTTTATTGTATACATTTTTTTAAAAGACTTAAATTGTTTGTAAAAAATAATGTACTTCAGCTTGCGGGTCAATGACCCCCGTTTTGATCAGGTTTTTGTCCAGTTTCCCTGATCCATTGAGCAAATGCTGAGATGGCCCCTTGTTTCGCATCTGAACGTAAATGTAGCTTCACTCTGCGCACGTTTGTTGAACTCTCTTTTTGCTTGTAATGATAGGAGTAGAGGTAAGTGTGAGTTACCATTTTGTTAGCAATGCAGAAGAATCATACTTGCAAATTGTTTACCGATGAAAATAAGTTTTCTATAACTCGGGAACGAAAATGTCTAATCTGTTTTCAAATGATGCTAATTTCGCGCTTTTATTTTTATTTATCTTTAACTTTTACTCATATTTCAATTATTTATAGTTAAAATGACGGGAAGGGATTCTGTACCGCAAGAAAACGGGCGCAGATCTTCTCCCTCCATACGACGCATACTGTTTTTTTTCTGACTAAATCTAAACGGCCTTGTGAGGTGACTATCATTTTACAGGAGTGTCATAGAACACTCTGAAAAAGAAATTATTTTTCTTTGTATCGCGCGTGCTAATAGACAATTATATTTTAATGATAGCAATGAAGGAACAAATTACAATTAATTCTACGACGATATATATATATATATATATATATATATATATATATATATATATATATATATATATATATATATATTGTGACGTACCTGGTTGGCGGTACTTTCCACTGCAATAAATTTGGAAAGGAGGGGTGTCTTGTCTCGTGAATGGGTCTCTTAAGGATTCGGCAACACATTGGCAAAACAAAGTTATAATTTTGTCTGAACAAAAACACGATTTATTTCTAGAATCACACATTCAGTTCATTGCCTTAAATACAATTATTCCCTGTTTTGGTACCAAAACTTAGTTTACAATTTTAGATTTCACAATACCTCCGGCCCCGAGAATACATCATTTGTTCTCTGATGATTTCCAACGGCCGCAACGGTCGGTGACCTTCGGTGCGGCTCGGCGCTTCTTCGGGCAGTTGGCACGGCGGGCTCCGGCGTCATCGGCCCACGGCGGCGGTTGCGCAAATCCCTCTGCTTTGACACCGACTGTTGTACGTGTCGTTCCACTGGAGTATGCACTGCCTCTAGCTTACTGTTCGTCTAGTCCTTGCAGTATATCTCGCTGCTTTATTGTAACACAGTTCGTTGATTCTCCTCCACTTTCCTATTGACTACAATGCGAGCACGTGGCCTCCATCCATGCAGATACCAGCTACACGGTTTATAGTTTTGATCTTTTTTTCCACTGTTTCTGATACTATGAACACAATCATTAGCTTGCACTGTCCAACATTTGCCAATATTACGTTTCACTCGCTTCCTGATAGTTTTTCTTTCACTAGTCCACTTAATTTAGTCCTCTTTACCGCGAGCACCAATATCGTACCGACCTCTCTCACGCTCTATGCCACACTGCCAACTGCCGCTGTCTCGTCCGCTCTCGCTGTCTTCTCCCTGCTCTCTCCTCCCTGCTAGGAACGAGTTGTGAAGAGAAATCCCATATATATATATATATATATATATATATATATATATATATATATATATATATATATATATGGGATTTCTCTTCACAACTCGTTCCTAGCAGGGAGGAAGCAGGAAGGTAGCAAGGAAGTTTCAGTCAAAGCTCCCCGAATGTGTTGTGAATGATTAATTGATTTGAATTTCTAGGCTCTGCAACTACTATTCGTCCCGAAACTGTGGTGCAACTGTGGTGCACGAGAGGTGGCGGTTATCTTCCCCGCTGTGGTGTACTCAGTCGTGAACAAGTATTCGTATTTTGGACCGGCATTCGTTGCTGATGTAGATGACATTTTTTTTATTCGTGGCCGTCTGGAAAGTTGCTCACAAAATTCCCTGTATTCTTTCACAAATCCATCTTTCAATTTTAACGGAAATACGACAGCAATCGCTGCTCTTGCTCCTTCCTCGGCTTACAGGCCTCGGCAGGTGAACTCTCCAGTCTCGTCATGTAAATTTTCTTGTCTTATGATGTAAATTACTATTGCGACATATTTTAGTCAATTCTGATTCTTTGAAAGCGCTGTGCTTTAATGATAGTGATCTCCCTCTGGATATGCAAACAGGAATCAGAATGTGCAATGAAAAAGTGAAGGTCGTGGGCCGCTTCGTGGGCCGCACGTGGCACGCGGGCCGGAGGTTACCGATCCCTGATCTAAAGCAGGGGTCTCCGAACTACGGACTGCGGGCAACATTCGGCGCTAAGCAATATTCTGTGTGGTCCGCCGATCCAAAGTAAAAATACCACAATTCAATTAAATCGCGACTCACTCTGTACAATTTTATTGCCAGATAGAAGAATCTGGTTTCCTATTGTTACATTTACTGTGATTCACATTTAAGTCATGTCGCGAGTGTCGTACCATTTTGGCTTAAGTGAGGAACATTTGAGAAACATTTTAACCTATGTCCCATAAGTGATGAACACTCGAGAGAGATTTTAATATGTGAAACAAAAACAATCCACAAACTAACTTGTTAGAGTCTAAAAAACAATTTCATTGCTCTCATTGAGATACATTTTTAAATTATTTATCATGTATGCATTTTAGAAAAGAAAATGTGATTAAATTTTGAATTTGGAAATTTTAATAATATGTATTCATTTCTACAATTATTATGTCTATACGTGTGTGCGTATACGTCCATATATATTTAAAAATAATTTGTAAATTGTTAAATGTTACGTCGTTCTTTAACTAAAATTTAATTTAACAAATAGAGGATACTTTCCACCCTTCCCTTCCATTCTATCATAAAAATTAATTGTTGGCCCTCGAGGCTCTTAAAAAATTCCTAGCAGAGGATAGTTTGTACACCCCTGACCTAAACTAACGATGGTGGTTAGTTTCCTAGTTGCGTTCCGTTAGCGTCTCGCCACCACCTGGCCTCCCGCGCCAACCAACAGGGCTCGCGCGCGTTGGAAAGAATAGGCCCCGATCGATGCTGACACTGTTCTGAAGAGCGCCCGCTGGAAATTTCGAATTGAATTCGCGTCCGGAGCCCGGAATTGCCCTCCCGTTTACTCGTCTCGATTGGTATGTTGGATTTATTGCGTCGAGAGCGGTGCGTGGGCTTCGCAAGCATCCCGCACTCAACCCCCCCCCCCCCTTCCCTGGCACGCAGACTCGCGAGTCACTTGTTGATGGGGCCCGCTGCAACGGGGGCTCAACTTTCTTCATTCACTTTAGCGGAGCGCTTAGTTTCTAAAACTAGCACACACAAATGTTGTGAATGTCGCAAAAAATTGGGAGATATATGTAATAAAGAATTACTATATTCGGCATATTATTTGTGACCCCTGGTTAGAAATATTGTTTAATTTTGCCCAAAAAATATTTTAAGAATGTTTATAAAGATTAACATTAATACACAAGTGCTGAGTTTTCTGTGTTATATTCAACGTTTCGAGATAGTATGTTCATCTTCAGGAGATCTATAAGGTTACAGTTTTTACAGTTCTTAAAACGCAATTTTTTTACTAAATACATCAGATTCGTGATTTACTTTTTAAGTATATTTAGTACAACACTTCAAGAAAACAATTTAATAAACAATTTTGTAGGTAAACTTTATAAAACCGAACTTATACATTCAAATATTAGAACAATAGCGAGTAACCAAATATTGCAACAAGACCAGACTGTTAATTATCATTATTATACGGATTTATGATTTATTAAGGATTACTTTTTATGAAGATAATTCGGCATTCATAAAACGTACGCACCAGTAAGATTTCTGTATTCGGGAATACCTTGAGAAGAACGTCCTAGGGTAAGAAAAAGTACGACTTACTGAAGGACGTCATAAATTGAAGCGATATGTTGAAAGAAGAAGAGGGAGGAGAGAAGAGAAAGGAGAATAATAATGAAAAGAAGGAGTTTAAGATAGCGAAAAAATAAATAGAGAAGGGAAAGAACGAGAGGTTGACTGGAAAATAAAGGAAAAGAAGAACAGATGGGAAATATACTCTGGCATATGGATGATTCGCGATTCTATTATAAGCGCTTTACTAAGTCACACCCTTTACAATATTTGCTGACAATTAAACAAATTCAAACTCAAAAGAACAGAATATTGCACAGGTATTTCTATAATCACTTGTTCCAATTCTGACAAAAGACTACACGAAAAGCATGCCCAGCCAGAATATCGGTATGTAAAGAGACATGCGGATTTACGATGAGATACGTGCTTTCATAAGCTCATGAACCTTTTGTTGCCACAGAATACAAATCGACGAGAGAACCAATTGTCCGCAGCTGAGTTAATGCCTACCTTCTCACACGCAAAGCCACAGCACAACATCCACCCATTCTGTTACACCTGCAACACTACCTCCTCCACAAACCACAATGAAACTTCCGCATTCACTCCCAGCGAGTGTGTTCCTTCATTGACTCTCCACAACGCAACACCATTGCGTCTGTTTAGCCTGCTCACGCGCTCTCGATCTCCTTCTAAGCGCAACAATACGACGCGGGCACGAGAGTGATGACGTGCCCTTGCCTGACGAACACTCTCGTGGCAGCCGGGCTGACGCGGGCCGCCCGCGTTCTTTGGAGGCCGAGCGCGGTCGCTGCAGGGGGTGTGTGGGATGGGGGCACTCCCCATTCGCAGTCGTGTCCCATCCCCCGCCCCCGCGTCGCGCGTTCGCCACCGCTCGCCAAGTGACGTCACCTCTTTCAGGACTAAAATTAGTTTCGAAAATACGTTAATCGAGCAAAGCAGGCGCCGTGCGGTGCCGTGCGGGTGCAGGCGCTGCTGCCGGTGATTCGATCTGCGCCAGAGGGCCTCCCCGCCCGCTGTGCCGCACTTTGGGATGCCTCCCCTCCCCCCGGCACCGCCCCCGCACTGCTCCTTTCCTCTCCTCCCCTCCCCTCACTGCTCACCACCAATCCCTAACACCGACTACATGGCTCAGGGCATCGACTGATGTCACTGCAGTGTCTCTCACCGGGTTCGAGTCCCGACGGTTGTGGCAAGCCACACAGCTAGGTCGAATTCAGCCGCTACCAGGAGAAGCCGGTATCTGCCAGCTGGTCTGGTCGGTAGTCTTCCGTGAGTTCTCCGATCAGTACCAGGCAAATGCCGGAGCAGCACCCTAACAACGGGCCACGGACAGCGCGCAATCCTCCCCTCCTGTTCCTAACCTATCATCGCCCCCCTCACACTCACACATTCTACAAGCACTACACTTCCACACACGCCGGGAGGCCAGTCGGGAGCTGAGAGCTCGTCCCGGGTGGGGCGGTGCTCCGCACGTGGGAGACGCCTGGTTGGCACAAATCCCCGCAAGCCGACATAGGTCAGCTATCTCACAAAAATCACTATACTTATGGGACTAATGACAGCACTGACGCCCTCGGAATCACAAATCAATCAATCAAATTATCCCTACTTCCACCGCAGTCATCGCAACCGTCTAACAAACTCACCGCATCCTTTCTTTTCAAAGTCCTCATTTCACTTTAACGCATGATTTCCTCTGAAAAAGAAAAAAATGAACATTTCACGGAAAAGTGGATATCACGAATACTTGGATCACACAAAGAATCGTGTAAAATCGTGTAAAAAACATCGTGTAAAACAAACGTAAGCTCTACTTTATTTCTAAACATCATAACCGATCACCCGGTTTCCATTTCTACTTCCGAGAATACAAAACAATTTTAAGGAAGTAATAGTTCAGGCAAAATTAATGAAAAATAATCAGGATATTTTGAACACTAGAAACAAAACCAAAGCAATGTGAAATATTGTAAAAAATACGACCACATCATCTGGGTCCTTAGTAGACAATGATGTTTTAAAGGATAAAGAAAGAATCAGTAATCCGTGGCAACTCTCTTCAACCAACACTTTTCTAGAATTGCGGCTAAACTCACGAAGGGACCAAAACCACAAAATTAAACATCATTCCCTTCACAAAAAATTTTAGACACGATGTTTATTTCCGAAACTTCTAACGAATTCCTGAGAATAGTCAGTAAACTAAAATATAAATATTCATGTGGTTTAGATGAATTTCCGGATTGTTTATTGAAAACTTATGTACACGCCTTTATATACTCGTTAACTCACATTTTCAATGCTTCTTAATGCAAGAATATTTCCGGATATTTTCAAAACAGCAAAAATTAAGCCACTTTTTTAAAAAGGAAACAAAAAGTAAATTCAATGCTCATTTTCAAAATACATGCAACGCGCTGCAAGAAAAATCACATAATTTAAAAGAATTCTGAATGCGTAACATAACGAACTTAATATAGTGTTTAATTCTGTTGTATTAACATTCCACTTCAGGTTTGACTGAATTTAGTGATTTTGATTATCTAAAATCGTGTTGGGAGTCTGAAAATGCTTCGTTTTTCCTGCGAAAAGTTTCCATTCGCGTGTAGAAAAGCCTCACTAGCAATGCAGAAAAAGCAAATCTGCAGTTCGTTTACCGGTTCAAATACGATTTTTATAACTCGGGAACGAAAACGTCGTATCTGTTTTCAAAAGTTGCTAATATTCCGCTTTATAAAATTTATTTTTACTTCTGTATCTTTAACTTTTATTTATCTTTCAACATTTTATAGTTAAAATGACGGGAAGAGATTCTGGAACTCAAGAAAACGTGCGCAGATGATCTTTTCTCCATGCGCCACATACTTTTTTAAACTGTTTTTTGACTAAATAAATTTAAATCATCTGGCCTATGCTCACGTTATCGCCACCTCCATCACCAAATACTCGCTTAAGCCTTTACCACTCTAGGAACCACAACCACATCCACCGTTAATGAATGATTCTTTGGTGACACTTACATAGTTATTAGTCCCAGGTATATGGTGAATGTATTTATCACGGGAAATGGAGTTCTTTGCCACCTTAATGATGAAATCTGGCATCGGCCTACATATCGGCTTGCGGAGTTTTCACTGAACTGGAACTCCTTCCAGCGCAGCACCGCCCCAGCCGGGACAAGCTCTAAGCTCCCGACCCCTCTCCCGTCAGGTGTAGTGCATGGAAGTGTGTGTGAGTGTTTGTGTGGGAGGAGGGGTGAGGTAGGACAAGGAAAAGGGGAGGAGAGATCGCGCGTGGTTCGTTGGTTAGGGAACTGGTCCGGCACCCGCCTGGCGTTCATCGGAAAAATCACGGGAAACTAACGAGCAGAGCCGACGGCCGCTGGAATTCTCATCCAGACAACGACCGAACAAGCTGACAAGCTAGCATCGAAAATCCTGCCACCGTCGGGACTCGAACCCAGGACTTCCCGGTCAGAGGCACAGCAGTGACACCTGTTGATGCACTGGGGCACATTTTCCTGTGGATTCCATGTGCGCCTGCTAGTTTCTTTGAAACTTTAGCACAAAAAATCTACATTTTTTGTCAATAAACGTCTTGATAAACATTTGATATATTTTCTTTTGCAGCAGAAAATTTACAATAACCTGTCGATGGAGTATTAAAAATACCTCAAAATGCCTTTAGTGTTCAGATACAAAAGTTCAATGATTTGTTTTTAATGTGATTCGGATCCAGCGGTTTAACACCTTGTTCTTTCATCCACTTCATCTGCCTTCAGTTCGAAGTAAAATTCACGTTGCAACAGCCAACCATGCGGCTAAGAGTACTTATGCCAGATTGATATATCAATATTTCATTGTTATTTAATTCCCTTGTTTTTGTGGTCGATTTTCATAGACTTGTTGCTTCAGTCACAATGCAGAATTGCAAAATTCAAGAGGAATAATATATCATGAAAATAGAACAATGAATTTGGAAGCACCTAAAATAATATAAGGTAAAAATAGAAGTTAAATTATTCGTATTAAAAAATGTATATAAATTGTTAACCATGTTCAGTTCATATAGTGCAGATGTGAATTTATACGTGTGGCTACATCATATCCACATTTATAACACATTAAAATTTTCTATCTAAAAAACATCTATAACTAGTGATTAATTACGTATTAGTTACTTAATGCAATATTGTTACAACTACACACTTAATAAAATTATTGAATAGAATAATATATTAGGAATATTTTTATTATTTATTGATTAATAGATGCTGATATATTATCAGAATTTGGATTTTTTGCGACCACTATAACACGTTTCGCGTGGTTTATCGAGGGGTAGCAACTGTTACATTTTCTGGTATACATATCAATGACGTATTCCGGCAAACAGTAACAGGGATAATCTGAAGAGAGAGATGTACTAGGAAGTACACGATAAATGATTTATGTAGACTATTGAAACTCATCTTCATCAACAGTCTTGGTAAAGATCACTAGCCTGAGACAGTTCTCTTGATCTCATATCGTGGAGTAAACCCTTTGCGTTAGAGTTTCAGTGTGTTAATGGTTTAGTGATTGCGCTTATTGACATTTATTGGTGTCACAATACAGTCAGCTGAGTTGGGAATGCATTCGTGCTGAAAACTAATAAACAGCTAAAATCAAGATAATTTTCAATAGTCCTTTATTCGTAAAAGAATCAATACTCTGGCACCCAGAACATCAGATCCAGAGCACAATTTGGGATAGAAATATTGTAGTAATACAGAAACGCAAAGAATTTTTTTAGAATTTTATATATATATATATATATATATATATATATATATATATATATATATACTAGCTGACCCGGCCACGCGTTGCTGTGGCTAAAGTTTTTGTTATATTACATTATAGTAAACAATCTAAGAGGAACAATAAGAGAACATCAGTCACGGAGTCCACTATGCTTTTTCACACAGATGGTATTTGTAAAAAAATATGGTGATCTCCTTATTTGACTTTCTACTACTATAACCCTTTAGTACAATGAAATTATTTACCAATAAAGACGAAAATATTGATGTTGGTATACAAATTCACTGGATTGAGATTTGAAGGGGAAGTACGTTGAACACAATTAATTAAAATGTTCTTACACTTGATATTAAGCAGAAATCAATAGGTACAAAATAAAAATTTATCAGATTTATTATTTCCATTTAATTTGTATAACAAATATAAGTACTATTCAATTATAAATACTTTCAAATTCAATTTAATTTAACACCAATCGGTGCACAATGTTTTTGGTTAACCTGTCTTTAGCTAACACAAATATATTAGACGGTTTCCCAACACGTGAACACGCAACATATAGTTGCCCATGAGAAAAACATGGATTTTCCAAATCTAAACCACAAATGGACATTGTTTGACCTTGAGATTTATTTATAGAAATGGCGAAAGCTAAACGAATTGGAAACTGTAGCCTTTTGAAGGGTATGGTAGAATCTGATGGTATCATCGGAATACGTGGCAGCAGGACCACTTTTCCTTTAAACTTCCCAGCCAAAATGGTTGCTTCAAGAATGTTTCCGGTGATCTTTTTGATGACCAAACGCGTACCGTTACATAATTGAGGTGGATTCAAATTACGGAGGAGAATAATAGTGGAACCAATCTTTAATCGAAGTTTATGTGGTGGCATTCCAGGGATATCTAATGAATTTAAAAATTCAATCGGAAAATTTACACTTTCATTTTCATCAACAACAGTATCGATTGATTTAAAAGACATCATATCGCCTGGTAATAACTGTAGTATCTGGAAGTTAATTTCGTCAACATCAACGTTTTTGGCTGCCAAAATCGCCCGTTGACTAAGCCATTCATGATTCAAATAATTATTCTGTATATCCGGGAAAATACTCTGAATCAATTCATTTTTATCCTGAACAACAGTGCAAAAATTGTCTGGTAGTTTAATGCATTGCGTATTTGGTTGCAGTTCTATTTTACCGTTCCCAATATCTAGTAGTTGTTCGGAAAATATTTGTGCTGATGGATCATTTTGCAATTGTACTCGCATATTTATGGTCAATCGAAGTGTTTCAACACTTCGCCATAAGAATGATTGTTTCAAACATGCATTAATCTCATCCGCGAAAGTAGAGCGAGGTATAACCGGTAAGGTCTGCCGGAAGTCACCAGACAAAAGTAAGATAGCACCACCGAAAAGTTTATTATTGCTGTTTAAATCTTGCATAGTTCTGTTTAATGCTTCAAGTGAATATTTGTGTGCCATTGTGCACTCATCCCAAATTATTATAGAACTCTTCCGCAACACTGCAGCTATTCCACTATTCTTTTTGATGTTACACATTGCATCTGGTTTATTATGAACGTCCAATGGCAGCTTGAATGGTGAATGTGCTGTTCGCCCACCATCCAGTAAAGTAGCCGCAATGCCTGACGATGCTACTGCTAATGCGATTTTTTGTTGCGACCGTATTTTGGCAAGAATCAACGATATTAAAAATGTCTTACCTGTTCCACCGGGTGCATCCAAGAAAAAAAAACGCCTTGTTCAGCAGCAACAGCCAGCGTAATCCGATCATAAATAATTTTTTGTTCTGCTGTCAGTAATGGTTCACTGTTCATGATCATTGTTGCTAAACTTTCATGGTCATATTGATTTTCTCGTTGTAAATCGGTATTGACTAAGTAGGTGGCTGGACGATTAGGTGATGGCATACCATAATGATTAATTGGTAAATTTGAAATAAGAACACATAAATCCTCGATCAAGACCAATGCTTCATTGTACATCTCTGGTGTATAATCTATGTTTTGCCATTGATTTGTTTGTCTAATTCGGTGCAATATGTCTTCTGTCATACAATTTTTATATTTTTCCCACAAAGTTTGTGCTTGCGAGGGATAACATGTCGTCAAAATAATTGCAAACAACTGACGAATGTTATTCGGTGTTGATGTCAACGCAGCATCAGCAAGCGTTAAGTCCCAATGGTTATCGTCTTCTAGCAATGCATGCATCCTGGTATGTATTGAATACTCGACCATTAACTGTTCGTAAAAATTCAAAAGACGTTGGTCCGGGAACATTCACCAATAACAAACGTAAATATAAGTACTCACGTTGCTTTGGATGTACCGTGTAAAGTCTCCCCAATGTCTTAGCTTTGAATATGCCTGTAATGGAAGGATGTGGTTTTCCTTGTTTCCGTGGCAGCACAACGCGTGCAACGCGTGGCCGGGTCAGCTAGCTGATTGTTGTATTCTTAATATATATAAATCTCGTCTCGTGTCACAATTTTTGTCCTCAATGGACTCCTAAACCACTTAACCGATTATAATAAAATTCGCACACCATGTGCAGTTCGATCCAACTTGAAAGATAGGATAGTTTAAATCTCAAATTATAGTCGCAATTTTAATTTATTGCTAATTATTTGTCTGTTATTATTTGACAGTCACAATTATCTACAATTATTACAACAATCAAATTTGTAATAAATTAGCAATAAATTAAAATTGCGACTATAATTTGAGATTTAAACTATCCTATCTTTCAAGTTGGATCGAACTGCACATGGTGTGCGAATTTTATTATAATCGGTTAAGTGGTTTAGGAGTTCTTTGAGGACAAACATTGTGACACGAGATTTATATATATTAAGATATATATATATATATATATATATATATATATATATATATATATATATATATATATAATATTAAAATCTCTATTAAGAAGTGCTGGTGAAAACTTTGCTTTAGTCAATAGTAGCGGCCGGTTTACATCGTCTCCTCCTCTTCAAAGCACGGTCATCTATTCCTAATGTTCTTGATACGTATCTCACCCCTTGTGTACGAGATTGTGAGACGAGTATCCTGGAGGACACCTAGGTATTTGATTGGTTTATTTGAAGCGACCCATTAGGTCGGGTAATTATTTAATTTTAAAGGGAGAGGGACATTTGTTCATTGCAAGGTAGAATGTTGTCTTCGCATTTTGAGTTATAAAAAGGCAGTTATTTGGAAATGACAGACATACCAAATTTATTTACGTAGATAAATTACTGATAATGACGGATGTCCCGTTAATCAGCTGGACGAAAGCTCCATGGCACCTTACTAAGGTTCAGTGATCTGTCACGAATGAATCTAATCTTATCAACAATTTCATGGGACTCCGAATGCGACATTTTTGATATCTAAACATGTTAGATTAACTCAGGGCTGCCCAACTTCTTTCTTTTATGTTAATGAGTTCTTGCTCATCTACTTAATATATTTTAGGTTGACTCACGGGAACGTTTCGCACTCACTGTGAAATCGTGTGAAGTAATTGATAAAACGAGGAGATGCAATTATAGATATCATTGTCTACAACAATTTATTTAAAAATCGATATCCTGTTGTCGACGAATTTGACTGTGACCGAGTGTGAAAATGGAAATGGAGGAATTCATCAACATAAGGAAATAAAATAATTCTTAATAAATGAATAATAAATAGATAATTAATAATTAATAAGTGTACATTATGCACTTTGTAAATAATTGTTCTAAAAATGAAAATATTTTTGAATATTATTGACAAATCTGTAACACTGAGACATCTTTTACAAATGTAATTGAACTTCCAAAAAGTTATAATCTGTAGAATACGACATAAGTGATATAACTCCTGTTATTCATGCCCTCTGACCTGAAATTCTAGTTTTAAGACCTTTGAACGCATCCCGTCTGAATTAATCATAATTGCAATAATGCATAACCAACTGTTGTTTTCCTTTATAATCTAATTAAATTTTACTTTTTCGAATTCTACATACGTATACATTAGTGTACTTTTTTAAAACCAAAATAATAAAAAAATGAATATTGTATAAAAATAAACAGTGCAATCACCACGCACTCTCTGCTCTAAAGGTTTTAAGAAAACATTTGGAGCCGTTTGTAAGAAAATTACGTTATAAAAATACGTCATTTCACATTTATAGTATTATACATATCTGAAAACGTGTAATTTGGAGCAATTTTTACAGAAAAAAGTAAGAGTTTTCGAGAACGTTATAAAACATAATTTGAAGCACACGAAGCACACACTTATAAATGCAATAATCTGAACAAGTTGCAGCTAATGCACATATTTAACGACGTGAGAAACAAGGAAAAAATAAATGTTTGTACTTCTTGGGAAAAAACAAAAGAATAGAGCAATAGCGTTTACGTTATAGAGTACATTTAGCTCTATCCCTACCAAAAGTTTAAAGAAAAAAATTGGAGCCGTTTTCAAGAAATTCTTTTTTTTTTTTTTTTTTATATTGCACATATTACACGCCATATTGCAACTACTAAAAGTTATAAAAAATGTATATGACCTTAGTGAAAGAAATAACTATGGAGAAAAAAAGACTTGAAAAAAAATATATTCAATTTTGTAATTGTAGGAATAAGCTGAGAAAATTTCAAAGTTACGAAAATGCAGAGTTAACAGACATGTGTCACTTTTATAATTTATTGTATGCAACTCTATTCGCACAAGAAATTTAAAGAAAAAAATTTGGTCCAATTTTTAAGAAAATTTTAAAAATGTCCCTTGGCTTTCACTTAAAGAACCCCCCCAATTTTAAAGAACGTTTTCAAAATCGCATCACGTCGAGTGGAGCTAGATCGGCCGGGGAATATCCATTTTGGAAAAAATCGTATGGTTGAGGTGCTAGTGGTGTTCACAGTCACAGGGCGGACAGACATTTTGAATAAAACACATATTATATATATTATAAATATATTATACATATTATATATATTATATATATTTCTATTATTTTATAATTTTTATATCAAAATTTTCCGCAGAATATCTGAGTGTATCTCAATATCTTTTGTTTTTTGTGATATTTAAACTGTTTTCGGAATAAATAGCTTTTAAAATAAATCAATGATATTCTCCAATCTAACGTATTGCATTTTAATTCTAAACACGGTTACCAAACACTAAATTAATTTTTTAATGGAAAAAAGTATTTCCTCTGTTAAAAATGCTATTTTTGTTCAAAATTCGGAAGCAAGTTGTACAAAAACCTTACATCTTACAAAAAAATCAGATATGAAATTAGAAAGCAAAATAGTTTTAGAATCATTTACCATAAAACATCGCTCCACAAGCTATAAAATGCAGCATAGTGTTGTGTTCCAATAGCACTGATCTCAGTTCCGTTAAGTTTGACTCTGTATAATTAGATTGAGTGATTCCGGGCGCGTCAACTAACAGGGTCATCAGTCCCGTAAGTGTAGTGCACGTTTTTGCTCGGGAAGTGGACTTTTCTCGCTGTATTACGACCAGCCATGGGCTAGCGGGTTTTCCCAACCAGGTACCTCCCACCTGCGAGGCACCGTCCCAGCCCGGACAGGCTCTAATCTCTCGACCGGTGTTCCTGCATGTGTGCTTGAGTTAGTGTAAGAGTGTGTAAGGGGAGAGGATACAAGGGAAAAGTAGGAAAGATCGCGCGCGGTCCATGACCCGTTTGGTAGAGTACTGCTCCGGCATTTGCTTGGTACTGACTGCTGAAACCACGGAAAACTGCCGATCAGAGCAGCCGGCCGCTAGAATTCTCCTCCAGACAGCGCCTGAATTCGACTTAGCTGACGTTATCAGTGTTTCGTAGCAGTGTCGAAAACCCTGCAACTGGGACTCGAACGCAGGACCTTCCGATCAGAGGCACTGCAGTGACATCAGTCGATGCCCTCAGCCATCTCTCCCGGTAAGAGAGAGAGTAATTAGTAGATTTTAGAAATTGCTAAAAATGTGAAATCTTACTCAAACGCTGAAACTAATAAAAATTGTACGTTTGGCGGTCGGTGCAGTATATTTGCGAAATCTATGGCAAATGCGAAATTAAGTAAAAAGTGGGAAATGGTCGTGAATCTCCGATATAATTGCTAAATTGCATTTTATGGCTTACTTCGTGCTCGCCCTCTAACCAGGGCTGCCACATCGACAACCACAAACCGATGTTTCAAAACATTGAATTGGACAACGGCCAACAGTGTAGACTTTTCAATCACGATTTAAATGTTACTGAGAGAAGGAATATATTAAAGGAAGCCAACGTTTAAATATGCTCTCAGTTAATTGCCTACTGATTGGGTTACATGTTAATAATAATTATTTACATAAATTGATTTCATTTAACAAAATACTTGACATTTTAAACTAATGTTAAGTTGTTTTAATAAGTATTTACAAACTGCAAGATAATAGTTTTCCTCTCTTTTGTGTTGTGCAAAATCATTCTATAGATTTAAGTTTAGTTCTTTAAACATTTGATGAAGTTCAGAAATAGCTAATATTACTTTCCCTTATTTCCTGATTTTAATGGAAAAATCTAAAAGGTATTAAAACAATTGTTATTTTTAAAGAGAACTCCCTTACTAACAATTTTCTCAACAAATTCTACAAAATGTTAAATCTTAATTTTCGTAATGCTATAAAATATCTACATCCTTGTTTTCAAAATACGATGTTTTAAAATTCAAAATGCTAAATTCTATTATCACTATAGATAACCGAAGTGAATAAACGGTTATCTATAGTGATAACCGTGACGTAGTGATAACGGTTATCTATAGTGATCAAACGCCGAAACAGACCAACGCCGGGTGCTTGCTAGCGATGTGACATTGATGTCGACGTTTACAAAACTTGGAAATTTTTGTAGAAACATCAAGGTTTTAAACAACGATGTATTAATGGCTCTATTCTTTTAACATCGCTGTTTTGTTTCGGAATGAAAAATTACTATGATCACAATACTGTAAATTACTCTCTATGGAAAGCAACCAAAAAAATGAATCGGCAACAACACATCTCGCCTATTAGACAAGAGGGCAGCACATGGGAACGAAGTCCTGAAGAAAAGGCAGACTGACTTGCTGAACACTTTTCAACAGTGTTGAAACCAATAGATAAACGAAGTATTTCGGAAAATGTGGAAATTGAAATTTTACAGGCTCCACTCCAACAGTCGGCACGTATAAATATGTTTAATTTAAGTGAAATAACCATTAAAAAGGAATTCAACCCTACCAAAAGCCCAGGACACGATCTTATAACAGATAAAATATTACAAAAATTACCCAAGGAAGTGTTATCATTCATTTTCAATAATATAATGTGCGAGAGCCACTATCCGAATCTATGGAACTATGCATAGGTGATAGCCATAGAAAAACCTGGAAAGCCGATTACAGAAGCTGCAGACCATACAGACCAATTAGTCTTCTACATGTTTTACCAAAGATCTTTGAAAAACTACTTCGACAACAGCTTAAACCAATAATAAAGAGTACAATACTAGAGTTTCAATATGGATTTTGGGAAGGTCATTCAACAATAGATCAGACACACCGAATAGTTAACAAAATATCTCAAAGTATGGAAGAAAATAAATATTGTTCCACCGCTTTCTTGAACATACAACAAGCATTTGACAGGCTCTGGCACGAACGTCTCTAATTCAAAAGCGAACCGTTACTCCCACACTCTTTCTATCCCTTTTTTTGAATCATACATATACAGTCGATTTTTCCAAATTAAATACCAAGTGTCCCCAAGGAAGTATCCTTGGGCCAAGACTGTATGTAATATATACTTGTGACCTACCAACAACAGAATGCACTATGATGGTCACATTCGCTAACAACACAGCTATCGTAGCTTCCAACGAGGACTCAACTGGAGCATGACGTCACCTGCAAGCGCACCAGGACAAGATAGAAGAATGGACAAACCAATGGAGAGTATAAAAACTGCAAAATCACAACATATTACCTTTTCGCTTTGAAAGGAACAGTGTCTAAACTCGTCAGAACTCTCAGTAAGAAATATTGTGAGATATATTGGGTTACATCTAGATGGTCACTAAACCTGGAAACCCCACACCATAAATAAGAGGAAAGAATCATAAATGAAAGTAAACATATTATCATAGCTACTTAATCGAAGATCTACGCTCTCCCTGTACAACCAAATATTACTGTACAAAGCAATAATCAAGGTAACATGGACTTACGGCATAGAACTACGAAGTATAGTCAACAAGTCAAACTTGGAGATCCCCAAGAAGATGCGAAACAAAAACATTGAGATATTTAGGCAACGCAAAGTGGTTCGTAACCAACAATAATTTGTACAAAGATTTGAACATCTCAACTATGGCAGAGACTATCAGCGAGCGAAGTATGAGGCATCAGACGAGACTCAGCTACCATATGAACATACTTTCAGTGAATATGTTGGACAATAGTGTACAGACTGAAGCGAGAACATATATTAGATTTATCATTTAGGTTTACTTAATAGTTGACATGTATATTGTATAACATTTACTAATTGTTCCAAATGCACAATTTGTAAATTGGCTGTATTGGGGAAAAATGCGCTGTGAATATAGGGTGTGTCCATTCTTCTCGTACAACGAATTGATAAATATGAACACTGCCAAATTAAATTTTATTGCACACGAATTTAATGTAAGAGGTCGCTAAATATGCTTTGAAACGTCGATGTTCAATAACATCCATGGTTTTTAATCGATGTATTATTAACATCGACGTTTTTATTTTGAACACTGTAGTTTGCTAATATCGATGTTTTGTTATCAATAGACCGGAGATTTATTTGTGAAAACCTATTCTTGTCTGGATAGCTTGTATTAATTAAATTAAGTTTTATTTATACATTTTACGTTTATTTGAACTGAAACCCGTCAATTTTATAGCGCCCAAAAGAGTCTATTTCAACATTAATGCCTATTTTACTGTTAAAAATCTAAAATGGGACTAAATTGCCTAATTTCTGTCTGTGGCTTCTTTTAACTTTTTTTCTGTGTCGGCCCAACTGACAAGGATGACATTAGTAATTGCAAGTTACTTTTAAAAATGTTAATTGCATGTGTCCCCTTGCCCCATTTTGTTCCCTGTAAGATAGCGAGAAATGAATATACATTTCTATGATCTTGCGATAAAAGTCTGCATGCCACTACTTCCTGACTTCGCGGAAAAGCCTTCCTCTGCTTCTAAGAAAAAGCGATTGAATTTCTGCGGAAGAAAAGTGTTCTTGACCTACAAGAGACTTCCATTTTCTCTTGAAAACGTGGAGAAAGTATCAGCAATTTATTTTGAGGCAAAATACGGTACGAATAATTCTAACTAGAGGACGTACAATTAAACTTGTTCATAAATAAAATTATCGCAAAATATCAATACTGATTCTACATAATATAGATTTATGTTTTCATCTTCGAGAAATATATATAATAAATGTTTGTTTTTTTTTGTTATAAGTTTTCTGTTTTATGGGCGCCCATTCTACCATTTCAACGCATAACTAAGATGCGGAAGAACCTATTTTAGGCACCTAAAACTCATTTTATATCCTAAAAGCTCGCGGTCTAGTTGTCGACGTCGCTTGACTAGCGCTTGGCGGCGCCGGCGCCGGGCCGGGCGGGGCGGGGCGGGGTATGGCGGGGCGGGGCGGAGCGAGGCGGGGAGTGGCCGAGTCGCCTAACGAGCTCAAACGGCGGGGCCAATTGTTGCGCGCGCGGCCAATCGAACCGGATGGCGTCACCGCACGCGAATCTCGGCCGCGGCGCCCGCACCACCGCCCGCGCCCAAACAGCTCCGACCCACATGTAGCTCACACGCGTTCTGCGGGCCGGCTCAGGTGGCCACTGCACAGCTTCCGGCGAAGGGCATCGACAAAGTTCCCTGAATTGGCTTGCAAAGTAGCGACTCGACAGTTCACATTCCTGTGGTATTGAGATGGGTATATTCGCACTCGGGCAAGATTGATCTAGACATGTCTCAGTGCGAACTGGTATCACTACAGACCGGGGTTTTTATCTTCTTCTTCTACTACTTCTTTGTAGGCCATAGGCTTGCTTGTTGTCGTAGATATCGCCAGTATGTACGATGGCTTGTATTGCTCAAGGTGAATATGACCTTGCTTATACGCAGCTTGGTCTAGCCACTAAACCACTGTCCTGCATAATAATAAATGAACTTTTTACTACTGGCGGGAAAGTTGTATGGGGCATAGTGTGCTTCAACCCGTGCTCTCCAAATGATTAGAGTACTGAATTAGAGTACTTTAATATTTCATAAATGATTTTACACATTTTTTACATGTTCTTACTGTTTATCAACATATTTTGACGTTTTACACCAAAAAATTTCCGGTCTCTAGGTATTACTGCCGTGTGACGTGTAGGCGTAATGTCGCAATTCAAATAGCTTGCGAATATCAAGTCCATGTGCAAACTGGGAAAATCGGATTCAGAGACCCTATCGGCCTTGCTACACCGTGATGTGGACAGTCCGTTTCTGAAAATTTCTAAAGACGCGAAGTTCGAAGAATGCGACGGGCCAAATGGCAAGGAAAGCGGCGTCTGCATCACGATAATGCGCCAACCCACTGCTTGCTTCTAGTGCAGAAATTCCACGCCGAGAACGTTCCTGTCTTCACTCAACCACAGCACTTTTCAGATCTCGTCTCAGAGGCTATTGGCTGTTTCCTACTCTGAAAACGCGCTCTCAAAGGGAGACGTTTTGCAACCGTAGAGAACATGAAATCGAATGCGACAACTTAGATCCCACATGTGCCTAAAGAAGCCTTCTACCGCTGCTTCCAACAGTGGCAGAAGCAATGGAGCAAGTGCATGGGTGCGGAAGGGTCCTACGTCCATCATTGCCATAGGTGATAACATTAACGTGCTGAACCACCATTCCGGAAACTTTTTGAACGCCCTTCGTATGCTCTAGAATTACTGTAATGTAGCACAATTTATATTAAACTTACTACATATATTATTTATAATTTGAAAAAATACTTTTAGGATACTTCTAGCAGACCTATAGGGACTGGTCAGAATAAGGTGTCAAAATGTTTTGGCAACTAGCAATACATCTGATACGGCAGTAAGGTAGAGCGGGACTAGAGGTATATCTAATAGATTATTATGATAAATGTACTCCTCGAATGCACTGTTATAAGGTAGTCAAGGTATACCGAAAACCTTCCCGTGAATACGTCGAAGTAACAGATAACGAAGTGAACCAACACTCACATTGAGGAATTGAGAGAGCAGTTAGTTGCAAACGCAACATCGTGTAAAGTAGCTGGCTCTTCTCTCTTACTTCTGAAGAGCGCCTCGACCGACTTCTCCAGTTCGCTGAATCCGTTCCTTTCGCCGTCAAGAAGAAAATTAAGACAAGTTTGCAAAAGAAATGAATAGAAAACCTCAAGCGGAAGTTGACGGGGTTCATCTGGCTGTTCGCATCTCCCTTCATTTCCTGTTTCTATGTAGTAGACATGTTTTAGTTTTCGACAAGTTGTTTTTTACATTAGTGGATTCTGTAATTGTTTGACATCGATAATAAGGAACTTTTAAACTGATTTATTATATTCTAGTATAAAAATACTCGAGTGGTAAAGTGGCATTTTATTTTGGGAGTAGGAAATGTGACATGGGGCTGATAAGCTAAGCGGCGGAATTCTACGAGCAAAATAAAATAACATTTACCACGTGTTTTGAATACTATTTGTAGAGAGCCTTAGTGACATTTTATTTTAATTCAAGCGCACAAATCACCACGAGGACTATAAGGAGATATCTGTGCTGGTGGGGATATGTGTGAAAAGCGTCGGGAGCTAACAGGCAAATCGTGAACTTCATCAGCGCTCAACGCCCGCCAGGGGCTTGGAGACGTGTTGTGTCAACTGAAGACGCAACAAATGAAAAAAACAACAACATGCGATCAATGGAGAGAACTTCCTAAGGCATGCCCGGCCAATAACGAACGTATACAAAGTAATGCCATCTACAATTATATGCGCACACAAGTGTAGATGGCGTTAGACAAGTATATGAGTATGTACGACATAACTGATCGAAAAGTGAAGCAGATATGTTTCTAAATTCACCGCATGTTTATCAATGAAGATAAGTTTGGCCAATTTGTTGCCGACGTTTTTCGTACACCCCCACTATGTCTGCAACACCGGAGTTCAGTTTCCTTCTTACGTCTTTACACACAGTACTATGTTACAATACGTTCAGTAGCCGCTCATGCGATCACAAGGAAGTATTTTTTATTTGTTGAGTTAACATTTTTATTTGAACATTTGAGCATCGTCTCACGTTTAGCACTAATACTAAAAATTGAACTATAATCACGCGCTGCACACACTACATGAAGCCGCTTTTATAAGGAAGTGTCTAAAAATGAATTTTCGAAATTTCAAAACTATCTGAGAGAGCTATTTGACAATGAATGTAAAAGTATTAATCATGACAATATTTCTTCATATTAAATTCTTTTATTTTTTCCATTTATACTTAATTTAAAATATTCAAAACATAATTATAATATAATCACCAATTTTAAATTTAATCATACAATATTCTTTCTTTAGAACTATTATACAAATGAAATATGTTATTTTAGATTCTTTTGTAAAGGAAGAATGAGTGTCTGAGAACTTTCCATAAACGATGCATTGAACATGGCACCATACGTTTCCAGAATTCATTAAACTTATGTCATTCTCACGTAGAAAATTATTACATGGCCCAGAACAAAGAGTAACGAGTGAAAGGAGGAAAGATGGTCCCACCATCTTTCTTCCTTGAATACCTCCTCTTCCGCAGTTCCGCCGAAACTCTGTCCCGTAGGTTCGCTTGGGAACGAACGTGGCTTAAAGATGAAGGTAAACGACAGTCAAGGGAATGAGACAAATAGAACATGATTTTCGAAAAAAGTAGTCTAAAACAGTAAAAAGTCATATGATTCTGGAGAATTTATGCCGGAGTAGATAATAAAAATTATAAAATTTTGCAAGTAGCTAAGAACGTCCATAAGTGATTGCCTTTGTCTAAATTAGTTTTTTAGAGAAATGTTAACCTTCAGGTCTATTATTTGAACATAGATATTTCCTCTGGCGTGAGCTATTTCTTCATTGTGGAAATGAGTAACATGTAATAAAATTGCGGTTGAAGTACAGTTTCACCCTTTTGTAATTAAATTCAAAATAATAGTGAAATTATCGTTGCGTTTCTTTCATGTTAAGTAAAAATGTATTTCTTGATAGATGTAAGTGTTCAAAAGTGTAAAAATGAACTTTACTAATGACTTTATTAATTGTCCACAGTCTTTAACGTAGAATTCACGATGACCGATTCTAAATCAGTCACCACGGTTATAAATTAATTTCTTACAGAAACATGAAATAATAATTTTCAGATCTAAAACGCCAACTAGTCGATAGTTGTAAGACGAAGATATAACTCTTAAACACTTTCAAAACATTAGTTAATATTTGCTTGATTTCGGGAGAAAATGAAGGATTCGCAGAATGGAAGAAATAGAAAAAAGGAATTTGATTTGATGATGTAAATATGAAAATAAAATACAAAACATAAGAGTGAAGGTTTGCTTATATAGAGCGGGAATGCATGAGGAAAGAAGGAATATGTCAAAAATGCCGGCCAACTTGGAAGAAAAAAGCCGGAGTCCATAAAAAATGAACAAATATTGAAAGTTTGATATTCGGCTAAATCCATTCCAAAAGAAATGTTGCGAGTCAAGAGGGTTCCAGCAAGTCAAAACCGTTTTGATCAGACCTTTTTTTAAAGTCAATTACTCTTTCTAAATAATTGAAATATTCATGATTGTAGCATAGATTGAAATCGAAAATTAGGAAAATTTTGAAAGTTTAAGAATGCTAATTTTGTCCAAGTCTGATCGGCTTAATAACAATTCGGACGGTATTTGCAGGTTTAATACTAAATGATTCAGTTCAGAGAAAATCAGAATGTTCGTAATAATTTCTTGAAATATCGTTAGAAGGACCTCCGAGAATTTGACATGTAGTGCTGCAAATCTTGTTCAATCATTTTCATAATTAAGCTGAAATGTTATCCCATTATAATCTTTTTCATACTATCCATAACTTTTACATAGTACTGTAATTATTTGGGGACAATAAAATACTGATATTTCTACTACCTCATTTAACACTCTCATCAAGAATGGAAGCTATTGAAATGTTTATGTAATAAGTAAAACGCCTGAAAGTGGATGTCATCACAAAAAGCAGCACACAAACAGATCACAAACAGATCACAAATAGGTCGTCAAAGTTGAAAAATAGTATTTTTGTTGTTTTATGACTTCTATTTTTACAGTTCTATGCCGAACTTAGTAAAGGCATTGTTAATGTTATTATCCTAATCATTAATACAATTTAAATATAGCTGATCGACAATATAGAAAGAAGATCTGTTTCACAAAACACATCAGCACCTCTCATCTTTTGACTGCAGAAAACATGGCGGCCTCGAGTTCTTCGAGCGTCCACCGGAGCGTTGAAACTTTAGAGTCAGCCACTCTATGTCGTATATTATATTGTGAGGTTTTCGTAAGTATGCCCCTCAAGCTCTACTTCACGAAGGTATTATGTTACTGTATTATGAATCTTTTTCCCGTTGAGCCGTTGGATGTCGCATGATCGCGACCGTATAATGTTAGCAGTGCCGGATACGGTCGCGATCTTCCAACATCTAGCGGCACAACTGAGAAAGTCGCGAAATACAATGGCATAATGCCACCGTGAAGTGGGGCCTTGAGTGGCAGAGTTATAAAAACCGCACTATAACTCGTCGGATTTAGCCTAGTTGCTGCGATGTTGCCAGCACTGGGAGCGGCAGGTAGCGCTCTACAACAGGAGGCGCGGAGAGCGAGCGAGCGCGTTTCATTTCGAAGGCGCCGGGCCGCGCTTGGCGGCACGCGGAGTGGGGTCGAGTGGCGGTGGGGGGCGTTGGGGACGGGGGGGAGCCAAATATTTGCGCAGGGCGCGCGGTCGCGGCGCCGCGGGCCCGGGGCGGCAGATTGGCAATAACGTCGCAAGACCTGCTCAAACAGCGCCATTACGCCGCCTATGAAAATGAGCTGCGAAGCCCGCACCCGCCATCTTTTTTTTTTTTTTTTTCTTTCTCGCTGCGCCGCGACGCGCTGCGTGTGGGAGATCGATCGTCGCGACGAAGCCTCGCGGCTCCTGACGGTCTGGTCAGGGATTTCGAACCAAGAAGGGCCACAAGCAAAGGTCTTGCCACTAGCTGAAGAGCACCAACTGATGTCACTACACGGCCTGTTACCGGCACATCCTACAGTTGGAGTTCCAATGGTGACAATGTTTTTACTCTCGCTTGTCACTAGGCGTCCCGCTAGTGGGGGATACCTGATTAGGGAAAACGCCGATCTCACCATCTAGCGGGGGAAGATCGCCGCCATCTCCGGAGCAAAAACATGCATTAAACTTACGGGACTAAAAACCTTAGTTGTTGACGCGCCGAGATCATCAATTAAACCCAAGGCGGTGAGGGTATTTCTTTCCCGCTAGAAAACGAGCTCCGGCTGCGGGTTCTCCCTCCAGGTATCTTTGAAGGCGAAGCACCGACCTCGGAGAGACAAACCAACCTCGCGAGTAGTCTTTTGACGAGTGTTGCAAATCTGGACAAAGCAAGATCATCCTCGGTCAGAGGCCCGTTTGTGAAGTACTGGATACACATTCGCCTGGGGTTGATAGAAAAAAATTGTGAAAAACTTCCCAAAACGTGCATCTGGAGGCTACAATTTTGAATTACTTCCAGCTGTGTAGCGAGTAACGAAAATCCGCCGCTGATAAGATTTGATTCCGTGTCAAGCAGGATCGGCGGAAGATGTTGGTGCGATTGATAGTACGCACGCGAAAATATTCCAGGTGGGTCAACTACCACCGAGAGTTTTGACCAAAATTGGAAAAATAATTCAAATTTAACCTGGTGGGGAAAATATTTCTGAAATCCACCGAAAACATTCAATATTCAAACTTATTTTGCGTTGCGTCTTGACAAGAGAGCAACAAGAATATATACTTCAGCATCCTCAAAAGAAGAGGGAGAAATCCGACGAATTTGCGTGAGATCATAGATTTTACACGCGGAAATATATGGATCTCGTTCCAGAGTATTTGCGCTCTTTTCGTCTGCTTACGGCCATTTCAGGCTCATCGTGCTCGAACGAGAGATTTTCTGTGCTACGTCAGGTAAAAAATTACTTACGTTTTAACGATGCTGCAAAATTGAATCAATCATATAGCGATCTTGCACTCGTACCCAGAGTTAGTTGAAGGTCGATCTCAAGAAACTGATGAATTCATTCCTACGCACAGTGACATTTCAAGCGTTGATCGATTCCAACTACAAAATGTTCAATAAACTACATATTTTATAGCGTTAACATTTTTTTTCTTGCAAAACTATTAATACAATAAAGAATTACGTGACCCCCACTCATGATACTCGCCTAAAATTTATACGTTTCGCCGGTCCTTATGTAGGGCAATGCAATGGCAACATTTATCGTCCTGAATCGTCTTGACCAGAGAAGAAAATCTAAAATACGAGAGAATTTATATGAATCATCTACTAATAAGACGCATGGTGGGGAAAATGTGACCGCGCCTCTGCGGGCTTAAGTCACGCTGGGCCAGCGCCGTTGCCCGGAGTACCAATGTCGTCAGCAGGGAGTGTAGGTAAGCTCTACATAAGGGACGTGTACACAGTCGATCAAATCAGTGCCAAAGTCGACAAATATTCGGTAATATGAACAGTACTTAAAAAAGACTTCAAGACTAAAAAGACTTCAAGACTAAAAAGACTTCAAGACTAAAAAGACTTCAAGACTAAAAAGACTTCAAGACTAAAAAGACTTCAAGACTAAAAAGACTTCAAGACTAAAAAGACTTCAAGACTAAAAAGACTTCAAGACTAAAAAGACTTCAAGACTAAAAAGACTTCAAGACTAAAAAGACTTCAAGACTAAAAAGACTTCAAGACTAAAAAGACTTCAAGACTAAAAAGACTTCAAGACTAAAAAGACTTCAAGACTAAAAAGACTTCAAGACTAAAAAGACTTCAAGACTAAAAAGACTTCAAGACTAAAAAGACTTCAAGACTAAAAAGACTTCAAGACTAAAAAGACTTCAAGACTAAAAAGACTTCAAGACTAAAAAGACTTCAAGACTAAAAAGACTTCAAGACTAAAAAGACTTCAAGACTAAAAAGACTTCAAGACTAAAAAGACTTCAAGACTAAAAAGACTTCAAGACTAAAAAGACTTCAAGCCTAAAAAGACTAAGAGACTAACAGACTAACAAGACTAACAAGACTAACAAGACTAACAAGACTAACAAGACTAACAGACTAACAAGACTAACAGACTAACAAGACTTAAAGACTTAAAAAAGACTTAAAAAAGACTTAAAGACTTGAAAGACTTAAAGACTTGAAAGACTTAAAGACTTGAAAGACTTAAAGACTTGAAAGACTTAAAGACTTAAAGACTTAAAAAAGACTAAAAGACTTAAAAAAGACTAAAAGACTTAAAAAAGACTTAAAGACTAACAAAAGACTTAAAGACTTACAAAAGACTTAAAGACTTACAAAAGACTTAAAGACTTACAAAAGACTTAAAGACTTACAAAAGACTTAAAGACTTACAAAAGACTTAAAGACTTACAAAAGACTTAAAGACTTACAAAAGACTTAAAGACTTACAAAAGACTTAAAGACTTACAAAAGACTTAAAGACTTACAAAAGACTTAAAGACTTACAAAAGACTTAAAGACTTACAAAAGACTTAAAGACTTACAAAAGACTTAAAGACTTACAAAAGACTTAAAGACTTACAAAAGACTTAAAGACTTACAAAAGACTTAAAGACTTACAAAAGACTTAAAGACTTACAAAAGACTTAAAGACTTACAAAAGACTTAAAGACTTACAAAAGACTTAAAGACTTACAAAAGACTTAAAGACTTACAAAAGACTTAAAGACTTACAAAAGACATAAAGACTTACAAAAGACATAAAGACTTACAAAAGACTTAAAGACTTACAAAAGACTTAAAGACTTACAAAAGACTTAAAGACTTACAAAAGACTTAAAGACTTACAAAAGACTTAAAGACTTACAAAAGACTTAAAGACTTACAAAAGACTTAAAGACTTACAAAAGACTTAGACTTACAAAAGACTTAAAGACTTGAAAAACACTTAAAGACTTGAAAAAGACTTAAAGACTTGAAAAAGACTTAAAGACTTGAAAAAGACTTAAAGACTTGAAAAAGACTTAAAGACTTGAAAAAGACTTAAAGACTTGAAAAAGACTTAAAGACTTCAAAAAGACAAATACTTTAAAACATACTTAAAGACTTCAAAAAGACAAAGACTTTAAAACAGACTTAAAGACTTTAAAACATACTTAAAGACTTTAAAAAAGACTTAAAGACTTTAAAAAAGACTCAATGACTTTAAAAAACACTTAAAGACTTTAAAAAAGACTTAAAGACTTTAAAAAAGACTCAATGACTTTAAAAAAGACTTAAAGACTTTAAAAAAGACTTAAATACTTTAAAAAAGACTTAAAGACTTTAAAAAAAGACTTAAAGACTTTAAAAAAGACTTAAAGATTTAAAAAAGACTTAGACTTTAAAAAAGACTTAAAGATTTAAAAAAAGACTTAAAACAGACTTAAAGGCTAAAAAGACGTAGACTAAAAAGACTTAAAGATTGTAAGTCTTTTTTGTCTGTCTTTAGACTTATAAACAAGGACTTTAAAAGAGACATAAAGACTTAAAAAGGCTGAACGACTTAAAAAGGCTGAACGACTTAAAAAGGCTCACAGACTTAAAAGGCTTAAAGACTTAAAAAGGCTTAAAGACTAAAAATACTTATAGACTTAAAAAATATTTAAATACCATGACTTTAAAAAACAGATAAAAAGGCTTGAAAGTCACTAAGTCTTTTTTAATTCTTAGTCTTAAAAAATACTTAAAAATACTTAGACTAAAAAAGACAGACTTAAAGATTTAAGGACTTAAAACTTAAGGAGCTAAAGCCTTAAGAACTTTAAGACTTAGAATGCTTAGAAGACTTAGAAAACTTAGAAGACTTAAAGGACTTAAAAGAATTATAAGATTCCGGAGCAAATGTTCACGAATATTAAGGATCATATCAGCGACGTACAGATATTTATCTTCAGGAGATTGGAGCCTATCGTAGTGTTTAAACAACAGCACTCTCATAAAATGATTTGATTTATGGACTCTAATTATGTTATATAATATAAACAATAAATTACTCTTTTTACCTCCTTAATCCGTCAATAGGAACCACCATTGTATATGTCGACACGAAAATATTAATCAATTACTTTTGAGGACAATTAACTCGAAAATTTTAATGTGGAACGCACGAGAACCACGTGCGATCTAAGAAAGTGGTATTCAAAGTATGGAGATAAATTATTCCCGAGAGCCGGTGAAATTTTAAGAAGTTCATGTATCTCAGGGTTTTGGATGATTTCAAGAAAAGCGTACTCACAAATCTTGCCATTTGAATACAGCAGGTGATTTGATGCACATGTGTCCCATTTCGTCAATTCCTATTAAAGCATTCTTGAAATCTTCATCTGAACCTTGCATTCTAGATTCACTTCTCGAACAGTGTTATACCGTCATATACTATTCATTCCGTTACTACTGATTTACGAATCCATTTCTTAACCTATTATATGCATTGATGCTAGAGTTATAGGTTGGACACACTTATTTAGCACAGGTTGAACCTCGTACAGTAATTTGCGATATTGACGAATGAGTTCTGAGGTATTTCAACCAAAAGACAATTAAAACATTTTTTTAAGATGATCAATTTACAAAACTTCAATATTTACTATTCTATGATAAGTTTTGAAACCTTTGACTTGTGCACGGATAGAACTGCGTTTAGGCCCACTGTGATCGTCATCGCGAAGTTCGAGCAGGACGAGGGTGTTTTTGGGAGCATCAACGCCTGGTACCTCATCTCTATTTGCATCCATCGACTGGCTTCAGGGGAAACAATTTACTTAGCCCTTCTTGCCTACGCTCTCTGCTGCTCCCGCTCCGTGGCCGCCAACGCGCGCGTTTTCCGCGTAGCCCTCACATGGAGAACTTCGCAGCAATTTGATGCTAAGGCGACGAGCGAAAATGAGTAGTGGAAAGTGAGGAGAGAATGTGATTGAGCGCATGTCATTTTTATTCACGGCAACAAATGCGTGAATCTCTTCATCGCAACTATTTCAACTATTGTTCCATCAGGAAAGATTATTCAAGTTATCAAACGCAATTTTTAACAGAAACGTATTTATCGCGTATTACATGGGGATCTCCTTCGATATCTTTGACTGCTCACAACGCTACTTCCTATCATCTCTCGTTGTTTCTTCTTGCAATAATCGGCATAGTTTGAGCTGTAAAATCCTTATTTTTTCGCTGTGATGACAGGGTCATCTCAATACACTCGTCCACTGTCTATCGACATCGCCAATTCAAATTTTGCGACCCCCATCCAGCATCAATCGGCGCCTGTGCCACACCTCCCAGCGCCCACCGCACCTTCGCTCCGCGCCTCGGCCTCGAGGTCTGGGGCTCTCGAGCGGAGCCCGCAGGCTCGGCATCCCAAAACAGAATTCATTTGGAAAGTTGGGGGCGGCGAGGGGCGCGGGCGAACTCTTAAGAGGCCGCGGGTTCCTTCGCCCCTCGAGTGCTCGAGTGCAGAGAGAGACTTGACGCGGAGCGGCGCGGAGGCGCGGCTGAGAAGGGGCGGGGCGGGGCGGGGCAGATAAGACATGGTGGTGCGTCGGGAGGGAATGGGCTGGGGCGGGGCGTGGCGGGAAAGGAGACGGGAGGGGGCGAGGTGAGTAGGGTCGGGACAGAGCCGAGGAGTGGATCGGGAGTGGCGGGGTGTAGTGAGGCGGGATGAGGAAGGATGCGGCGGGACGGGGTAGGAGAGATTAGAGGAGAGGCTGAGGGCGAGGGGATCGCAGTGGGCGAGGCGGGCCTGACACGAAGCGGGTCGGTTGGTTGGTTGGTTGTCAGTGGTCCAGGCTCGACAACTAACGAGGTTGTTAGTCCCGAAAGCGTAGTGCGTGTTTTGCCCTCAGATTTCCTGTGCAGACCTACCGTCGGCTATCGGGGTTTTCCTCACCCAGGTATCTCCCACCAGCAGAGCGCCGCCGCAGCCTGGACCAGCTCTAAGCCCTGGACCGGTCTCCTGTCATGTGTGGTAGTGCGGCGGAGAGGTGGGGGTTGGAGAGGAGCGGGTCGGCCAGAGCAAGGCGGGAGCATCGGCTGGGGCGGGGTGTTGAGGAGTAAGAGCGGGAGGGGGTCGGATCAGGGCAGAGCAGGGAAGTGAGTGGGAGGCGATCGCCCGTGGCGAGGCAGGCCTGAGGCACAGCCGGGGCATGGCGGGGTCGGAGGGGGTTGGGCGGGGAGCGGTGCGCCGGGAAGGGGTAGGGGTCAGCGCCAAGCGGCTCAGCGCAGAGCAGAGTAATGCGGTGCAAGGCAATGCGGGACGGGGCGGAGCGGGGCGGAGCGGGGCAGAGAAAGGTGGGAGCGGAGTGGTGGGTGGCAATGATCGTGGCGTGCCATGGGTAGAGCGGGTCGGGTTGAAAGGGGTGCAGCGGGGAGCGGGAGGCAAAGCAGTGGGGCATGACGGAGACGGGAGAGGATAGGCTGGGTCAAGTGGGGGTCGGGCCGGAGCCGGCGAGAATGAGGGTCGGGAGTAGGGCAGGAGAGAGGTGAGGGCGAGAAAGGGCGGAGTAGCGCGAGGCAGACGTGAGGCAGGGCTGGATGTTGAGGGTCAGGATAAGGGGCGGGGTTCGAGCGAGACCCGAAATCCGGTGCTCTCCTACTCGAGGTCCAGGAGAGCTGCGGCCCCATGGCCTGCCTTGCGGTTTGCGCGGCTCCAGGGAGTCTTGTGATCGACTTTAAGAATACGTAATCTGTACAGGGACCGTCATATTGTAGGTGCGCAAGAAAATTATCACATTTAATTGTGAATTTACAAAAATGTTTTATCAAGGGCTGAGCCGTCTCTTTCGCGGTCTCAATCAAAATGTTTTGCTGTATCTACTGGTTGATTTGCGAACTACTTATATCTCCTATTTCGTAACCATATTTCTTCATTAAATAAAAAAATACGCTTCTTGAGTGCCAATTGATTAGTTTTATCGGGAGGAGTCCAATGAGCTTTTCGTCACTTTGTATGTGCCGTGACACACTCAAATGCTTTTACAGTTGCTAAAACACCAAACACGTAAAACACCAGAATTGTTTTAGAATCTTGTGTCTGCGTAGGCAAAAGATCAGATTCTCACATACAGACAAACACACGTTGAAAGATGTCTTATTTGTTTCAGCTGGTGAATCACAAGTAGTCTAACCGTGATTGACAGGTAGGATGCGGGTCACTCGATTACTAAATAAGGATGCCATCAGACACTTTAGAAAATTCAATCCATTGAACCTAATCATCACCATTCATTGGAGTCCGTCTCACAATTGCGTTTGAATATTTATATCACGATGACTCGTATTGCTCAATTCCTTACCACAAATAAAAACTTTATTATTATTATTATTATTATTATTATTATTATTATTATTATTATTATTATTATTATTATCATCATCATCATCATCGTTATTGTTGTTGTTGCAGGCGCCTTCCTCATCCCGTACTGCGTGATGCTCATCTTCGGGGGTCTGCCGCTGTTCTACATGGAGCTGGCGCTGGGGCAGTTCCACCGCTGCGGCTGCCTCACTATCTGGCGACGCATCTGCCCCGCGCTCAAAGGTCAGTGTTGTCACCCACGGCGATGGCACTATTCTGGGTTGAGGGAATGTTTATTAACAAAGCAAGTCATCTTTTTACAATGCGACATTCGACAATTATCAAACAACCCCGTCAGGCCGGGTTTGATAACCAATCGAGTATTGTAATAAGACGTTACGATGCACTTATCGTACGACGTTTTATCCACTTTGCACAAATTGTAATGGATTATAATTTCTGTTAAAATTTGACAGTTAATTCTATGAAACTTAAAGACCGATGTTGATAGTTGTTAATAATAGTAAGTCATGTATTATTAGTTGACATTGTGTTGTAATAATTATTACTTATCACAGAACTGATCTCTGTTTCGAAACATTTGACTCGAGATAGGAATGTGGATAAATTGTGGAAGTGTCATTCAGAGAAACGAGCACGTATTCATGTTCAGGAACACCCAAGATTTTTTGTCAATGGCACCTTTCATAGTGTGAATCACAAGCAAGAAAATTTATTAATTTAGTGTATGAAGAAACGCATGAGTAAAAAGCATTCGAAAGACTATCTCCAATACTCTCTTGTGAGATATCAAAACTCAAAAAAGAGTGTCTCATAAATTCTCTTCTTGAACTAATGGAAATAACAAGCTTATAACAGCATCAATAAAAACATTTTCTCGCAGTTGTTTGAACGCACCTTCATTTGTAATTTTGAATCGAGGAAACTGGGTCTTGTAATACTGAACGTTCCTGGCGTCACGTAACCTTTAAAAGATACGCTGAACCTTCTAAAAGGGACTGGCTATAAATATCTCCCGTCTCACACTCTCATAATTAATTTTAGTCATTTATGATTCTGTAAACTTTCGTCTTTTGTAATACAATCTCGCATCGTAAGCGTAGTGATTCAAAGAGCTAGAATTCAATTCAAATTCTATATTTGAATGGCAGGATCAAATCATTCACCGAGCTATTCGTATACGTTAACTCAAAGAGTCTGAAGGTAAAGCAGAAAACACGAACACAGCAATTCGTTATTCATCGCTGAGTATGAATTGAAAGCAATAAGCAGTATTTTTGCAACGTTGCATCATCGGAAGAGTAGGTGTCCCTCAAAACGACCTACCCAAAATACAACGGCCATCTGCCAACGAGTGAATCGCGGGCAACAAAAAAGAATTTGACAGCTGCTGAGATACGTGTTTCACACCGCGAGCGCGTCGCTGCAGCGGCGAGGGACATAAATCCGGCGGCGGCATCCGCCCACCTGTCACTGCAACAGAGTCCGCCCGGGGAGAGAGAGAGTGGCAAGCGCCCGCTGAAACGTGGGCGCGCGTGGCAAGTGGAGGCGCCAGGTGAACAAGACGCGGCCGGAACGCGAAAGCGGGTCGGAGCGGAAAGCGTAGGGTTGGGGAGGCAACAGACGTCGGAGACGCGAGAAGTGATAAAAAGAGATTACATACGATAACTGCAAAGTGCGTACGCGCTGCAAAGTGCGTACGCGCTGCAAAGTGCGTACGCGCTGCAAAGTGCGTACGCGCTGCAAAGTGCGTACGCGCTGCAAAGTGCGTACGCGCTGCAAAGTGCGTACGCGTTGCAAAGTGCATACGCGCTGCAAAGTGCGTAGGCGCTGCAAAGTGCGTACGCGCTGCAAAGTGGGTACGCGCTGCAAAGTTCATTCACACTAAAATGTACTTTAAGGAAATGAAATAGACATACGTAATATGAAACTGAGTTTGCAACGTTGTTTTTTAAAAAATGGCAGTGAAATGTTATAAGGCTTTGAATTACACACGTGGCGATGACGTAGGTGGGTAGACGGGAGAAAATGCATGCAAATCACGGGGAGATGAGGGAGTCGTTAAATGTTTATTGGAAAGGGAGAAATTGGGCAGAGATGTAGAGGGCGGACCGTTAAGAGATAGAAAGGTAAAAGGCGGCAGGTAAACTACGGTGAGAAAACGGAAGGGATAAAAACGAGAAGTTAGGAGAAATGAAGTGCAGAAGTAAAGAAAGCAGTGAAGATGTAAGGGGCGTGAAATGACAGGCACGGAAAGACACTGACCGAATAGTCAAGGGATGGGGCAAAATGTGGTAAGGAGAAACTAAGAGCGAGGATGCAAGTGTGGGTACGTAAGACAGGTGAAGCAAGCGGCATATAAGTAAAGGAAAGAAGGAGAAGTAAAGACGAGATTGATAGGACAAGGAGATAGAAACAGAATATTAAGAGGCAGAGGCAAGATGAGTAGGGGTAAAATTGATTGATTAGGGCTTCCAGGCGTCAATTATTATCATTAGTTCCGTAAGTGGAGCGCGGGGAGAGTGGTAGTGATCTTCGTCCGCTGATAGGCGAGTTCCGTAACCAACCTACACGTCGGCTTGGGGTGTTTTCTCCAACCTGGTATCTCCCCCAGCACCCAGCTGCGATAGCGAGGTATCCCAGCGCCACCAGATGGCAAAGGATCTCCCGACATGTATGGTAGAGTTGTAAAGGGTGTAATTGCGTTAGGGTGAGTGTGAGAGTAGGAAGAGGAAGAAAAGATCGCGCGCGGTCCGATGCCGGTTTGTTAGAGCATTCGCCAAATACAAACTACGGAACCCTAACTATGAAAGCAGCCGGCCGCTGGAATTCTCCTCCAGATAGAGGCTGAATTCGACGTGGCTACTGCCGAAAATTCCAGCACCATCGAGACACGAACCCCAGGATGTCCCGGCCAGAGGCACTGCAGTGTCATCAATCAATGCCTCAACCGGTATGAGGAGGTAAGAATACCAGAGGCAAGGTACGCAACGCAACTCGCGAGAGCGCCGTGGGCCGTGTGGGAACGAGAGTGTTGGGGGCAGAGTTGCAAAAAAGGCGCGGGGGGCGGAGGGCGGGGCCGGCGAGGGGCGGGGCCGTGCCGTGAATGCGCTTACGCGTCGTTAATGCGGAGCGCCCGCGCGTCACCGCAGCGGCGCCACGCGGAGCGCATGCGGTGGACCGCGGCCTCTCCCCCTCCCCCCCCCCCACACACACACGACGGGGCGCAGCAAATGCAATCGTTTTTGCCACCGAGCACAAGAGAATCATAACAGCAACGTCTCTCATTATTTCATTGACTGATTCGTGATTCGGGTGCGGCAACTGCTCAGAACAGTGCAGTAAATGTAGTGCTTGTTTCAATCTCGGGAGGTAATGGTGATCTTCGGCGCAGGGCGTCTACCTATGTCGACGTTCGAGATCCTCCCTACCAGGTGTCTCCTACCAGCGGGCCACCGACCCAGCCGGGACAAGCTCTAAGCTCCCGACTGATCTCCTGACGTATCCGGTAGTGTAGAGCATGTAAGTAAGGGATAAGGGTGCGACAAGGAATGGGGAGGAAAGATCGCGCGCGGTGCGTGGCCCGTTTGGTACGATGCTGCTCCTGCATTCGCCTGGCGTTGATCGAAGAAATCCCTCCGCAGACAGCGGCTGAATTCAACCAAGGATCTCCCGATCAGAGGCACTGAGCGAGTCTCGTTATGTTATATTAACATTTTTATATTAATATTACTAAGCTCTAAGGTGGCTTATTGTGGTACGGCAGCGAACTAGCTTCTTGTGGTACGATCCCAGGTTCCATTCATGGTCGGTTCAAAAATTGAATTGTATCTATTCATTAAAAGCGTTACTGTTTCTGTAGCTGTGTGGCGAACAAAAGTTCTGGCCAGCGGAGTTTTCTAGTGAGGGTGAGGTAATGTTCGCCACATGTCTCTCTTGGCCCCATGCGTGGGAATTACCCTAGATCCTGGCATGCACCCCTTATCTAGCTGGCAAAGTCGAACAATCGAACCAAAATGCCAAATACGTATATACATTAATATTACTGAATTATTTGCAACCAAATAGTAAAGTGATTATACATAACTTTCAGTCTGATTGTCCATTCACCAGAGTTATATTTGCATTGCACTGATCAGGAGCTACAGTTTCGAAATTTGACATTTATCTTCTGTAATCAATAGTGCAAATCAATTGATGATCGTTTTATTAAATACTATTGTTTTAACAAGTAAACGAATTTTTAGTTGAAGTTTCATAAAGAACCCATTGAATCATGTGTATTTAAATTAATATCATAAACACCCCCATATGATGGGGTTCATTTAACTCTTTCAACGTTCTAGATAAAGGTTTAGAGTACAAATTGAAATAAAAATATTTGAATGACACTTCATATTCCAGACATCTTAACCTTCTCAAAATTGTCAAAAAAAGTCCGTTTCATTTCTTGACCGTCAGAATTTTAAAATTATTCTGCAGCGATCTTTTAAATTTCCCCATAAAATTGATTATTTTTCATGGTTCATTGAGTCTAACCCTGAAAAACACTGCGTTGCAAATTTGTTTCCTTTTGATCGTAACAACAGGCAAACAACAAAATTATACATTTGTAATTGTTTGATAATAATGTCACACTTTTAACATTAATGTCTTTGTGCTTGACTAAACACTTGGATTTTGTTGACAAAATACGTCCCAACACAACCTATATCTTGCATGACTGACTTTCATTCTAGTCTCAATATCTGCAGTTGAAGAAATAGAACGCACGACAAACGACGGCTGGGGTGCTACGAGCAAAGACATTAAATTACTCTCACACAAAGCGAATTATTTTTATTTTCTAATTTTTATTTTTCTTATTTCTTCAAAATATACAAAGAATAGTGTTTGAATTAGGACCTCAGTCGTAAATAGCAGACGTCATTGGTTTCCTAAGCCCTCAACAAATCTCCACGCGCGAAGTTTCATCTTCCGCACTTGGAGCAGGCGTTGTCTTCACACGCCGTTCTCTTTCTTACTCGCCTCAATTTCACGTCTGATGGACACACAGCAGTCTCTTCATCCTTCCGACCACGTACAGACCATAGCACCATGTACAATGAATATTTTTTGATCTGACAAACAAATTCCTTGTGTTTCCTCGGCATACTGTCCGCGCTTTGACTACCCATTATTTTCCTTGTCTTCCAGCAGTTGGCCATCTTGTACATTTCGACTACGTGCCCCGCTAGGCGGCACCGTCTCGGAGCATCGTGGCTGGGCTTCCAGTATGTCAGCGAGTGTTTGTTTCCGGGCCCGTCGACTACTTAGGTCATTCATCTCATTAGTTCATCTCATCTCCTGGGAAGTGGCGGCTCACGTACCTTGTCGGGACATGACGTCGGAGTGGTCTCCGTATTCTCCCTCGGAAGGGAGAAGCCCTCCGCCCCCGACCGGTCTCCACACACGGGCGCTAGTGTATCACATGTAAGTGCGAGTGCAAGAGGACGAGAGGGGACAAAGATCAGAAAGGAAAGATCGCCCGCGGTCCGTTTTGTAAGACAGCTGCGACATTCACCTGGTTTTTGATCCAAATATACGATTAGAGCAGCCAGTCGCTAAAAATCTACTGCAGAAAATGACTGAATGCGATCTAGCTACAGTAAGGTGGCTCAGGGTATCAACTGATGACACTCCAGTTCCTCTGACCAGGAAGTCCTAGGGTTTGCGTCCCGACCAGGGCAGGGTTTCTAACACGAGCTGGACAGCTAGGTCGAATTCAGTCGCTGTCTGAAGGAGAATTGTAGCGGCGGGCAGCTCTGTTCTGCCCATTTCTGAGGTTCCTCCTATCAACAGGCGAATGCCTTAACAAGCGAGCTGCGGACCTCGCATGATTGTTCTTTCCTCTCCCTTGGCCTATTCTCACGCCCTACATACACACACTCATGTGCTCTACACATCCTCATGTATCGTGAGACAGGTCGGGAGCTTTCAGCTAGTCCCGGCAGGGGAGGTGCCCCGCTAGTGGGAAGTACCTGGTTGGGGAAAACTCCCGCCAGCCTACAGTAGGTAGACGCCGGGTGCTGCCAGCCAGCAGGTAAAGTTGACTGCCCAATCCAGCGATGAAAATATTCACTACACATACATGCCTAATGACTTTGCCAGTTGAAGCACCCAGAATCATCCATGAATCAATCGATCTCTCTAGTATCGCAGCCCGATGCCTGGGGTCCCCGCTCGGAGACGCTGTAGAGGGAGCGCCGTCGCTGCCGAGCGGCCGCAGCCGCTGCGGTGGGTGGGTGTGGGGGGGGGTGTTCAGGGAGGCGGCGGGGCGCCGACGCGGAAGGCCAGGAGCGCGCGCGGGCCGATTATTTGCTCTTTGGAGCGCGTGGGGGGCGCCTGCCTGCCTGCGGGGCTTTTGGCGTGCGTCCCCGCGCTCTTCGCCGCCAGCGCCGCCACTTGCTGGCGCTGTTTAGTGTTTAGCCCTTCTGCTATCAAGCGGGGTAATGGAAATACTCCTTATCTGTATATTTTTGTGTTCTTGCTTTTCCAGAGTGGTAAATGTTTTGAAATTCACTGAATTTTGTTATTCCTAACCCTGTAAATATTGTATTATATATTCCCAAATTATATATTCCGCAATAAAAAGAAAAAAATTATATACTAATACACAAGTACAATTTGTAGTTTTCCACCTGAGATAGACATGTTAACCCCTTTTAGTAGTAGGTATAATGTAAATGTAACAAGAAAACTACATATCGTATACCTGTCGTACTCTTACAGTCTAGAGACCAGTTCATTTTGTTTCATTGTTGTGCTTGTGAATTATTTACGTCAACAATGAAATAAATGCATTTAATTCTTCCCTTTTATGCTTTGGTATGCAGCCACAAGTGTGGATAAGTTGCAAAAAAACAGTGTGTCAAATTCACAGAAAAAACTCTAGAATAGCAGTCTTTTGAATGTTTATACATTATTAACACAAAAAATACTTAATTCATTCAGAAAGGACACATTTCTTTAAAAAAATGTGTATCATCAACTTTGATGGATTAACTAAAAAACATTTTCCTCTACATATGTATTTAGTATCAAACAGAAATATTAATTCAGATATTTTGTGGTCTATCATTAACACACTGCGGAAGGCACGGAATCGAGAAGTATGGAAATATACTCTGGAACCCATCTAGATGGGTCACCTAACTTCCGTCTATGCAAGAAGATCATGGCTCCATAAATTGTTTTCTCAAAAATGTTGATGGACTAATTCAATTATCTCTCGTGGTAGAACTATGTTAACTGTAAACCCATGGTAGCAGCAAAGGTTTCTGCTCGTTTTGTTGGGGTATCCCGCTGTATTGTATTAACGGGTCCCACAGCCGGCACAAAATCGTTCTGAGGATGATCCCAAGGTGGCCGAAAATGCTTTATAGTGAAATGAAAGTACATGACAAAACACAGCCTAATTACTTTGACTATTCCACTCGTGAAATTAAAACCAATAGTGTTTAAGTATACATACAAAATGCCCCAATCAGGGCGGCGTATCTCAAAAAGTTTATCACTTTTTCAATCCGACATTTCTTACCGCTTCTCCCTACTGGCCAATCATAAACTGTGACTCATCTATTTTAGGCGGCTACATGGATCATGTGTCGTATGTGATTTTAACATAGCTTTCCATCATTTTCAATATTTGGCGCATTTTGGCACTCTGTTGGACATAATTTCACTCGTGAAATAGTCCTGTTAAATACCATTCGTGCTTTGGAAATTCTCAGATAAATCCCCTCTTGGCTTCGCGCGTCGGGAATTTAGCGACAATTCCCAAAGCACTCGAGGTATAACCTACGATAATGACGCTAATGTCATAAACACTACATTTCCTACTACACTTGTATTTAATACTTTTACAAACATCGCACACTTTTTAACTAAATCAGAATAATTTTACGTGTTGCTACATGTAGCTACGGTTTGCGGCCGGTTAACAGTTGCCAATATTTCATGTCTAAAGAAGGTTACTCTCAAAGTGTGTATTTGAGCGCGTAATATATTGCCAGTAACTTCGTTTAGTCAACTTAAATTTCATCAGGGAAAATGAACGAACAATGACATCTAACAGTCTTCGACATGACTCCAGCAGGCTCCTTGTTTCCAAGTAACCCGTGTGCTTAACCGACTTTACGAAAATATTTTGTTTATGGGAAGGTAAGACTGATTTGTTACATTAATTTAGGAGTAACTGAAGTATTTTGTATGAAATTTATTTCAATCGTGCATCTTTGTAGGCGAATGTATTACTATCTATATGAAAACTATCAGTACCTTTTCTGATATAGTGACTTTATCCCGCGACCAACAAGTGTATTTGTATACCGCTGCCTCTTAATAATAAAACTATACAATAAAGCGGTCTTGTTGCACTTAACAGCCCCAAACTAGAGTTCCTGCACCCTCATGACAGCAAAACGTTACATTTTTCATTGAAGCATGAAGTCTAACAACGCACCTACACTATCATATCTTTTCATTTACCATACTGCCCTTTCTAAACGAGAACTTGCCGAGGAACTGATCATGTCGCTCACTTTTACTTTCTCGTATCCCCTCAGAGATTTATCTCGGCAGATGGCCGTCAGAATTGCAGTCCACTCGCTATTCATAAATGTCAGTAATACATCCCGATTGATTGATTATGTCGTGTTTCCTGGCGCGTCCAATTATATGGTCGCTGGTCCACTAAGTGTAGTGCATGTTTTACCTCGGAAGTAGCGGTGTACTTCCTCTGCTGGATGGTGACATCCAGCGCCAACCTACAGGTCGGTCATGTATCCCCCATCAGCGAAGCACCGCCCCACCAGATCAAGCTCTTAACTACCGAGATGTATGATGATCTAGTGCACGTAAGTGTTAGCACGTATAAGAGGAGAAATTGGCAAAATTCACCCCGTTTATCCAGCCATTCCGCTGATAAGTCGTTTCCATTTTGTGAGTTGTGACTGACAACTGTCGTGGAGATAGTTTAATTTTTTGTTTCCGTTTATTTATTTTTCCAGAACAGCAATCTTGCTTTATAAAGAATGTTATAACTCAGAACTCGTCTCTGTCACGTCTCCTCTAGACGTGCTTCATCAGGTCAATTATTTTTTGATAACGTGACTCAATTCTCCTCTAATGTACAGTATATTTTCTTATTTAATTTGTTTAACGAACAGTCAGTGCGCATTTTCAATAATGACTAAACAGTGTTGTTTTGTAAATCGGTTGCAAAATACTATAATTTTCACATTTTACAATTAAAGACATTTATTCATTATAATTATATAAAGTCAAACTTAACGAAGCACTTTCGTAATAACAGTTATTAGGACGCTAGTGTTCTAGAATAATCTATGATACATTATTAATAACTATAACAACAATCAATGTAAATAATATAAACTAACTGATTTAATATACCCTAGCTGTGAATTAATAAAATATACCGGCACATTTATGATTAAATTCTTTATTTTTAAACTGAAACCTCCTAGCTCGCACTAAACCTCCTAGGTTGTCGCAGGCAACTTATTCCAGCTTGTTATAAATACTGCTTCTATTTTTTTTAAATCTTGCAATAAATGTTGAAGCTCCTCACTGACACCCTTTTACCGCTTCCCAACTCTCAGTTGCCTCTCAGTCTGGTTTCAGTTCTCGAGTATTTTTCGCGCTATGCGTTTTCCTCCGTGGAGTGCCGTCGTAAAACTTCCACGACACCTGCCGTCGCCGCACCGCACAGAGCTAATTATCGGCGCCGCTCCGTGCATCGCCTCCTTCCTTTGAGCCCCCTCGATCCCTCACGAATCAGGTGGGGCACGGTCGCCGCCTCCTCATTCATTCATTTGGGAGCTTGCAGGTTCCTCGTTAAGGCCTTTTAATTGCGTCTATTTATGATATTTGTAAATCTTCGTGTATCTAACTTGGTTTTTTGTGTTGATACCGTGAATTTTATTAAAAGATATTTGCACAGAGCATGCTCACAATGGTTGTTTTATTACATTCAGGTCAATACATTCAAAAGTAGGATAAATGTCGCGGATAGATCATGAAATTTTGAACTGTTAACCCAACAAATAGGCCCGTCCGCAAATCCGTCATATTTAGAACTTCCAGTAGCGATTCCGGAGGTCATTATTCCCTTAAGTGCGATGCATGTTTTTTTTACCGCGGGAGGTGGATATGATCTTCCTCCTGTAGATGGCGAGATCCGGCTTGCGGGGATTTGCCCCAACCAGGTATCTCCCACCAGCGAGGCACCGCCCCAGCAGGGACAAGCCCTAAGCTAGCGACTGGTCCCCCGACAACTGTGCAAGAGTAGTGCATGTAAATGTAAATTAGTGTAATTCAGGGCTGAGGAAAAGACGGGGAAAGGGAGGGCAGTTCGCGCGCGGGCCGTGGGCCGTTTCTTATGGTACCGCTCCGGCATCCGCTTGCTGGGGATCGGAGAAACCATGGAAAAGCACCGATCAGAACAACTCTCCTCCAGACAGCTGCAACTCTCCTCCAGACAGCGGCGGAATTCTACCTAGCTGAGAAGGGAGTGCCGACAATTTTCTCACCGTCAGAACTCAAACCCTAGGACATCCCGGTGAGAGGCACTGCACTAACATCAGTTGATGCTCTGCGCCACCTTCACCGGAATGGACATTGTGATTCTAACAATACATACTAAATAGATGCTTCAAGATGTGTTCACATACTGCACACATCATTGAATGATTATCAAACTGGTAAACTGATCATAAGTATAGGATCTACGCGGATTTGCTATTACGAATATGTACCTGTATGCATGATATAAATTGAATGACAATGAAAGGGACAGTTTCTCTTTAACACGAGTATAAGCGCATTATTGAAGTCTAAAATCGATACTTTCAACGAAAAAGTCTTGCATTGTTTTTAATATTCGGAGCATTGTGTAATGAAAACAGATTAGCGCGAGTGGGTAGATAAGCAGGCAGTCACTTTTGTTGTTTTGTTATTTATCAACACGCGAACTGCAAAATCGGATATACAAAGAATGAACAAGTTTCATAAATTTTAATGAGTGTAGAAAAAATTGATAATTCATTTACGAAGATGTTATAGCAAGCCCTTATACCAGGCAATTAATACCTTTGCCGATGAAAGAACACAATTTACTGAGTCACACGTTTATGTTTTAGATTCTGTACTTGTGGCAATTTCGCTTCAAAACATTACAGCCACTTTTCGTACATGTCCTCAATGAAACGCTTTCAAAGAATCTGTTACAAGTACTACTCCAAAAATACCGACCATACGTAAAAGAAACTCTGTATATTTCTCCTTCACAGCTTCACTCCTTCAAAATCTTCACAAATATACCGCTACAAACCATCGACGCCGTCTGTCGACCAAGACTTCGAAAACGCAAAGCACGGCTTGCATTTGGCGCCAACGGCATTGGGCGAGAACTTATACACACCTGACAATGGCAAGTTCTACACAAATTTCGTTGCGTATTTCTCCTCGGTGAACCTCCACAGTAATAGCGTTACAAACCCAAAGCCTGTCAAAATAAACTATCGGTCTCACCAAGACGCCAATCGCAAATGCAAGTACATTTGACTCGAACAAGTGAGATCTTGGATGGAGCGGAGGCGGGAGCAGCGGCAAAATCGCCGTAGGGGTCGGGGGCGGCGATAGAGGCGCCGGAAGGGTCGGGCCCGGGGACAATCTCAACGAGTGTGGGAGCGTGGGCAGCAACTTGTGCTGGAATGGGAGCCGCAGCGGATGCGGGAGCACAGTCGGGAGCCTGGAGTGGGAGCGTGGGTGGGAACGTGGGTGGGAGCGAGTGGGTGAACACATGAGGCGGGAACGTGGGCTCGGGAGCGTGGATGGGACAGTTGGATGTGAGCGTGGACGGGTGTGTGGGGTTGTAGCGCGGAGCATGAGGGGAAGCGTGGGTGGTAAGGCAAGGCGATTTGGTGGGGTCGGGAGCATGGGACGGTAGCGTGAGGGTCGATAGGCGAGAGCGTTATGTGAGAGCGTAAGGGGAGCGTGGGGATCGGGCAGCAGAGGCGTGTGAAGTTAGGAGCAGAGCATGGCCCAGGTCCAGAGCCCTGTCGGGAGAGGGGATGGGGTGGTGCAGGAACCGTGCGAGAGCGGGGACAGGTGCGAGAGTGCGGGCGTGAGCGAGGGCAGTTCGCGGCCGTGCAGAGGACGTGGATGGGAGCGGGGGCGAGGGCGAGGGCGAGGGCGAGGTCGGGGTGGCCGGGGCGCGTCGAGTGACGAGGACGTTTCCGAAGTCGAGCCGCAGAGCGTCCAAACGACAGCGCTTCCGTCGGCGTCGGCCATTAAGCGAGTCAACAAACGAAGCGCGCGCGGCGCCAAGCACACGCACGCGGCGGCTCGCTCGCGCACGCACGGGCCCCCGCGGCGGCGCACGCGGGCACGCGCCGCTCCACTCCAACTGCGCACTTGCTCGCGCAACTGGGGCGGGGAGATTCCGAAACAGCGCAGCACACGAGGTCAGCGCCTCGCAGAAACGGTGCAACTTTTGTTCTGATTAGCACTAAATGTAGAGTGAATGAACAGAAATGCATCTGCTGAATTCACAATATTCACATTAATCTTGGAACAACAAGCGAGGTAGATTCATACCGTTACAACACATTAATGTAATAATTTAAATTTTAGGGGTCTTTCAACTACAAAAATGTTTATGAGAAACTTTAGTATATGAGGTTCATGATCTAATGAGTGAATGTTGGTGAAAATCCTGACGAGGTGATAGTTGGAGAAACAGTGGAACAAGACGTGGAGCAAACGGGAGAGACGGAACACCGACGGAGAGCTCGCTTCGCACTCCACAATTTCCGCATTGATTCCCAGAGGATCGAATAAGCTATTCATCTAAAATTACCTTCAGTCTGTCAATCATCATTTTAACAACGTAAACACAGCGCGCCAGGAAAGTCTGTCCGCACCGCCCCCAGCCAGGGGCTGCTGACGCCGCCGCTTCCGCTCTCGCCTTCGCCGCCACGCGGGCGCTGGTGTCGCAGGCTTGCAGTCATTTAGTTCGCCCCATCCCCCGTTGCTTCTAGGCCGCCAACGGACGGTGAGTGCTGCCTGTTGCTCGTCATTCCAACATATTTCTTCTTGATAGCTCTCTCGTAAGCATGGTGCCACTGCGGAGACACTGTCCTGGCGCAATGTAGAATACCGTTGACATTTTCGAGGCTTTGATTAACCCGTATCATGTGAGATGCACATCTGTATTGAATTTAAAAGCCTTCTTTTACGCGTCATTCTTCAGCGTTCTTCCAACCTATCATAAGCACGGGGTTATGCGGTTATTTTACATGAGTGGGGGGAGATGCTGATACACAGCGTATTCGTTAATACGCTGTACAACTGCTGGGGTTGTAAGGAAAAGGAAAAATTTCCAGTCATTTCATACATAGAGTTAAGTTTGTTTAAATCCTTTCGCTTTGATTTATAGTAGTAGTGAAATATGTTCGTATATTTCGCTCATTAAAATTATTCTTTTCGGCTAATACATCTCATACACCTCAAAGGTATTTTTTTCACGCGTCACCAATTCTTATTTCACTATTTTCGTACAAGAATTATAATAAATAACCGTCAACTAAACTTATAGTTTTCATTTGAAATTATAATATAGGAAGCTAAAATACGATAATAAGAACTTAACACTTCTAATCACGAACGCACTAAAAATGATTTTCTTTTCTCAAATTTGTTGGCAGTGTACCACAGGGCGACCTCCAACAAAGCGCTTGAAATAGCAACAAGCGAAAACAATTTATCCCAAAATAACCGCCTTTACAATTTGTATCGATCGGCAATGAAGGAAGAAACGATCCAAAACCGAACAACGTGACCTTACCTGGAGCGTCATTTCCGTTGCTTGCGTTCCCAGCGCTGTCGTGACATTTGCGAGACGAATTGCGTAGGAATTCAGGATACAACGCGCGCGCCTCCAGTTGAACTTGAATTCTCTGGAAAAGCAACAGAAAATAAATTACGGGAAGCAACTACAACAATTATTATCGCAGTGTGATACGCGAATTCAAGTCTTACGTTAGTGAGTTTCAGTTCACTTACCAGTCCAGAAGCTCGCAACATCCCACTGTGGCATGACACGAACGTAATCAGCGCGTCTAGCGTCATTAAAGAAAACGATGAGAAGACTCGTTCAGTTTCGTTACTGGATGACGCTGTTAAACCCGTTGCCAAAGAAAATTATTCTGACTGCGGTGACGTTTTTATGGGTCAAAATACTGAAACAGAAGGAATAGAAAAATCTGAAATAGAAATCTCGATTTGTAATGTTCATTCACAACTGCCAACAAATATACAAAATATTCAGAGAACAGAACTGCAAATCAACTTAAATTTATATACAATAGTAGACGTCGTTAATTGAATATAATTAAAAAGATAGTAGTTGTATGAAAGAGTTTTACAAGGTGGAGGACAAAACCGTTTTATCAAAATAACTTAGAGAAATTTAAAAATAATAATAATTCTGAGTGGAAATGTTGGATTGGATGGTTTCTGGGTAACCCAGCCTTCTAGTTTCGGAAGGGAAAAAAATCATACAGTGCCCGAGAAAATGTACGTTGAAGTAAATAGTGTATTGGAAGTAGGGAAAAATAATGTATATATGAATGAGTTCCAGATTATGAGTTTCTTTAATTTTGAATTAATATTGGTGACAACATCTAGGGCCAGCTTAGCCTTCCAAGACTACAACAACCAACAACCTCGTGCCTAAAGCGACGTTACTCCGTAGATATGTACAGTACTTAGCAAGAGGTATGTATAAAACTGTGTAATTATTGTGTAAACGAAATTGAAACAATGGTGTCATATTACGCGAATATTGTAGTTAATTTATGCATATATTACTAAACCAGTTGTCGAAAATTCAGATTGTCACGAAAATAAAACCTGCGCCAATTATATGAGTTCTCTACGCTATTCGCCACCAAAGTTAAATAAAAAATTGGAGCTATATTTGAGAACATTTTGAAAACAATTGGTAATGCTTTACGTTTAAAAACACCTCAAAAATCAAAATATGTTTCAAACTTGATAAAAAAGTAAAAAGATATGAAACGCATTTGCGCACAAAGTTCGCTAATACAAACACATGATCTGGACAAATAGTGACCTTTGTCAGCAGCAGCATACTATCAAATATTCGAGTTAATGAAAATTGGTATTATAACTATTCAGTGAAACAGAACCAGATAACCTTTTTGCAAATACTCGTACTACCCAAAATTCAAAATGTAATACTGCTTGACATACAATTTTGTCAAAGAATTCCATTTTCAGAAACAATAAAGTTCCTAACATTGGTAATTGTTTGAAAATAAAGTCAATTTAGTACTGATCGATATTAGATTTACGATCTTTTGTCATTTTGACATTGTTTGATCCTAGTGATAAATTTGGCAACACTAAACATTTCATCACAGAAAATAAGATTCGGAGAAAAACAATTTTTACGTAGTTCTTTGGGTTTTTTATTGAATATACAGAATGGCAAATTGATATTAATGACAAGCTGGAGATAAAAAATATTCTAGGTGTATATACGGAGCTCTCTTATGGGAGAAAATTTCATTTGGCAGAGATGTGATGTACTCCCTAGTTCAAGATCAAACTTTATAAAGCGTGAATTTCAATAATAATATTTCTGTCGTTCACAAATTAGACGGAATCAGTAATCATATTTTCTCTCACAATTTTATTAGTAAACGAATACGAAAAAATATTTTATTCAAAACCGTCCTCAAAGTTGCTCATACTTACACAGTATTCGGTCACGAAAGTTCAACTATTTTCAATACCAGCCTGAAAACGTACCGAAAGTTCTCAAACAAGTACAGAAAGTACTCTTGGGAACAGCAACATATTTCAAGGTAATTGCAACACCATGTTCAATTGTTCTATCTCTGGCCAGCCCTTAACCGCCGAAATAACTTAAGTACACCTTTGTAGGTCATAAAATTTATTACATGGATAAGAAAAAACGAATGGATCTTGAATTACAATTCTTTATTAAAAATTACCTTTATTAACAAACGTATTGATAGTATAATTATTTAGACACTTGTACATGCAGAGCATATTCCCAAGATACCGTCAACCTGAAGCAAGAAATGTGAACGTAATCCAATCAAATTCAAAAGAAATAAGTCATTTTTACAACCTTGGATTATTAGAAAAATATTTTCAGGCGTACACGTAAATACCTTCTCTCTTGAAAATGAGGCAAATAACCCAACACGCGAACGGAAAATTCGTAGTATGTTTTCGTGATCGTCGATTTAATTTTTATATATCACGCAGACAAACTGTTTAAATATTGAGGTCTGAAATACAATATTCTCTATCACCCGGCGAAGCTAACTATGACACGACAAGATTCTTATTCTCGGCCTGGAGGCCTCATTCGGGAATTCTCCCGTCTAGTCATGCAGACATCTTTCGTGCCGCGTAATGTACATTAATATTAAAAATGTAGAATATTTTCTGTTTAATTTGAATATATACGCATTTTAGGGATTTTAACACGTTAGTTGGAACTAGAACTGCTTTGTTACTCCACTCTAGAGATCACGTTACAGTATAAACCAACATTATTGATGGTACATTGATTTATGTATCAAATAGTTTTCGTGAATTCTCCCATTCTTATTTTTTCTTCCAGACGGAACGAAATCCAACCTAACGGCACACCTCTAGCTCACTCACCTAAGGGGATCATTGCTAAGGAATGTGGATTTGGCATTGTATCGGAACTACTAAAATACCAAGCGACATATTTTAATGCAGATATCACAACAATGAAATATTTGTCTTTTAATATGTTTATTTTCAGTAATTTCCGGGTGAAGAGAGCTAATATCATGGTGAAAGCTTAATTTTTTGCATCTTTATCTCGAGTCTGCTTACATAGCACAAATATAACATGTTCTCTTGATTTCACATGCTTTGAAAAGGTAGAAATAACGGCCAAAATGGAACTCTTGGTTTTGATTCTAAACTCAATTCTTCACTCGTAAAACTGTAAGCATTTACTTCCTTGCATTTGTCAGCCTTTATAACGTAGTCATTTAGAAATTTTGATCTTTATTTTCCTTTCATCTTATCTGAGAGAAATTGAAGTTGGTAATTATGACAACAATGTGAATAATAGCAATAGGTACTAGTTGGACCCATGCAATTAATGCGCATTTTAAATAACTGTTTGCAGAAAGGAACAAAGAAGCATAGTTTTCTTAAAATCGGAGGTATTTGGCTGGAAAGCAATTGCACCTAAATTATTCAAATAATGATAAGGTACTACAAGACATTTTATCAGTAAAATTAAGAGACGCATTTATTTCATTTCTGTTACGAATAATTCTTTGTTTTGTCAATCGTCAAGAATTGCGTGGAAGAAGGTACTGCGAAATTTCATTGCACCAAATCTCAACAACTTTAAAAGTGTACATTATTTATTTGCCATCATAAGTAAGAGACTTCTGTATAATTGATTGCATTTTATTAATTCTTTGTATTTACAACCCACACAAAGTATCGTATGGAGGATTGTATTCGAATTCGGATTCCACCAAACTAGCTCCAATAACGATAAACAGCAATATACAATTTTGATGATATAAAGAAGGGACACGTGTAATATATATTGAATTTTATTAATTCTTGTAAGTATCCCATGGAAGAGAGTATCGTGGAAGACGATTTCTCCACACTTCTTCAAATAACTAATCTTCAACATACATACAGTCGTCAACAAGTTCCTCGTATTTATGATTAAGTACATTCATTTTATTATTTAACAAATTTTTAATGCGTTTCCGAGCAATTAGCCCCATTATCAGGCAAAGTACAAATACAATGGTGTGGTTCTTTGTCATCGGTAGAAGCAACACCCGATAGCAAAAGCCCACAGCAAAACTGACTTACTTTATAAATAAAAACTGAATATAATTTGATTGTATGTGATACGAGAAACTTATAATTTTACTACACATGTATTGGCATTGCCTTATGAATCGATACCAATAATCGCCTGTAATGGGGCATCGCAATTCCCTCGAATCGCGGGCAGCCACTTGGCCGCCTACCGGCGCAGCTGACGCGCGTCATCCTCGCCGCCCCCCGCCCCCACCCCCACCCCCGCCCCCTCCGACGACGGCGGCGGCGGCGGCGGTGCCGTCCGTCTCGTGGCGACTGCTTTTTGTTCGCGTCGCGCGCTGCGCAGAGATAAGGCCCCGGCTAATGTAGGATGTGTGTCGGCTAATGGACCCGATCCCTGCCCTCCCCGCGGGCGGGCAACGGCGCCGAGCGGTTAACGAAATCACGCAGGGGCGATCGAAACGAGAGCCGACCGCGAGTGGCCCTCGCTCGCGGATACCAGTCGGCGATGGCCGGCTCCCAGAGGTGGAAACGAAGGAGGCTCTCTCAGATGCCCAGCGAATTAATCAATTACGCACATGGCAGAGATTGCTTTTAATAATAATGCTAATAAAAATAACAATAAAAATAATACTAGTAATAATAATGATCATAATGATAATATAAATAATCCATACGTCATCGTACATATTTCCCGAAAATAATGAAATGAGGAAAATATAATCATTCTCGAGCAGTACAATCAGTTTTCACTGTGAACACTGATTTAAGCACGTTCCTGAAAATGTAATTGAAGTGTTTTATTTTCACAAATATCTGCTAATGTTGCAGTAGTCTATAGAGATTCTGCGATTCACCTTAATTCAAAAACGTAATGCATCACACAGAATTATTTTATCTACAGGGACTTAGCTCTCAATCTTCGCTTCCCTTACTATAATGGTGCAATATTGGTTTGCCAATTGGACTATTGTTCCCAAGTTTTCGTATTCAAACCCGATCGAAACCTTGGATTTTTAAGAGCGAAAAAATACTTCGTATGCTTTCGTTTGGAGGGAAAGAAAGCCGGCTGTCCCATGTTTTAGATTTACTGCGTGCAACAGATCCTCAAGCTAAGAGAGGTCTCTGAGCTAAATTTAAATCGCCTGATTCGTGACCGGAATAATACCTTCTCTTTGTCCTACATGATAAAAGGAGTGTAACTACATTTTCGTGATCAGGCGGAAGAGCGTCTCACTACGTAAAGTAGCGTGAACTAACTATAATCGCACGAAACGTCGACTGCTTTTTAATAGTGCAACTGCAAGAAGCTCAACAAAACGGACAACACATAACTACATTCGTTGTCCGAAATGTAGTTGGTCTTCAATACGATGTAATGACAAATGAGAGTAGATTAGCGTTCATTTTCTTACGTTTAAGCTATTAATAAAATTTAATGTTTTTACGATAAAACCTGTTAATAAGAGCAACTCAAAAATTTCTTTCTAAACAAAATCCCTAGTGTTTTATTGTAAAGATAACAGTAATAATAATAATAATAATAATAATAATAATAATAATAATAATAATAATAGTATAAACTATTTATGTGAAGGCAGAAAAATACCATCGACACGCAGAGAAAATATAGTCTAAAAGGATGATCATAGGACTATAAAATAATATTGTGCATCTCAGCATTAGGGATTGTACCAAAGTTCTTGCTTGACAATATGAATAATCTGCGAGTTAACGGAGGACTGAACATGAAAATGTAGAAAGTGGCATTACTACTGATTACAAATATAATGAGTATTGTAACAGTTTGCAAAAACTGTTAGTGTAATAATTATGATAATAATAAAGATAATAATAATAATAATAATAATAATAATAATAATAATAATAATAATAATAATAATAATAATAATAATAATAATAATAATAATAATAATATTGTTATAAATACTGAAATGACATGATGGGGTCTGCAATTACCTTTACTGGCAGACATGTTACGTCGCAAAATTTCCAATTCCATCTGAGAGGTACGAAAACTCTCCAAAAACTATTATGCCTTTTGGACTGTGTATAATTCGGTATCTCAAGTACAGAGAATGAAACATTTTCTTTTTCTGTGGTTCGAATTCTGCTCACACGAAAGAAGAAGTTCAGCAAGACTTCAAAAACTTTGGATAGCTGAAACTGGACAAAAACTGAATGCTCTAATAGTTTGAAATGAAAGTGAATAATAAGGAAAGAAAAACAAGAATAAGGCGTGGTAGGCAACGGCCACGAATCCTAAATCGTATTCTTTTGTGAAACCAAATGTAATATTCCAGTACATAATCACCAGATTTCTATTTGAGATATGACGCGAGAAGGGGAAGAAGAAGAAGAAGAAAAAGAAGAAAAAGAATAGAAGAAGAAAAAGAAAAAGAACAGAAGAAAAAGAAAAAGAACAGAAGAAAAAGAAAAAGAACAGAAGAAAAAGAATAGAAGAAGAAGATTTGCACCTGAAGGTTTGTGAAGCAAAGAAAAGAAAACCAGAGTTGACCCATTTCTCTCTTGCCACCCCGTGCGCGATCCACCACCGCCTTCTGCATCTTCTGGAGTCGCCCCCTCCACTCGAATCGCTTTCTGAAAGTGGGAGAATAATGCGACACCGCGACGGCGGCGGCAGCGCCGGCAGCGGTTGAGAAGGTTGGCGCCTTGTGGAAATCGAGACGTCTCCTCCGCCACCGCAACCGCGCCACCACCGCCGCCTTCTCTCACTCCCAGCCACCAGAGCCACTCGCGACTACACGTCCCTCACAGTCAGTTCTAGACCTTCTGGCGGCTGAGAGAGTTACAAATAATTTTCATAATCATTTAGTTACATCGAAAAGAATAAAAGTATCCTAATAAATTCGATAAAAATATACCGACTGAAGTGTCTAAGGACATCAACTGATGTTACTGCAGTGTATCTAACTGGAAGGTTCTAGGATCGAGTCCTGACCGTGCCACGAGTTTCGAAACTGGCTAGATGGCTAGGTCGAGTTCTGTCGCTGTCTGGAGGGCAATTCCAGCGGCCGGTCGCTATGATCCGTAGAATTTTTTTCGATCAACACCAGGCGAATGCTTCAGCGTTACCCTAAAAATCAGGCCACGGACCACGCGCGATTCGTTATCGTATCGTCACACCTTACCTCCTTACACTTACACACATGGCGGGAACCCGGTCGGGAGCTTGTCCCGGCCAGGGTGGTGAGCCGTTGGTGGAGAAAGCCCCACTACCTGGTCGGAGAAAACCTTACTAGACGATCGCGAGCTCACCATCCTACGGAAGATCACTGACACCTCGGGAGGAAAACGCATGTACTGCACTTCCGGGACTAATGACCTTAGTAGTTTACGTGCCAGGAATCACTCATCGTCAGTCAATAAATTAATGAGTTCGCTGTTTGGTGTGCACAAATTTCTTCCTTCACGTTTTTCAATTGCTCTCAGCTACCCAAGAACCAGCGCATCGTATCTGATTTGCCATGGTTTTGGCATACCTATCTGTAGAGTTGAAGTACGTCAGGACAGTGGTCGCTTGGGTTTGTATCTTGGTGATCGACGTATGTTATCTACATAATAGTTTTTGAATGATATTAAAAATAAATACGTGTCTTGAGTCAACACTCGATTTTTAAAAAGTCGTCCATTACTAAATCCTTTGTCCAAAACCAGGAAATGTCTGCCCCCGGAGGAAGCAGACGTAATTGATGTATGTCGAAATGCCCCGATGAAGTTTCTTCCTTACAAAATTGTATCTTAAATACAATGAAAATAAATTGTGTGCTTCCAAGTATACAACTGAAAACAATCAGCTCTTTTCTATGGAACAGTTAGCAACTCATTGCAAACACCTGGGAAAAAATCGTTCAGCATCAAACCCGACAGGCAAAGTCAGGAAACATCTACTTCAAAGAATCCCAAGAAATCGGTGATTGACGGAGTCTCCTGATGTCCTTACACAACTGTATATGAACCAACGAAATTCATGTTACGTTTCGGGAACCCAATTGTAGCGTTCAGGTTTTCTTTCTCTCGAAAATTCAGTAGAAAATATTTCCGAAATCTTCAACATTAAATCGATACCCGTTACCAGCGTCCGTCTACTCCACATTTCCCAAAATAATAAGATGATAGAGACGTTTAATGCAGTTTATTTCCTCACAATTGAGGCATCTTTCCTCTCAATTGAGACACCGAATTATGAAAGTATTCGATTATGAACACATTGAATATGTCTATAAATCAATATTTGAATTTTGTGGGTTAGCTCCCTCTAACACTAGGTGTTTCAATTGTATCTGAGTGATAATGATACGTTGCATGGACACAAATGTGAAGTTCTATATCTCCAGAAAGTGCGCTTCATTCCCCTCCCCCATTAGAAACCCATTGGGAGAAACATCGTTGGAGGCGAAGCGGCGCCCCAGCAGCGGGGGATCGAGGGGGCCGAAGGCGGGGCCGCAGGCGGGGCCTCTCCTGCGCGAGGTCTAAGTCGGGCGGCGGCGTCCTCGAGGCGCTCAGACGCGCGCGCGCCGATATCACGTGGCCAAGCCCTCGCGCAAACACTCCGCCGACTCGCGCCCCGCCCCCGCCGCCTCTGATGCCGATGCCGCCGCCCGCACCGGCGCCACCGCCGTCCCAGCTTCCTCCGCCCCAGCCACCGGGCAAAAGGCACAGCCATTTCCAACCACATTACACCACCGTTACCTCTCCCGCTGCCACTGCCACTACCATCCCCATCGCCACTCCCCCACCAACGCTACCACTCTAATCAGCACCCGAACCTCACTTCGAACCCACGCTCATCGCCTCTACCTTGCCCATTGCCACTGCAACCGCTCCCGCCTCCACTTCCGTTGGCATCGCCGGTACCGTCACAGGCGCCGCCACAGCCCACTACCACCCCCACTGCCCACTAGCACTGCTACCATTCATTACCACCCCACCACTCCACCCTCCCCGCCTCTACCACTCCCATCGCCCTTACCATTCTCAACGCTACCGCACCGTCACCACCACCGCTGAGCCGCCTGGAGCGGCTTCAGAATGAAAAGCGACGTTGAGGTGCAGTTGGTTACCGAGCAAGCGAAGTTTTCGTTTTCGTGGCTTCACGAGTAATTTTGTTTTTTATTGCATTTGTTCTGCATCCGGCTTCATATGATATCTTCGAGCGATTTCTGGAAATTGACTTCCGGATGTACTTTGAGGTGCATCAATAATATATGGACCAATCCGGGTAGCCGAGATCGCGAAGACATTCGTGTCTTGGCGATCTCAGCTCGAAGGATCGCGGGTTCGAAACCCGCCTCGGGCATGTATGGATATGTGATCGTTCTTCCACCCCTCACCATATCCTATCACTTCATTAAAGACTTACTAATCATTCCGAACTCAAGCAGGACGCCTTTCCCCTTAATGAGATGGCAAACAAATACTATATGGTTTTAATATTTCATCCGGAACAGATCACCCTCCGATTCCCGCCTTCGCTTCTGGTGCTGATGCAACTGCCAACATCACTCCAACCACCGCCCTCTTCCCCGCCCCCACACCTGCACTACCAGCCGCGCTTCACGTGCAATTGGCTTCGTCCCTGGGCTTTCTCACTACTGCACCACGCGCTGTTAATTGCTTCGTTTGTCGGTTACCAAGTTCGCGCCGGCTTCATACTATCTCTGAGCGACCGTCTCCATCGCTTCCGCTTCCACTTCAGCTGCCGCCCCCTCATATTCCCCTCATACCTTCCCCTTCGCTGTCCTCTCCACCTCCATCGAAGGCGACCCCGCCCGTCAGCAGTAGGCCTACGCGTGGCTCCTCGTGTCGGGATCCGGTTAGGCGGAAACAGAGTCTAGGAAGTGAAGGCTTTTTGGTTTTCACTCCTTGGTTTACAAGCTACTGGGCCTCTTTTTTGCCCATTGCTTTATGTAGAGACTAAATGATGAAAATTATTTGCTTGATAAGTAATAACTATCTTCAGTGAAGTCTGTGAGAGTATAAATGGCTGAGTATGTCTTTCTATAAATATAATGCATCCATGAAATATCAACCTGCAGCGTGTCCTGGTAAAATGAACAAAACTCTGCTTTCGAAGAAAGTGAAATATGAACAAATACAAACCTGTTTATATAACGAACTACAAAAAAAGAAACTTCAAACTACAAAACAAAAATAAATTATCTTTCCTTTTTATCTTATTTTACGTAATGAATATTTCCCGTTCCTTCAGAATCATGGCTATCGTTTTGTACGAAAACATGGAGCAACGTACATGATTATGCTTTGTTAAATATTATTTTAATTCATTAACATGATAGTGTGTCATTCATTTTAGGGAAAGTAGATACTTTGAAAACAGATTGTAATATTTGTTCGATCCCTGTATGAACCATGCTTATCTCTTTAGAATTTAGTGGCCAGAATTATTCATTATAAAACTATTCAGAGAATATTAATGGTATATTAAACAGCCACTGCAGTTCACAATTTTGTATTACAATCAAAATTTGTTGACCACAAGAATTGAAAGGTTTCCCAGTTAGTTTCTCTACCGTCGAACCCATCATTAAGATCATCTGCATAGCTGTTAACATTATTGTCTGCAGAGTTATCTTTGGCAAAATGAGCATCATATTGTACATGCCAAAGTAGTGACCTCTTTTAGATATTTATTTCTTTAACTCATGCTTTTTCAGGTTTCTTGAATATACGGCTGATCACTGATGCGCTTTCATCAGTACATCGTAGAAAATCAGAAAGGTAATCGACAAAGTTTTCTCGAAAATTCATGCCGGAGAAAAAAATTGAGATTCTTCTCTGTGCAGACTGTACTGCAACGTGTACAGTCATCTGCATCGGAGTAATTACTTTGAGGAAGAAGTTTCCCTTCTAGTTCACCGGATCTTTCTCAATCGTAAACGAAACGAAACTCCTTCGGATATCGGAATCTCTCCTCCTTACCCCCTCCCTTCCCGCGCCAACTTTCACAAATCGATGCGTTCGAATGGTATCGAGAAGCAATAAGTCAAAAACATTTTGTCAGTCTTTTCTGCGCTGCATGAGTTTTCGGCCTCGCCGCCCGGGAGTCGCGGAGTCGTATTGGCCAAATATCAGGGTGTCAGCTACCGGAGGCGTCGAAAAACTGCTTAGAAGGACGTCCGCTGCCGCCGCCACCATTACCTGCGTCACGAGGGGGAGCAAGTCGGGAAAAAGTTGCCGTCGAGAAGGCGAAGATGCTGAGCACGCCAATAAAGCACGAGCTGCCTCGGAAAATACTTGGAGAAGGGGAGGAGACGGAGGATGGGGAACTGAAAGGAGGCAAAATGAAGATGGAGATTTAGCAGGAGCAGGAAGGAATTGGAAGTCAAACTGAGAAGAAGGAGATGGAGGAGGCGAAGAAACTGGGCTATTAGAGAAGGAGAAATTAAAAAAAGGAGGGATGTAGAGAAGACGATGATATGAAAGTGGAGAAGGCAGAGAAAGTAACAGAATGTACGAAAGAAAACTAGGGAGAAATGGCATATTTACACACGAAAAATGAGGAGACCGAGAAGATGACTTAGTATCCATCCAATAATTACAGAAGAGGAAATAATTGAAAACCTTCAAAATACGCATCAATCATCAGTGTGACAAAGCTTCATAAAAATAACACACCAATACCAGTAATCGCCGCAGAATTTGAAGGCAATCAAAGCATCGAACAAGTGTTACAAATTAATTAAATCTGCAACATCAGTGTTAAAACAGAATGTAGAAGACGACAAAAAACTACCAGTACAGTGCATGTATTCCTTGGACTGGTGACACAAAATATAGTTGTAGCAACTCAACTGCATGCATTTTCTGCTCAAAAGACCAATATTCAATTCAATTAATTGTCCCCAAAGAAACTAGCCGCTTATTTGTAAAAACTGCCTAGAAGATCATAGAGCCGAACAAGATATGTAAAGTGTCCCTATTATAAAAAACAAATAGACTCTTCCTCAAATAATGTAATTTCAAGCAGTAATAAAAATAGGGTTAGAAACAAACCCCCTCCAAGACTCTCCTCACAAAGCATCCTGTATCTCCTCACTGTTAACAACATTACAAACTTGACTTTTGCTCCACACCCTCCCCAAAATACAAATCAAAACAATCAATCCGATAATAACCCACCCCCACAACCTTCTATTATGAATAATTCTAATAATAACTCTTTCATACAATCCATTATTAACTTAATTACCTCCTTCTTAGTTAATACTATTAATAATATTTCAACAATAGTCGGCAAAATACAAGCATCTCTCTCAGTCAATGTTAACAACAATAATGCATCAGTACCATAAAAATAATATAAATCTGCTCAACTGAAATACCAACGGCTCAATAATAAAAAACTATTTCTATTTTTTCTATTTTTTTAAAGGTCAAAAAATAAATCTAGCCAGCATAACGGAAACGCACTTAAAATCAGTTATTACATTTAACATAACATTTAACATAGTGCAGTCAGAACCGACAGATCAAATGCAAACGGAGATGGTGTACTTATACTAATTGAAAACTCCATACCATATATTTAACTCAACCTTCCACACACCCTAGGTCTCGAAACTACATCCATTAAATTCCATTTACATAATATATTAATAACACTTAGAGCTGCGTACAAGCCTCCTAAAAGAAAAATTTCTGAATCTTAATATTTCTTCGCTACTCCAGATGAATTCACCTAGTCTTCTGATTGGGGACCTTAATACTAAACACAACATTTGCAAATTCAGAAATACCAATACAGCAGGACACCAACTCAGTAAAATAATTGGTGACCTCAAACTTCAGTTCATTATACATCCAGAACCCACCCGTTACCCTATAGACCATAATGCACACACATTTATTTTAGGTGTATAATACTCTCCTCCACACCATTAAACATTTCAATAAAAAATTACCACAAACACTTGCAATAATTAACACTAGAGACAAAACAAGAAGACATTGATGCATGCCGAAAAATCCACTACTTAAGAAGGAACTAAATTTACTAAAATTGTAAAACAAACGCATTGAGAACATAATCAAACAACATACAATAATTTAATTCAGTCTTTAAACACAAAAAACAATACGCTGTGACAATTCACGAAAAATATCTTGAAAAAAAATAATAATACCCCCACTAACAATCCTAACAGCAAAGACGTTTGCTCCATCTGAGAATACCGAAGCATTAGCTGACCACTTTGCTCAATCATTCACTCCCAATCACCCCAACCCACCCATTGCATTAAAACATACTTTAAATAGCAGCAGGGCCAACTATAATGTACAACATAAACTCAACTACATCTCCCCAAATGAAGTAACCAATTTAGTTAAGATACTACTATCAACAAAGGCGCCTGCACACGACAAAATAAGTAACACAATTTTAAAATACTTACCCAATCCCACAATAGCATATATAACTAATATATACAATTCAACAATTAGAAATGGTTATTTTCCCATAATCTGGAAAAAATTTAATGTAATACCCATCCTTAAGCCATTCAAGTATCTCAATAGCACTGACAACTATAGGCCCATAAGCCTCCTCCCCACTCTGTCAAAAATAGAAAGAAAATTAATTCTTGAAGACTGTATTCCCATCTAAATAAAACTCATACAATCCCAATGCCTCAGTTTGGCTTCACTAATAAAGTATCAACTTCGCATCAATTGTTAAGAATCACAGAACACATCACAATGCATTTCAAAACAAACTACATTATATACTAAAATGTTATCTTCCTGGACATTTCTAAAACTTTTGACAAACTGTGTGTCATGCTGAATTAATATTCGAACTTAAAGATATAGACACTCCAAATATGTAATTAATATCATCAAAAAATTCCTCCAAGACTGAGAATTTACAGACACAGTTGCTAAACACACATCCAACCATCGCAGAATCGCAGCTGGATTACTTCACGGTTCACCACTATCACCACACTTTTCAACATATACACACCCGATATTCCCACAACGTCACTCTCGCACATAGTTTAATTCCCTCACAACACCGCCATTTTTATGTCCAATCATTCAAATTATTTAATCTGCAAACAAAATCAAGCACATCTCAATAAAATTGACGACTGGTATATCAAATGGAAAATAAAACTCAACTCTACAAAATAGTATCATTAAAACTATTTCATTAAGAACATTTTCAATTCCAACGCCACTCCAAATAAACAATACATCAATGTCGTGGACCCCATACAACCTAATTATTTATGCATGTCCCATGTGGATCAAAGCATCTAAAACGAATATCAACAAATTACAAATCAGCCAAAACATTTCCTCAGACTGGCCTCTCACGCATCCTGGTGCATCTCAAACGTTCAACTCCACAATGCATTCAATTTGCCCCCATAATTCACCATATTGTGCTCCTATTTAACGAATTCATTTCCAAAATTAACACAATAACCCACGCCACCCCTTACGACCCAGCCATCACCTACCAACTACAATAAAAATAGGTATCCATTAGATTCATTGCTCAGCTTATTCTCAGACATGAATTAATTCCATGAGCGCTCTGTGAGTTTATCACGAGTAGTTTGTACTCACAAGTAGTTGTAATTGTAATTAGAATTTAATTTAATTTGTAAGTCTGACAACATGATGAGGTATATACATAATATGAACTATGTGCATTCATTTATGGATAAATATGTATTAAAAAGATTATTTAATCAGAAGCGAATAATACTTTTAATCGGGACCAAAGTGGATAAAATGTAAGAGAAAGAAGCGGAAAAGGAAACGTAAATATCCGTCTGGAGAAAAGAACAGGAAGCGAATCAAGGTGGATGAAAACGCCCCTGTGGAGGAGATATAGAGGCAAAGGAGATGAACATCAGAAAGCGGCGACTGATGCCGGAAGATTTGGTAAATGAAAAACTTGATGTGTTCACATAATATATAGTGCATTTCTAATATAATGCACACGCGAATTGAATATATGTACTTTAATATTACAATTACATTACAATTGCAAAGTTCATTTAATTTATAGTATAATAGAAGGCATTTACGTATAACATCAAAGATTTCCTCTCACAGAGAGCCTTCACACGTCAAGAGCTTCGGAAGTTGGGTCCTCTGCCTCAGGGAGAGCAATATTACGCCGTTCCTTTGCATCACACACACAACATCCATCCAACAGAAGCGCAACAATTTCGCCACAGACTTATATTTGGAAATATCGCACCAGGGAAAGAAGAAACACCGATTTAAAACAATTCACCTGAATGTGTACTTGAATGTCATAAGTACAATATAATCAACAGATTGCTCTTAAAATTCCCTGTCAGTCAGCGTTTACGCGCATCTTGTGCTCCGCGACACCTCGGTTAATGCGTGATATTACCAATTACTTTTGGCTGAGCTTGCTCATTATATTGTTCAGAGAATAGTAATGTTATTTCATACTACTTGCATTATGAGCTCAACGTAAGTACTCTTTAGCGGACCGGGAGAGGTGGCTCAGAGAATGAACAGTCCTCCATCACTGCAGTCATTCTGACCGGGAGGTCCTAGGTACTAGTCTTGAAGGTGGCAGGATTTTAAACACTAGCTTCACAGCTAGATCGAACACAGTAGCTCAGAGCTTGGAGCTCGGTGCTTGTCCCGGCTGGGACGGTACCTGGTGGGAGATATGTGGTTGGGGAAAACTCCGCTAGGCGACGATAGGTCGGCGCCTCATCTCGCTATCCAGCGGGGGATCACCGCCTTCTCTCGCGGAAAAAAACATACACTACTCTTACGGACTAATGGCTGTAACAGTTGACGCCCCCGGTATCACTAACAATCAATCATCTTTAATGGATGTAGCCAGAATGTACAATAGGTTGCAAATATAATAATAATAATAATAATAATAATAATAACAATAGATAATAATGATAATAATAATTGATAAGCTTACAAAATGAATACATAACTACAAATATAATTAAATTAAAACTACCGACTTTTTGCATAATTAAAATGACCAACAATGTGAAATCGATAAAAAATGACAATTTCCCCATTGCCGCCAGTGCTGTTTCGCGGGTGTCGCGCCAGAGGTGGAGTTATTCCGAGTGCGCGCCCCGTCCAGTTCGGCCCGCCCGCGTGGCGTCGTTACGCGCGCGGTTATCGGCCGAGGCGTCGCCAGGGCCGCCACCTGCGATTTACGCGCCGCGCGGGGCGGCGGACGCGCGGCAAAATACGGCGCCGGCGCACGCCACGTGGCGCGCAGTGGCTCGAACACGAAATCAACACGCTCGGAATTGATTGATTGATTGATCCTTAGTGCTTCCGGGAGCGTCAACTGCTAAGGTCATTAGTCTTGTACACTTAGTAAATGCATTTCCTCGGGAGGTGATGGTGAGATACGACGCCGAGCTACCGTCTGCTAGAAGGATTTTCTCAAACAGATATCCCCCACAAGCGTGGCACGGCTCCCAGCCAAGACAAGCTCTAAGCTCCCGACCGGTCTCCCGGATTGTGAGGTAGTGGAGTGCATGTTAGATGTAAACGTATGTCAGTAAGGGGATGAGGATGGGACAAAGAAGAGGAAGGGAAGATCACGCGGTGTCCGTGGCCCGTTTCTTAGGGTACTGCTCCGGCATTCGTCTGGTGTTGATCAAGAAACCACAGAAAACTACCGATCAGAGCACCCGGCCGCTAGAATTCTCCTCCAGACAGCTACTGAATACGACCTGACAAGTTAGTCTCGAAAATCCTGAACCGTTAGGACTTGAACCTGGGAAATCCTGATTAGAGGCACTGTAGTGGCATCAGTTGATGTCCTGAGCCACCTCTCTTGGTATCGGGAATTAATTTATTACTTTCTCATATACTACTGTTGTATACAGAAAGTATAGTAATGCTGCAGCCAAACAGCAAATTACGTCAGAAAAACGCCCCATTGTTTGATACCTGGTTACAAAAAAAGACAATCCTGGATACAAAATCATGGAAAAGATTTTCTCAAACATGTTGCGGAGTCAGAATTCATGTTTTGAGGGTCCTTGATCCTGAAAAATTGTCTGCCATTCTGGAACTAGTCTGACCTTCTGTGAACAACGCTTCCGGCTAAAACATAGGAAGTATTTTCATCAAAATTCATATTCCTCGTCGAACTGGCTGATGTCAATGACTTATGTCCGTTGAAAATTCCGATTTTTGAAAATTGTAAATTTTTTTGGCGTCTTCCTACAACTACAATTATGAATATAAATATTTTTTTCTTAACAAAATGTGATCATCAAATAATTCTTCGAATAATGTTATGTTCAATTTTTTCGAAAACATGAGGATTTTGTGCGAAATTTAGTGCCAATGATAGGCAATTTTTATTTTCTTTAAACCATTTTTCTTAAAAATGGCACAAACCTTTTAGATCAAATTTCGACTTTCGATAGCGCAAAGGCCGCTTAAAAGAATAGAGTAGGTTTCATATTGGTTAAAATTCTTAATTATTTGAAAATTTGAAAAATTAAAAAAAATTCGGCGAGTTTCACTACAGTTGAGAAGATACATTTTTCTGAATAAAATGCGTTTATCAAAAACAGATCTTTAAATAAGGTTTTGTGAATTTTTCGAAACTTATGAGTATTATTTGAGTTATCTGGCGTCATACATAGTTACCCAAGCAAAATATATTATGTAAATAGTTTTTGTTTCTAATTGCAATATAATATTTTCATGTTTTGCTTTATTAAAACTGTTTTTTAAACACTTGTATTGTGTTTTAAACGAAGTGACAAAATAAGTAAAAACTTAATCAAACTAATGAATTCACCATAAAATAGTCCGATATCAAAAAATCATTCCTCAAACTTCCCTACCTTCACTTTTTTTTTATTTTTCCCCGCTTCCCTTCGTTGCGAACCACTGCCCGATGGTATTCGAGAAAGCCGCGGGGGCAGAGAACGTTCCAAGACCTACCGCGGAGTGGCGCGGCGTAAGGCACGCTCCTACATCGGACATAAATTGTTTTCTTGCACTATTGTGAGGAAGATAAAAGGAACTCCCAACGTGTCCCACCACAATGACAAATCTTAGAGCCCAACTGTACTCTCTCGCTTCTTTGTTTTTTCCCATTCGTTTTTCACCTTGTTTCTCTATCTTTAGGTTTGAAAAGCTTTGGTTTAAAATTAAATGATTCGAAATCACGTGGTTTAAATAACAATAGCATAATTTATGTTTTATTATAAGGAATTTTAAGGAATGGTATATCATTGATGAAACGTGCAACAGAAACCACATTTTCCAGAAAGACGAATAATAGAAATAAATGGAAAAAATAACATTTTTAACTCCCACTCTTCACAATCAAATATTTGTTGTGTTCAAACAGCTTTTGGATACCGGGGTACAAATCCAGGTCGATTGATTTGATTTGTTTATTTCCTGATTCTGGGCGCTATTAGGGTTATTTGTCAACTGCTATGGTCCTTTGTACCGTAAGAGTAGTACATGTTACCAGAGGGGGTGGTGATGTTCCTCTCCCCCCTGAATGATGGCTTCGGAATTTTTTTTATTTTTGTAAATTCGTTGTACTGTGGCAATACGGCGGATTTAAGAACAATATAAAATCATTCTATTCATATCTTATGAGAATAACAGCGGAAGGCGGGGACAATTAGTTGAGCCACTAAAACACTGAAAGTCACTCAACACTAGTAAATTGTGGGCGGAGCCGGGCGAGTGCGTGCGGAGAAAGGACAGGGCGGGATAGGGCAAGATCTGGTCATGGCTCGGGGCTCAAAATTTGACGGCAAACGAGAGGGAGCTATAACTCATTTCATAGTTGCACATTTACTAAACTTTTAAATCCACATTTCTCGAGACCGTTTTGTATGACTTATCTTTTTCACAGTCGGCACAATGCATCATATAATCATGTAATAAGAATAAATAACAATAAAAGAAAATGTGTATCATTGGCATTTGTGAGAGTAAAAACTGTAGACATTTTATGTGCAAAGTACGAATACCACTGCACTGCTACCATTGATTTATTTGAACAAAGATCCATCAAATCCAGGAAACCGGAAATATAAAATTAATAGATATGGATAATTCACCAATATACTGAAGCAACTGTAGATTACTACCATCGCAATCCAACTCTAGAACGATACAATAACTGTCGTTTCACATGTGTAGAATGATGTCAAAATGATGCCTTTTTCGTGAACTTTTTAATTTACAAAATCATTGGTAAAATTTGTATTAATTTTAGCAAAGAAAATGGTATCTCAATGCACTCACCATACACATACGCAAATGGACATTTACTACATCGACAGAAGTTAGAAACGAAGAGTGAATATTTCAGTAAGTCAAAGAGAATAAATAAATACAGGCGCAGCGCAGTGTTACGTCCGTGAGAGTTACATCCCTGGCAGAGTGACTGGGCCGCTGCCGTCTGAGATTCAGAGGATATCGCTTGGAAGACATTAGTGGAAACCGTTGTGTTCATCGGAAGATCTCGAGATGTTGGCGGACCCCACACCACCCCTCCAGACTACCCACACGAATGCGCCAATGGATTCAGTAGTATTGATGTCAAAACTATCTGGGGAACCAACACTATCTATTTGTGAAAGCTAATATGCTCGGGTGGTTATATTTTCTGTTCAATTAAGGAGTACATGTATGAATGTATTTTAGCTTTTAGGGTAGGATTTTCCGACGTTTGCTAGCACTCTATCCCGGACTGGGCCTTGTTTTTTATTAATTATCCACGCCAAGGATGCCGAGCACGGCAAATTTCCTGTAGCGTGTCTAACATATTTCGTCCTAGCTATAGAAACTGAGACGACTGTAATTGAAAGCATCAGCTCAATATTTTAATGGCCAAGAATCGAAACCGGGAGCGCACCACGCTAGCAAATTGTCCATGAGCTCACCCGAGGGACTTAGAGAAATGCTTTAACTAGTTGTATCGAATTGTTTCAAATGTGGGCTTGAATACTCATTTTTATAATTGATGCTTCACATAATTATACTAAGATATTAATCGACAGAAATAGCCGATATTAAATCATACCAAAAATAATACTATAAAGGGTTTCGGACAACGTAGAGATAAAAATATTGATCGTTCTTATTTCCAGAAAAATAGTTTTCCAAAATTAACCAGTATTTCATGTGTGGTACAATTAAATAAAAATAGATTTATACATTTAAAATTATATATATATATATTGAAACACAGAATGTGTTCGCTTACACTAATTAAAACATTAGTGTAAGTAATTAATAGATATTTTGGACTGCGCGGTACGTACGCCAAGCGCTGCGAACAACGACGGGAGCTAGCAACGGTCGCTACCGCCACCGGTGCCACCGCCGGGAGGCCAGCGTGAGAACGTCGGTTACAAACTGGGCAGCGAGCACGTGCAGGCAGTCGTTAGGAGAATTGCGAAGAAGACAGACGTTGGCGGAGCGGCGAAGAGTTCGGACGTGTGGCGAAAAGCTCGCCGTGAGCGCATGAACAAAAAGGGAACGTGCGATGTGTTCGTAAAGCAATAGTAATTGTGAAGCAGTAAATAAGTGAAGTAGACAATGAGATTATCATTAGAATAAAAGATTCGTGTTGATAGAACAATCGATCGCGCCTGTAGTAATTAGTGTAGTGGAAACTTTACCGAAACTGTGTGGTACGGAACTGGGACCAGCACGCGTGATAGGCGCGGGTTGAGTAATTGAATCCATCGACGGAAGGTGATTCGAGAGAGGTGCAACGCCGTGGTATCAAGATCCGAGTCGGGGAGGAGTCACAAGGTCACCAGCCCAGGACGACCGCCACGCCATCAGCCGCCGACAGCCCACAGCTGCTGTAGAGGTCGGCAACCCTGTCGATACGAGCTGTTCTACGATCATCGAAGGTATTTGGTCGGGGCCCCGAAGGTATGATAAATGCATATTACACCTAATCTTGGTACCAAGGCAGAGTGTATAAAGGTTGTCAGATCATGTAATTAACAAATTTGATTTGCAAATAAACCTTGTTCATGATTGTATTTCTATTTCTGATTAACTTTCCCAATATTATACCAACTTATCCAGGGACCCATTCACGGAAAAGATACCCTCCTTTAGTGTTATATTGCAGTGAAATACCCGGCATCACCAGGTACGTCACAATATATATATATATATATATATATATATATATATATATATATATATATATATATATTTCTGTATTAAAACTGAAATAGAATATTGTTTTGCGTTATGTGACTTTTTGTATTTACACTAAGTAATGTTTTTTACCAGAAACCATTAAAATTGGATAAATTTGGCCAGCAATCTTCTTGTGGCTGTGAAACTACCGAGTGCATCACCTTTGTGTTACATCAAGAGTATATCCGGAGCATTCATGACGTGTGCTGTGAATATTTTTTCAACAGGGGCCCTATTCACATTACGCGCCTAACCGGACAATACATCTTACAGTTTCAACGGCACCCGCCGTCGCCTTCGCAGGCCCAACGCCCCACCTGCCTAATTACCTCACGGCTGAAACGAAGCCTGGGCGAGTCACAGATCGACGTCATCCCGCCCCCACTTCACCGCCCTCTCCCACAAAGGCGCTATTAAATACCGGGCTGCTCCAAAACAAGCACAATGTGACCACTCTTGATCAATACCCGGAGGCCGGAGGCGGTCTATTTTGGGCCCCGACCATTTTGACAGGGGCCCACGCGCGCAGGAGGGGGGCCGCTGCCGCAGGTGAGGTGTCAAAGGTCATCGCGAGTTCGTGCGCTCTTTCCCCCTCGCAAATCAAAGGGCGCATTCGTTGGTTCGGGTTATTTTTGGCGACGGAGATACACAGCATGCTTTACGCACATTCCATGCCGTTTTTTTTATTTTTAAACTTGAAGGCTGCGGAGAATTGTTGTTGTATTTGCGATGCCGGTTTGAGGCTTTTGCAAGGACACGAAATGTTTAGAGCAGTTTATTTGGCATACAAAGTGGGAGCATTAGAGCGTATTGGAACGTTAGTTTTTGTTGTTTATTGGATTATCTTTCCGAATGAGCGCGCGAATGGAGGCATCAGTTTTAATATTCAGTAATAGAAGAATAAGGAAGAGTGATCTGGAATATGTCGTTCGTGATCTGCAACATTTGCACGAAAAAATCAGGTGTTAAGTTAAATGAGTTGGACGTTTTCACCTTGCATTGAAATGCATCATTCCTGGATTAGCACTTCTGCCATTGATTGGTGGAATACTGAACTGTGAGATATGCTGCTGTTGCTGCGGGAAGGTACACAAATCTGCAATTCTGAGTGTGCATTAACTCAAAATTCTTATTTTCTGAGTTGCGTCACTATTGCAGCCCACGAGCAATATATCAACATATGCGTATTTTCAGATTGCATTTATTTCCCCTGGGAGTGCCCAAATATTAGCGCAAACATTTACTCTAGTTGTGGATTTAAAAAAAAGTTTTCTTCTTTCTTTCTTTCTCTCCAACTTACTTGGCAATCAACATTTTTAAAAAAATATTGAATTACTGCTGCTACTTTAAAATTACACAAAAACCGAAATCATTCTAATAAACCTCATTGCCCATTAATGGGTGCTCAATACCTAAATAAAAGTAATTGAATATGGGATTATCTTTTCGCATCGTTGTTCGAAATACTTCCGGGGTATGATTCTTCATAGAATACATACTTCCAAGAAGACTAACTACTCTCGTTCATCATATTTGTCGCTTACGATTATGCTTTGACAGCTGTACTACAAATTAGAAAGTAGTGGTGCTTCAACCACACATGCTTTCTCCCATTATTTCTAACTTTTGCAAACTTTCGAAACTTCAGAGAGTTGAATGAAAATGAGATCTGCACCATTCTAAGCGTCCTCTACCCTATCCGCAAAAAAGTTCAAAGCAAAAATTGAGCTGTTTTTTAAAAAGATTTTTTTATAAATTGCATTAAATTCAAGCAGAAATTACGTAAAAACTACTGGTTTTTCGAAAAATTGTGCATTACCACTTTTAAAGATCTGATTTTTTTAGAAGTTTTCATTTCCGACAAAAAAATCGTCAAAACCCTACTGTTGCTAAGATATTTTTTGCAATATTCAAAAATACAGAGAGTTCCCCGCAAATGGAACAAGAAACAGATGTTTTACCGTCTTTTGATACACACGAGGACAAAATTTAAAGAAAAAATTATATGCAGTTTTAAAAATATCTCAAAAATGGCTTTTTTCACGCAAAATCATGCAAAATATTATTTATCGAAAATTGTATATGACCTTACTTAAGATTTCTCTTTGAAGAGTACAATTAATGAACAGACAAATCACTACCTTCAGTATTTTAGTTGTAATGAGACGCTATAAAAAATTGTAATTATCGAAAAATCAGGGCTTTCAAACAATTTTGAAATTGTTGGGAATTAACAAAAACTACCTCTAAAAATCTAAATATTTTTTCAAACTCGCAGAGCCTCAAGTTCTTGCAAATTGTTCGGGAATATCAATTTTGGAGATAATCATCTGAGCGGCTTAGATGCTAGGCGTTGACAACAGGCAATCAGTCAGACGGACTGACAAACGGGCTGAGAGGCGTTTTGCCGTCATTCGATTTTCTAGCATCAAAGACCCGAAAAACATAGATTCTTATTACCCAACGTTTTAGAAGTTTTAGAAGTATTTTTTTACGTACAGGAACAGTGTTAACCTCTTTTCGTTACCAGGATTGGCAGGAAGTGTTTTTCGTTCGAAAAAATGACCATTTCCGGGACACGATTACAATAGTTTTTCTTATGAAACAATGCAAGAAAGTAAGAACGTGATACAAAAGAGGAATCTTTTTGAATGATTAGCATTTAGTCTTTCGTCGAGTCTCGATAAGAGAACAATAAAATACTCCTAAAACTACCCTCTTGTCTAAATTTGGAACTAAAAATAATTTAATAACGTTTCAAACCCTTTTTAATGTCTTGCACTAATACGGCTTTAAATTTAATTTTAAATGTTCAAACTAATGAAGGAGGAACAGCGTAGACGCTATTCCCTTCAAAAATTTGAAATGCAGGAAAATTGAAAAAAGAATAGTATTATTATTCAAAAAAAATTTGGGTAATGGCAGTAATTAATGTAAGGGTTTTGATTGTTGATATGTTCACGATTAGTTTCAATAGAATTGCACACAAAGTAGTACTGTTCTCAACTAACGTAACATCTGCTTGCCCAAATTCAATTTTGTAATAGTTGAATAAAGTACCTTATCTTTAATCCCAAATTGTAGGATTTTTTTAGTTTGTCCAGTTCGTTAATTAATTCTGTGAGATATACTGAACATAATCTAAAATTTAAAGTTTAAAGGAAATAGAAAGTTTATTCTACCAAAATACTTCTGACATTCGCTAAAAAATGTACCTTTCTAAACATTTATTTGTACAGTAGAAAATGTATAAATTATCAAAACATATATATGATAGAAATAATAGTTCATAACTTCTATATAATCTAACACCATTATTGTTATCCCACGGAGATAAAGAAAGAAATGACTGCAATAAATAAAATAATACAAAAATATGGCTATTTTGCCAGTATTGCGGGCATATTCTTGGATTAATTAAAGTATAGTTGTAATTAATATATTTTAAGTATTATATATTATAAATATATTGTATATATTCTTACCATTAATGATAATAATAGTCAAATATGCCCTAATATTCAATTAACTTTTCTAGAATTATAAGTACCTCGCTATACTCTCGATGTACCGCAAGAAAGGTACGCACTGCGCGAGGAAACGCCGGGCCAACTGGAGCCCTCTATGTGCGAGGCGCGGAACATAGGAGGCAGAAGAACCCCCGCCGCACGCCATCTGCCTCGGGAAATTACGGCCATTCTAAAGGCCCTTAATGCTGCGCTTAAAAGTCCGAGATTTTTCGCAGTCGCTTAGAGAGAGATGGATTATTATTTCATTACAAGAGAAGCTCTTAAGAGCTGCAAGGGGACAGTTTGAAGACGCCGTGTTTCCCCCTTTGGAAAAAGGCCAACTCTTGCGACTGATGCCTTTTCACAGCCTCTTCAACCCGCAGTGAGGAATGTTTCGGCGTAAAAGTGCAAATTCTTCAAAATGGTACTTCTAGATTAAACACCTTCTATGCTCCGAAAATAAATGTTCAGACACCAAGTGTAAGTTATAAATAATGGTATATATAGATTATTGTGTTGCGTAACAGTTGAACGTATAAAAGCCGTTTTTGACTTATTTTCGATCACTAAATTTGAAAATGTCACTTAAATGCTTGTTTTAGATTGATTAACCTAATGTTTCTACTACTGGGTTTTCATGTTTACACAGTTTGCAGCATTATCGTCATGTTCGTTCAAACACAACGCATGGGTGAATAGAAAATTACATTGCATATCCAGTTTGTAGACCCCACACCTTGATAAGAACCCAACATTAAGAGTACGGATCAGAAGTATCCGAATACTTCCTCTTCAATTAATCTTGTTCAAGTCGGAGAACGTATTATTACTAAACTACGAAAATTATTTTGTGTGAATTCAGAAAATACTAATATTAGCGGTGTTTCTTCAAAAAGCAAAGATCAGCTGTCATCAACGTCATGAGATGCAGACTTCATTCCAATCAAATATTCCTCTAATTATAAGCTGACACAAACTAAGGTAAATGAAATTTAGAGATCAAGAACTTCCTAAACATTAGGCAGAACTTCAAGACAAAATATCAACACTGCAACAATTTAATTATCCACATCTTTCTTTAATTTTCTTTCCTCTAGAAATAAAGAAATTTGTTACTATCGTCTTCTCTGTCACGCCGGGAATTTCCAGTAGTCTAGGAAGAGTTGACACCAGAACAGTTATTAACGCATGAAATTAAGAACACAATGTTGGAATGGATACTGTTCTACATTCACTTGCGTCATAAATACTCCAGGTGCGTTCATGAGTCTTTAATTCATATTATTTTAAACATCCATTTGACGCTGTTATAAGTAAAAGGAAGAAACCACCATGGGAGCTCTTAAAAATTGTGTATAATTTCTGGAAAATTTCGAAACTGAGAATTTCAAAGAACTTTTACAAGATTTAGTGGACTCTTAAAAACAGATAATATACAACATGCTTACTAAAATTGCGTTTCGTGGATTCACACCTTAGTTCCCCCTTCAAACTGAATTGTCTTGAACGATGAATATGGTCAACGCTACCATCGAGATTGAATAAAGATCTGATGATTGGATAAAGGTACAAAGCGAAAAAGAAGTTCTGCCTTCAAAGCTGATTAGTGATTACTACCGGAAGGTGAAAAGGAATACGTCTGAAGGGGTATGTAATACACATGCCCAAAGGATTCGCCATTATCGAAACTTTTTTTTTAATCGCGCGCTATTATGCTACCCGAAAACTGTTGCAATACATCCAAGCTGTTCTGAGGAGGGCAAAAGTCAAGTTGTTCTGACGAAGAACTCTCAGTATTTTCTGATGTCTTGTATTAATCGCTCGTTTATCTCAGCGATCCTGCGTCGAGTAGGGAAGACGTTATTTAATAGAGCAAAGGTGGTATCTCCTTCTTTTTAACTTCCATCTATTGGCTTCTTTATGATGCAGATGAAGGCGTAATGCCGGTGAGATGTCATGGGAGGCAATGTGCACAGACCAGCAGGACTGTGTAAATCTTCAATGTGGGCTGACGAAAGTCATGGGAAAAACTAATAGGTAGATTTTCCCTTTTTTTCTCATTGCTAGTCGACGCATAAAATATATTTTTTTATGTTTAACAGGAAATAGTTTACCGGCAAAGGTGGTTCAGGGCATCAATTGATGTCACTGCAGTGCTTCTGACCTAGAGGTCCTAGGGTACAATCCCGACAGTGGCAGGATTTTCGACACTAGATAGACAGCTAGGTCGGATTCAGCTGCTGTCTAGAGGAGAATTCTAGCATCGGTTTGTTTTAACCTGAGTTTTCCGTGGTTTCTCCGATTAACACCAGGCGAATGCTGGAGCAGTACTCTAACGAACTGGTCACAGATCGTGAGCGATTTCTCTTCCCTCTCCTTGTCCCATCCTCATTTCGTACATACATACACACTTACTTGCATTACACTACCTCACAAGTCGAAAGATCAGTCAGAGTTCAGAGCTTGTCCCGGCTGGGGCGGGGCCCGCTGGAGGGAGAGGGTCACGTGGTTAGGGAACATGCCCGCAAATCGACGTAGGGCGACGCCGGATCTCGCCATCCAGCGCCCCCTCTAGCGATGAAAACATGCACTACACTTACTGAACTAATGACCTTAGCAGATGAGGCGTTCCAAAGTACTAATCACTGGAGTAGTTGGCTCCGTCAACCTTTTAACGTCCACGTATGAGCTGACACTAGTAGAAACATGAGACTAGTGCCCAAAGTAGTAAGTCTGATACCTCTGCAATTGTGCATTTCTGGATCGATGTTGTACTGAACATATTGTACATCATCTTTCTCTATGCAGGATAACATACTCAAGAAGTTTTATCGATGCTTTTGGTTGCTCCTACAATATTGTTATACATTATAACTGAAATATGAAAAAGCGTGTATTAGAATCACATGATGAATTGAAACACGTGCGATACTAAAAGATTAGATTGAAAGGCGTTCGTGATTTGCGATGAATCTTCACATACGTGCTAAATATACTTTTTGTATGTTTGCTTACTTATTACAAACTTGCGTTAGAAAGTCAAATTGAAATATTCTATAAAAAAATAAATAAAGCATTTGATACAGTTCTCAAGGTAGAGAGATAGTGCCTAGCAACTCCGGTCTTAAGTTCCGTGTCCCCACACGCAGCCTGAAGGCGGAAGGAGGCGTTGAATAGAACTGGGAAGGACCGGCGAAAGTGATCGCGAAAGCAGCTGCTCCATCCACGAACCAGTTCAAGTTCTATCATCTTCGGTGCTTGCGTCGCTATTTCACTTTACATGAAATGTCTCAAGTGTAAGTGATGATTCGTTCGTTTAAATTGATTTGTACATTAATAAGAGTAATAAAAATAATTGTTTATGCAAGGCCTTCTGTGATTACAAAATTACTCTCTCACCGATCTACTTAAGATTTAGCGCCCGCTCAAGAGTTAAATAGCTGACGTTTGCAGTCACCCCTTCTTAAACTAACGTAAAGTTCTCCCCACTTTCTCCAAGTGCACGAAACACTCTCCCAACTTCGCGCTGGAGTTCTGCTCAGTGCAACCTCACAGAGGGGGCGAGGGCGGGACTTATCGGGAAGGCGGGGAGCAGATGCCGCAAAATGGCGGGGCCCGACTTCAAACATAATAATTGGTATTGAGGTGTGATAAGAACTTGTCTCAAAATGAATTTTCAGACATGTTCATATCACACCTCTATTTTTAGAAAATAGTTTTAAGATTTAATTATGTGAGTTTTATATATGATATGTTGTAAAGAATTATTTTGTAAATAATTATGTTGCATGATATGTTGTAAAGAATCAGAGTGATCACGTTCCACAGAACTTAAAGAGTTTCATATTAGACCACTGATGATTTGACATATTCGACAACTGTCGACAAACAATTTTTGCCTTTCAATTGAAAGAGAGAGAGAGGCATATTTAATTCCAAATATTTTTTTATCTAACGTTGCACCGTTACATTTTTTTTAAAATGTACTCGTATAGTACTGAATTTGTTTAAGTGTCATATTCGTTTGAATTTTTAAAAAGTCATAAAAATCAATTTAATAATAATATTTGTATCATTCCATTATAAAAAAGTGTTATTTTTCATTACAAAGGGAATTTCATTACTAAATAATTATCAAATCCCTGTTCACTTTCTCCGGTGCAAGAAACGCCCTGCCAACTTCGGTGACGAGTTCTGCACCGTGGCAGTCAGAAGGAGGGGTGTGCGGCGGATAGAGAGGGCCCGCGGTGGAGCAGAGGAGTGCGGAAGTGCACGGTGAAGCGGTGGAGTAGGTCTGGCGGAGCGTTACGGAACGGAGGGTGTTGGTACAGGGAAGACGGAGCAAGGCGAGGCGAGGCGAGGCGAGGAATGCGGGGCCAGGCGGGGCGGGACAAGGCAAAGCGGGGCTGGATGAGGCAGCATTGGGCTGGGCTGGGCTGGGCTGGGCTGGGCTGGGCTGGGCTGGGCTGGGCTGGGCTGGGCTGGGCTGGGCTGGGCTGGGCTGGGCTGGGCTGGGCTGGGCTGGGCTGGGCTGGGCTGGGCTGGGCTGGGCTGGGCTGGGCTGGGCTGGGCTGGGCTGGGCTGGGCTGGGCTGGGCTGGGCTGGGCTGGGCTGGGCTGGGCTGGGCTGGGCTGGGCTGGGCTGGGCTGGGCTGGGCTGGGCTGGGCTGGGCTGGGCTGGGCTGGGCTGGGCTGGGCTGGGCTGGGCTGGGCTGGGCTGGGCTGGGCTGGGCTGGGCTGGGCTGGGCTGGGCTGGGCTGGGCTGGGCTGGGCTGGGCTGGGCTGGGCTGGGCTGGGCTGGGCTGGGCTGGGCTGGGCTGGGCTGGGCTGGGCTGGGCTGGGCTGGGCTGGGCTGGGCTGGGCTGGGCTGGGCTGGGCTGGGCTGGGCTGGGCTGGGCTGGGCTGGGCTGGGCTGGGCTGGGCTGGGCTGGGCTGGGCTGGGCTGGGCTGGGCTGGGCTGGGCTGGGCTGGGCTGGGCTGGGCTGGGCTGGGCTGGGCTGGGCTGGGCTGGGCTGGGCTGGGCTGGGCTGGGCTGGGCTGGGCTGGGCTGGGCTGGGCTGGGCTGGGCTGGGCTGGGCTGGGCTGGGCTGGGCTGGGCTGGGCTGGGCTGGGCTGGGCTGGGCTGGGCTGGGCTGGGCTGGGCTGGGCTGGGCTGGGCTGGGCTGGGCTGGGCTGGGCTGGGCTGGGCTGGGCTGGGCTGGGCTGGGCTGGGCTGGGCTGGGCTGGGCTGGGCTGGGCTGGGCTGGGCTGGGCTGGGCTGGGCTGGGCTGGGCTGGGCTGGGCTGGGCTGGGCTGGGCTGGGCTGGGCTGGGCTGGGCTGGGCTGGGCTGGGCTGGGCTGGGCTGGGCTGGGCTGGGCTGGGCTGGGCTGGGCTGGGCTGGGCTGGGCTGGGCTGGGCTGGGCTGGGCTGGGCTGGGCTGGGCTGGGCTGGGCTGGGCTGGGCTGGGCTGGGCTGGGCTGGGCTGGGCTGGGCTGGGCTGGGCTGGGCTGGGCTGGGCTGGGCTGGGCTGGGCTGGGCTGGGCTGGGCTGGGCTGGGCTGGGCTGGGCTGGGCTGGGCTGGGCTGGGCTGGGCTGGGCTGGGCTGGGCTGGGCTGGGCTGGGCTGGGCTGGGCTGGGCTGGGCTGGGCTGGGCTGGGCTGGGCTGGGCTGGGCTGGGCTGGGCTGGGCTGGGCTGGGCTGGGCTGGGCTGGGCTGGGCTGGGCTGGGCTGGGCTGGGCTGGGCTGGGCTGGGCTGGGCTGGGCTGGGCTGGGCTGGGCTGGGCTGGGCTGGGCTGGGCTGGGCTGGGCTGGGCTGGGCTGGGCTGGGCTGGGCTGGGCTGGGCTGGGCTGGGCTGGGCTGGGCTGGGCTGGGCTGGGCTGGGCTGGGCTGGGCTGGGCTGGGCTGGGCTGGGCTGGGCTGGGCTGGGCTGGGCTGGGCTGGGCTGGGCTGGGCTGGGCTGGGCTGGGCTGGGCTGGGCTGGGCTGGGCTGGGCTGGGCTGGGCTGGGCTGGGCTGGGCTGGGCTGGGCTGGGCTGGGCTGGGCTGGGCTGGGCTGGGCTGGGCTGGGCTGGGCTGGGCTGGGCTGGGCTGGGCTGGGCTGGGCTGGGCTGGGCTGGGCTGGGCTGGGCTGGGCTGGGCTGGGCTGGGCTGGGCTGGGCTGGGCTGGGCTGGGCTGGGCTGGGCTGGGCTGGGCTGGGCTGGGCTGGGCTGGGCTGGGCTGGGCTGGGCTGGGCTGGGCTGGGCTGGGCTGGGCTGGGCTGGGCTGGGCTGGGCTGGGCTGGGCTGGGCTGGGCTGGGCTGGGCTGGGCTGGGCTGGGCTGGGCTGGGCTGGGCTGGGCTGGGCTGGGCTGGGCTGGGCTGGGCTGGGCTGGGCTGGGCTGGGCTGGGCTGGGCTGGGCTGGGCTGGGCTGGGCTGGGCTGGGCTGGGCTGGGCTGGGCTGGGCTGGGCTGGGCTGGGCTGGGCTGGGCTGGGCTGGGCTGGGCTGGGCTGGGCTGGGCTGGGCTGGGCTGGGCTGGGCTGGGCTGGGCTGGGCTGGGCTGGGCTGGGCTGGGCTGGGCTGGGCTGGGCTGGGCTGGGCTGGGCTGGGCTGGGCTGGGCTGGGCTGGGCTGGGCTGGGCTGGGCTGGGCTGGGCTGGGCTGGGCTGGGCTGGGCTGGGCTGGGCTGGGCTGGGCTGGGCTGGGCTGGGCTGGGCTGGGCTGGGCTGGGCTGGGCTGGGCTGGGCTGGGCTGGGCTGGGCTGGGCTGGGCTGGGCTGGGCTGGGCTGGGCTGGGCTGGGCTGGGCTGGGCTGGGCTGGGCTGGGCTGGGCTGGGCTGGGCTGGGCTGGGCTGGGCTGGGCTGGGCTGGGCTGGGCTGGGCTGGGCTGGGCTGGGCTGGGCTGGGCTGGGCTGGGCTGGGCTGGGCTGGGCTGGGCTGGGCTGGGCTGGGCTGGGCTGGGCTGGGCTGGGCTGGGCTGGGCTGGGCTGGGCTGGGCTGGGCTGGGCTGGGCTGGGCTGGGCTGGGCTGGGCTGGGCTGGGCTGGGCTGGGCTGGGCTGGGCTGGGCTGGGCTGGGCTGGGCTGGGCTGGGCTGGGCTGGGCTGGGCTGGGCTGGGCTGGGCTGGGCTGGGCTGGGCTGGGCTGGGCTGGGCTGGGCTGGGCTGGGCTGGGCTGGGCTGGGCTGGGCTGGGCTGGGCTGGGCTGGGCTGGGCTGGGCTGGGCTGGGCTGGGCTGGGCTGGGCTGGGCTGGGCTGGGCTGGGCTGGGCTGGGCTGGGCTGGGCTGGGCTGGGCTGGGCTGGGCTGGGCTGGGCTGGGCTGGGCTGGGCTGGGCTGGGCTGGGCTGGGCTGGGCTGGGCTGGGCTGGGCTGGGCTGGGCTGGGCTGGGCTGGGCTGGGCTGGGCTGGGCTGGGCTGGGCTGGGCTGGGCTGGGCTGGGCTGGGCTGGGCTGGGCTGGGCTGGGCTGGGCTGGGCTGGGCTGGGCTGGGCTGGGCTGGGCTGGGCTGGGCTGGGCTGGGCTGGGCTGGGCTGGGCTGGGCTGGGCTGGGCTGGGCTGGGCTGGGCTGGGCTGGGCTGGGCTGGGCTGGGCTGGGCTGGGCTGGGCTGGGCTGGGCTGGGCTGGGCTGGGCTGGGCTGGGCTGGGCTGGGCTGGGCTGGGCTGGGCTGGGCTGGGCTGGGCTGGGCTGGGCTGGGCTGGGCTGGGCTGGGCTGGGCTGGGCTGGGCTGGGCTGGGCTGGGCTGGGCTGGGCTGGGCTGGGCTGGGCTGGGCTGGGCTGGGCTGGGCTGGGCTGGGCTGGGCTGGGCTGGGCTGGGCTGGGCTGGGCTGGGCTGGGCTGGGCTGGGCTGGGCTGGGCTGGGCTGGGCTGGGCTGGGCTGGGCTGGGCTGGGCTGGGCTGGGCTGGGCTGGGCTGGGCTGGGCTGGGCTGGGCTGGGCTGGGCTGGGCTGGGCTGGGCTGGGCTGGGCTGGGCTGGGCTGGGCTGGGCTGGGCTGGGCTGGGCTGGGCTGGGCTGGGCTGGGCTGGGCTGGGCTGGGCTGGGCTGGGCTGGGCTGGGCTGGGCTGGGCTGGGCTGGGCTGGGCTGGGCTGGGCTGGGCTGGGCTGGGCTGGGCTGGGCTGGGCTGGGCTGGGCTGGGCTGGGCTGGGCTGGGCTGGGCTGGGCTGGGCTGGGCTGGGCTGGGCTGGGCTGGGCTGGGCTGGGCTGGGCTGGGCTGGGCTGGGCTGGGCTGGGCTGGGCTGGGCTGGGCTGGGCTGGGCTGGGCTGGGCTGGGCTGGGCTGGGCTGGGCTGGGCTGGGCTGGGCTGGGCTGGGCTGGGCTGGGCTGGGCTGGGCTGGGCTGGGCTGGGCTGGGCTGGGCTGGGCTGGGCTGGGCTGGGCTGGGCTGGGCTGGGCTGGGCTGGGCTGGGCTGGGCTGGGCTGGGCTGGGCTGGGCTGGGCTGGGCTGGGCTGGGCTGGGCTGGGCTGGGCTGGGCTGGGCTGGGCTGGGCTGGGCTGGGCTGGGCTGGGCTGGGCTGGGCTGGGCTGGGCTGGGCTGGGCTGGGCTGGGCTGGGCTGGGCTGGGCTGGGCTGGGCTGGGCTGGGCTGGGCTGGGCTGGGCTGGGCTGGGCTGGGCTGGGCTGGGCTGGGCTGGGCTGGGCTGGGCTGGGCTGGGCTGGGCTGGGCTGGGCTGGGCTGGGCTGGGCTGGGCTGGGCTGGGCTGGGCTGGGCTGGGCTGGGCTGGGCTGGGCTGGGCTGGGCTGGGCTGGGCTGGGCTGGGCTGGGCTGGGCTGGGCTGGGCTGGGCTGGGCTGGGCTGGGCTGGGCTGGGCTGGGCTGGGCTGGGCTGGGCTGGGCTGGGCTGGGCTGGGCTGGGCTGGGCTGGGCTGGGCTGGGCTGGGCTGGGCTGGGCTGGGCTGGGCTGGGCTGGGCTGGGCTGGGCTGGGCTGGGCTGGGCTGGGCTGGGCTGGGCTGGGCTGGGCTGGGCTGGGCTGGGCTGGGCTGGGCTGGGCTGGGCTGGGCTGGGCTGGGCTGGGCTGGGCTGGGCTGGGCTGGGCTGGGCTGGGCTGGGCTGGGCTGGGCTGGGCTGGGCTGGGCTGGGCTGGGCTGGGCTGGGCTGGGCTGGGCTGGGCTGGGCTGGGCTGGGCTGGGCTGGGCTGGGCTGGGCTGGGCTGGGCTGGGCTGGGCTGGGCTGGGCTGGGCTGGGCTGGGCTGGGCTGGGCTGGGCTGGGCTGGGCTGGGCTGGGCTGGGCTGGGCTGGGCTGGGCTGGGCTGGGCTGGGCTGGGCTGGGCTGGGCTGGGCTGGGCTGGGCTGGGCTGGGCTGGGCTGGGCTGGGCTGGGCTGGGCTGGGCTGGGCTGGGCTGGGCTGGGCTGGGCTGGGCTGGGCTGGGCTGGGCTGGGCTGGGCTGGGCTGGGCTGGGCTGGGCTGGGCTGGGCTGGGCTGGGCTGGGCTGGGCTGGGCTGGGCTGGGCTGGGCTGGGCTGGGCTGGGCTGGGCTGGGCTGGGCTGGGCTGGGCTGGGCTGGGCTGGGCTGGGCTGGGCTGGGCTGGGCTGGGCTGGGCTGGGCTGGGCTGGGCTGGGCTGGGCTGGGCTGGGCTGGGCTGGGCTGGGCTGGGCTGGGCTGGGCTGGGCTGGGCTGGGCTGGGCTGGGCTGGGCTGGGCTGGGCTGGGCTGGGCTGGGCTGGGCTGGGCTGGGCTGGGCTGGGCTGGGCTGGGCTGGGCTGGGCTGGGCTGGGCTGGGCTGGGCTGGGCTGGGCTGGGCTGGGCTGGGCTGGGCTGGGCTGGGCTGGGCTGGGCTGGGCTGGGCTGGGCTGGGCTGGGCTGGGCTGGGCTGGGCTGGGCTGGGCTGGGCTGGGCTGGGCTGGGCTGGGCTGGGCTGGGCTGGGCTGGGCTGGGCTGGGCTGGGCTGGGCTGGGCTGGGCTGGGCTGGGCTGGGCTGGGCTGGGCTGGGCTGGGCTGGGCTGGGCTGGGCTGGGCTGGGCTGGGCTGGGCTGGGCTGGGCTGGGCTGGGCTGGGCTGGGCTGGGCTGGGCTGGGCTGGGCTGGGCTGGGCTGGGCTGGGCTGGGCTGGGCTGGGCTGGGCTGGGCTGGGCTGGGCTGGGCTGGGCTGGGCTGGGCTGGGCTGGGCTGGGCTGGGCTGGGCTGGGCTGGGCTGGGCTGGGCTGGGCTGGGCTGGGCTGGGCTGGGCTGGGCTGGGCTGGGCTGGGCTGGGCTGGGCTGGGCTGGGCTGGGCTGGGCTGGGCTGGGCTGGGCTGGGCTGGGCTGGGCTGGGCTGGGCTGGGCTGGGCTGGGCTGGGCTGGGCTGGGCTGGGCTGGGCTGGGCTGGGCTGGGCTGGGCTGGGCTGGGCTGGGCTGGGCTGGGCTGGGCTGGGCTGGGCTGGGCTGGGCTGGGCTGGGCTGGGCTGGGCTGGGCTGGGCTGGGCTGGGCTGGGCTGGGCTGGGCTGGGCTGGGCTGGGCTGGGCTGGGCTGGGCTGGGCTGGGCTGGGCTGGGCTGGGCTGGGCTGGGCTGGGCTGGGCTGGGCTGGGCTGGGCTGGGCTGGGCTGGGCTGGGCTGGGCTGGGCTGGGCTGGGCTGGGCTGGGCTGGGCTGGGCTGGGCTGGGCTGGGCTGGGCTGGGCTGGGCTGGGCTGGGCTGGGCTGGGCTGGGCTGGGCTGGGCTGGGCTGGGCTGGGCTGGGCTGGGCTGGGCTGGGCTGGGCTGGGCTGGGCTGGGCTGGGCTGGGCTGGGCTGGGCTGGGCTGGGCTGGGCTGGGCTGGGCTGGGCTGGGCTGGGCTGGGCTGGGCTGGGCTGGGCTGGGCTGGGCTGGGCTGGGCTGGGCTGGGCTGGGCTGGGCTGGGCTGGGCTGGGCTGGGCTGGGCTGGGCTGGGCTGGGCTGGGCTGGGCTGGGCTGGGCTGGGCTGGGCTGGGCTGGGCTGGGCTGGGCTGGGCTGGGCTGGGCTGGGCTGGGCTGGGCTGGGCTGGGCTGGGCTGGGCTGGGCTGGGCTGGGCTGGGCTGGGCTGGGCTGGGCTGGGCTGGGCTGGGCTGGGCTGGGCTGGGCTGGGCTGGGCTGGGCTGGGCTGGGCTGGGCTGGGCTGGGCTGGGCTGGGCTGGGCTGGGCTGGGCTGGGCTGGGCTGGGCTGGGCTGGGCTGGGCTGGGCTGGGCTGGGCTGGGCTGGGTTGGGCGGGTGGGTGGGGCGGGGAAGGGTGAGGCAGGGAGGAAATGGGAACGAGGCGGGGAGAAGCAATGCCAGGTGGGGCGAAGCGAGGAGAGGCCGGGCGAGACGGAGTGAGGTGCGGCGAGGCGGGGCAAGACGGAGAAGGGCTAGTGGGGGCGTGGCAAACACGGCGGGGTAAAGTGAAACAGAAATATGACGGCACGGGGTGAAGTGGGAAGAAGAGAGGCGGAGAAGTGCGATGCGGGGCGGGGCTGGACGGAGACGCGCGGAGCAGAGCAGAGACGTCTGGAGTGTTGCACGCGAGGGGTGTGGAGGACGGACCGTGGCGGGGCGGGGCGAGGCGTGCTAAGGCCAGGGTGAAGCTGGAAGGAGCGGGGCAGCGTGCGAGGCAGAGAAGTGCGAAGCGAGACGCATCTGTGGCGGGCCGCAGCGAGGCTGTGGGAGAGGGGGGAGGAGCGGGGCGGGGGCAGCCGAGGCAGGAGTCAATTGGCGGAGAGCGACCTCGCCGAGACGGCGCCGTATTCCTCGCCAACTTGCCGACGGCGAAGAACCTTCCCCTAAGTAGTTTCCCGTGTTAATTCCACCTGTTTACCCTGCCGTCCGCTCCGCCGCCCGCGCCCTCGCCGCTCGGCGTTTCCAATCAGCGCCCCGCTTGTGCCCGTCGCTGTTGCGGGACGCGCCACAATACACGCCGGGAGGGCGAGCGTTGAGCGACCAGCGGGGAACCCGGGGGATTCGGGGAGGCAAGGGCTGCCAAGGGAGGGAATTCGGTGGCCGTTCGCGGGATCACGGAGATGGAGGAGGAAAGGGAGGGGAAATGGGACGAGGGCATCGAGTGAAAGTTAACCTGAACTTGTACTCGTGGCTGAGAGAGGTGGCGGTAAGGTAAGGGAGTTTCTATATGCTATTACTTAATTCTTGCAAATCGAGCAATTGTTGTTAAGAAATTTACTGCAGCAATAATCACTTTCTGTGTCAATACAGCTTTCAAAATTTTCATGGGTAGCGAAACAGCAGATTCTGTAGCCTTTAATCATAATTTGTTCGATAATTAAACTTCCTTGTTTCCTCGTTAACGTCTATAATATTCCTGGAACCATTAGTTAGGCAAAAGCTAAAGACTGTATTAAAATAATCAATTTACTTCCTTTTACAACTACAAACCCTTATCCAGATTGTACTGATGTACGAGGAATGATGGAATTGAACAAAGTTATCAAATATGTCTAATATCAATTTTTTTATTAAATATGAGCAAACTTTTCTACAAACTATTCATTAATTAAAAGTATTTCTTAGAACTAAGAGTTACAGGTAATTCAGGTAATTCTAATAATTCAACATTTTGAATTAAGAGTATTTAATGCCTATACAATCAGGATATGTAGTGGTAGGACCAGCTTATACCATTATTCACCCAAATCCATTTTTTTGCATTTTAGGGGTATCATTTATAACTAGAGATATTCTTCAAAGTCATCCTATTACTTCCCAAAATATTCAAAGAACATGCATAGTTCATGTTAATCCCCATGAGAAGAGTTTTGTCTTCTCGTAAACTTTTCGATATTGATCTGAGCTGATTTTAAGAGCAAACATCACACTTAATGTTTAGGTGGACTGCCCCGTAGGCAGTCTGCAGCAGCGTAGAGCTTACCCGGTTTCTGCGATGCCACCCTGGTAGGAAATACCTGGTTGGGAAATATCCCCGCAAGAAGAGGTAGGTCGGCGCCAGAGCTCGCCTCCCAGCGGGGATGATCACCGCCGCCTTAGAGGGTAAAACGTGCACTACACTTTCGGCACTAATTACCTTAGCCGTTGACGCTCCCGGAACCAATGAAAACCAATCAACACGGCCAACCTTTCGAATCAGCACCCATTCTACTAGCCGTGTTCCATACGTCTTCTATTCATCCATTTGCTTTAGCGTTTTGTAAGAAACACTTGCCGACGGAAGAGCTGCGCCCGGGGCAGAGCGCTTCGCGGCGGCGGCAGGGTGGGGGTGGGAGGCTGTTTGCCGAGCGGGAGGGGGAGGGGGCGGGGGCGGGGGCGGTGGGCCACAGTCGTTGCGCCCTCCCTAATTGGTTCGCTTCAGAGCGCGGGCCGTGCGGACTCGCACCTCCAAGACGCTGCTCGCTCGCGCCGCCGGCTAATTGGCAGCTTCACGGCGCGCCCCTGGGCGGGCGGCGAGAGAGACACGCGGAAGTGGCGCACAACGTGGCGGCGGCGGGGGGAACTACAGGCAGAAATAGAGAGCTTACGACTGATGATCAGGGTTTCCGGTCACGCCCACTACTGAGGTCGCTAGTCCCATAAGAGTAGGACATGTTTATCGCGGGAGGTGGCGGTCATCTTCCCCGCTAGACGAGATCCGGCGCTGACCTACCCGTGGGCTTCCCAAGCCACGCATTTCCCGCCTGCGGAGCACCGCCCCAGTGGGGCACAGCCCTAGCCGGACAAAGCCCTAGGTTCCTGAATCGTCTCATCATGTGTGGTAGTGTATACGTATCAGATGAAGAGTGCACAAGGAAGAGGAAGGAAAGATGGCACGCGTTCTGTAGCCCCTGTTTTTAGGGTACTGCCCAAGCGTTTGCCTGGTGTTGTGTGGAGAAACCACAAAAAACTGCTGATGACAGCAGCCGGCCGCTGTAATTCGTGTCCTGACAGCGGTGGTGTTCGACCTAGCTACCTATGTATTAAAAAATACCCTGCCACCGCCGAATCTCGAACCGTAGGACCTCCCAGTCAGAGGCACTGCAGAGTAGATAGCGTACTCGTGTACACCCATCATGATGATGATGATGATGATGATGGGAGGCGGCTTTGTCTTCACGCCCTCCCTCCCCCTGGAACAAGTGAGACCCCGGCGGAGATTTGGGGGCTATTGACTTGCCCAGTGTGAAGGATGGTAAGCAGATCATTTGTAGTGAATGACGCAAATACATCCGTGATTATGGATGGGAGAATGAATAGTCAGAGATGTGTTCTGGTGTGAGAAGCAAATCACGCCTATCCTCAAGGCGAAACCCCTTGACTTACGTGCAATTTGAACCCGTAACCTTCATCTCCGCCTATTTATTCACCGTTCCATGCGTGTACACTACTTAGGTAAGCATAATAGAACATCACCCAAAGATTAATTAAAAATGCCTAGCTATTTGCTGTCGTAACAGCTATCAATGTTGGGATATGTAGTACGTTATCCTATTAACAGAAGATTATACACCTTAGCTAAAGGTAAGTGAATACGAGTATAAACAGTCAACGAAATAAATAAACAAGCAATGTTTATTATTACGAAATCCTCAAAATTTTCATAAATCATTTTATTATTATCAAGAATGATTTTGACATCAAAGTGGGTACCGACATTCATATTTAAATGTATTTAATTTGTTTTGCTTCTTAACACTATTTGCTATAAATTCCCAAATTATGTCTCAACTTCGAGTATATTTATGAAAATCTTTTAAATTATAATATTGTTTTAATTCTCAATATTTATATTCAGTGCATACGAATGTCTTTTTCGCGCCCCCCGAGGGAAGATGCACCTTTCGCTTTAGCGAGATAACAGGGAGACGAACAGAGATCCCCGAAAACCCACCAGCGCCGCAGAGACAGAGCGCGGCGCCGGGGCGACAGAGACAGACCGATGTGAGGGGGCGAGGCGGGGCGGGGCGCGGTAATCAAATTGCGATCGGCGACGCGGCCGCACGCGAGGAGGGCGCGCGCCGCCCCTCCGATTGGATTAGCGGGGTACAATCCGACCTGATGATCGCTTTTGTAGCTCCTTCGGGGCGCGGGGCGGCGTCGACGGGAGGGGGAGGGGTCTGGCGAGGGTGCGGCTGTGGGAGGAGTGACTAGGCGACTGGCGGGGTTGGCGGGAGGGGCAGAAGCGGTGGGGAACGTCAGGGTGACGAGGCGGGGGCTGTTGACGGGTTCGGTATGGGGATGGCGTGGCGGGGGGTGGCGCGATGGGGGTAGGGTGGCAGGCGCAGCGTGGTGCGGAGGCATAGCGGAGACGAGAGCGAGAGGAGATTGAACGGCAAAGCCAGCATAGTGGGGACGACATGACAGCAGGAGTGGCAGGGAATAGCGGTGAAGAGGTGCGACGTCGACGGCAGGTTTTGGCGGTTGTGCCGTGATCGGCGGGGACCGTACGAAGCAAACAGCGGTGTCTGTGGAGTGGGGGTGGTGCGGCGGGGGCGTTGAGGTAAGGTGGAGAGGGACGGCGGTGACATAGCGAGGCCGGGATGAACGGTGGAGACCGAGCGGTGTCGGAAACGACGCTTTGGAGCTGTGGGACGGATTTGGCAAGGCGGGGGCGGCAGGAGCGGTGAGGCGGGTTGCGGGCGCGGCTGAAGAGGCCGGGGGAGCAGGGGGGCGGGAGGGGGCGCGGCGGCGCTGCCGAGGGGAGGAGCAACAGGTAGCCGGCGCCGCGGGCACTGAGCACAAGGGCGACGGGCGCAAGGCGAGGAGGAAGATGAAAGAGGCGAACGGAGAGGCGGAGGCGCGGATAATTGGCGAGCTGAAGTTGTAAATGAAAGGCGAGGACTGCAGCTTAATGTATGAATTGGCTTCAAAATGATTGTCGCGAGCAGTTTGGGAGAAATTCAAATTCACGGAGATTCTGTTTTTGCCAGAGAAAGTGAATTAACACTGCGCGTAAGATGCTAAATTTGTGTTTGGAAATCAGCTTATCAATCATTTATATTATTTATGAAACGTGTAAGGTAAATATCCCTTTTCCGGATGGAGTACTCAGTCATTATAAGGAGCTAAGAAGTTGTTTCGAAGCTCGGAGATCCCATGATAGAACAGAGAAATTTCATTTTTGTTTATACAATATAAATATGAATATTTATTTTTTGAAATATCACCAACCACAATCTGTTGAGTAACAAGTTTTGGGGTTTAAATGGAAGTGATGTCGCAGCGTTAGATTGATCACTGTTGCGGGGATACACTAAATAAAAGAAGACGATACGTAAACACCCTGGAAAGTAGAGCTGAATTCGGTTCCAAAATAGATTTAATTGTGTAGGTTCCCACTAGTTATTGTAATAATAACTAGATAATAGCTATATAATAATAATAATAACTAGATGATAATATATAATATTAACTAGATGATATATATAATATAGTAATAATAACTAGATGATAATTGTAATAATACAATAATCATGAATTGAAAGTATTCGTTCTTGTGGTGTCTGATTTTGTTACTTTAGCGTTGTAATAACCTCAGAACTCGCATTTGTTTCATTAGATTTGTATTTTAAGATGTAATGATAATATACTACATATAAAAAATTAGTTTACGTTAATTTACAGAGTTGTATTTTAAAGAATAATTTACAAAATTATTCAAAGGGTTAAGATAATGTTAATCTGACGCGTGTATGATATTACCACACGCATACATGGTTTTTGTTTAGTAATTTCAATTCATGATTAAAAATATTTTTATCTCCTATTCTTTACAAAAATTATAAAGCGTTATGACCAAATGAAGGTGGTTTTAGGATTATCCCGCCCTAACAAACGTTGCCCAACGTACCGACTCAAATTCTACGACCTTCTTCGGAGTTTGTAATTTGGAGAACGTTCGTGATCGTTTGCCATGAAGCTGTCCTAAGAGATCAGGCAACATGCTGTTACGGAGAAACTTTTGAAGTCTAAGTGAGCTTGGCTACCTGGGAGCCACGTCGCAGAGCGCTTTGCCAACATTTCGACCGACTTATCCCCCTTTTCGCATAATCGTCTAATAACAATATCCTAGATGTTGGTCGAAATATTTCCTGGCACGCTCCACCTCCGAACATGGCTATGCTTATATACCCTTGAAGTTTCTTCGGAACGAAATGATTTGTTGTTGTTGAGTGAGTGTTGGAAAAGTTCACATTAGCACGCGCATGTAAGGACTATTTATGTTAACGGTATGGACGGCAATTTATGGTAACATAGCCAGAAGACTCAGTAATATTTCGTGGACCGGCCCCGCCGTTCTGCATTACAGTCCGTATCAATAATTCGTTATCAGTTCGAATCAGAAGTCACGATGGCAAATAATAAAATAAGGCTCTTAATGATAAAACGTATCTACTTTTTAAACGTACTTATTGAAATATATCTTATTTGAATGCTATTTCGATTTAGTGTATTTCTATATCTATCTAAACCTTCCTATTCATTCTATTTTACACGACTTTTTATTACTGTCAACGAGAAAAATAATTTTGTTTCGAAGACAACTATTCATAAATGCCATAATTTCATTTACTTCAAGAAGAAAGGAGTTTTCCTACTCTCATTTCGTTCTCCATTTAGTACTTCTCATCTTTCTAGGTCGAGACTGAGAGTTTGAAAACTTAAAATTATTGAGGTAATACGAAACACGGTTTTGCTATTTGGGCTAATGCAGCTTTATTGAAATTCTGGATATTAAATTCTTTCTACCGTCATCCGTTTTGACTAATCGCAATCCACTGATTTATTCAACTACTTAACAAAATGTAAGACTAAGGCAAGATTTAACTACAATAGATGTTATTACTTTGTATTTGCTCAGTAACCTACAAGTGGCGTAAACGTCCATCGAGGTGGAAGCGATAATTTTTCATCGGAAGTGTATTGATGGGAATTTCGTATTTTCCCCTCATCATCTATACAAGTACAATTGGACTGTCTCTCAGAGGTTTGAAAACAACTGCCTTTCAATAATCTCATTCTTATTTACAGGTTATAAAAACCAATTAATTGTTTTTACGAGTTATGTCTGTCTGTCTGTCCGGGGTAATCTGTGGGAACCGCTAAAACGATTTCGATTCGGTTTTCACTGAAAGTGTGTTTTAGTTGGAAATAACTTAAGCTACCTTCTTTCAATTGTTATTTTCTCTTATTTAAAGAAGAACGTTTGTTTTTTCATACAAATCCTCTTATTAATTCCTATCTTAATAAAATTTTGTATACCTACGTTTGCTTTAGAAATAGTATCTTTGTACACGATACTTCATAAAAATTCTTCCTATTCTCTTTTTCTGGCATCTATAACAAAATTTAAGAGCGCTCTCTCAATTCTTCGCAAACGTTTCGAAAGCGGTGACCAAAGGAAACCAAACCGTAAAGTTCATTAAATTTTCTACAAAATTATTTTTAATTCATTTTGATAGTGGGATGCAAAATTAATAATCATATGACGATAGACATCTGGGATTGGTTTAATTTGAATATATTCTCACTTAGCATTGGTTAATTACGGCATCGGCAGACAAGTGAAATAGTACTAGCACAATCGTTGCTATGGAGAGCTGTAAACAGATGCACTATTTTCTACGCTCCCAAAACATCAAGTACACAATCTTGACCTTCAATTAATTGAATTGTATTACTTCAAAAATATATCAATAAATTTATTCCATAACCTCTAAAAGAAATGCATTATTTGTCATAAAACAAAAAGTTCAAATATAGAAATTAATAGTAATAAGTAATAAATTATGTTACAAGTATTACTGGCAATAAGCCTTTAGCAATATTCTTTTTGTGAGTTATTACCTGGAAAGTTATTATTCTGTTACAGCAAAATTTCCGTAAAGAGAAAATTACATCTATAAAACACACACAAAGAAAACACTTTTCCCAAACACGAAATTCGGGCACAATAAAACAAGTTACGATCCCCATAATAAATGCTACTGGGCTTCTCTTTGTCTTCTGAACGAAATTCCATCAAGAGTTTGTTGTATGACAAGAGGAGAACAAGCATAACAAAGGATTCATAGCAACGCTTCACGAGAAAGAAAATTAGAAAAAGAGAATTCGAGTCATGAATTAATTATATCACGCTGAGTAAACAAGAACCGAGTCTCCTGCTGGTCACAGAGGCTGAGGTAGGAAATCCTTCCAGTAAACACTCTCTGTCGGTCGCTTCAGTAATTAAGTTCTTTTTTCAAGAGATGGGAGACAATGCTTTTTGGAATTAAGGCGCAATGTCCTCTTTTTACAGCTGGTATATTTAAATTTCAAACTTTTAGTTTTCACCTTTTGCATTTAAGTTGTAGGATTAATATCAATATTAACATGGTTGTCCCATTACGACATAATCTGGAAACGTAGACATGACGGCAGTCAAAATTTTATAATACCCCAACGAATAAAGGTCGAGTCATCTTTTGTTCTGGAAAAACTTTGATCTGGAAAAAGTGTGTGCATTAAGATATAATTTTGTGAATACTGTTCAATGTAATTCTTATGTACAATAAGTTCGAAGAGCAATACTGATATTTGTGAATATGATGGAGAAAAATTATGTCGTATTGCATCATTTTTTTAAACTTCAAGTATGTGCTAATCAACGTGTATAAATAATGAGAGCAAATTGAGGAAAACTAAAATTCATTTAGCTTATCTAGTACCAATTTCCTTAGCTCTTTGAAATATCTCTTGTTCTACGTTTCCCCTAACGTGCAAATGCAACTCAGAGTGGCATTGTGACACATCACATTGAAAGAATATTCGTAAATGTTGGCATACAAAGTTGGTGTGCAGATTCACGAAGGATAAATGTATATGCAAATGAGAATAAGATTGGTTATTGTGTAAGTTTGTACATTTTTTTACAAATGTGATAGCACTGTGACCTAGAACAGACTGAATATTTCAATAAAAAAGACAAACTTTTGAAACACTTTTTAAACATTTTGAAATTTTATTAAAAGATAAGTAAAATATGAATGTCTCCTAGTACGCTACACAAATATAGTTTTCATCGTTCAAATTTATCTTTCAATTGAAGAAGAAGAAGAAGCAGAAGATGAAGAAGAAGAAGCAGAAGATGAAGAAGAAGAAGCAGAAGATGAAGAAGAAGAAGCAGAAGATGAAGAAGAAGAAGCAGAAGATGAAGAAGAAGAAGCAGAAGATGAAGAAGAAGAAGAAGATGAAGAAGAAGCAGAAGATGAAGAAGAAGAAGCAGAAGATGAAGAAGAAGAAGCAGAAGATGAAGAAGAAGAAGCAGAAGATGAAGAAGAAGAAGCAGAAGATGAAGAAGAAGAAGCAGAAGATGAAGAAGAAGAAGCAGAAGATGAAGAAGAAGCAGAAGATGAAGAAGAAGCAGAAGATGAAGAAGAAGCAGAAGATGAAGAAGATGGAGATGAAGAAGAAGAAGATGGAGATGAACATGAAGAAGATGGAGATGAAGATGAAGAAGAAGATGAAGAAGATGAAGATGAAGATGAAGAAGATGAAGAAGATGAAGAAGAAGAAGAAGATGAAGAAGAAGATGAAGATGAAGAAGAAGATGAAGATGAAGAAGAAGATGAAGATGAAGAAGATGAAGAAGATGAAGAAGATGAAGATGAAGATGAAGATGAAGAAGAAGATGAAGATGAAGATGAAGATGGAGATGGAGATGAAGATGGAGATGGAGATGGAGATGAAGAAGATGGAGATGAAGATGAAGATGAAAATGATGAAGATGAAGAAGAAGAAGATGGAGAAGAAGAAGATGGAGATGAAGATGGAGATGAAGATGGAGATGAAGATGGAGATGAAGATGGAGATGAAGATGGAGATGAAGATGGAGATGAAGATGGAGATGAAGATGGAGATGAAGATGGAGATGGAGATGAAGATGGAGATGGAGATGAAGATGATGGAGATGAAGATGAAGAAGAAGATGAAGATGAAGATGAAGAAGATGATGAAGATGAAGATGAAGATGAAGATGAAGAAGAAGAAGAAGAAGAAGAAGAAGAAGAAGAAGCATATTGTAAATCGTGTAGGTTTGATGTTCATTTTCAAAAGGTTTCATTTTCGTATAAAGTTGTACTTAAATAAACACAGATCCTAACTACACGGTTATACAATTTCATCATCTTTAAGAATATAATAGGCGAGTTGTGAGGTGAATAAGAGGGATCACATTACGGTGCCATTCGGTGAAAAAATGCTTGAAAAAAATACAAAATCAATATCGAAATTAGACATAGAGAGAACTGTATAGCAAGATCAAAGTTGAGCTGAGGATGATACAGAGAGTGAGTTAATATGGTTCAAACTAACCAACATTTTCTGAAAACACCTTAAAAGTAATTTGTCCATTTCTTGTATTCATTTACTCGGAGACAAGTTTTAAAGAATGTTCGTACCGTATGAACGCTCAACGTTACCAACTACTTTTGACATCCTCAAATATTTATTGCGAAGCCACAACTATAACGTCATATCAGTTACTATGATAGTTTTGATTATACAGATATGGGACATTAGACAAGGTGTATTTGTGAACATTCAGAATAATAAGACCATTAACGACTTTCCAATAACCCTCTGAAAGTCACGAATTCCCCAAAGGATCGAACACGCCTATGAAGACTTAACGACCAACAGCTTTTCCGATCACCCTCCAAAATACTCCCTATTTGATCATCAGAAAGCTCAGAAACAAAAAGAAAAAATATTTTCTGGAAATCCCAGTGATACGAACGGATATTTGGCTGTATTAGCTCTCAGGCAACATCGTTACATCTGCAGAATCGTTAATCGAAATGCGTAGGTTCTACGGTTCGAGACCAGCCAATGGCGAATTTTTGCTAGCTCGATCGAATTCCACTGCTGTCTGAAGGAGAACACTAGGGACCCGCTTCTATGATTGTGTCTCCGTGGTTTCTCCTATCAACATCAGAAAAGAACTCTAATAAACGTACACAGACCGTGCGTGATGTGACCTTCGACATTCTTGTTCTACTGTAACCCCTTTCAGACACACATGCAGTACACAATCACACACATCGGGAGGCCAACACGGAGCTTTGATATTGCCCCGACTTATATGTTGCCTCTCTGGGAGAAATACTTGAAGAGGGATGTTTTGTCGGCGTCTTCACGTTGCAGCGAGTGGGGGTGACCGCCATCATCCAGGCTACGAGTATAACATGTACTACTTGGTTCAACACTACACTTACAATAAGTGATCAACACATAGTGATGCACATTGATACACGCGATTTGATGAATACTCATTCTCCCGAGTCACTCCCCATTTCATTTTTATGTAGCTTAATTACCCAATTAAAAACATTCTCGGAACAGATCGGTGAAATGAACGGACAGAGAAAACCTGATACAAGCCAAAAATATCCCTCCACCCGAGAGGCTCTTGTAGAGCTAAGGGTACAAGACAGGGCGAGGTGGGGGCGGGGCGGGGGCGGGGCGGGGGCGGGGCGGGGGCGAGGCGGGGGCGGGGCGGGGGCGGGGCGGGGGCGGGGCGGGGGCGGGGCGGGGGCGGGGCGGGGGCGGGGCGGGGGCGGGGCGGGGTGGTCATGGCCGAAGGCGTCCGTTTGCACGACGCGATCGTTGCCTCAGAGCAAACAGCGGCCACAGAGCAGCTGCTGATGCCGCTTCGGCCAGTCGTCTATTTCTCCACAACAACCACCCGGACGCCTCTAAGGCACGATCGCCTCTAAGAATACACACAAGCCACGGAACACGCGGTGACGCAGTATGTAATATGTCGCTTTGTTCTGTCCCCAAAATTATAGCACAATACAAAGAGGGCTGAACATAGTTTCAGCGAAATGTAAGACAATATTGTAAAACCTCGTCAATCACTCCTTTATAAATAGATCTATGAACCTTGATAATTAAAATACTAATACTTAAACCTCGATATGTCTCATCCCGAAAACTCTCATGACTATTATTCCAACTTCAATAGCTCGAAAATAGATGAAGCAAAGTTCATGAAAGAAGCCTCGCTATTACCCGTCTCTCAATATTTAGAATGTCGATAATTCAAATATCGAAAATCCAAATCTCAATACCTCGAGCCTTGATCAGTCGCTCCTCCACAACTCAAACCTGAAGGTTCCATAGCTCCAACTTGGATAACTCTTTAACTTAATTTCTCTCAACATTCCGTACACACAACCGTCAATTATATGTACCACGCATTTTGTCTCTTCTTTTTGTCGAGGTAGTTACGTTAAACAGCATTGTTTCGTTTTCATATGAGCTCTATTTCATAGTTCACTGAGAAATATTTCGAATTATGGTTTTAGTGCATGAAATACTTAGAGTTTATTTTGATGATTGGACATTTGTGTATTTTAACAAATTAATGGCAATTTTATGAGCGAATGTTTTTGGGTGACATTACCAAATATTCAGTCAGTATGTATGCAATATAATATGGCAGTAAGTACTGAATAAATATGGCAAAGATTAAAACACTTTTACAAACAATGCTATTATATCTACGCTGATTTTATCACATTTCCCTGATAAAAGTGTTTATAATATTTGAACAGTTATCTTATAGATTTCCATTCATATACGACGTGTTTTAGTAGATTGCTTCAACATCTAAATATCCAAAGTTCTACATTATCAATTTTCCGAAAAGAAATTTTAAATTCAAAGTTGATTACAAACATTTATGTACTTGCAATACTAATTCAAGAATTAGGGAAGTGATGTACGAAACTTCATTAAACTCGCTTTTAAGCCTCAAATGTCTCACACAGATTTGACAAAGTAAGAATAGATATATCAAGATTTGTATTTAATTTTTATAAATAAGCTGTAACATGCAGTATGTTTATAACAATTGTCCAAATTTAAAAATCAATTTTATAAATTTTTATATTCAATTTTAAAATAACGTGGAATTGCGGAAGTAATGAAATCGAGATGAGGGAAATATAAGAGTTCCTTTTCGTCGCAAGCAAATGAGAAGTGCCCCACATAGCTCCTGTTGTGATGGGACAGCGGGCGGAGTAGAAGGTTCCACGGGGCGAGAGATTACAGTTTGAAGGGCCTGGGCCATTTGCATCCCACTTCCCACCGAAGTGTCGGTGCTCAGAGGCACCGGTCGTCCCAGCGGCCCACCAAGGGGTTTCAGGGAGCCCAGAATTGACGCCCACTGGATCCTCCGACCCTGCAGTTTGGGGAATGCAAAGCAGAAAATGATCTTGAAGTTTTCCTTTTACAGTGTGACACAGATACACTTTCACGCCTCTCAAAGTCCACTTTACCAACCACATGGAAAATTGGGTATGAATGTGTAATGTTACAACACGTACTTTCTTCGTTAGTAACGGTTAGACAGTATTTTTGTCCGAATTATCAGACATAACTTGTAAAACTCATTACCAATCGTAGCGCATGAGCCACGAAAACTGTTTTTAATCTTATACATCAGCATAAATTCGATAAACCTAAACTGCGCTCGTGCAACTAGTAACATTATCTCCTGACAATGAAAAAAAATTCTTTGACTTGTAATAAAGCTCCCGATTGGATAACCGCGTCCCAACTAATAAAAAGTTTATTTCTCTACATTTAAATCGGTGAAACTAGGAATAGGATTCAACAGAAAGAATCGCGGACGGTACATAACCCGTTGAGTAAGGGTCTACGCCATCATCTGGTAACAATTACTACATACTGGAATCAGTACTACAGATAACTGTGCGGTATCTATTTCTTACGAGATATGGGGGGAAACAAAACACAACAGGGAAAGTAACCAAGCACACTAATGAATCTTCTCGAGATCTTGAATAAATAACGAATGTAATCGCAGATTTCACATCCTTGGGGACGTTATGAGACAATGGAAAATGCGGGAATATTTTCGTATATATATATATATATATATATATATATATATATATATATATATATATATATATATATATATTTTCGTTAATCGGCCGACTAGGACCACGCATGCAAGCATCCTGCATTTACCGTGGCTCAGTTTTTATTTATTATCGCGGTGGCAGGTGCTTGCAACAACTTTTTGGGGGGACCAGCATTTTAGCTGGATCCGATTTTATCCCCCACGGTTGTTAGCCCTGGGGGTATGGAAGATGAAATGATGATACGATGATGATGGGGGTGAAAGGACAACACATGCAGACATACACAAATACATCCATGCCCGAGGCGGGACTCGAACCCGCGATCTTCTGGTCCGAAACCACTCCGGCACTACTGCCTTAGCGATCTCGGCCATCTGATCGGCATGTTATATATTATATATATATTATATATATTATATATATATTATATATTATTATATATATTATATATATATGTGTGTGTGGTTAATGCAGTTTATAGTTTATCTGTTATCGATTGACACATGGAAAGTGCCCTCGAGGGGCCACCGAAGCCACAGGCAGCACAAGGAGGAGCGAGGTGCGTCACGGGGCGTGCAACCGGAGCGGGCGTGCCGCAGGGCCCTGAATGGGCGGCGACGGGCGAGAGGCGGGGAGCGAGGCGTCCACCTGCCCGCCCCTCCCACTCGCGTTTCACTTTTGGCCTCTCACACCCCGGAACATAGCCATTCGCCAGCACCGCCGCTCCCTATCCGCGATTAACAAACGAAGTCAAGAGTTTTAATGCTACTTAGCTGGCTAGCTAAACGGAGGAAATAAGCCCACAATGTGATTTGTTTTATTCTCTTCCGATCCCCGTCTGAGTAGGGCCCTTCCTTTTCAGAGACCCTGACCTCGGGAACCCCCGTGCGGTCCACCGGTTCACCATTTCGCTGCGCCCCAGCCGTTCCCATTCACACAGTTGTCCCTGCGCCCGGCCACCGGGCACCCCGCCCCCCGCCCTCCGCCCGATCTGGCCTCGCCCGCTCATCCAGTTAATTCTGCCACGTTTGATCCCGCGCTGCGCCCTCCGCTGCAAAGCAACCGCGTCCCATCGTGCCTCTGATAAGGGCAATCACTTTAACGTTTTCCTCGTAGTTGGAGGTCGATGTCATTTACTTACGGTTGCTTGCAATTTGAACTCGGCGATTGATTTGCAAGTAATCACGTGATGTGTTTCCGTTATTGACGTTTCGAAAAAGTATTGTAGATCTTTCCTTTTTGGTGATCAGAATTCAAATTTGAATCTCATGCAATTTGAACGATAAGTAATATTGCATGGTTTGAAAAAATAGGTTGGGATTAAAATGTTCTACATGTCATAATATATTTTACGTATATATAAGGATACGTATTTCACATTTAGTACACGAAATAAATATATTCACGACCAGTCTCATAATGTAACGTTATAAACCTTAAAATTATAAGTTGTGCAATAAAATGCAAGTGGACCATCTTTGCAATTGAAGGGAAAATGTTTATATAAAATAATTATTTAATTATTAATCTTGGGAAAGCATTAAAGTAGTACAAGACCAGCCACAGATTACTAAGTGACAAGTTGTACACAGCACCTCAACGTTACCTCAACTGTGAACTTTATAGTTCCTAAAAAATATCTCCATTTCCATCACTGATTACCAATTACAAATTGACAACAATAAATATACTCCATATTTAACCAAAATGGTATGAAATTGGAAAATTCGCATCTGAATAGTTTTCCAGTTACTGCTGTCATGTAAGGATGACAAGGGAATGTCAAGCCCACATCACTCGCATATGATAAACAGCATTTTTCATCAGGGAAGATGTGTATCGCTTTGCGTTTGGAACAATACATACGACTTGGTTTGTGCACGTACGATAACATGCGTAAAAATCCCTTTAGACGTCATTTGTACATAGAATTTACGAGGAAGTAGGGGCAACAAACCAAATACCAATAGCATGCAGTGAATGAAAACTAATGAATCGCCGACTTCAATGGTGTGACGGTTAGCGTATCAGATTATTATACCAAGTTCAAACATTATCGAAGGCGTGCGAAAGCGAAAAAATCCTTCGTAGATCTTCCTTGGTCTGGGAAATAAAATCGGCTATTCCATGTCATAGATTACATGATAGACAACATGTAAATATTCTCAAGCATAAAAAAGCCTCTGAGCTAAATCAAAGTCATCTCCTAATACGAAAATGCAGTAAGGTTGCACCAAAAAAGTATTCGTGAGAAACGTGTTGAAAACTCCGCACAGTATAGAGTTATGCCGAACCCCCCTCCACACACACACACACACACACACACACACACACACACACACACACACACACACACACACACACACACAGTTTATAGTACATTAATTTTAGTTAACAGTTCTCCAGGTATTGTATGTTCTTGCAAATTTACACGGTGGGTTTGTGTTCACATGTCAGTATATTTCCACAAACATTCTTTTCCTTAGAAAAGTGCCAAAAATTACAATAAACTGCAACTTTACATCTGCTTTCATAAGAACTTTCATAAGAAGAATTTTCCTCAAAAAATTAAAACTTACGAATATTATTAAACTCTGCCGCAAGGACCATCTCTTAGATTTCGAAATAAACATTTCCTTTACTCAGCAAATAAACTACATAAGACGACACAAAAGACGTAGGGATCTCTCAACAAACTGATCAAATCAGTTCTCCTGGATATTAGAAGTAACACAGAGTTTTTTAAAAGGAGGGCAATGATAACCGAGTTTTAAGATGACACATACAATCTAAGTTAAAGTGCACACATATGTGTAAAGTTTATTTTCGCATGAAGATATCTCAATAATATAGCTGACCCTATACTCAATACATAATTCAGAATTTTTAAATACATTTTTTCTCTTTAAAACTGCTTACAATTTCTAAAGGATTAGCATTAAAGAGGATCGGATTAGCGAGGTACCCCCGTGCAAGTTTAATTTCGTTCAGTTTCCATTTTCCATTTCATACAGCGACCTCTCTGAAAAAATTGTGTCGTATTAAAGTATTCTCGTTGAGCTGTGACGCGTAAGTGCGTGGGAGTATATCCTTTGTCCAACACATGCCCGGATGCGATCGAAGACAAACGTGCAAACAAATGTAAATCGTCAGTGAACGAAAAAACAACAGATAAAATATATAAAATAATCTTGATAGAAGAATTTAAATAGTAAGATAATTCAAAGAAGAATTTGTTATTTTTCAAACTTTTCTAATATTTAAACAAATATTGAAAATAAGGTTTAATAGAATAATTGAAAATAGTATTCCAATAATTTGAAGAAGGCATTTTGCAGAAAATAACTAATCTTGCATTGAAATAGTGTTCAGATTTTTTCTTAAACAAAGGGTTTCAAGAACGCAAATGAGACTGAAATTATGAATTGATGATGAAAAATTAAATAGTCTTTGCATTCAGGATGTGGAAATGATAAACACAAGAAAAAAAATTAAAATGTTCGGGGGAATGGAAATAATTCCTAAACCAAATATTTTTGTTTGTTCAATTATTACTAACTCAATCAAGAAATGCGAAAAGTGAAGAATCAAAGAAAAAATTAAGAGCAACTCATGTAACATTTGTAAATTTATATTTTTTTAAGAGGAGAGGGTATTTTGTTTACTATCCATGTTAAATTTGCGACTATTGATGTACGTTTTCTGGAAATGATTACTTGGAAAATGATATTTCGCGAACTTAAAGGTATGTCCTTTGTTATTATTTTGACATTTTATGAGTTGATTAAAAATTATTGTTCTGTTTTCAATTATGACTTGCTCTAATTTTTTCAGCATTTTTGGACGAACATTATTTTTTATATTGTTTATTATCGAAGAATGTTTATATAACATGTCAATTTATTGTCAATACTATAAATACTGTATCCTGTATGTTTTAATAAATTGTGACTAATCGTTTTTGAGAAAAGGTACACTAATTACAAAATAACATTTTCAGCAAACGCCATTTGAAAAGTCTGTACCTGCACTGTTCTACGAGAATATTCCTGCTCCATATTCTAAATCATGTCTTTCAGCGGAAAAGACCAATGCTACCAATGTATTAAACAAGGGAATGTTCCCATAACTCTTTAACAACCTAATATAACTACAAAACGAAATAATAGCCAGACTTATATGCAGGGTCAAAAAAGGGGGCGTGACTCAAGCGCACCAGAACTCTTAAATAAGAATTGAAGGGACTTTCAGACGCCCCAAAAGAAAAATGTTAATATGTTGGGAAAGAGCAAGGTTTGAATTATTATTATTATTATTATTATTATTATTATTATTATTATTATTATTATTATTATTATTATTATTATTATTATTATATTATTATTATTAAAACAACCGACGAAAGAAAAGGCCCGCTATATTTGCTATTTCTCAAATAGAGTGAGCAAAATTATGTCTCTTCATATATTTGTGCGCGTTCCTACTAAATTTGAAACTAAAAATGAAGTATGATTTATACTGTAGCACATTCAATAACTTTTCCAAAAACTATTTCTAAACATCATTAGTAGTAGAGGAGCGGGTATACCTCAGGGTCTTGAGGTGAGCGAAGGGAGCGAGACAGAGGAGCATGCAGGTGATCATCGTGGAGGGGGCTATCATAGATTCTGTTAACTAATAAACCTTTGTAATTATATTCTATACATTTTTTACAGTGTATATATACTATAGAACATTCATTTTAAAATTATTACATAATTCTAAGAGATATAATAAGTGAATTTTGCCAAATAAAGGAAGGTAGCAAACGAAAACTTTAGGCCTTTGGAGGGAGGGGCGTAGGGGCTGCGTCCTTCCTTGACCCCTCCCCGCCAGCCGCGGCCGCGAGGGAATTCCGGTTAGCGCAGGTCCGGGGCGCGACTTCTCGAAGGCCGCGCGCCCCTCGCGTGATTGCTCCTCTTCGCGGAAGGCGCTTGTATTGTCTCGGAGAGGATTCGTCTTCGGGCGAGGAGACGTTTGGGGCGGGCGGTCAGCTCTCGCGATGGTTGACGTTCTCACTCACCCTCACCCTCACCTAAACCGCGTCCCAAGCAGATTCCCCAAAGATAAATCCCGTGGCCCGTAACTCCCATTCTACATCATAAGCCACGTTATCACACTCACTTCACAAATCATCCGATAACACTCCCAAGTTTCCCACCCTGATTTTCTATTGAGGAGCGAAGTAGGGACATACTCCCTCTTATTTTTACTTTGTATTATTGTCTACATCTATATCGCATATTACCCATACAGTTCTGTAAAGTGGCTTTGTACGCTGTATCAGAAAAAATATTGAATTATTTTAAGATGCCGTCGTGACAGGAGTAGTCACGGAACGAATAACATGTGCTCGCTTGGTGACCCGTATATTCTGTATTATTATTTTCCGGTTCGTGAATTGCTCCCACAAGCATTCGTAACACGTTTTTTTCATAATAAACTTGAATTTCAAGTCACAGAACGTATGTCTTACGATTCATTAAAATACGACATTTTTCTCGAAACATCCAACAACTTACGACTCGATTTGTTTTGCAATAAATACGAAATATAATATTATAATGTAAGTAGTAAGGAATATACGTAGTTATAAGAATTCAGATTTTTTTTAAATACACATTCTCCTATACGTATATAAATATATTATTATGCCTGGGTCCTGTTTCCAATAAATTATACACAGCTGGGGTAAGAATTATGCCTCGAGTATGACGTATTCCCTTCATGGTGTATAATACGTGGCTTACCTCAGCTTTTCTTTGGGGGCAGAGCTAAAGAAACTAAAACGATTGCAATGGAAAGCTACAGCTCCATTTTTGTTGAGACCGGGAACTGCACAAAGGAACGCTAGCTCGCTGTCCACGAATCACCCGAGGGGACACAATTATTATTCATGAATTTACTGAATTTTACTTTGTTAACGTTGAACAGAAAATCATTTTATAAACACTGAGCCTTTTTACTTCCTCGCTACCGCTTGTGTAGCACACAGAAAGTTACGTAATGCTGCGCGAAAAAACGGAAAATTTTCGACAAAAACGTATTACAGAGCCCTGGTAACAAAAAAGTGGATAAATCCATTTGCCAAATTTAGAACAAAATCCTCTAACTTGTAGCCAGAATCCATGTTTTGTGGGTCCTTGAAGCCTAAAAATTGAATGACGGCAAAACGTCTGTCTGTGAACACTGCTAGTGGCTAAACCGTTCAGCCGTTCAGTTTTATCCAAAATTTATATAAACCAATATTGATCCGGATGATATCGCGGTCCCTTTACCTTCAAACTTCAAACAACTTCAAAATCGATGTTTTAATTTTGGGGCTACTTTACTCGAAGCTCCTAGCAAAATTTTTCACATTTTTGAAAATATGGCTCCGTTTCTTATTAAAATGTGGAGTTGGAAAGTATAACTGATGTTTGAGAGAATAATGCAGGTCTCACTTTCGTTAAAAACTAATTTTCTGAAAATTGCAAAAATTCAATTTTTTTCAGCGCCCTACTACAACTAGTTATGAAGATGAAGATTTTTTTCTTAACGGAATTTGCTCTTTAGGGATATTTTGAAATAAGATCGAACATTTAAGTACTTTTCGCGTAGTTTTGCGTGAAAATTCTTGCACCACTAGTTTCCGGAGCCACACAGTTCCTTGTAAACGTTTTTCATGCCCGAATTCCCCTCTTAGAAATTCCCCGTCGCGTTCACGGAAAGGGAGGGAGGGCGCGTTCACTTCCGCCTTATTTGCGCTCGCGAGCCGCAGCGGCGAGCGCCAACTGTGGGCTGATAGGCCTGGGTCAGGGGCGGCGGCGTCTGGCATGCCACCACGCGAAGGGGCGGCGGCCCCGCCAACCGGTTCCTGGAACGAATCTTCATCGGCCGCCACTGCCCTCTCCACGCTGCCGAGATTGTCCAACTTTATTTGTTTTCGACATCTGGACTTGGCTGCCAGGAGCTTTAGAAGGGGAACTTCAAAGATACCCTAAAAATTTCGTATTCCTGTAACAGTTATTTACGTAGCCAGCGAAGGCACGTGAGTCTTTGGTGAACAAGTGAATTGCTGACGGACTAGGCGACGATAGGCGCCCAGTTCAACATTGTGAAATGCAAGGTACGCCCGAGTAGGGAAAATTGTTATTTCAGGTCTAATTGACGGAAAGTCGCCAGTATTTAGTGTTGAGATCATTCAAAATATGCGAGACAAAAGCCACAAAGTAACATATTGCAACGGTGGATGGAACGGTGGATGGAAGTACTAGTTTATATGCGTGAGGGCTGCAAAAGAATATTGTTTGTAGGGTAAAGAATTCATTACAGGATTTATTTCACAACACTCCCTACTCCTTAATAGTACTTCTACAACAACATACAGTTTATGGCATTATTTGGAACTGCTACACAACGTTATCCTAGTAACTGAAAATGCAACCAGCAAACATTTATTTCTCCGGGACGAGATTCTAATTCTAGTCATTCGATTTTATACGCCAAGAACATTACCCCTACCCCACAGTCGGACAGCTAAAACCAATCTAGCCGGCGCTTAAAACGTCTTTTATGGCATTCTTTCTAACTTTCGAAATTTTCGAAAATTCAGACAATTCAACAAAAATGAGATCTGCAACATTTTTTAAGCGAACTTTGCTCTTTCAGAGGATTTTCTATAAATTGCAGACGTTTCAGTTGCTTTGTTTTTTAAATTCTATACACTACAAGCAGAAATGGAAACTATATATTTTTCAGAAAATTTACTTAATCTTAATTAAAGTTCGAATTTTTTAAACATATTTTTAAGAAAAATTTCTATTATCAAACTTGTACTTTTGCAATGTTATTTTTTGGCAATTTTTGAATATAGAGTTGCTAATGCGATCAGCAACAATTTTCGTACCGTTCTTTGACATGCATGAAGGGGGGGAATAAAGAAAAAAAATGGAGCAAATAATTGTTTACAAATTGCCTATTTTTTACATGAAATCTACTCATATGTCCGAAAAATTCTACATGACCATACTTCAACATCTATTGTTGAGCAACAGATTTGATTAAGAAACATACCTATCTTCAATATTGTAGTTATAGGAAGAAGCCGGAAAATGTTTGAACTTTTGAAATTTTCGAAAATTAAAAGATTTTAACGAACATGAAACCTGACCAATTTTTTAAGTGTATATTGCGCTATCCGAGGACTACGTTTAATAAAAAATTTGCTGATATATTTGAGAAAATTATGAAAATGTTGCTGAGGCTTCATGTAAAGTGCCTTCAAATATCAAAATATGCTTTCAAACTTGTAGTGTTTGTTTAGATAATTTCGGGAATATCAATTTCAGGAAAATATCGGAACATTTTAGGGGTTACCATTGTTCATGGACAGACACATGGACAGGAGAACGGACGGATAGGGGACCGACAGACTGACACACAGATGTTTTCCCTACAATCCATTTTTAGGTATCAAGAGCTGACAAAACGTGTATTCTGACTTCACAATGTGATAAAGGAAATCATTTACTATATGAATAGGAACAAGATTTATCCACTTTTTTGTAACCAAGGCCGACAATACAGTTTTTTTTTCGAAAGTCGGCGGTTGGAGCAGTGGCATTACAATATTTTCTCTTTACTACGTAAAAGTAGTAACGCGAAAAAGAAATGAAGAAAATCCATGATTTTGGTGATTCACAGAGCATCCTGGCCACGCCAAATCTAACTTCTGAAAATAATATATTAGGTAATTACTCGGCGCATATAAGGCTATATTTTTCCATTGTCTAGAAGGCGAAGACAAATATCGAAACCAAGATAGTTTTTGCCTTTAGACGTATGTAAATAAAATTTACGCTTTGCCGTTTTCATAGCTCTCCTCGTCTCAGTATGTCGAATTCATCGCAAGGATTTTGTTTTTAAATCTGTATGTTGAGATCCAAATTCAATTTGAGAGCGAAATTTTATTTTTAAATTTCTATTATCGTCAATATTCAAAATATCGTCTCTCCAATATATCTCGACAATAAAATGTCTCGTATCTTAAGAGAGTGTGAGACACTGGAAAGGAAGAGGAAGGAAAGATCGCGCGCGGTCCGTGGCCCGTTTGTTAGGGTACTACTCCGGCATTCACCTGGTGTTGATCGGAGAAACCACGGAAAACAACCGATCAGCGGCCGCTAGAATTCTCACTCGTACAACCACTGAATTCGAGCTAGCTTGGAAGCTAGTGTCGAAAATCCTGCCACTGTCGGGACTCGAACCTAGCACCTTCAGCCAGAGGTCAGAGGCACTGTAGTGACATCAGTTGATGCCCTAGGCTATCTCTCCCGATATATTTCATGCAAGAAACATACAATAAAACCTATGAAACACGTCACTAACGTAGGCACAACAAATTTGTGGGCAATCACAATTCCAAGCTAGAGAAAGGAAAAAGGAATGAGAAAGTGAAAGAGAGGAAGAGGTAGGGAGGGAGATGAAATGTTGTTATACTCCACCTATCTTGTCTTCTTACTAGAGTCTCTTTTTTTATTTATTTTTTTATTTTAGTTGTCATTCTTTAATTTCACAAAACTACTCATCTCTATCTCCCTTCTCATATTCTTATTTGTTCCGTCGTACTAAGAATTTTAGGATTTTATCTTACAGTTTCTTGAAACTTCCTCTTTCGCAATTCATTCATTTCCAGGAATATCTATATTTCTTCCGGTTTCTCCACGAAATGCTGAGAGCAGGTAGTCATTTCCTGCGATTCAATGTTTTGTTTTCCAGCTGCTGTCGCACAGACCTATGCCATTTCTGAGAAGAAAAGGCGCAAGTCACCGAAGCTTCTGGGGATTCTCTTGGGTTAATTTTCTTGTTAATATTGTGCCATTGCTCTTCTCGAACATCTCGGGAGTTTTCTTATAACTGAAGTGTGACACGAGTGTCATGTTTATATACATGTCTCTCTCATACTTATTTCTTTCTTGTAAAGAGGAAGTATTGTAATACTGGGGCGGGAGTTTCGTCAGAAAAATTCCTATTGTGTCGCTCTGGTGAAGAAACCAGTTAATCTATTCCAGCCATTTCGATTTCCAACTTTTGCAATTTTTGAAAAAGCTTCATTCAGATAGTTTAATGAAAATGAGATCTGCCCCATTTTTAAGAGTACTTTGTGTATTCTTGGGAAAAAATGAAAAATTGGAGAATTTTTTAGTTTAAAAAATTAGATCACCTTTAAAAAGAAATTGCGTTAAAACTATTCGCTTTCAAAAATTGTACAGGACCTTACTTAAATATTCAAGTACTTAGGGCAGATTTTTGAGAAACAATTTCTACAATCCACTATTGTAGTATTGCAATATCAATGTTTTGCATTTTTTGAAAATAAAGGGTTCGTCGAAAATGGGAAAAGCACCATGAATTTATAGTTCTCTTATATATACGAGGAGAAGAAATTGACGATAAAAAATTATGATTTTTTGGGGGAAGGGTATAATTCTTTAAAAAATTCCTATATTACACGCAAAATTACGCAAGAACTACTCACATTTTCGAAAAGCTACACAAGACCTTATTTCAGGATATATCTTTGCGCAACAGATTTTGTTCAGGAAAACCATCTCTATCGCACGGATAAATAGACGTTTTGCCGCCAATTCACTTTTCGAAGTTAAGGGCTCACAAAACGTGGATTCTGACTACACAATGTATTAAATAAAGTAATTAAAGGAAGAACAATATTTTTCAGTTTTTTTGTTTTTGCTTTTAGGTCCCGATAATAAGACTGGCGAAAAGTCGCCGATTTCTGTCGCACGATTACAATACTTTTTCTGTATTTCGTACGTCGTAAGGCAAGAAAGTGAAGAGTCATTAATGTATGTCCATGTTTCATACATTTGTCGTAGCAATTGTTAGTTTTCCCAGGTTTATCTTTATTTTATCAAGATGAATAATCAATCATTTTAAATAATTTTAATTCACCTGAAACTTCAAAAGCAATGCAACCTGGACACGAATCTTTTACGATTAATTTCACTTATATCCACTTGAAGATATGATTCACTGTTTTGTTTCATCGTACATCACCACATTTACTAGATGGCAAGCGCTCAAAATAATTAATTATCATTAAGCTCTCTCGGGTCATTAGAAACCGTTCGAGCGAAACCTCCCCTCCCAGAACGCGACTTATTAGCGAAATCGACGACTTCAATATGCGTCTGTGGCCACTTCTGGGTTATCTACTTGAAGAAAAAACATTAAAGAATTTCGGTATTACAGTAATCAGTTTAAAAAAATACCTTGATTGAAAAAATACAACTTACAAAGTTTATGATAATTTGGAACTGGCAACCTCAGACATAAATATGGGTGTCAATTTGATGTTTTGTTGGAAGATGTAATATTTATTTATGTATAAAATGACCGAGGTATATTCCCGATTTTATTTTTACGTAATTTTAATTATCCAGATTTACTTATTTACTAATTAAATAGTTGTTAACTTATCGCTCAGTCCACAATTCCCTCCACAAGAGATCCTCTCGCTGCAGGTAAGTACGATGCAGTGCATATTGAGCTCCATATCGAAGGCAATCGTATGCAATAAGCAGTAAAGAATGAAAGAATTTTTCAGATATGCACTCGAATGCTACCACAAGCGTTGCTGGGGGAGGAAGTGGCGGGCACCCCCCCCCCGACATTTCCTCGAGTAGTTTCATTTTCTTTTTACTATTTACGAAGAACTTTTCCTTCAAAGGCCGATGTAATGGGTAATGATGAGTGTTAATATTCGAATGTGAAGTGAGCGAGAAATGAACGAGTTTTGTACAGTATTTTCTACGACTAATGACAACTCTGCTTTCAGAACTATATATGAGTTTTGCTGTTCTCTAACGCAATCAATCTTTATAAATAAGGTTTCTAAAGAATGTTCTTAATAATCATGACAAATGCAAACCACAATACTGGGGCAGCGTTGAGACTGTTGAAATCAATGTATCTATTATATTATTATATAAGTCGAAAACGAAACGTTCTTGGGGATTAAAATCTGGAATCATGGGGCCAAAGATCTCAAATGAACGTGTCAGTGAATGTGTGAATGAATGTGTTTTCCCCGAGAGGTAGTGCTTATCTTCCCGCGCTCTGTGGTGAGATCCGGCGCCGACCCACCGTCAGTTAACGGGATTTCCTTAACCAGTATCTCCCACCAACACGGCACAGCCCCAGCCGAGCCGGGACAAGCTCTGAGCTCCCGACCGGTCTCCCTGCATTGGCGGTAGTGTAGTTCATGTCAGTGTGTGTGTGTGTGTGTGTGTGTGTAAGGGGGGTGAAATAGGATATAGAAGAGGGAGGAAGGTCCTGCTCCGGCATTCGCCTGATGTTAATCGATGAAACTACGGACAACACCCATCAGAACAGCCGGCCGCAAGAATTCTCCTCCAGACAGCGATTTATTTCGACCTGGCTATCTAACCAGTGTCGAAAATCCTACCACAATTGGGATTCGAATCTGGAATCTTCCGGTCAGAGGCTCTGCAGTGAAATCAGTTGATTCCCTGAGGCGAGGTAGTTATGACAGGATTCAACTTATTTCAGAATATCAAAGCTCTGTATCTCTACGTATTTCTAATGAGCTTATTAACTTACACAGTTCCCATGTAGGGCTTCAGTATTACATGTACATTATATAAAATACTCAATGCTTTTTAGTACATATTTCCTCGGATCATACTTTACGACAACTCATGAAATGCAAAAGCTCAGAAATAGCGTAAAGAACATTCGTGAAGTCCTATTTAAATCGGGAAATATTATTTTTAACGAATGCGCAGATAAACTAGTTATGCCCTTGCGTCTTTGTTGACGCAACTCGACTCTGAACCCGTTTTCTTTTTCTTTTTTTGTTTTATCTGAAGGTTTTTGTCGCAGTTCGCACGCATTTCGCGTTTTACTGCTATGTGTAAGTTGCCGGTGTGGGTTCGCGTAGGAGATTAGTCAGTAACCAAATCGGCTTGTGTGTTTAGTCACGTTCGTGATTTTTTTTATGTAGTGTGTCGCACGGCGCAGTCAGTCAGTGCCTTTTATCTGATCTGGGTCTCGGCACCTTTAGATCCCGCAGTTCCTAGACGGTCACCCAACCAGCAAACCGCGAGGTGTCGAATTCGCTTAACCTCCGCGACTTCACGGAGCGCAGTACACGAATGCGGCTATCGGCGACGGCTTACTTATTTCTCACTTTAAGTTATGCAAGTAAAATAGTATGAATAAATTACTTTCATTTTCAAATGAAATATTTGCCTTTAAACATTTCATTGGATTGAGCTCTATGCCACAAAATGAAATTCGCATTTAATGAAATAGTGAAACATAAAAATATTGTTTCAGAATTCGAACTTTTGGGGACAAAAATTCACATTCTGAGTATTCCACCCTGTGAGTCTTCTTTAAAACATTTGGTTGCTGCATGAAAACAGCGGTCCCAGGTGTAACCCGTTTACCACAAACACAATTACATCTAAATTCGCACACGCCAACAACTCACCGGCTTCGACTCCTACCACTAGCGCTCCAGACGGCGCTGCGGCTCGTTATCAGGCGCGTTTTCATTTGCTTATGGAAATTACTTCCAACACACAGAGCACGACATATCTAATCAAAGTATGCAAATTAATACTAACGGTTTTATATGATGACATCTCTTTTACATTATTAAATGGTCGTTGAAAATATAATGTCGGGATTCCGGTTGAGACAACATGTGAATTATGTTTAATGTCTTTTTCTGTGCAATACCAGTCAGTAATTGTTTAACGGAACGAAGCCAAACGCAAAATGAACTTGATAAATTGTCCGGCCGAATAGGAATACGCGAAGTTAATTTATATGCATCTGCAGGCATCTGAGGACAGTTTTCTAATAAATGATTCGTAACGTCGGAAATGTATTACATTCTTCATTACCTTTGTCACTTTCATTCGTTTAAACTAAATGATACAGGTATACCACAGCAGCAATATAATATTAATTTGTAAAATGTTGTTGTTGAATACTATACCTTCCTACAAGGAAACACTCAATTATAAAGAGATTTATAAAAAACCGTAATGACCAAATAGAACAAGTTTCTGCGCTAATATATTAATATACTTCTGCTGTAGATCCTCACTGAATGTCGAATGGCCTCAATACAAGAAAACTTTATATTGGTATGTCAATGAAGTAGTTGACCAGATTATTCTCAGCTAATTGATTGTTCGTTCCCACGACCTGTAATATTCAGTTATAGAATTCTGTGAATGGAAGTGAAATTGAAATAATTATGCAGAAAAATGCGCAACAAAAACAAAATAGTTAATTACCCACATATTCAGTACACATTGCACATCATAATAATCTTGTTATAATCTAATATTTTGGCGGTAATTGTAACTATCACAGCAAAAACTACACAAGTTAATATTTATTCGATGATGGGGTGTCATGAACAGAGGAAATAAGAAGCGTGGGGTTGTATGTCCATTGGGGCACCTTATGTCAAACAAAATTTGAGTCCCCAATTATTAAATAGAATTGATTTCTCCACGCGGGAAAATAAATAAAATAATAAATTTAGAAAAGAAACTTCGGGCCCCAGTCAGTCTATTATTAGTCTGAACCCAATGAAGTCGGACACGGACGCAAGTTACTCCACTCCTCCTTCGGGGTGTCCATAGTCGTAAATGGGGCAGGTTTCATGTAGTCATTTGCATATTATCCAACATTTTAATCCACATGTTCCACATTTTAAACCATATTCCATTCAACGTTTAATGCACACAAAATTGCGAACTGTTTCGCAGTTTAATTTCTTGGTTACGAACTCTTCTTCCTATATTAATCTACAAATTGCATTGCACGTCAGAAAAATGACCTTTGCTTTTGATGCCAATAATTCTATTTTAATCTTCGCGCCTCCTAAAACGCCCTAGCCTGCATCTTAGCCTACCGATCTGAGCCTCGATGGCGCAGGGCATCAACAGATGTCACTGCAGTGCCTCTGACCGGGAGGCCCTAGGGCCACACTCCCCACGGTGGCAGGATCTTCGACACCAGCTACATAGCTATACTTCGATTAAAATGCCAGTTCTGTTTACACGGGGTCAGCTGTGACGATCAAATGCAATCGGGAGCTTGTACGTCACCATAATAGAGTCGCTCTTAACGGATTGAAGTAATCGGGGTGGGGCTTTTGAAATAGTCGAAGGTCAATACAGAAGGCAGATAGTTAATGAATAAAATACTTCTATACCAGAAGTCTGTTTATCCTCTGTAGCCCTGATATCATATGTAAAGTGTGTGACCCGTAGAGATATTCCGTACAGCTTTCAGGGCCTCTTTCAAAGTGCACAGTTGTCTACGAGGTAACTCCCTAGTGCGGAGTAGCAAATAATAAAAGTAATTGGTATTCCATAATTAAAATTTTAAAATAATATTGAAATGCTATTGCAGATACACTATTTGATTTTGCTAGCGCTGCACTTTGCTTTAAACATTTCTCGCTTAATCTTCTTCAGGGATGAACTTGAAGAAATCATTCGCTCAGACCCATACACAATATAATATCTACTCGTATAGAGTGGTTGATCGAACTAACGTTTTCAATTTTTGGTACGCGCAATAATTTTCAAAATACCTGTTAATAAATATTGCTATTTAGATCAGAAGGGCCAATATTCATATGAGGAATATATTATTTAAACATGCCGGTATTTCAATACGCCAGGTTTTATTTAAGGGGATGACCCAAAGGAGAAATGTATGAACGGTAATCCCCATGTTTTCGGATTTGGAAGCGATGCATCACAATGGATTGGGATTTAAAATCACGCAAGTTTAATGCTGATATCTCCAGATGTAAGTTGAAAGTTTTTTACTGAAACATCTGTGAAATGTTTCGATATAGAATAGAATATCGAAAAATATTTAATTTCAATGTATTGACGCACGGAAATAAATAGGAATAGGAATATAGTAGAAAAGCCAAGTTCTCATACCTATGTCGAGACTGTTTGTTGCAACAGCTTATTGTACGCGAGTTCATGCTGAATCTTGCTTGTATAATATTGGTCATACAGAAAAGTAAAGCGTCGCATGTGATGTTTATATGTTTACGGTTTTTCAAAAAAAAAATGTTCTTCAAACAGTTCAGAATTTTGCAATGTGATATGCAGATTTCGCTATGTCAAGATCGTCTGCTAGCACTTTTTTGAGGTTATAATTATGTCTGGTTATATTATATTATACTACTGATGTTATACTATTAGAGAATTAATCTCTGTAATTAGGAATCCAAACAGTTTAAATGAATCAATAAAGAAGTAAACTAATTAATCTAAGTAATTAGTAAGCAGTGAATTTTATCGCTGTAAATGACAAGCTGTTCTGTTATATGAAATGGAAAACAATTGAGGGGTTTCTTACAAGAATCAAACAAGTCCAAAATTCAACATTTTGAGATATTTTACCACGTTATTCCCCACAGTTGGCGATTCCAGCAGGAGCATTTCCTTTCGGCAAGTGCCAAAAACATTGAACGATATAAGGCGGGGGAAAATCACAAATTCATTACTACGCACGTCTGCGCTACGTAGTTTTTGGTGCCTCCTGAAAAATCTCACTTTGGACTAGTTTGGTTCTTGCACTAAAACCTTCAATCAGATCTTCTACAAAACGAATTGAAAATTATGAAACTGCGTTAAAGGTAACTTAGAAACTTTTGTAATTCCTACAAAGTGTAATACATAATAATTGACAAGAAAACAAAGAATTAGTTCCTAATAAAAAACTCGTTCACTTTTCATCAACTCTCACGCTAATCCTCATTCATTGTGGGAAATATTTGACACTTTTATGTATAGCGAGTATGCCTTCCGCCTCATCGGCTGTAAGAAAATAAAATGTTGCTAACCTGTATTTTCGCGCGCATCAGCGTAGATCGAGGGTCGAACACTCAAGTTCATGACTGACCGCTCGCGCCATCCAGCAGCACAGTATGTGGAGTTCGCCGCTGCGACGCGCGTTGGCAAAGCAGGTGCTGCCATCGTATGAGCGCCCCGGAAACCACGCGCGCTCGCCGCGGCACCGCGCCCCTAGAGCGCTCTCTCATCTGCATGTGGCACCCTCTGGCACAAAGTGCACGGGCTCAGAGCACAAGAGATGCCGCGACACTTCATAAATTGCATCAAGCAGAGGGTTAACTCCCTATACATAAACGTGTCAAATATTTCAAGACGTTAAACATTATTCAAACTATCAATACATCTAATACATTCGATCAGTTGTGCCAGCAGTTATAAGGTCCTGAAACCCAGAAATGGAAGTGTTTCAGGTCATGTATATATGAAGTTTGTCGTTGTTGATGCTGAGTTTGATTTGTGGGGAGTTGATGATAACGCATCCTTGAAATACTTAATACATGGTTATTTACACACTGAATGCGATAGATACAGAGCACATTATGTTAAACTCTTCCTTCAATATGTGGATCTTTGCCTGAGATTACGTGTTTTAAAAATATATTTTTATCGAGTTACATTTCTTTGTCTTAGGCAAAATACTAAATGATGAAATAAAAAATATAGTGAAAGTGCAAACAACCTTGAACTAGATGATCGAAATGAAAATTATACCGACATTTCAGAAGGCTGAAACCAGATAGAGTTCCTCAACAAAATAGGAAATGGATACGCAATCGAAGAAGATCCGTAAGAAACAAGACTATAACTGAAACCATGGAAAAACAGAGAAATGGAAGAAAGAAGATTCTGGGGTAAAGAGAAATGGAAATTGGTGTGCCAACGTTGTAAAACAACTGTTAAAGAAACTTACTTTAGAGCAAATCGTAATTATTTTTAGAGTAATGAGTACAATGGTAGTACTTTATTAATTGAGAGTAACGCATAGGCAATTCGAAAGTTCATTGAACACTTCAACGAAGAGTCTAGGTTGGTCGCTGTGGCTTTTCAACGCGGGCGAAGAGATGGGGGGACTACATCACTACACGACCACGTAGCGCACCTATTTAGCGCACCGCGACAGTCTACCATGACCTCACTAGCGATGCAACATTGATTTTGATATTTTCAAAACTTCGATATCTCTATGAAAACGTCAAAGCTTAAACATCAATTGATTAACGTTAATTTTTTGCGCTAGTTCTTTTTTTACGTTTTCAATGTTTTGTTTGTGAAAGAAAAATGTTCATAACCACAATTTTGTAAAACGTAAATATGAAGTAACAACTGACGATACCACTGTCACTTCATGTGTTCGAACAAGGTGATGTTGAAGGTGATGTGGGCTCGAACAAGATGTTTATGTATTACCTTCATCGAACAGACTCTCTCTCTCTCTCTACCAATGCAGATGATCTGATCTTGTCTGAGCTTCGTATTTCGCATGCAGAGAGGCGCTCAACGCAAGTGCAGCAGGCGCAGAGCTACCCCCTTCTTCCCGCAGCTTCCCTCGGCGATCTGAGGAATATATGGTCTCTGGAGATGACTCACGGCCCAAGCTTTCAAGCTCAGTTTTGTTAACTGTTGTTATTTTTTCAGTTAAATCAAAATTATGAATTAATAAGTACAGAGACAGTCCAATTAAATTCTCCTCGAGCGACCAATTTGAAAATCATCGACGTTTAAGAACAAAGATGTTTATTAGCATGTACTATGTTTCAATTTTAAACCCTACTCCTCACGGAATCCCACCTCACAAGGGAAATTCGCTTGTCATCTATGTACGGATATTTGCAAATTGAGATAACACCAACCTGCGACTACATTTCGCGTTGAAAGAGTAATGCGGAGATCCCTGTGTATTTAAATATGTTTGGTTTACGTAATGAAATACTTTCTGGATACACTCCTGCTGTATTCTCTTAGTTTACCCCTAAGGGACGTGAGAGCCGTCTCGCGTTTGTAGGATGAGGCAGAAGACGAAGTTTGGGCGGCTTTCTGGGAAGTATGTTCTGATAGATAGAAAGATCTTGTTCCCTATATATCAAGTGAAATTCCGACATATTTTATTACCTGGTACAGGGAATAAATTGATGGCATTACAGTGCCTCTAAACGGGAGGTACTAGGGTTCGAATCCACACGGTGGCAGGATTTTCGACACTAGCTACATAGCCACGTCGAGTTCAATTAAATGAAGTCGTAGGCTTCCGCGGCCACAGTCATGTGGGTGATCTGGGCTGTCCGGGTGACGGTCCTGGTATGTCAACCAGCCCTGAGGAAGCCCACGACAGGATGGTCGAAACGTCGGCAACACAGCCTTCGACGCGGCGTCACCCGGACAGCCCAGATCTCCCACGGAGAGTTCAATTGCCGGCTGGAGAATAATTCTAGCGGCCAGCTGCTTTGATCGGTAGTTTTCCGTAGTTTTTCCGATCAGCACCAGGCGAATGCCGGAGCAGTTCTCTAACAAACGGACCGCACGCGATCAATCCTCTTTCTTCCGTGTCCTATATTTCAGAAAACATAAGAAAAGCGCTAGATGACGGCTTCGTAACTGCATTAACTCTTTTATAAATCAGTAAAGCAATCAACTCTGTAGATTACGACGTCCTAATAGTGAAATGCAAAAATCTTAAGTTTTTTTGATTCCACAATGTCTTGGATTGCAAACCTTTCACGTGATCCCTGCAAGCATCTCTTCCAAACTAAAGTTTGGAATCTTACGTATGCTTTGCCTATTTATGTACGAATCTGTAATATTTGTCAAAACTGACATACTTAACGGTGGGGACATATTTTCATGCAATGCTGACATGTATAATTAAACAGACGTCACAGACATCACGTACATCAAGCGTCTGTATCAAAAGCTAACTACCAGAAATCCACATATAATACATGTACGTTACTTTACTCGCATTGCCAGATGACATAAAACAATTGAAGTAGGTACACACATTTATGTTAAAAGTAAAATCTTCTGTGCTGCATATCTATTTCTATATAATTAGAGATAATATTGATCATCAAAAAGAAAAACAATGTTTAATTTAACAAAACACTGATGTATAATGAATTAGTTTACATTTGTATTGTATAAGTTTTTTAAAAAGACTTAATATGTTTGTAATAATGTACATCAGCTTCCGGGTCAAGGATCCCCATCTCGACCAGGTTTTGAATCACTTTCCCTGATCCATTGAGCAAATGCTGAGATGTCACTTTGATTTGCATCTGGACGTAAATGTACCTTCACTATGCGCACGTTTTGCTGAACTATCCTTTTGCTTGTAGTGGTAGAAATAGAGGTAAGGGCGAGTTGCTATTTTGTTAGCAATGCAGAAAAATAAAACTTGCAGTTCGCTTACCGTTGCAAAATAGTTTTCATTAACTCGGGAACGAAAATGTCTAGTTTTTCTAATGCTACTAATCTCGCGCTTTTTAAAACTTTATTTTTATTTATTTATCTTTAACTATTTATAGTTAAAATTATGGGAAAGGGTTCTTGAACTCAAGAAAAAGTGCGCAAATGATATTCTCGTCACATACAGTTTTTACTGTTCTTTTTTACTAAATAAACCTGAATCTATCTCTTCAATAGGCAACGTATTGTAGTATCCAAACAAATCCAAAACCTCTGCACCGGGAAGTACCTCAGGGATCAATGTTAGAGGCGCTGTTGTTCTTAACTTACTGAGGGAATGTAGTTATCATATGTAGGCATCATATGTATCATATGACCCACAAATTTACTTCTTGGGGTTACCGTCATAGGAAGCAATGCTAATAAATTAAATAATTACCGCTCATTTACAGTCAAACGGTCAAATAGAAACGGATTCAATTTCAATGCTTCAAATCACAAACCATCATAACGTAAAAGGCTCATCTTTTCCTGATGGGCTTATGGCCAATGTATTAGGGCTTCGTCATTCACTAGTGAAAAACTTGGGCTTAATACCTGATAATGTTACCTGACATATACAGCGCTAAAATTTTGTTGTGTTAAACTAAAGTGTTATGCACACAGAGTAATAAACCTGTATGATTAATTTAGCTACAAATACTTTCTAAGGCGTTAAATAACTGATGTAAAGACGTTTCGGAGAAGAAACTTAAATTAACGTTCCTTTCTTCAAAACATTTCACAAGAACTCATATCCATTTTGATACGACCCGACCTTATATTCTCTCTGTCCCTTTGACATTTAAAAGAAGAGAGATATGAGTAAAATGCTAAGATTTCTGGTTCTTTCATTTCACTAGCACGCCATTTCAAAATGTCAAATTCTGTCTTCCTTTAGTATTTAGATGAAATATATCTATATAAATATACTTGAATTTATGATACAACATGCCCTCCAGGCTGTTTTTCACGATTATCTGCTGAACAAAGTTAAAAATAAATTGTTCAACTAACAGTGTTCCCTTACGTTTTCGCATTCTTTGTAGTGGCCACGTAAAGTTATAATACTACTTGAACATACAGTTATGATTATTTTAATTAAACTTTACTTCAAAATAAGGTGTCAAGTTCTTTACTACATTTAGTTCGACACATTCATTAAGTTTTTTTTTCATGGAACAGTTTTTCGAAAATTATGTTTTAAAACGGCTTTCTTTATGCCAAACTACGCGAAAACAATTTTTTTTTAAAAAACCTGTATGTGACTATATTTAAAAATTTAATTTTGCTGAATGGACTCCAGTAATATACTAGTGATACTGCCACAATACGTACTTTCTCGCATTATTACATTTGACATTTTCGAAAATTCAGAGTTCTACGAAAATGAGACCCACACTATTCCTTTATAACCTCTTTTCTAACCATTCCTTTCTAACCGAAAATTTTTAAAACAAATTTCGAGCGTTTTTGATACTTTTATACGTTATATTTCGCGCCAAATTATCCAAAAGAATTCATACGTTCCAAAAATTGAATTAAAGATCCTTCTTTAAGGAACATATTCCATTAAAGGAAAAATATCTCAATTTTCAAGATTATATTTGTAGGAAAACGTCAAAAATTGCACTATTGCAATTTTCAAACGTTGGGATTTTAACGAACATTAGATCTGAACCATTCTCTTAAATGTGCTTCATGCTATTCAAAGACGAAGTTTGATCAAAAATTTGGTGCCATTTTTGAGAACATTTTGAAAATGTTTTTGAGATGTGATGTAAAGTACCCTCAAAAATTAGTATATCCACTTCAAACTTCCAAAGCCTCGAGTTCATTCAGATTGATTACGGAATATCAATTTTGAAGAAAATAGACTCAACGATTTAGGCACACTAGCGCCTAAAGACCATAGACAGATTGTGGCATAAACATTTTGCTGTGAATCCATTTTTCGGTATGAAGGTCCCACAAAATATGGATTCTGTCTACATCACAAAGATAATTAAAAAAAAATATTTTTATATATTTAGCAATACGATTTATCCATTTTCCGATATCAGGGCTCGGAAGTAAGAGTATATCTGCGGAAAATTTGCCTTTTCCGACGCACGATTACATAATTCAATGCCAATTGCACCTGTGCCACTTTTGTAAGGAATTTGCTCTACCTAAGAAAAACAATTAATGGAAAAAGGGCGCACCATGTTAGAGAAATTTAGATTCTGTCATTCGGGTTTCATGTAAAGCACCCCCCCCCAAAAAAAAATAAACTTTCAAGTACAAGGGGCCACAGCGTCAGGGGATAATCTGGGTATAGTGTAACACCCCCAGTCGTCTCGTGAGAGAACGCCCGGTAAGCGGCCCTTTGTAGCTCAGTCGGTGATGGAAGGAATCGTTAAACAGATACTGGTAACATGAAAGAAACACTTTGATCACTGGTAAAAATCACTTTTATTCCTGGGCAAAATAATTTAAAATGCCCAGGGAAGTTACACTTGTAAATAGAATAAGAAATCTGAAAATTAGGTGGAAAGAAAGGAAGATGAAAAGTTAGTATTCAGAGTAAAGCTTAAAAATTAGGAAGACTTATAATTAACATTACAATGGTAAAAAATATTACAGGTCAATGTGTCATAGCGCGACACCGCATTACAGAATTTACGCAGGGATGAATACCCTGAATTATATTGCCTTGGTAAAGTTTTTTCTGTGGGCCCTAGACGGGCGCGTTGCGGCCGAGGGGGCGGCGGCAACCTTCACAGAGGGCGCGGCCGGGCGATGCCCTTGCACCCACTCAGGCACGCACGTCAGCTGGTCGGCCGTCTGATGACATCACCAAGTGGGGTGGCGGCGCGGCCGAGGCGTTGTAACGGCGTCTGGTAGTCTGTCTGGTTGAACTCGGAGCGGAACTGGTAGTAGCTGGTAGTACTCTGGTAGAACTCGGAGTAGCCGGGCGATCTCAATCTCAGGAACGTAGTAATTAACCACGCGTACCTCTGATTCTCATTATAATAATTGTCGAACACAACTTCGGACAGTTCAGCGATCCTTCAGAGAAACGTTCGCCTCTCGTCACGACGAATTCCCACCCCAGAGAATTTTCTCTGTCTACTGCAGCCGGCACAATGCTCAAAACTCGCAGCAAAATAACATAAGTCCCACATAGGCACATTCGCCCGAATAATTCCCACCCCAGATAAGTTTTTCTTCCAACTGCCCTCAGCCTAGAACTCAGGCTCCTTCCGACGAATAATTATAAGTTTTTCAGAGGCACACTGGTCTCTCTCCGACGAATAGTTACCCCCCAGAGAAGATTCTCTCCCGACTGCCCCCCCCCCCCGTCTAAATGATCTGGTCCCGTCTGATGCTCTGCACTTTCTGATATTCTCTCAGTCGAAATTGTATTAGGTTAACTTTTACCCCCGCTCGTTTTCTCGTATGTTCCAGCTCCTTATGATAGTCGCGTCGCTATTGGCCAAAGGTAGTTGCGCATTACACTATTTCCAACCAATCGCGACGGGGAAGCCACGGAAATTTCAACTCTTTGCGTCACTGTGAGCGTCCAGAATTTTCCTATTCCTTCTAGAACACCGACCATGCTTGCACAAGGCAGGCGTTGTCCGTGAAAGAATTTATCGCTCTGGGATTCCCTGGATGTCAATTTCAAGAGCGTTCTAGAAGGTTCGCAGCTGGCCATGCGAACACGTGCCTCTCAGTGAATCTTTCGACGACTGACCCTTGTAACGACTTTCTTAATGTGCCGGGGGCGCAAACGGGTGTCGCGATAAGCGAGGTTGCACGTGCAACGCCGTCTGTTCATTTCCCAACTGCCCTCAGCCTTATGAAATTTTGTATGATGAAATTGGTATCGCTACAATAGTAATTGCGGTGAAAATCCTAACTGCGGTTATACCTCATGTATATAGACTGACGGTCACAAACCTTTGCCGTGGCGATACCGAGCTTTCGATATCAAGGGCCTACAGAACGTGGGTCGTTCTTACCGAAACATCATGACTACACTATGTGCTACGAGTAGAAGCAATCATTTTGGGGAAAATGCTATTTTACGAAAATCAAAGAAACGCCTCAAAGAAATCATCAAAGAGAGATGGATATGACTTGAGGTTGATTATTATTATTATTATTATTATTATTATTACTATTATTATTATTATTCTGATATACATCACTTGTGTTTTAAAAATAAAAATTGTTTTAAAAACTACTTTGTAATGGGAAGAGAAAATAATCTTCTCAACTACATGAAGACTAGTAATAAACGTCATGCGCTTTGTCGGATCATACACCACTGCCCTCCACATCCCACGCTCTTCTTGTTCCATTTCCTTTGTTTTCTAATACGAGTAGTCCAGAAGCTTCCTTTCCTCCACCAGTTTGAGACATTTATGTCCTCTCCACCCTACTGTTCATTCAAATTGGTATTGTCAAAATTTCTCTTCCGAGTTATGTAACTTTACGATTAAATGACTGTTTTGGGTTTCCGAGCGCGTCGGCGGCTATCGTAATTAATAACGCAAGTGTAGTTCCTACTTTTATAACTGAACGTTGCAGTGTTCTTCCAAAGTGACAAGGCGAGATCAGTCGGCGCCCTGCACTTCTGCTTGCTGGGTTTTACACATACAAATTTCCAAGTACAGGACGTTCAGGGCAGCAGACGGTTTTTTGACAGATTCTGTGACAAATGAGCGTCGAACAAAGATTGCATCGCTCTCCGATAAATATTCTTCCGCCGGGCAGCTGAGTTGCAGTATCAGCTGGATGGATTTCGTAATTGAATGCATTTTCATGAAACGGAGCGAACTCTAAACTCGCGACTGGTCTCCCAACATGCGTGCTAGAGTTGTGCACGCAAGTGTGAGTTTGGGTAAGTGAGGGGTGAGCCTGCGCGCGCTGCGCATACTACCACTGATCAAGAACATCGGGTGCCCTAATGAGACGGAGGGTATGTAATCGTCCAGACATTTCTTTTCGCTGCGTTAGCAATGTGTTACGTTGGTTTTTCTTACATTAAATATGTAGTTTTTGTGCCAATGCTGCCTGGCAAAAATCTAGAAAGTCGACGTGTTCGAGGAGGCGGTGAGCAGCTTCTCCCCGCTGTGTCGTCAGCGGAGCGCGCAGATGCCTCGCGCAATGTCTTCTGCGCTTCCTGACGGCTCTAACAGCGGAGGCGATTGTTTGACTGTTGCAGGCGTCGGCTACGCCATCTGCCTCCTGGACGTGTACATGGGGATGTCCTACAACACCATCATCGGCTGGGCGGTGTACTACCTCTTCGCCTCCTTCCGCTCGGAGCTGCCCTGGACGACGTGCGACAACCCGTGGAACACCGAGGCGTGCCGCCTCGTCACCGCCGAGGACCGCGACGAGAACTCCACCAGCCCCGCCGCAGAGTTTTTCGAGTGAGTCGCTTGCTCTGCATTTTCCTCGGCTAGCGGTGCAGTAGAAGAAAAGTTTGGGTGAAGAAGGAAATGGAATGGCACAAACTTCGTTAGCTAACTATTACACTGCGTTTGGTTTGTAAAAGAAACGATTACCGGCAAAGATGATTCAGGGCATGAACATCATCCGACCGGGAGGGCCTGGTCGAGTTTCAACGGTGGCAGGATTTTAGACACTCTATACATAGATAGGTCAAATTCTGCTCTGCATTGAAGAGAATTCTATCGGCCGGCTGCTCTGATCGGCAGTTTTCCGTTGTTTCTCAGGTCAATACAAGATGAATGTCGGAGCAGTATCCTAAAAACGGGTCACGGACCGCGCGTGATCTTTACATCCTCTTCCTTGCCCTATTCTCACTTCTTATACACTCTTTCCACATTTGGACCGCGAAGAAGAAAGATAAACGTCGGATAGTTAAGTATGTAGTCAGTCATTAAGACGACTCTCTAATGGGGATGGTCATTAAATCTGACCGAAGAACGGGAAACAAGAGGCATTGCAAGGATACCATGAACATTTGCGAACAAGACTGTGAAAGACACGCAGAGACACGAGAATAACAAAAACATTCAACTTCTGATGCTACTTACCATGGAATGTAAGACAGAAAAATTGTTACAGAGTTCGTGGCGAAACAAACCACTACGGACAATATCTAAAAAGAATAGACAAGGTGCAGGTTAATAAAGCCGTGTTTAGCGCTTAAGAGGGGAAAAATGAAGCTAGATTCGGTAGCTGTTGTATTAGCTGCACAAGATCAGACGTTCAGAACACGACATTATGATAAAACAGTTCTCAAAATTCCCCGAGATAATAAACGACCAACAAATTCTAACAGATTGCACGATAGCCGCAAACAAACTGGATATTATTATCCGGAATTGGAGAAAGGAACGTGTCTACTTGTATACGTTGCTGTATCATGCGTTTAAAACGCCGTATCCAAGGAAACAGAGAAACAAGTGTTAGATAGAAGTGACTAAACAAGACAGATACAAGCGTTTAGAAATCGATATTAGCCGAACGTGGAGGGTAAAAGCACAGATCGTCCCGTTAGTTATCGAAGCTCTGGAATTAGCTCCGCAAATTTGTATAAAAACTTGGATAAACTCTCAGGTCATTCAATGAACTGGGAAGAGCAAGACATTGGTTTATTGGGATCAAGCCACATTTTGCACAGTGTTGTAGAGGCACCGACAGTCCCTACATCTGCTCCTCGTGAAGCTGGTTGCAACCTGAAGTATGCAACCAACTCATAACATATTTAGTCGTGAAGTAGACGAATAAAAATAGTAATAATAATAGAAATAATAATAGAAATAATAATAATAATAATAATAATAATAATAATAATAATAATAATAATAATAATAATAAATAAAACTAAAATAATATAGCGATTTAAATGTCTCTCCGCGGTGACACCTTGACGGTGAGAGTACTTGCAACAGAAATTATGTTGGTAGCACAAGCTGCGGCTTGAAAACGTAAACTGTGTACTCTCCATAATCATAACAGATTCTATCCATCAGACTATAATCAGATTATAACGTCTGGTTGCTACCAACAGAAATATAGTTTTCAAGCTGCTGATTAGGATAAACTTTCCTCGCGCAATGTATAACTCTGTGAATATTAAAGTAAATTATTTTACTTTAAAAATATAGATCAGGGAGTGATCTGCAGAAAAATAAACGAAATGATAAGCTTAATATTTTGTTTATTAATAGTACTTGTGAAACTTTTGTTCACACTAGCGTTTTCTCAGAAATTAGTGGCACTTACTAAGCCTGTGACAAGAACGAAAATGCGTTCTAAAATTTAGAGTAACAATTCATTTTAATAAGAAAACTATCTTTGTTCATTTTATAATATCGAAAAGCATCTAATATACTTCTTCTTTAACTCTTCCAGTGTGTAAAGTGCTAATGAGTCGCAAAATGTTCGTGTATTACTCTTTGGGTTAATCGGTTCATTGACTGCCTTTGATCGAAACCTTTCCGCTGAAGCGAGGTCGGGACATGATAGGTCGTATCCCGTTCGGTCTGTGATGATTCTTAGGAAATTGACTTCAAATCCACCTGAAACTCATCACCTAGAGCCGTGAAAACGACCGGAAAGACGTCTGGAATGCTCAATTAGTGGATTTACTCGACCCAACTCGAAGTGTCGCGAATATCTCACAGACGGAGCCATAACGCGAGATGTCTTGGTCTCCCGATTTTGAATCGAGAATTACTTAGGCGATTTGCTCCTGAAGCCCGGTCAAATAAGTATGATTTCTTTGCTCCTTAATTGTTCAGTCATTTCGATTGAAATATACAGGCGTGTCCTGCACCATCAGATAAACAGTTGAGAAAACGCGAGCGCTGTGGCAGTTCGTCAATTTCTCCGCGATGCAAGTTTGGAAATTGCAACGCATGTTTCCAACTTCACAAATTACCTTCAAAATCTATCAACGTCGCTTGATGACTCAGAAAAGTTGGATTCTTTGCATGTGATGTTCCAATGAGTTACAGACTGCGACGCAATTTGAGAATTTCGGAATACATTTTCTACAGCTATGCTACATCTGAGGAGATAACGGTAGGGAAATCAATTAACAACAAGGAGCAACACGATGGTATGCATTTTACCTACAGAATGATTCGTTTAAATTGTACTCGAACATACAAAATGTAATTATCAACAGACAAAGGAAACTCTTCGTGAATCATTAAAAATGCAAATGCACAAAGTCAATCTCATAAAAAGTTGTTCACAACTGCTGTTAACTCCCAAAGAGAATAATGCAAACCGCGGAAAGCACGAAAAGCAAATTCACGAGATCTCACTCATTGTGGGACAATTGTCTCTTCTGAATTAACACGCAGTACTTTTATATTCTAGGTGAAGTGTTTTAATCGACAAAGACGAACAATTGCGTTCTGACATTCTATATTTATTTTTCGGGTGGTTACGTCTTGCATTTAAAGAAGATTGAAGTCGAATCTCAACTAAAATTTCAGGTCGATTATAGGTTACATTTAAAGTACTTGTGGTTTTATTAAAACAAAATCACAATCAAACTGCGTAACTTAATTATTTGAATGCTAAGAGGGTTATTTATCGCCTATGCGACGTTTGACCTTTATATTACAAATTTTCTACAAAACTTAATACTGCATATTTTTAATCTTTGTTCATAACGTTTACCAAAGAAGTATTATATGTTACAAATCTTAATCTAATTATAGCAAATGCGTTTTAATCCTTAGACGCATGAAACGTTTTTCCGCCAATACACAACATTCATGCTGTTAAACACAGATCTTCCGTCCGTTACAAGCTCACTGCAATTCCTAAAGTACTGGAAATATTAATCTGTAAATTTTCTAACTTTAGCTATTACGTTTCCTGTCTTCTATCACACTAACTATATACTTTGCATTCTAATTTAACGAATGACAGCAATAGAGGTAAAACCCGGTACACTTGAAACGTTATTAAGAAGACACCTCAACAGTACTAAACGCAACAGTTCGTGAGGCAAAGAATGAGCTTTCGCACGTATTATTACCAGCACACCGGCATCCAACAAGTATCCCCTAGCACGCCCCATCGTGGCGTATAGCCGATGGTAATCCTATCCTTATCGTCCAACACAATGGATGGGAATGTGGGCGATTGTCTGCGCCTTGGTGCAGAGCCCCGCTGCGGCGGGCAGCCGTATAACTGCGGCCGTTAACCGGTTAACGCAGCCGACGTGGGTCTTTATCTCCAGGCGCCCGCCGCAGCTGGCCGGGAGGCGCGCTCTAATTCCGTCTCCTCCATAAAATCGTCTGCTTCCGATGGGGGCGCGCAGCCTGTGCGGCGGCGCTGCCGCACGATTGGTTGACATTTCCGCCGCCCGCCCCCGCCCCCGCCGCCCGCCTTAACTTCCATTTCCCGCGTTGCGGAAGTCCCCGCTGCTTTGTTCGGCGCCCTTCTACCTTTTCGGCCCCTTCCAACCCCTGTTCTCTCGCCGGCGCCCTCGCCGGCAGCGCTGTTAGATGTTGTTCAGGGGAGGCTTAACCATAACGTTCATTAGAGCAATGATTTCGAAGTACAGTTTTCATTTGTTAACCTGTCGAAATGTTGCAAATGACTAATGTTCGAGTTTCCATTCGGGTTTTACTGTACACTGTATTCAGGCATAAATGTTACCAGCTTCTACAGCATTGATGGTATTGAAGATGTTTGTCTTTGGTCCACGAAATGTGAGTCATTTCATTTCATGAAGTTTCTCATGTAACATTTGCCCTGATTGGTAGGCAACTCATCTTGCACTCGAATTCAGCAGGTACTCAAAAACCCCTAACGTCATATCGTGACCTGTTCAAAATGACTCTACAGCTAAATAAGTATTTAAGATAGAAAGAAGGTTATGATGGTAGGAGGGCAGCCGTAAGGTATAGACTAGGTACAAGTTAAAATATAACATTGGTTGGAAAGGAAGGTACGTTGTGCGGATGCGATTGAGGAAGAAAATCAAAGATCATAAATATCTATGTATGTAATACGATAAAATTAACAGAATATTAAAATAATTGTACTGGAATTGAGAAACGATATTTAATTTGTGAATAATTGAACTGACAAATTCAGTAACATAGCTAAACCAACGACTAAGAAGTGATCGTATCAGTACTGTATGTAGTTATTATTAAAAGGATTAGAACTACATAGGGTATTTTGAATAGGGAATGTTTTCACATTAGCGGATTTTGAAACAGAGGGCATCGAAATTAAGGAATGATGCATTATTTTCCCAACAAGACAAGAGAAGTTTGTCACATTTTACTTCACTACACTCTTTATAATGTCAATACTTGTTAGCTTGACTTTCACTCACTTTCACAGGAACAATATTGAGCAATTAGAATATTTGTTAATAAAAAATAACACTAGTACATAGATGTTTGGAATTGTAAATATTTTTCAAATTAGCGACATTTGCAACTCAAGAGTTTGAAATTCAGGACGTTTGCCTGTAATAATAAATCAAAAGAATGACGAATTAATTTCTCTACCAAAGTAATAAGACAGGAAAACGTATATTCATGAAATGTTACTGAACTATACTATTTACAAGTACAATGTCAATTTGACATATTACTGCCAGGTTGACTTGCACTCACTTTCAGTGGATCGATATTGAGCAATGATAATATAGCAGGTTGCAATTAAAAATTATTACCATTACACACGGTATTTGGAATCGCAAATATTTTCAATTAGGGACGTTTCAATTAGCAGAGTTCCGAATTAAGTCCGCGTGTCAGAACGATAAATTAAAGGAATGACGCATTATTTTCCTTAACGGTTGTAACAAGACAGGAAAGTGAATCTTCGTCATATTTTACTCTATTGCACTATTTACAATGTCTATTTGATATATTACTTCCCAGACATTTGACAGCTTGACTTGAACTTGCTTCCAGCGGAACAATATTGGGCGTTGGCGCTCTTATGCGTCTCTCTACTTCCGTGAAACCTTTATGTCTCGCCAGCTCCAGAAACTGCTTTTTCATTTCTTCAGACAGGTGTATGCAGGAACACAAATGTCTGAAGCGGAAAACGTACGAGTTGTGCGTGACATATCGAGAAACGGGACAGAAACAATTTTGAAATGCGTTCTTCAGTTCTTGCGAAAGTGTTCGGTAAATATACTATTGACAGCATATTAAGGTAATGAACTGTCATTCTTAAATGTGAAACGAAGATATAAAAATAAATAGATTTTTATTATTTTGCTAATTGAATTATTAGTTCAAGAAAGGTTTCAAAGTTACTGATGGTCTAAAGTACTGTCTATAGCGATTGTTTTAGCAACCATGTGTGAACAAAATTGTTCTGCAAATAAATAACACATTTTGGAAGTCAATTTATATTTAGTCATACGGTGCTTTTAAAAGTGTTACGTTCCCTGTTTCAGCAATATTTACAATTTAAATTATTTTGTAACAAAATGTGTCAAATTAATTCATTTTCTGATGTTCACAGAGATTGTGGAAGTCTATCTCTCAGGTTATGCGCTTTCTAAGGAAGTGTTTGCTCGTTTATTTTTCCTTTTATAATACATGTGCTTATTTGTTTTCATCACAACTGTAATATATTTGAAAGAACATTCCATTTTTGTCAACGATGAAAACAGAGTATAATCTCCTTGAAAAACAATAGGTGTTGCTTCTAAATGGATAAGTGTATATCTATCCGAAACATGTACCAATAATAAACCCAAACTTTCCCCAAGTTTTTTTCATTGAAATTCCTTTCAAATGCACAAGCAAGACTTTACAGAGAAAATTCAGGATTTAACAAGGCTTGTTGTTTCAGCACATACACAAAAATAAGGTGGTGTGTGTTGAAATTGAGAGGACATTCGTTATATATCATGGGTCACTTGTCCAATAAAGAACATTGGAACATTGGAATTGGAACATTTGATAAGAAATTAATATGTAAATCACATATGAATGCAGTAGCAAAAAAACTAAAATAAAAATTTCGAAGTTATTCCCAATTAAAGCACCACTCTTCATTGAAAATTGAACGTCGACTGTTACTAAAGTCACTTATCTATTCCACCATTACTTACGGATGTCCAATATGGGGATGCGAACTATAAACCAAATTAAAGTAATCCAAAATGAATGTTTAAGAACTACTCTAAATGCTCTCTGTTTAATTACCAATCAACAAATTCTTAGGGAGTTACAATTTCAAAACTAAAGGAAAATATAGCCAAATTAGCAAATAGTTTTTACAACTTACTTACTTCCTCAATAACCATTTTATTTAACACTCGAGAAAATGCAGTCTATCCAATATAAAGCCAAAAATTTCTTAAGACAAGTTCAACCTCTCTTACACATTTCGCCCCTCAGTACAATCATTTTCTAGCCACATTGAAATCTAAAACAAATTAATTTAATTTACAATCAATTTCAAGGAACTCACTGCTGGTCATATGCTATTAATTTTTTTTAAAGACCGTGTTGACAAACTAGAAGAAAACCAATTAAACAAGAGAACATTCGTTACGTCGTAGCGTCATTCGCAACACAAACAAACAAACACAATCGCGCATAGCAACGAACGGGACAACAGTTCGGACAAAGACACGAACACATTGATCCAGTGACCAACTGAGCGACGTGTTCAGCTGAATAAATAACGACCGCGCCGGTGGGAAACAGTCATCTTCAAAGTATCGACGGGCCCTGCGACCCGCGCGCCACGGCGGGTGCGTAGCGAGGCAGGTCAAGGTTCACTCGGAGGGAGCGAGGCCGGAAGGTGCCTCGATGGGCTGAAAACATTCCTTTATTAAAATGGCCTTTGCACTCATGTTCAGCTGCAGTGCCTCTCAAGGGAGGTTCCAGGGTTCGAGACATGACGGTGGCACGATTATCGACACTGGGTACGTTGGATTCAGCTGCTGCCTAGATAGGAATTCTAGCGGCCGGCTGCTCTGATCAGTAGTTTTCCAAGGTTTCTCCGATCAACAAAAAGCGAATGCCTGAGCAGTACCTTCACAAACAAGCCACAAACCGCGCGCGATCTTTGCTTTCTCTTCCTTGTTCTTTCCTCACCCCTTACTCACACACTCTTACACCCACATGCACTACGCTCCCACACTCCCACCGGGAGACCGATCGGGGGCGTAGAGAGCTCGTTCGGTTGCGGCGGTGTCCCGTTGGGGGAGATACGGGGATGGGGAAACCCTTAAGAGCTATATTGGCGCCGGATCTTACCATTAAGTGGGGGAGGAACACCGCCGACACCTGTGATAAACATGCACTACACTAACAGGAATACTTAATATAACAGTGTACGCGACAGTGTACATGAAGTAATCAATCAATCTTGACCTGGGTGATCAATCAGAAATAATTTAGTTCAATATCAACCAAGCCTAGATATGCTCATGCATAGCATCTACTATTAAAATATACCAATAAACAAAACTATAAATTGTGAGTTATGTCGAAAAATAGACACTTGAGACAGACACAAAAATAGACACTTGTGCAAGGAAGGAACGACGTGTTTTAAGGTGGCGCGGATACAAGAGAATGGAAAGGCGAGACGAATTTAAAGCGAGAAATTGTCAGCAACGGAATGACGTTCCTTTGAAAATGACAGCCATACTAATAAGGCCATAAGGTAAAATAAGGCTATAACTTTACCCGTGAAATTTGCACAAAGCAGAGATGTCAAATATTTTGAGGTGAAGGAAATTAGTTTGTTATGGCGTGAAAACCAAACATACAATTGTCATATGGTTTAATAGTTAAAACTTTTTTATAGCAATTAATATTCTCGTCCCTTAAACAAGCATCACAGACAGACTCAATGTAAAGAAAACTGGAAAAAAATCAGGCAAACTGGGTTCCCTTTGCCAAAACTATTATCCTGAAAATAGTGTACAAGTATGACGCACAAGAGGATGAACGTCAAGAAACTTTTTTCGGTATCCTGGACTCCCATAACGTGTATTGATGTCTGAATAAATGTTGCAAATTTCTAGATTATAGAAAGGGATCGAAGTAAACGTTTGGTCAATGAACGTGCCCCCTGACGTCGAGGCCACTTATCATTTTCGGGTACACACAATCTCTTCGGCTGCATTACATTGATTGATTAGTGATTCCGCTTGCGTCAACTTTTAAGGTCATTAGTTTCGTGAGAGGTTGCAGTGATCTTCTCCCGCTGCATGGCGAGATCCATTTTCCCCAACCAGCTCTCTCCCACCAGCCTGGCACCAACCCAACCGGCCTCTCGACAAGCGTGATAGTGAAGTGCATGTGAGCGCGAGTGAGTCAGGGGTGAGGATAGGGCAAGGAAAAGGATGGTTAATGGCCCGTTTGATAGGGTACTGTACCGGCATTCGCCTGGTATTGATCGGAGAAACCACGGAAAACTATTCATCAGAGCCACTAAATTATTCCCCAGACAGCGACTGAACGCGACCTAGCTATCTAGTTAGTGTAGGAAATCCATTCCAACGTCGAGACTCGAAACCTTGAACTTCCGATCACAGGCACTGCAATGGCATCTACTGATGCTCTGAGCCATCTTTGCCGGTCGACTGCATTAGAATGTGACCTGTCGAACTCTAGTGCATAAGAATCAGTGTATACGAAGTGAGGGAATAATATATCCTCTAGTTATACTTTTATTTTTATTTACTTAGTATAGGAAGGTCGTAGAGGAAGTATACGACGTATTTGTTAACTCACAAGTCAAAACTCAAGAAATTTGTCCCAATAAAAGTAATACCATATATTTAATCAGTAATTTACACTCTTAACATAATTTATATTTGATCAGTTTCCCATCTGGGTTGATATCGCCCCCTTGGGTGTCGATGGAATTTTGAAGAGAGCCAATGATGAAACGGGACAACTGAGTGGCAATTGCCAAATATGAACTGGCTACTGGTCGGTATAATCTAGAAGACGATACCGTTTATTACAGAAAATATTCCTGCAGTTGATGTTAGTTTTCTAATTAAAAGCTTCAAAACATTTGTGTCAATTACAAATTTGCTTCTCTTCTTGTGCGTTTTAAAAACTCTGTAAATTACCCTTTTTTCGCAAGAAAATATTCATCGCTATATGCCTTGCGGAAATGTAATGAATAAATCTTAAATTCACACAATATGCACTAGTGCATTTTATAGTCATTGCACAACCATGAAAATTAAATCAAAACTACTCGCAGGTGCATGTTTCTCCGATTATTATTGGAAATTAAGATACTCGTACTATTGGAATTGTTACATGTAATTCGCTAATGCAATTATTTGTATTATGATTACGTATGCTGGATCTTACAGCAAGACTGCCAAGGGGTCGATGAGGCAAACAGTTCTTTGAAAAGGCGTCGAAGAAAACGTTTGAAAATCTCCAATTTAGATCATGTTTTAATAACGTCAAAATTGTGTACGCAGTATACTAACGGTAAGCAACGAGTACCCCTTTTTGCCTACTGTATCCCACTGTGGGAAGCGGGGCGGATTGGTCGGAGACGGGTGTTATTGCTATTGATTGAGCAGCTGCGGCGGCGGCGGCGAAACCCTCTCGGCCGATCTGCACGCCCTCCGCGCCCCGCGCAGAGCGACTGAAGTGGCGCAACCGGCGAAGTTTGGAAACAGGGACGGCGGGGGGGGGGGGTGAAGTGGAGGGCGGTTCGGCGCGGCGGCATGCGTGCGCTGACAAGAACGAAGCGGCTGCGACACTCGAGATCCCCGAACGCGCGGGAGGGTACAAGGAGAGGAGGTAGAGGAGGAGGAGACGACGAAGCGAGAGGGAAAACGATGTGTGGAGAAGGCGGGAGTGGGTGGGCGGATTATGGAAGCGAGGAATCTAAGTGGGGAACAAGGCCGAGGGTAGCGGATGTGTTAAAGGGAAGGCATGGGAATCGGAGAAAGGGTGGAAGTTGGGGTAGCGGCAAAGGCTCTGTCGTTATTCATTTGGCGAGAGAGGCATGCGTGTGAAGACGCACAATGGAATTCCTAGGACCCAGGAGTTTACAACGTAGGATCGCGAAGCCTAATAAGCCCAAGTGCAGGTACTGAAAGTCGAACGGAGAGCAGCAGGACTCCCAGCAATGGAATCAGGTATGTACAGGCGTGCCGATGTCGAAAAGCGGGGACGCCACATGTAGAGAGAGATGGAGGGAAGTCCTCGAATAGCAGAAGAAACGATTTAGTATGAGACGAAGGTGGGAGCTAAGACGGGGGTGAGAAAAAAACGAGGACCCCAAGATATGGAAACTGGAAGCAGGGCCTCCGAACGAAGCCTGATTCCCGGAGTGAGATGCGGAAGAAGCGTGGACGCCGATTAGAAGATCCCTCTAGTGTGGGAGGACGGAGCTGGGATGGCACTGTCGGAACGGAAACACTACAAGTGCAGGAGGAAGGAGGGGGAACAGCGGGGACTCGACAAGTGGGGAACGCAGATTAGCAGACGCTCCCGTATGTAAGCGACGACGCGCGCAAGGGAAATCGGGGCCTCCGGAGGAGGGGAGGCGAGGAGCGCGAGGTGCGTGTCAAAGGACGCGGAGTGTGTGGGGGGGGGGCGCGGGAAACGAGGAGCGGCGAGGAGTCGCAAGAGCGCGCCGATGGATGGCGGTGCCCCCTCGCGAACGGAGCGGGGAGCGGCGGCACGAGCTGAGGTCGCCAAAGGTAGCCGTCAGGGAGCAGGCGGGGCGGGGAGCGGAGCGGGGAGGGGCGGCGGCGGTGGCGGTCCCGGACGCCCTTGTTAGCTCGCCGCCACGGCTCATTACGGCCCCGGTAATGGGGACCGCCCTCCGACCCCGCGCCGCGGCGCGTTTGCTTAAGGAAGCCGGCGGAGGCGGGGGCGGGGGCGGGGGCACTGGCGGCGGATGCCCATGCTGCCTCCCCCCCGCCCCTCCCGCTGCGCTACGCGCAACCAGAGAGGGAAAGAGAGAGAGAAACGGGGGAAGGGAGAGAAATGGCGAAGGTTCGAGGGACGGAGAAAGTGAGAGAGCAAGACACAGGGGGAAAGTGAGCAGGAGAGAAGGTAAAGTCAACGGGTGGAGATAAGCGAGCAGTTCAAGACGATATGACTTGCAGAGAGAGAGAGAGAGAGAGCAAGCGAGGGAGGAGGGGATGGGGGAAACGCTGGACGCTGATATTACGTATCCCTCTCGCCATCCCGTCTAGAGAGAGAGAGAGAGAGAGAGAGAGAGAGAGAGAGAGAGAGAGAGAGAGAGCACAGAAAGGTAAAGCAAGGGGAACACGCAGAGACAACAATAACGGAGAGAAACAGTAAGTGGTACGACGAAGAAAGAGAAAAGGATGCAGAGGAAAATAGTAGAGAAACGCAGAAATAAGCACGGCTGGTGATGGCGTCAAGCGGGTGAGAGAAGGATGAAAGAGCTGGAGAGAGAGAGGGGGAGGACGAGAGAGGAAGTGGGCCACAATAGGAGAGTGAGAGAGATAAAAAGCATAAGAAGAAAGAGCAGGCAAGAGTAAGGACAAGGAAAGAGGAAGGTGAGAGAGAGAGTGGGAAGAGAGAGGGAAGGCGAAAGCTGGAATAGGGCGCAAGAGAGTTCGCGTAAGAGGCGCGCCAGACGATGTGCAATAAGAGTGCACTGAAAGAGATACCCAGATAATTATGTTGGAACACTGCGAATTAAAAAATTGCGCTTCCTAAGCTTGAGCTTAAATCTTTAATTGAGCTTTAAATCTTTTCTAAGTATTATGTTGTCGTAGGTTCCACAATTTTAGATTTACTACATTTCCACTTCACGTGACGTCGAGAAGTTTTAATTCAAAAATTAAATAAAGTTCTTTTTACACAAATTTGTAAAGGAATATGGGGTTATTGTATTCATAGTGTTTGTCTAAGTTTCTCTCTACTTTTATAATTTCTAAACTAATCTAAGTAATCGAATAACCCAAACAATGTACATTCATCATACATCAGATACAGAATAGATCCGGTTTCTTAAAAATCAACTTTTAATGAGACAAAGTGTTTTACTGTATTATTAAACCATTAGGTAGTGAAAGCCTTAAATAATATTGAAACAAATCTACCTATCATAGAAATGTTTCCTTTTGCCAAAGTAAATTCGGGGAGGGCTTTTTCATATTACTTAGGTAATATATAATAATTCAGCTTACATCCTATTTTGTTGGGCACCACCTGAAAAAACTCTTCAGCAAAAGATATTTGAACTTTGGTGTTTTCAAAGATTTGTAATTTTTTATATTTCAGCTGGTTTATTGAAAATATTACTTGAATCATGTTCGTATGCGCACTTTTCTCACTTCAAGGCGAAAAATAATAAAATAGATTTCCCCTACGAATAGTGAAAATCTCACATCGGACTTGAGAGAATTAATCCAGAACAAGAATTGCTAAACTACCAAAAGTGCAGCTAACGGTCCTCCTATTACCAATATAGTTTAAGAAATATTTATGCATAAAAACGTTTGAGAATTCGAGAAACGTAATAAGATATTTGAAGCATTTGTATTCACAAGGGTTGGTGAATGGCATTCAATTACTTAAAAAAGCTTTAACGTAAATATTAACGATTTCAGTGTTTTCGGTTGAAGTTTGAAAATCCGTGATTTATTAAGTGTGAAGAAAAAAAATACTCGTAAAAAAGTGAGCATTGGCGTGAAAATTGTTCGAAAGATTTATGAATGTTGCACTTTTTCAATTCAAAATTTTGAATAAAAATCACACCTATTTCATATTGATAGGCGCTAAGCAATTTTTATAATAAACTAAGCGAAGATAAGCTCACGATCACCTTCAACTGTCAAAAACAGCGCAATCTATTTTCGCGTCCGGACTGAATGACAATCTTGTTCGTCCGCTCATTTATTTATATTCCGTTAGCCGCGCTCAGGCAGTTAGGGCTTAATCTTCTTCTCGGCAATCCCACGCGTATAATCGTATCAACAAAGTGAAACTGAAAGCCTCGCTTGGGCACTAGCGCTCGCCCGCACAAACCCACAGGAGCAGAGTGCCCATCTGGGTTTGGCTCGCTCACCGGCACGCTCTCCGTTAAAACCGACCTAGAAGTCCCGTCGGGAACAATAAAGTGTTAAAATATAACCCGCCGTAACTCAGGGAGTAAACAGTCGGGTTCACCTGCAGAGAAGCCGGAGATAAAATAAAAGGTGCAGTTTAGCTTACGCGGGATAGAGAGCTCATCTGGAGCATCGCGTATACAAGCGCTTGAAGCATAATACGAGTATTTGCGAGTTGTCAGGATTCTTTCATGTTTTCTAAAGTATGAAATATTTCATCCCAAATAGCTTAATCCACACGTGTGATTTTTAAGCTTACTAGTTTTAAGCTAGTGGCATGGTGCAGAGGATTTGAACGGAGATCAAGTAAGCAAAATCTCCACTAATAATAATGCGGTCGTGGCGTCGTTGCCTTCTCTTATCACGTCGACGATGACTGGATTTTCGATACTAGCTTGTCATCACGGTCGATTTCAGCCGCTGTCTGAAGGATAAATTCTAGCACTGGCTGCTCTGATCGGTAGTTTTCCGTGGTTGCTTCGATCAACACCAGTCGAATGCCGTAGTAGTACTCAAACAAACATTCCACGGACCACGTGCGATCTTTCCTTCCTTGTCCTTCCCTTACTTCCCCACACACTCACATGTACTACTCTACACACTTGTCCGGGGACCGACCAATCGGGAGATTGTCCCGGGTGGGGCCGTGGCACACTGGTGGGAGGTACTGGTTTGCTGAAAATCCCCGCTAGCCGATGTAGGTCGGCGCCGGATCTCGCCAGCCAACGGGGGAAGCTCACCACGACCTCCCGCAACTGACAAACACAATTCCGTAATTATTCAAGTAATATCGTAATTTACTTCCATACTATCTCCCTACCATCTATCCTAGCTGCTAGAAATAACCCACCAAAAAACCATCTATTGAGGAGGGAGTAAATGTAAACTCTTCCCTCCCCACCCAGGTGCAAAAAATAGTTTGTTCTTATAAATTATATCAATACATTTAAAATATTAGCCCCTGAAAATGGTAATTGAGATCACAAAGCTTATTTCTATGTAATCACTTTAACAATAATTTTATATAATATTTTTCATATTCAGCAACACAATAAGACTGATAGACTAGAAAAATGTATCACTAGCGGTTTCACGATTACCGACGTGACGTGTAATTAATGACTGATTGAAATGATTGATGATGCATGGAACAATGTTGTGGTTGTAAATCCTCGAACGGACAATATAATGTAGCTGTTAAAACGTATTTCCTACTAAAAGCAATTTCCATTCATCAATAAATGCAGAAGCATACGTACCGTATTTATCTTCCGGAATATTTCTACTGATTGTATTAAAAGAGCTATTCACAATTCGAATACAAAATAATTAGAGGAACATAAATCCACTTTTTTCCTCCTTGAAAAAGTAAAATTATATTTTGATGCACAGCAAGAAAAAATTTCATTCATTTCGAATAAAAATTAAATGACAAGTATATTTGTAACTTGGCAAAGATCACATTTATCCTAAAGGAAAGAATACAGAGAAGAACAAATAAGTCTAAAAATGCTGAGAATATTAAAATACAAAAGCGGACGATGAACGTAATTTATGCCGTCATTCACGCGACTGAAATTATTATACCGGATAATTAGAACAATATGTAAAATTTACCTGATTTTACAGGAGGACTGTTTAAAGGGGACTATATCTCTGTGAATATAAGTGGACAAGGTGACGTGTTGACCGCTTCTAGCATCATTGTCAACGCCTTTTATACCCAGCATTCAATTCCTCCAGTAAGTGGAATATAATTTCTAGTAAGTTTCAGCAAACAATTGACCGAGAGTTCTATAGTTCTTCGAGATACAGATATTACTTTGATACAACAGCATTTGAATCATAGAAGAAAACATTTCTTTAACGAACCAAAACGCAATGAAACGTACGAGTTGTCTGTGTATCTAGACAAAGACTCTGCAAAAAAGGCACCGCAAAGTATTGAAGAGACGAGGAGAACCGATAACATGTTACGTTTGAAAACACCTTCGTCCAGAAGACGTATCGCCACACGCTCCATCGAGCCGCATAAAGCTTGATGCCTCGTCGTCAGAACCCACACAAAAAGGGGCGAGCAACTCGGGCTGTCCACTTTCCAGCGCGCTCCGCTCCATTCCTTGGCGAGCCGGTGGAGCGAGCGGGCGCACGAGGTATGTGCTCCTGATCAGGCGGCGCGGCGGAGGCGGCCCCCAGGGCTCTGTGTTCCGGCCCAGCGGCCCGTCGCCGGCGTGTGCGCCACTTCAAACGCGTCACCCGAGTGGAACGGGTCCGGGAGGGTGGGGGCAGAGGACGGGGAAGCTCGCACTCTGAAATCAGGCCTACGGGTGGGAGGATGCGTGCGACGTGCGTGAGACAAGAAACACGAGTACCAATCTATAGGAGGAAAGCAGAAAAATGCACATCACCCCTTTTTTGTGCACATCAGTTATATATCATAATGATTGATTGATTGATTGATAGTGATTCCGGTCGCGTCTGCTGCTATGGTTATTAGTTCCGTAAGAATATTGCACGTTTTTCCCCTCGGGAGATGGAGGTGATTTTCTCCGCCGGCCAGAGATCCGGTACCGACCAACAGTCGGCTAGCTATTTTTCCTCAATCAGGTATCTCCCAACAGCAGGGTGCCACCCCAGCCGGGACAAGCTTTAATCTCTCAACCGGTCTCCCGTCACGTATGGTAGTGTAGTGCATGTTATTGTGTGTAAATAAGGGGTAAGGATTGGACAAGGAAAAGGAAGATATGATCGCGCGTAGCCCATGTTGGAGCACTGCTTCGCCATTCGCCTGGCGTTGATCGGAGAAAATACGGAAAAATATCGATCAGAGCAGCCGGCTGTTGGAATTCTCCTCCAGACAGCGCCTGAATTCCACCTAGCAGATAAGCTAGTGTCGAAAATACTGTCACCGTCAGGACTCGAATCTAGGACTTCCCAGTCAGAGGCACTGCAGGGACATCATTTGATGCTCTGATCCATCTCTTCTAGAATCATCATCCTTGCTTTCCTTTTGAAAATATCTTCAAAAAATCACACACAAATCACATAAAATAGCTTAATACTCTGAACTCAGTGACTGTTACAATAACAAAGTTGAGTACACAGGTTATGGCAAAATATTATTAAAAATGTGTTCGGGATACGAGTGGACGCGAGCCGAAACGGCTAAATATGTTGTGTGAAGGAGATAAGCACAAAATAATCGACAGTAGAACCATCGAAGTCAGGAATCTAAAACATGCAAACTGGTTTAATGATTAACATTATTGTAGTCAACGTCATTACTCCTAGCGGTGTTTACGTGACCATCAAAGCCTGAATGGATCAGGTAGGAGAGGAGAGAAGAGAGAAGCCCGCTCTCTGAAATCGGATCTGCAGGCGGGAGAAGAGGGTGGGCGCGAGGGGTGATACGATGAAGCCTAGTACGAAAGGTGAAATGAGTAGCTCGAAAATCGATCGGTCGCATTGCGGACATAATAAAAATGCACAATAAGGTTTGAAGTTATCTTCATGTTTAAATTCAGCTTCATATTATATTGTCCCCATTATTGCTGTCATTTCGGAAATATTAAAAAAACAAAGCCTAACATTATTAAATCAGGCGCTGCTATAATAATAGTTACACATATCGTTTATGGCAATTAAACCTTACAAATCCTTCGGTATCCTTCGGTTGAACGTAAGAATGAAGATCTAGAACTGTATGGTATGTTGTTTGAGAGTGATGAGTTAGCCATTCGTCAAAAGAATTATCGAAATTAGAGGAACATAAAAAGCTCGCCGTTTTTATAGTGAATATTAGTACGATTATCATCAACACAGACTTTCTAACTTTGAGGGCCCGTTGCCGAAAATGTGATCTTCGAAGCGCGTCACGTGACCGCAACGGAGCAGGAGGAGAGATGGAAGCCCGAACTTTGAAATTATTCCTACGTGTGGGAGTAGGGATATGATGTGACGCTGTAGGAAAGATAAGCGATGTAGCGCGTGTATCGATTTGTCGGATTGAAACGGAAGACGGGAAAGTGCGAAGCTGTTGTTTTTATTATCATTACCTTCCATTACACATTTATCATAATATATCATCCTCGCTGCCCTTGCGAATATATTTTTAATAACTTACACAAAACAACTTAGTATTTATAACACAGTTATCGATTTAATAATGAAGTCGCATACGTATACTCGTAGTGTACTGGGTTAGTTGTGTGATTTTAAATAATAATAAATTAAACAACCCACAAAATTTAAGTTCTTTTATTTAGTACGAAAATACTGACCCGACCGCTAGCCTGTGTAAATAGGAAATGGAAGATTATTGCTAACAATGAAGAAAAAATTAAGGCACAACAAAAGAAGGAAAAAGTGAAAATAGCCGCGGAGGAGTGATGGTAATGATGAAGTATCTAGTAAATACAGCCTGTCAAATGTAGACGAGTACCCAATGCTTTCCTAATGTCAGGACACTTGACCGAGACGCGGCTCATCCCGGATAGCCAAGAATGTATTGACTTCGGCCGCGGAAGCCTACGAACGCACACAGTTATTTTGAACGTTCACCGACTCTCTTCTCGTTGGTTTGGGAACTGGTTCTGTTGAGCAAACTAAATCCAATGCCCTTGTCCCCGACAGAACATTGTTTGTAAACAGAGATAGTTGTGAACGGGCGGTTGGTCCCGACATTGTGCCGTAGGGTATTTGTAAACATTAGACTGAAACTGGGCGCGCAGTAAAGGGAGAAGGTCTAGGGTTCTACGAGAATTCTGTAAAGCGTTATTAGGAAATCTGTATTAGTTATAAGTAGGGAGCGTATTTTTTGACCTAATACATCGCCAAAAACGATCAATAAAACACACTTAATTGTTTTTAAAATGCGCTAAAAGCAAAGAAAAATAACGTAAAAAATGGATCAAAACCAGTTCAGATGAACAACTCAAGCTGTTGGATATTTCTATACACTATACAGCATTGTTCTGAGTCAAAAGAAAAAAATATATTGCATTAAAATCCGCCCTCTAGTTACAAGATCATAAGATAGTCGAGAGATTAATTTGATTGGTAGATTAGTGATTCCGGGAGCGCCAACAAGAAAGATATCTAGTACCGTAAGTGTAGTCCCGGTAGTGCATATATCATCGCGGGAGGTGTGGGTGATCTTCAGCCGCTAGATGGCCAGATCCGGCACTGACCTACCGTCAGGCAGCGGGGTTTTCCGCAACCAGGTATCTCCCACCAGCGGGGCACCGCCCCAGCCGGGACAAGCTCTAAGCTCCAGAACGGTCTCTCGGCATGTTTGGTGGTGTAGTGCTTGTTAGAGAGAGAGAGAGAGAGAGAGAGAGAGAGAGAGAGAGAGAGTAAGGGGTGAGGATAGGTCAAGGAAGAGGAAGGAAATATCGCGCACAATCCCAGTCAGCAGAACGAACACTGAAACGGGGCAAGGGGGAGGGGAAAGCCTGTATTCTGTAAAACGGCTTTCAGACGGGAGATAAGTTATTCAAGATGATAGAGGGAGCTGTGAGGGAAGAAGAAGTCGGCAGAATTTGAAAATCAAAATGTCGAGTTCGAGAAATCTGAGAAAACTGATCGCTGTGTTTGTTGTTTCTATTATCCTTATATTGCCAGCATTACAGATTGTCAACACCGTAATCACTTTTCTTGCTGATCTTTTGGATATATTCAAAAGAATTGTGTAGATAAATCTGCATAATAGACTAAATTTTAGAAGTGAATTACGATACCTCTGGTGATATGTTTCGATGGATAGCGACTTCGTTGTTAAGATGGAGCGATTGCGTAATAACAGCAAGAGGAAATGAGAATCTCGAGAAACTCTACCGGCTCTGTTTAGCGCAGAGCCCACATTGCCGCTGTCTCTACAGGAACGCCGACCTGGAGATTCTACGGTTCGAGACCCTATAATATCTTGGGTACATTTTAGTCGTTCTCGAACATGGAGCTTAGTACACCTCTGCGACATTTAAGTACGTTAATTATTACGTTTATCAAGAACTTTCTTACTGAAAACAAATATACCTGCACCTATTCTCAACCCCAAATAACATTCCTCTTAATGAGCTATTGTTCAATTCATTTTGTTATTTGTAGTTATTGCACACGTTGCTGGTTGTGTTTATGTTTGTGAGTTTTAAATTTCTGTTCATTATATTAGCAAACTATTTTCATTTCTTATCAGAATATTGCAGTTTTATTGAAGTGTAGCTACATGGCAATATCAATTTTCTCTCATCACTTCTCTTCTCTACACCGAGTTTTCAGACTATTAATATACCTACCAAATAATGAGAAAATCAGAATAATAAATACACGGGTTTTTTAATATTTGCAATTATGTTTCAATGAAAACTGATTTTCGTAAGCATGGTGTTATGAATAGTTAAAAACAATTCCACGCAGACTTCAGTGATTCAGTTTTACTCTCAACATTTTCTAACTACTAAAAAAAACTCAAGTTACATATTGACATGTGCAGGAAGAGAACACTCGCTCTATTGGACTGAAGTAATGTGAGCAATTGAGAGCCACGCGTCAGTTTACATTAAAGGGAATTAAAAATATAAGCTGTTGTATTTCGCACCTGCCAGCATAAAACAGAAAAAAGGCTTTATAACAGGATATAAATGGAACGACTTTCCTTTCAAATCCTGATTGATGGAAATTTCGAGTCGTAACGAATGCGAGGAAACGAAGGTTTTTAGATTGTTTTGAGGAAGTATTTATATGTTGAAAACGAGGCACCAGAATATTTACGATATTTATAGTAAAATAATGTATATGAATACATAATAACAGTTACCCAAAGTATTTTAACCAATTAATGCAATTACTACGACGCAAGAGTCTTTATACTAAAAGATGACCCACAATTCAGAAAAACACACGACTTTTTACCAGGCAGCGTATTAGCCTCCCTTGCCTTCATTTGCAGCCTGAAGAGTATTACCTCTGAAAATTACCGGTAGCTGCAGATTTAAATAAAATACACGATCAACCTACGGCAGGAGGCGTATAAAAGAGATAACTTTAATTTTCAGCTTGTTCGTGACTTACCCACCCACAACTACTTCAGATGACACGATCGTAGGCACGCTAGGACATCAAAGTAATTTTAGGCCAATAATTATTTTCATATTTAGTGTGATACGAACTTGTAATTTCAAGTGTAATTTCGATAGATATTTTTGCAAAAAAAATAAATAAATAAAAACGCTAATCTTTACAATTCAATAAACACCCACTTCTCTCACAAAATATACATTTTTTTATATCGTAATAAATACCATATATCGTAATTTTGTTTATTGTAATAAATACCAATATCACCAACACTAGAGAAGCCTCAAACCATTTGTAATTATTTGGAGATTATGAAGTTTTTGGTGAAAATTCAATTATTAAATTGTAAATTTTTGTTCCTTAATGTCTTATTTAAGCCTAAGCGAACGCATTGCGAACGGCTGTTGCAGGCGCAGCGTGCTGGAGCAGTTCCGCGCCGACGGCCTCAGCAACGTGGGCAGCATCAAGTGGGAGCTGGCGCTGTGCGTGCTGGCCGTCTTCGTGCTCGTCTACTTCTCGCTGTGGAAGGGCGTGCGCAGCGCGGGGAAGGTGCGTACACCACACCACCCGACGCTTGTTGGCTCTCTTCTCCTCATAGGCAATTGGAATCTTGGGGGTCAAAGTTTTGGTTGGGAGGAGACAAGGTAAAATGCCATTCATTTTTGAACTGTATACTAGTTATGCTGATTGGCTGTAAATAAATTCTGTTATTTCCAGAATCTCATGTTTTGAAACAGTCTGTAGAATTATTTAATACGTAACCGGTTAATTGTATTTCGTATAATTTTAATTATTGAAATAACTTGTTTTTATTGCAAATACTAAAATAAAATGTCATCCAAACCAAGTAATAATAAATCATAGAATTTATTTCATATTTCGAGAAACTGTTACCCTGGATGTTACAAGCTTTTACACCCCGAGTGAGACCCAACCACTTGGGCTGAACTGACGACCGTTAAAAACTTACTTCATACTTAACTTACTTAAATTTACCTCATACTGAAGATTTAATAAAACTAGAATTATTGGGGAATTATTTGCAGTTTCTGGGTAATACCTGGTTGTTGATTGCCTATACCCGACATCGCCTGCATTTGTGGGCATTGTCAAATTTGACACCACACTCGCCCTGCAAGGTATCGGCAGTATTTTTGACTTCCACTTTTGCCTCTTAGAACAGACGCTTTAACGATAGCAGCATATCAATCAATTACCGAGATCATTCTCTGGGTAAGCAAATTTGATATTTGTTAGTAGATTTGTCGGGGGATTTACTTTTGACTAACATTTTTTACGGTTATTTTGCAATGTTGACATTGCAGATTCCGTGCTACTTCTCCCCCTTTAGAAAATGCACCACCTCCAGCCCGGTTTTAATCTGTGAATTTCAGTTTATCAAGGCAAATCGGTAACGTATGTAAGTCTGGGGACTCGACATTCTATTGACAACATTTTTTTGACTGAATAAATCTAAATCTAAGAATCTAAAATCTAAATCTAAATCTAAAAAGTAGAAACATGTTTTGTTCTTTTAGTACTTCGTTTGAAAGACTAATATTTACAAAAGTGGATATTTTATTTTACGATTGTTAATTTACAGAGTTGGATATTCAAAACCATATTAGAGATTTACTCTAATTTACAACTATTTCATACGTGCACTAATGCCAAGTGAGAATACATTTTAAAATGACAACAGTATCATACGCCTGTTAATTAATTTATAACCCAGTTCTTCTAATTCTTGTAGTTCCACATCTTCAGATATTCAAAGCATGGACTAACTTAGTAACAAAACTTTATAGTTTCAAAAAACCTTTTCATTTGGAAAATGTCATATGAACAGTTTGTTTCACGAGAGCAATACTGATACTGAATCTTCCTAGATAATTAGGGTGACTCTTATGGGAGCTGTCCATCATCTAGAGTGAAGTATGAGTCGAAGATTGGGATGATGAAAAACGAATGACAGAGACATAATTATTATACTTTCTTCCGGATGATTGAATTCTATTTTTTTACAATCACAGTATTTAACCAATACAAATAAATGCAAGTTTTACTTTTAAAAATAAATTATATTTCGGAATTTTCAAACTTATGAACCCGAAAACCTTTTCTATCTGAACCCGTTTTCGTCGTGTAAAATTATTAAATATTCAAATATTCGAACTCATGTTTTTCGTGCGGCGTACACAGAAAGTTTCATCAAAAGGAAAATATCGTATCCAGCTCACAGGGAAGTTTAATTACGTTTTCCACGCACATCCACAACAAGCATGTTTTCTCCGAAGCCGTGACTGAGAGGGGTCATCCATGAGGACGCTGTGCATCCCCTGTGACTCAAAACTCAATATTGCAAGAGGTGATTTCCTGTGACGCAGGAGAGGTTGCTTCATATGAGATGCCTTATGCCCCTTCATATGAGAAAGTAGGAAGTTCCTACATGACGAAAGGATATGCAATTTGCAACACAACCCTGTACTGCGGGTTGATGCCCCGCTGTGGATTTATTACATAGTAATAGCAGACGTGTTCGAGTAATCTCAGATATAAATATAAGATAAAGGAAGGCTCTTAGATTTGGTGTACATAATTTACAAACTTTAACAATATCTTACGGTTTTATTTTCAATAAAACGTCGTAATATGAGGATTTTATTGAAAATTCTGGCTTTACTCTAAAATAATTTTTCTGAAAATAAAGAGATTTTCTGTCGAAAATTTGCCGAATTCGGATGTACGATTACAGTACTTTCTCTTCTTAAGGGTGAAAGGTAAAAATAGAAGTTAAGACATTGTTGAACTACGGATTTGGAAATAAAAATAGTGCGTGATCGCTAATATATTTCGAAAACTCATGCTTGATTTTCCGAGAAGCATGACTAGGATAGTTCTGAACAATGGTTAGCAAAATAACATTTTATAATAATGTATTACATAGGAAATATGCACCGTTATCGTAACATATTTTAAAAGTATTATAACTATTATATTAATATTAAAGAGCCTGTTAATTAATATTATTTCTAATAGCAAAAAAACAACATTTATATCCGTTGTAGCAACTGAAAAAACATTTTAAAAATGCCTTAAACATGTGCATGACATTTGACTAACATAAAGAAAACTGAATAGTGATTGAAGTGCAATCCTGTCACTATAAATACAAAATGCAATCACTGTAAGGAAAGTATTTTACATCTCTAATTTAATTCTGGATTAACTTAAGGAATAGTAACAGTTGCCCACAGCTGTACATCGCACTTCTGTTCTCGTTCAGATTTTTTTCTATACAATACAGTGTTTTCCGAAACTCGCGATCTTTAAGAGTCGAGATCTCGTGTAAAGAGAGAATATTTTTCCGAACAGCACCGTCTCCGATAAAAAAATTCACCAATGCACTCGAAGCCGTTCCGCTCAGTCATTTGGCTTCCTTCCTGACAAATTACGGGTTCGCGTTCTATTCCTGCCCGAAGTATTTCCGTTCCTTCCCCGCCGACCGACAAAAAGTCGCATTATTCACCGTCACGAGCAGTGCGGGCGGTTTGGGGAGCGGACCGCCAACGCTTCTCCTGTTACCAAAGGGGCGCGAAGGAGGGGACTGGACTGGCTGGCCAGAGGAACATCCAAGCAAATCGTTTTCCACCACAATGACGCGTTGAATCGTTCATCAAAATTGTCATCGACAGCGGATAAGTAAACGATATTCTAGCCTGGCCCAGGCTTGAATCTTTTCTTCGTCATTATTAAAAGCAATTATTTTACTTGCATTTTTTAAGGTTAAATTTTGTAACTTTTTATTTCAAGATTTTGAATACGTAAATACACAAAACTTTGAATACGCAGATAACTTTGATGAAAGAAGATTACTTTGTTTCTACGAGTGACACCAACACTATCTCTATCACGATTGAGAAGAAAACAATGCTTAAAAGCGTTAATTATGTTTATCAAAAACTATATTTCTTTATTTCTATTTGTTGTTGTCAAAACAACTTGTTATGGATACTATTCCAAATACTTTTGCTATTTCTTCCGTTTTTTAAATGTTTTTGATTATTATTACAACCTTATTACCTTAGAAATACCTTAACATAAAAATATTAATTCCCTCACGTTTGATATTTTATTGTTTCTATTGTTATTAATAACGCTTTGTACATTTCTTCATCATTAAACACAGTTTGTACATTTCTTATTTCATTGCACACATTTTGATTCACTGGATAATTCTGTCATAAAATAAATTAGACTAATGCATACGTGAAACATATTTATACACCGAATGTGGAAAATTAAACGTCGACTGGAACAGTCATCACTTGGATCCAGTAATTGCGTAAGTTGCATAGGCCGTGTGAAAATCTGAACTGGGGAATAAATTTTAATAATCGTATTTAACACATGATATTGTTAAAACATTTATTTATATTTTAACTGGTAGGTGATAAATCATTCAAAAACATATGAAAGATGTCACATAACACCCAAATATTTCCATTCAGGAAAAAAAATTGGATGAGGCGGCCGGTGAAGAAGGTTGAGAGAGACCCGGAAAAACTGAAGCACATAAGATATAAGCCGATGGCAGATAGGAATCATAACTAGCCGGGGGGTGGGGCGTGCGGTCATGACATGTGGGGGGGGCGAGGGGGAGAGGGCGAAATGGCGACGCGGTGCGAAGCTCCCTCTGCGTCGGATGAGCAGTTGCGGCGGCAGGGCGGAAATAGAGTGGCGCGGGCGAGCAGGGCGTGGGCGAGCGGTCAGCAGCGGCGAGGCGCCAGCGGCGGAAGCGCCTCGGATATCGGCAGCCGTATGACAGGCAGCCACGCGCCGCTCCGCCCCGCTCCGCTGCAGCACACGCTGCGCTGCCGCGCTCGCCCCCTTGTTGTTCTCGTCCTCACCCTCGCCGCCCCTCGTCCTCGCCGCCCCTCGTCCTCGCCGCCCCTCGTCCTCGCCGCCCCTCGTCCTCGCCGCCCCGCGTCCTCGCCGCCCCTCGTCCTCGCCGCCCCTCGTCCTCGCCGCCCCTCGTCCTCGCCGCCCCTCGTCCTCGCCGCCCCTCGTCCTCGCCGCCCCTCGTCCTCGCCGCCCCTCGTCCTCGCCGCCCCTCGTCCTCGCCCTCAACCACAGCCCACGCCACCACTCTCATTATCGCTCGTTCGTTCTCTCTTCCTCCTGCTCACTTGCCCTCCTATCTTCATGTCCTCCCTTTCTGCCTCCCATCTTTCTCTCAAGTTTGCATTCGTCTTCGCCTTCTCACTCTTGCCCTCCTCCCGTTGTAACAAAATTTCCCTTCCTACCACACGCTCGACTCTCTTCGTTATTTCCTCTCAACATCCTGCCTTCCCTCCCTCCACTCGTTCCACGCACACGCCCGCTCCCCCAGCTTTGCGCCCTCAGTCTCACCGTCTCTTACAAGACGAGTTGCATCCTAATTTAGACACGTGAATCTTTGTACATTTGCATCGATATTGTGATCCTCCGGCGGCATAGAGTGCACGGCGCGAGGGGTCTCGTATTGATCGTATCCTACGCTCAATAGCGGGCTGCCAGCTTTATGTGTTCATAACAGTTGTTTGATGCCACTCTTGCATCGGGACAGGTCACCCACAATACTCATGAATGCTCACTGTCACGACAAACCCAAGACCCCAACTGGGAGCCATGGAGTTCACAACTATCTCCTCACCGCAGTCACCTTTGTGCTAACGATGTGACTTCCTCTAGGAATCAGGGCACCCGGGACGGAAATGCCAATTATCCACTAGGAATTCTATGAAGGGTCACAACATAAGGACATGTCTCCTTCACAGGTTGGATTCAGATAGCACCACTACCCAAAATGATAATATTATTGTTAACCCATAAAACCACAGAATGGATATCGAAAATATAAAACACAGCATTTTAAAAATGTATTGGTACAATTACGAATACATTCAATTATCAATGATCAATACATAAAGTCTTACCTCGCGTTTTCACTTCATCCGGTTACACTCTCATACTTCAGAACTGCCACGAGATGCATCATAAAATCTGGAAGTAGTCCCATGAGCTGGTAAATCAGAAACAATGTAAATATTACAAACACGTTACTATACAGAAAATAACATCGTGGTGACAAGTACACTAGATTTTTGTAATACAAATTAGTCAAATTTGCTTACGAAAAATAAATTTTACTCATACATGAAGCATTGTAATTAAACTATTATGCAAATATCTCAATAGCCATTTTGTAATCGCTATCTTCTTCATATCACGTTTAATAAATCAATTTGATCGATATTAAAATTAAAATGTGTAATTCCTCATATCAGTGGGCCCTTCCTCACCGTCCTCAGTGCGCACTGCATGCTGCTCTGAACACGATAGAAACACGCGCACCAGCAAAAAATGTTTTGTTTCAAAAGTATTTAATATTAAGATGCATATATTACTTTAAAAACTCAAACAAATATTAAATAACTAACGTAATTCAAATATGAACCTGAATATTGAATCGAAACGTTATTGGTAATACATAAAAATACAAATGGAGTCCCGTATTTTTCACCACACTTTTCTTCAACAGAAATACATTTTCTCCATCGCATAGGACACTTTTTGATTCCTTCGTGGAAAAAAGATGGCAACCTCATTAGCAAATTGCGCGCGCACCGTTTGACCGCAGCGTCGTCTTCCAATCTTTCCCCACCTAACGCTTTCTGTAGTGGTCTAAACACTTGGTAGTCAAATGGGAACACGTCCGAACAGCAAAGTGCGTGTTGTAGAAGTAGCCAGTGCGATTTAGTGAATTTATACCCTGACAGAGCTATTGAATGCGGCCGTGTGTTGTCACGCAGGATAACATTGTGAATCGGTATCGTAAGTCCCATACAATGGTATTGACTTTTCCAGCACATACACCCACCTCTGATGCAATATGGGCAACAGCAATGCTACGATCGCCTTGAACAAGCTCACGCAGGTCTTGAATACTGCCTTCATTTTACGCTGGTCGCAGGACACCGTTTATGGCATTCATTTTCCACTTTATCACGACCATTTCGAACCTTCTGGGCCCATTTCAACACTTGGTGATTACCAACAGAAGTACGACTCAACTCTGGTGTGAGCCTCTTCGATATTACATTAAAGTTCACACTTTTGTTGGCGAGAAAACAAATAATTACACTTCCATAACAGTAAGTGATACTTTCTGTTCATTTTAGTGATACTACAATGGCAGACGTGAGTATGAGGGCCGTGTGCGTGGCTATCTCCACTCTATTTTCCAGCCATAGTTACGCTGATCACGTAAATACGCGAGACAAACTATGACTAGCGATTAATATTTGAATGACCCTCGCCAAAAGCGTACTAATGTTCACATCTCAAAGAAGTGATATAAATTAGATGATTAGACAAAAAGCATTTCTCTCGTTAGCAGAGAAAATACATCATGTTTGATTGATTGTAGCTCTTCTTTTGAAGGAAATTTTTAAGTTAAAAAATATATTTATACCCCTCGGAAAATCTAAATTCTTGAACGCTTATCAACTTTTACATAAATAATGTTGAATTGACCTTGTATCAATTAAGCCGTATGATACTAGTCCGCAAAAATGTAAACTGTTCACACAAAAAAGAATTGATGGTCGATTAAAAATTGGGGAAAGGAGTATAATTACTGAAATAAACAAAAAGTTTTAAAATACTTAAAAATAAATGCCTGCTTACTAAGAATAAATACAAAAGTATCATGCGTTCACGTTACACAGAAGCACAGTTTAAGAAGTGCTATATAATAACACAGACTATCTCATTCTATAAAGTTTTACTTTATGTTAGGTTAGAGTGTCTTTAAAAAAGGATAATCTCAAGCAAGTCAACCAAGTGAAGGCTTTTCTCGTAAGAAGACAGAGGTCGATCTGATGCACATCGATCAAGTGGTTGGTGTGATGAAAGTCTATCAATTGGATAAACGGACGTATGTTCATCAATTGACCAACCATTGTTCAACCAGTCTCTCGATCAAGTAGAGAAGCTTCGAGTAAGAGTATCAACTAGACGACCTTGAGAAAATCTGCCAAGAGGAGGATCTTATGCAAGTCTACGAAGTGCACGACCTGTAGCAAGTCTATTACACAAAGAATCTCTAGCAAGTCGATCAAGTGGAGGATCTCCGCGCAAGAGGATCAAGTGAAAGTTTACACATGATGTCGCCGTACAAAAGAGACTTGGTAACATGATAACATATTTTCAACTCTCTCGAGAAAATACTAACTTTAGCACGGTTAGAGGTACGTAAATGTCCTCATTTTTATACGATCTTCGAATTTATTACCTCCCTTGATTGCCTGCAAACTCACGAAATTGAGATCAGTGCAGTAATATAGAGTATTCTAATAATACGATAATACTATATCTCACTTTTAATAATGATGAGTTTCGAAATGTAAGTAATATTATAACTAATCCATGATGCTATTAACTACTATCAAACTCCATCTGTTACTTTTCGTAGGACGAATAGGGAAAGAAAACTATCGTATGTGCATTAAAACATTTACAGTGTTGATAAAACGTTCTAGGGTATTCGTATTATAACATCTTATTAACACACTAATGGTTATCAAAGACGGTATATCGGCCACGTTTGATGAATTTTAAATTGGATATTGTAATGAGATTTTTTACGACACACTCACAGGATATAAAAAGCAGCTGCAGCAAAAAATGTTGCAGAACAAAACCGCACAAGAAATATTCCCAGAAGATGCACACACTGCGCAAGAACAGCAAATAAAGTACTCTCTTTTTATATTGTAATCAATTATATATTTTAACAAATATTGCAGTAACATAGTGCAGTTATTTGCCATGTTCGAGTTACTGGTTATGTAATAAAATCATACGCACCTCTCACAAGGTCTTTCGCGAAGTTTACTTTCAATATATGCGCGCATTTTAATTCAATAATATTGATTATTTCCGAGCGAAATGGCTTAGGGCCTAGGGAGCAGACTTCGCATTCGGGAGGTCCGTGTTCACGTCCCGTGACAGTCATTCTGCCCGGAATTTCAGTGGTTTTCCTCGGTCACCCAGGCGAACGCTGGCATGGTTCTACTGAAAGGCCACGACCGCGAAACCGGCGTCGCTGAATTCATTAACTACGTCAAGTCACGAAGGTTAAGCGAATTCGAGATATGGCGGGTTTCAGAGTGGGTGACCGACTAAGAACCCTAGGATCTAACGGCGCCGAGATTAAATATCCTTGACAGTACATATGAATGGAGAAACCCAGAACAGTATAGTAACATTTAAAAAATTTAAAAAATGTGTTTATTTTAGGCTGTACTTCTGTGACAATGTATTTTCATGGTTTTAATAAACAATTGAAATGCCGTGGTTTTAGTGATGAAACTAAGCACCACGACTTTTTTTCCAGAATTTATAAAATGTCACCTATACCGTTATGGTTTTTATCCATTCATATAATGACTAATTACAAATATTCTAATGGATGCGTAATTATTCGTTTTCTCGACAACAAATTGTGAAATTTAATGTAATATTGAAGAGGCTCACAGCAGAGGTAGGTCGTACTTCTGGCCCTATTTCAACATTTGGTGTTTACACACAGAAGTTTCGAAGTGGTCGTGATAAAGAGCAAAATGAATGCCATTAACAGAGTCCTACGACGAGCGTCAAATGAAGGCAGTATTCAAGCAGTGAGTGAGCTTGCATCAGAGGTTGGTGTATGTGCAGGAAGTATCGGACTGATGCTAGCGATTCACGATGATTTCCTCCGATGTGGCGCCTGTCTGTGTGCCACTGTGTCAGACGACTGCGCGCCACACGCAGCAGCTCTGAGCTCCCCGCCCACCCGACGCGATCTCGCACAGCCATAAAACACGCACGCGGGCGAGCGGAACGTTCGCCACAGCAGGCGCCCACCTCGCTCACCGTACTATGGCCCGCTTTGGCGACAAATCTATCCTCCTGTCGAAATATCACTTCTAGAAGTGCACGTTAAGCATGTTCGTCAATGGAAGCTTCTTTTTATGTATTAAACTTTTAATGCAAGGAAATTGATACGTGCCGTCGCTTCAGAGACAATATTTTGTGAATATATTTTTACGGAAAACAAACTTACTTCTTGAAAATCTTATTCCCTCTGAACCAAGTAAATAAAATCGTTTATTGTGTTAAAATTGTCTTGCCTTTATAAACTCAATATAAAATAACACATTATGAGGATGAATAAATATATTTGGTCTTGCATAAAATTAGTTTGGATGTAGAATAAGGTTTCACACCTCTTCGCGCCGCACCACTTCGCTCCACAATGCAACGAACCACATTGTACCGCATCGATTCACATCGCACCAGACTGCCACGGAACGCTCCGCTTCACACTGCATCGCATCCCACTGCACCGCCTCGTTTCTCACCCCTTCGCATCACACCGCCTCACGTCCTCCGTGTACCCTGAACAGGTGTGTCTAAGACGAGCAGTGGCCGGATGGGCACCCTTATCGGTCACTTTCGTGTTTTTTACGATCAGCTCCTGCTGAATATTTATCAGAATCTTAAGCAACAAGTACTCGCGCTTATGTTTTCTTCATTATCTTCATGCAGAATTCTCCCTTAAAGGTTAACTTGATGCGGAAACTGGAAATGAAATCTTCATGAACGTATTTGTTAGTCCTTCTCGTAAAACCATTGTGGACGGAATATATTTAGATGGACTGCTTCCTCTCTCTATAGCCCCCCTTCGTGACCTCTTTTGCAGATTCTCTCCCCGAAGACGTGTCTGTTAGGCAATTGCGGAGGCATCGACGTCGTGCAATCACGTCGTGCAACGTGAGAGTGCTAGAGGAGCGACCTCCAAAACGGTCTTGTGCCTACTATTCGTACTGCCATTAGCCTAGTGTGTCATGATTTACGACATATCTGCAGTTATTGTATAATTAAAAACAATAAATGCAATGTTCCTAGAACAGTTAACTTACACCGAAAAAAAAGAACCTGTAACAAGGAAACGTGTTACGGTGTCATGGATCTGGTACACTCCAACGGTTCTTTTTTCGGTGCACCAAAAAATATTTACAAATAAAAAACAACAAAATAGTTTTGAAGAATCAGAAAATTATGGCTAGTAAAAATACAATACACATTTACAACCATATCAATTACTGAAGAATCCATTGAATTTATTATCGTCTTTAAAATGCCTCATATTTGCGTAGCTTTTAGTATCACCTAATAACCAAAGAAAGTTGAACTATATCGTCGAACATGATGTTTTGACATTCCTGAAGAGTGCAATTTCGATAGTATACTTGTTGCTCGTGTCAGGGGAAAAGGCGCGCTTTTTGCACGTTCCATCCCTTGCCCGCGCCCCCCCCCCCCCCGTCCTCGCTCCGTCGCCCTCTCCGCTCCTGACGCCCCTCACTCGCAGCGGAGAGCGGCATTGTCGCTGGCCTCGCCCTCCAACTCTTTCGCAATCCCCGTCGCAAATTGTAGGGGTTGAGGATATCGTTCGAGGCTTTCTGCAACGTTCCCATGTAATTTGTACAATTATTACGCTTTATTACATAAAACTACTTCAAAGGGTTACTAAGTTAACGAAATTTAATCGAAGTACATTTGATAAAATATTGTAATATTTTTTTCGTCTCATTATTATTTATCGATAAACATTTTTTGGATAATTTTAAAGCTATTTTATCACAAATCGTATTCTAGATAACATATTTAATGGTTTGGTTTATTTTGCGTCAATACAATTATATTCATAACCGATCTACTTTACAACACATGATATATATTTGTATGACTGTCAGACCAGATATATTAATTAAATAATTATATCACTATTGCGTATCAACTGCCAAGGCCATTAGTCCCGTCCCGTGCATGTGTTATCATGATATTTCCCGCTGACAGGTGAGATTCGGCGCCGACTTACGTCGACTTGGGGGCATTTTGCGGGTATTGTCCACTCGCGTGGCACCGCGCGCCGCATCCAGGACAAGCTGCCAACTGATTTCCCCACATGCGCGGTAGCGTAGTGCATGTACGTGGGAGTGGTTTAGGGGTGAAGGAAAGGACAAGATATAGGAAGGAAAGGTCACGTGCGGTCCGTGGCCCCTTTGTTAGGGAACTGCTCCGACATTCTATATTTACTAGGCTGTCCGGGTGACGCCGCGTCCATGGCGAAGGTGCCGACGTTTCGGTCGCCATTCTGCGACCTTCCTCAGGGAGTAATGCATTACAGGCTAGTTAATACGGACTCCGGCCGCGGAAGCCTACGTTCTCACTTGCTCCGATATTCGCCTGTTGTTGATCGGAGAAACCACGGAAAACTACCAATCAGGGCAGCCAGGTGCTGGGAATTTTGTCTACACAGCGATTTAATTCGACCTAACTGACACGGTATTGTCGAAAACGCTGCCGCTGACGAGACTCCAACCTTAGTGCCTCCCGGTCAGAGGCACTTTAGTAACATCAGTTGGCCTGAGCCACATTCGCCGCTAAGCAGAAATAGCCCCCGCTGCACCTGCCCCGCCCCCGCTGCGCCGCTGCCTTTCTGCGCGGGACATTAACGAACGCTTCTCTCTCCCACAGCGTCTCCCCCCTCTCCGCCCCAGCCTTCGCTCGTTAATTGAAAATCAGCCTTCATTTGCCTCAAGCCCTTGAAGATTTCTAAAATAATGTGGAACAGGTATTTTCCATGTCTGCATGTAAATGTGCAAGTTTAATTGTTTTGGTATTGTGGTGAGTTTTCGTTGGTATTTACAATGAAATAATTATATGAGTCGTCATTGCCAACAATATTATTACAATAGCAGATTCGATGCCATCATCATCAGTTTCCATCTTTGCCATCATCATCAGTTTCCTGTTGTATGGAAGCCACAAAACAACTAATCGACTAATCGTTTTTGTGGTTTCCACACATCAGAATACTGATGATGGCTAAGCCATCGAATCTGCTATTGTAATAAACAATATTGTTGGCAATGACGGCTCATAATTATTTCAAGTTCATTTGCCACGTTTATAACTATTACAAACTTTAAATGGTATATTTAAAATTATTTTCTTGTGCGGGTCTGGCGGAACATCATTGTCATCTCTCGCGATGAAACGTGCACTACACTAACGAGAATAATGAACTTAGCAGTTAACGCGAATGAATGAATGAATGAATCAATCAATCAATCAATCTCTTCTTAATTAAAAATCTCAGAACCAGAAGCCAATCAAAAGATGTCAGATTGTCTTGAAACTCGTATATGGCGGAAGGCAGTACAAACACAAACTGCGAAACTCATGCCGACAATTAATGCAGTGCAAATGAGCGTAATCGACCGTGTCCTGAACACGTAAGAGAAAAAGACGGAAACAAAATTTTGAATGCTGACAAAAATTGTGTTGGTCATTTTATGAAAATACAATAGTAGGTTGAAGTGTAGTATAAAGGTTTTCTTTGCATCTTATTAGACAAAAACGAGTATTAGCGCGTGAAACTACACCCAATATGGACATTTTCGTTACTTGGCTGCGATTGAAGGATGGCGCTGTAAGTGCCGTGTGTTCTCTCCGTGTGAAGTGTGCCGTGTGTGTGCCGTGTGAAGGTAAATTACCCAGGAATAAGTATCTGAACTGATGAACACTGATTTAAAGAATGTTGATATAAGAAATATTTTTTAAAAATGATAAATTTTAAAAAGTATAAAAAATCTATTGTTGATTATTTTTAACTCTTCATTTCCTTTTATTGATAAAATTTCAAATATTATGTTTAGAAAAAATTATCAATGAACACTTGTTGCTCATGTTTAATTTCATATTTATGGAAAATAACGCCTTAAACAAGGATTATGTTATATTATTATTATTATTATTATTATTATTATTATTGTAACGAATATTGCATCACCTGCCGAAGTCGCTGCGCGTGGATTGCGTCATCTGCCGCCACCCCTTCCCTTCCCCCCGAACTAGACGGTTCCGGACTATTCGCGAGCCGCGGGGAAAGGCCGAGAATGTGCCGGGCGCCTGGGGACAAGCGCCGGGCAGGTATAAATGCGCCGTTGCCGGCGGCCGCGAGTTAGTTAGCAGAGTCAGAGCTAACAGAGTTAGCAGAAGCAAGTTAGCAGAAGAGAGTAGAAGTCAGTAGTGAGCAGTAAGACGTGAGTCCGTCAGTGTGTCCGAAGTGGAAGCTGTGCTGGGAAGTGTGCATTGCGGTGAAGAGTGGTGCAGTGGTTGAACAGCAGTCAGCAGTCTGAAGTCTGCAGTGGAAGCTGAGCTGTGAAGGGTGCATCGCGGTAAGCAGTGGTGCAGTGGGGAAACAGCAGTCAGCAGTTTGAAGTCTGCAGCGGAAGCTGAGCTGCATCGCGGTAAACAGCAGTGCAGTGGACCCTGGTGTGCGCAGTGAAGTGTGGTCTGCGCAAGGAATTGTGGTCTGCGCAGGGGAATTGTGGTCTGTGCAGGGAATTGGGGTCAAGTGCAGTGGACCGTGGACAGTGCATGGACTGACTGATACTGTAAAAGAAGAGAACTGTTTAAATAAATAGTGTGTAAGAAGTGAACTGTGTAAATAAATCAAGAGAACGGAGTCGTGTGTAACAGTGTAAATAATTAAGTGTAATATATCTGTAAATAGACAAAGTAGATTTTAGTGTATAATTGTTCACGAATAAACGTAATTGTTTAAAATATTATGTTGGTTTTAATTCACCACGGAGAAACGTTACATTATTATTATTATTATTATTATTATTATTATTATTATTATTATTATTATTATACATTTCTTGAAACGATTGAACCATTATGCCATGAAAGCTCTAAATTTGCTTTATACATTTCTAAACATCGTTCACTATGTCAGAGTATAATTATTCGGTTTTGAAGGAAATTAAAATATTTGGGACACTTCAATATTTAAACGCATTCATTTCAAAATCAAATTAATAAACAATATTCATTTATCAGCGAACTATGGAAAGGTCAATGTTGCATTAATTTTCTCCACAACAAAGGTTTCCAATAGATAGAAACGCAATATTCTACAGGACTCTCTCAAGCATTCGCCTCGTGAGCACGGAGTCTGGTAGAGACAAAGAAAGATATTGCCGAAGGGTTATACACTTAGTGTTCTGGAGAAATGCCATTGGCACACGGCAGAGAGATAAGGAGTGCCATAGGAAAGAGGTCAGGCGAGATTTATTGATGTTAGTCGCGAAAATGACCTTAGCGCGCTTGTTCGGAAGCGTCTATAACCGCTGGTTTCACGTTAAGATACCAAAAGAGAAAGAAAATATTAGTGCCCGCATGAGAGCGAGTTCTTTGGAACTTCGTATTTGGTACGTTTCATATAAGTTTGGATGAGGAAACGAGATTTTCAACTAACATTGACAGTTTATCATAGGTAATGCCAGGAGTGCTGTGGAAATTGTCGAAATTTATCTGAGGACTTCCAAAGCACAAGTGGTATTTTATAGGACTATTCCACAAGTGAAATTATGTCTAGCTGAGTTTCAAAATGCGTTAAATATTGAAAATAACTGAACGCTATGTTAAAATCATATAATTTATGTAATTGTACGTGCGAGGTTTAGTGGACATCGACATATCAATCTATGTACAATCTATGTTCAATCCTAAGATAGATAAGTCACAGTTTTTGATTGGCCAGCAAGTAGATGCGGTAAGGAAAATCAGATAGAAAAAGCGATAACAATTTCAAACCGGCCTGATTGGGGCATTTTGTATGTATAGTTAAACACTATTTTTTTAATTTCACGAATGGAATAGTCAAAGTAATTTTAAACAACAAAACATAGTGTACAGACTAGATTCAAGAACTAAATCAAAAGTTACAGAAATTTGTTAATAACGCAGATGTGTAAATAAGATGACTTAACGATTTGTACCCAACATTTCCTTCAAAATAGTTTCCTTCCGCAATTAGACATTCTGTCAGTGCTTGTAAAAGTACTGAAAACGTTTCCAAGTCTTTTTGCGATAATAGGCTCTCATTTGCAGTCACTTCTTCAGCGTTCGAGAATCTTCGCCACTCTTAGATGAGTTTTCAGCCGTGGAAAAAGACCTAGGTGTCCATCTAGGATCAAAAATCTTGTCATTGTCGGGACTCGCACCTTAGGATCTTCAGGCTAGAAGCACCACACTGACATCTGATGATTCCCTTAGCTACCTTTCCCGGTAATTATGAAGGGAAACATTGCCAACAAACCTCGATACTGGGCAATATACAAACAATATACGAACACTGGAAACAATGATAATAAAATAATTTTCCTCATGGAATGGTACTTTTCATTTTTCATCATTCACTTTTACTTCATGGAATGGTAAAGTTTATACATTAACATATTGTATAGAAGAAACCTGTAACCCTTTTAGTAGTTGGCATTGAAACTTTTTTCCCACCACAAATTGTGACTTACACGAGCACCTTCTCTGAACGGTAAAGAGCTTAACAGAAGTGATGAAAAATACATTAAATTCATACGAGCTTAACAGAAGTGACAAATAATACATATTTGTTTTACTAAGATAACGTGTAAGTAAACAAAAGAAATGTTTTAATAGCTGCCATTCAAAACGAGTGTTCTGCAACTATTAAACAACGACCTTGTTCTTTAAATCCGCCACCCGCGGTCGCTAAAAGTCCGAAGGAACATGTATCTCAAAAACCGCGCGACCATGCGTGGAAGAAAAGAATAATAATGGTAGAAAAATCTGTAGGGTTTATGTGTTATTAAAAGATTCCTCCTGATATTTCAAATAAAACGCTCCAAACGGGAGAGTAACAATATCCCTTTTATCAAGGACAACCAAACTAAAGTCGATGCATGGTAACCCAATAGTCTCATTTTGTGCTTTTGATTCTCCACACCCATCACAGGAGCGTGAGATGAATACAATAGTTTGATTTGTTTTGTGTCTCGAATACAGATAACATTTGCTCGTCCGTAGTATCCGAGCATTGGCAGCGCAAACAGACGCTCTTCAAATTAATGCAAGCCAGCAAATGCTGTCCGTTGCTATGCTCTATTTCCTAGCGTTCCCTTTGAACAACGAATAATGTTAATACTGTGAATTGATGGAGATTAGCTCTAGATAGAGAAAATATTTACGGTGTCTCAACATAAATTCCAATTCCAGATCACACTGTAAACGTTTTTTGAATACATTTCTTGCTGTTAGATAGTACTTAAATAACGTGACTAATTAAAGAGTTGTATTATAACGTCAAGCGAATAATAATACAACACCAAAAATTGCGGTAGAGTAACAATAATAGAATGTTTGCGAATACTTGATGAATAGGAATGTAAACATTTCCTCAGCACATCCTTCATTGGATATTTTTATTTTTCATAAGCACACAACCTACTGTGATGATAATACGTTGTTTACTTTAGCCACACTTTTTTGCCACGTATTGGAAGTTATAAAAATTATGTCAATTAAAAATACTACTAATGAATACTTCATCTTAAAATTAGATAGCATTCAATTCCTCTTTACTTTAACGATTTTTCTTATTTCTCTGAGTTTACACGACAGATCTATTTTATCTTCAAGTGAGTATGGATGTAATATTCTTATATATCTGCAGGGGGGATTACAGTTATCGTATATTGGTAATCTATAAGTGGAAAATGACGTTCGTCTATTTTCATTCCCGCAGCTACCTGGCTTTAAAAAGAAAATACTTGTTGCTACGTAAACTTAATTATACCTTTCTAGATACCAAAGTTAACAAAAAAACTACCTACTGGAAAAGCTGTATTGAGGATTTCGGAGTGTTGCCTCCCGAGCCAGTAGCCAGTCGCAGAACCTTCCCAGACAGCATCGTGCCGCCCGCCTCCTTCGTCTTCCGGTTATCTCAGCGAGGGGCTGCGCGACTAATTCAGCCGTTATTCCTCCGCGAGGTCAGATTTCCGGATAGAAACCGCCCCACTTAATGCGGTGGACCGTCGCCCAAGGAACTGAACTTCTTAGCGGGCGGGCGCGGCCGGAGCCTAGGCCCCGTAAACCGAGACAGCGTCGTGGCGCCAGCAGGAGGGAGAAGGGGAGGGGAGGGGGAAGGGAGGGAAAGCACAGGCGGTGGTAATACGAGCAAGGCGCCCCTCCCATGCCCCTCACCCCGGGGCAGCTGAAAGCAGGGCAGCGGCAGGCCCCGCCAGAACTCAAGGAAGACGGCTGGACTGGAGGAAGAGATGGCAATGGCGAGGCAAAATATGAATCACGAGGTTTCTCGACGATGGGAGTAGCGAGTGATAAAGACAGCGAAATTGGATTAAGAAATGACAAAATAACAGTCAATTAAAATTCTCACTCTTTGTTTTCCTTCTTTCGTACGTTTAAACACAATGAAACGAAAAGGAATAAATGCAGTATCAACAGAGATTTAAGAAAGCAAGAGCAACAGTGCTGAGCGAATAGCGTTGAAATTCATGTAGGAATAAGAAAAGGAAGAGAACGAAGGAAAAGATGAAGTTAACGCAGAGGTAAGGGAGGTAATCAAGGCTTGGGCATAAAATGCATAATGAGGACAAAAAGGGATTATCTAAAAAGAAACGGAAAAACAAAAATATTCCACAAGACTGAACTATAGAACCTAAATAAGCGGGAAAGAATTAATAAAAATGTAAATATTTATTAGACAAATTTAATCAGAATCTCAATGGCCACCCGGTAGTAAGACATCTGAAATGATTGAAAATTAGACAGAAATAGAGTGAAAATCAGTGAGTGATTGAAAATAAAACGCACGAGTGTTGTAAAACAGAAACTGACATTGTTTAGATGCTTGCGGAAATGGTTTGCAAAAGAATAAAATTCAGGGGGGATAAGAAGTTAGAGTGTCCCATATAAAAATAAGAAATTATCAAATACCGCATAAAAATGAATATTTATGCATTACAACAAAATGTGTGACAAGGAAGAATAAAAATACTCCAACGCCAACGATAAAAAACCGAACGACCAAACGACCGAATGAATGAAGAGATAGAGAGCGATCGACCTCATGCCGCTGCGAGTTCAGCCGCTGTAAATTGGAGAGGCCGGCTGCTCTGATCGGTAGTTTCCCGTGGTTTCCCCAATCAATGCCAGGTGAATACCAGGGCAGTGTTGTAACAAAAGGGGACTACGGACCGCTTGCAATCTTTCCTTCCTCTCCTCACCCCTTGCACATATTACCACACATGTCGGGTGGAATCTTAGAACGTGTCCCGGCTGGGGCGGTGCCCCGCTGGTGGGATATACTGCGACGATGAAATACGGAAGTGGACGTGCAGCCGGCGCCGAATTTCACCATCCAGCGGGGGGGGGGGGGATCTCTGCCGCGACCCATGGCAAAAACATGCACTGTGCTTATGGGTATAATGACCACTGCAGTTGTTGCGTAAACCCGAAGTAATCAAAGGAGAGCTCGAACGGAGGCGGAGTGACGGCCGCGGCGGGCGAGCGGGAGCGGAAGGGGGGTTGGGAGATGGGAGGGCCTTTCGAGTGGGAGCGGAAAGGCAAAGACGAAACAATGCCGTTCAAACAAACAACGATGAAAAGATTGGGGCGAAGGCGCTAGCGATGTGTTAAGGGACTAAGGGAATGTAAGGGTGGGAACGTAGAGAAATGAGTGAGAGGGACTGGAGATATGATAGAAACGAGGAAGTGGGCTTGAGAATGACGAGTAACGGAGGAGGAGGACCTCTAACGAGGGGATCGAGGACAGTGAGAATGTAGTTCTGTACAGCCTGGGCGGAGAGAACGGGGTAGAAAAAATGAGGCGATGTGACCAGCGCCATAAGACCAAAACAATAAAAGTGGGGAAGGGCTGGCGAGGGCGTGAAGGGCAAACACTGAGGACGTAAAGTTGTGAATTGAGAGTGGATTTGGAAAGGGAGGGGACGCAACGGTGGGAATAGCGAGGAGGAGCGACGTGCGAAGTAACACATCCACAGTGTGGTGTTTCCCAGTGTGGCAGGTGGCTGGGGGCTGGAATTGCCCGCTGGGGCTGGGACCCTCCGGCGAGAGACCTGGTTGGTTGCGAGAGCGGAGTCGCAGGCTAGGTTGGAAGTGGGTGGCCGTGGGACAGAGGCGGGCGGAGGGAGGCGATGGCGGGAGCGGAGGTGGCGGAGGTGCGGCTGTGGGGGAAACTGGAGGGAAGGTGATGACAGGGCCGCTGGCGGAAGTGAAGGCGGGGGCAGAGGCCTGACCGCGGAGGCAGGTGTGGAGGCGATGTCAGGGCCGGTGGCAGAGGTGAGACGGAGACGGTGGCGGGACTGAGGCGTTGGCAGTGGACGACCGATGGAGGCAGGGCTGAAGATGGTGATGGAAGTGAGGGCTGGGGGAGAGGCGGGACGGGAGTGGGAGCTGTGGGGAGGGAGGGGGCGGCGCAGAGGGGGTTGGAGGGAGGGGAGCGGGTCCTGGCGCTCAGGGCGGAGGTGGCGCCTTCTCGCATTACGGCCGCTCCGGAGAGCCGTGATGGAAGACGTTGACGCAAGGAAGGGCTGCGAACGTTGATAGCAATCAAATAAAAAGGGGTGACTTAATTACCAAGTGGTGTTAAGTTAATTAAAAAGATAGCGCGATTTAAGTTATTATGTTCTGGTGTATAAACATTTTCGCTAGTCATCTTCCATGGACGTATAGCGCGTCGGAGAATTACTCCTCGACCAGATCAATACGCGTCGGTAGTCACGGGGAACGCGTTCTTGACATCTGGCGAAGACAATGCTGCTGACGATGAGCATTTACAGGGGACATTTACAACGAAAATTACATTGCTAACATCGGTTGGTACGGAAATATTTCACTAGTTTTCTTCTTACTTTAGAAGAAAAAATCACTTTAAATCACTTAATAAATGTTTGATACTTGCGTCTGAAGTTCTACTTTGCCATGATGTATGTTATTAATACAAATCCAATGTAAATCGCTGTCCCAGTGTATTTGTACATGGATATGTTACAGAATGCGTATGTAAAATGATAGGCTCCTAATGAAACACGCAATTTAGTTTCTGAGTCCCACTTCCTGTTTTTGGTTTTTCAATAAATGATCAACAGAATACGATCGGCAAGTCAATACATTTTGGGTCAACGTGTCACCTGCGTTCATTAACACTAATGTTACAAAATCTGTTTAAGTCATGACACTGAGAGCAATGGAACACCAATTTTTATATTTAAATTAGAAGAAATGTTTTTATCATTATTATTAACACACATTTACGTTTTAAGCTAATTCAGAATCGTCTTTATATCATTTTATTGATTAAGGTTTTAATGTTGCTCTTGTCTTTAAATACCTCGATTTTAGTGAAAAATAGTGCTGGTAAATAATTCAAAGTTCTGTAACAAAGCTTAAAACATCCAAAGAAAATTAAATCAGCAGTAGTCATAAATAAATGTCCGTGCGCTTATTGTAATGAGCAATATATGATAGCGCATATTACAGATACGTTAATTTTTGAGATAGTTGGTACACTCATTCCACATACCGAAAAACACAGATCATAGACATTCTAAAAATAAAAAATCAATTTCTATGCAAATGTGTTTGTAACTAGAACTACAAATATGCTTAGAAAGTACCAAGAATTCTACCCAGAAAATGATACACATCTGCAATTACAAGCACTTTATTTTCTCGTAGCTGGAAAAAATAGCCAAGAGTGTTGGGACTTTGTTCTCCAGACTCCCTTCAACAATAAACTGATTAGTAATTTCACAAACTAGAATTAATAATACACAATCTGCAATTATTATCAATTCCGCCAATATTATTTGGTCATTAGGTTTTTAATTGAAATGTAATGCTTTGTTTAGTTTTTATATGGTTCCCTCTGGGTGGATTCCGCCGAGAACTATGTCATAAGTCACGTCCTCTCCACTCCATCCGAGCCGCAGACCTTCTGCTTCGCCCCGCGCTCAAAGGGTCTCGCGCTCCAAATAACGCGCCCCGAATGCCGGCGCCCCCCCCCCCGACGCCGCCCCGCTGAGGGACACTACGCCGCACCCGGCGCGGCGCCCGGCCATCGATCCGCCCGACGCCACCGCCGCGACGCCACGCGCCCGCGCCCGCGCCCGCGCCCGCGCCCGCGCCCGCGCCCGCGCCCGCCCTGCCGATACGGTGCCGCTCCGGAGGATCCACTCCGCCCCGCGGCGCGACTCGACCACCACGAGACTCGTCTCCCTCGCGCCCAACAGAGTCGACTCCCCAGTCGCAGACTCGACTCGCGCCCCACGCTCGATTCTCGCGCCACTTCGAATTCGACTCGCGCACCCAGACGCGACTCACACACCCAGACGCGACTCGCACACCCAGACTCCTGCACACCGATTCGACTCCTGCACCCCCGAGTCGACTCTCGGGAAATTGAATCCCGCAAACCTAATTAACTCCCTTCAACCGAATCGACTCCAGCCACACTAACCAACCCACGTCCCGAATCAGCTCTGGGCAACCTAATCGACTTCCGTCTTCCTAATCGAATTTAGTTTTTCTAATCGACTTTCACTCCCCAATCCACTCCCGTCAGCCCAATCCACTCCCGCCATCCTAATCGACTCCCACCACCCTCACCGACTATCGCCACTCTAATCAACTCCCTCACCCTAATCGACTCTCTCCATCGTAATCGACTGCTCGCATCACGTCCCCACCCTGTGTGCGCACATACCCCGCTTCTGACCCCCACATTCAGTCCATCCTCGCCCTGGCTCTGGCTTCGCCTCCACCGCCTCCACCCTCGCGCCTCACCCCATCCTTCTGCATCCACCAGCCGCGACCAAGTCCCCCACGCTACCCCCCGCAGTCACCCGTCACTGACCTCGACAGTGCCCTCGCGACCTCCAGCTCCGCCCTCCGCCCACGACCCCGTCACCGCGCACAGCGGGCGCTGTCGCCGCGCCGCCCACGCGGCGTCCGACGCCCTCGGCCCCGCCGCAGCGCGATTTACGACGGGTGCGCCGCCCCCCCCCCCCCCCCCCCGCGAGAACCAGCGGCGCTATCGTGTCCGTCTAGAGGCGCCATTCCGCTCGCTACTTTGGGTCCCCGCTGCACCCGAACCCCCTCGGCGCGCTGCATCTCGAGTTACTGTTGCGTGTAAAGGCAATGGCGTCTCGTTTGTCGCGCTAATACTGAACGAATGACTTGTTCCAACGTTGGGAATCCAGAAAGCTAGCAATTAACAAGGACTCAAGTGAGAAGAATTAATTAGTAATAAGATAAATAGAACACTAATTAGTAATAATGCTTCCGCCAGAAACAAGATGCATTGGTAAAAAATATGAAAATAATATTACAGAATAATAAAAAATTACCAAACACGTACACTGCACCGTATGTTATGAATTTATTACTGATTTAAATTTTGATTTAACCCCCAGACTTAAAGGATAATCTCCGACGATGATTATTATTATTGTTATTGTTATTAGCGTCATTGGATAGGTATACAGCAAAGAATGTACGAAGTTGAAGTTATTTGTGTGATCGGTGGTTTGTCAATGAATATTTCTCGTAATATCATTGTTTTAAGCATACATGTAGAAAATAGCTCTGATCTGATTATACGTACACAAACGAAACTGATTTGTTTCCATTGTTTTAAAATTCTTAACGGACGCCGACCGAAAAGAAACTATTCATTCCTATGATTGGTTGCATTAGATAAAACGTATAGTAGCACAAACAATCGTAAAAGAATGGATGTGGCCAGAGAAGTAACATAAAAACAGATTCGCAGAGATGTTAGAAAAGAAGCAGTGTTACAAGAAGAGAGATGTTAGCAAATAATAAAACGAAGTAAATGAGAGTAGACAAAAGGAAATTTATTGAAGATGCGTATTAATCACGAGGCGACAAGAATAATGGGATCTATTATTGCGCAAATTAAAACAAAGACGAAAAAAACTGAAAGAAGAAAAGATCAATTCAAGTAGCAAAAGAACTATTTACTTGCCTCAAGAAGCTCAAGCTCTGGTTGAAAAAAGGGCAAATAAATTTCTTGAGTGCGCCTTTTCCGACGAAAAATTATTTTCACAAGTAGGTCTTTATCACAATAGGTATTCGACTAACATCAAAAAATACAGTTCATTTATCAGAAACCACTTTTTATTGGTGTGTAAGAGAAGAAACACATCACAAAAATTGTAATTTTATAGGTTAACGGTTCCTTAGAGGTACCGCTTACTTGGCATCCAAAGACAAAAGAGTTTTCGTTGGCTGGGCTATCCGGGACGAGCCGCGTCAATGTCATGGTGGCTAACGTTCCGGCCAGCGTATTGTGGCCTTCTTCAGAACGTACTGCTCTGAAGCGTACTGCTCTGAAGCGTACTGCTCTGAAGCGTACTGCTCTGAAGCGTACTGCTCTGCTAGCGTTTCGGCCAGCGTATTGTGGCCTTCTTCAGAGCGTACTGCTGAAGAAGGCCACAATACGCTGGCCGGAACGTTAGCCACCATGACATTGACGCGGCTCGTCCCGGATAGCCCAGCCAACATAAACTCCGGCCGCGGAAGCCTACGCAAAAGAGTTTTCGTCCATGTCCTGCACAACGCCTGCTCCGCGACCTTTCTGCACTTCCGAGCCGACCGTCTGCCCGCGACAGCGCCGAAAGTGCAAGCGGCGGAGGTAGGCAGCTTTTCAAGGAGGGGAGAAGACTGACGTTGCACGACGCGGCGCGTAGATTGAATGCCGGGGCATTTAATGCAATGATCCATGCAGTGAAATTATTTCCCCACTTATTGAAATGTATGATGTCCTGTAATTTAAGCTACAAGGTTAATTCGCTCTGCGTTAACACAAATATAGTGTTTTGGTATGATATTGACAAACAAAATTATGATATTGATTCGTTTTTGTTTGAAGATGATAGTAATAAACTATGTTTTCATTAACTATGTTTAATTTAATTAGACTGTTGTATCAAAACTATAACATAGATACATACTATAATCTTAATAGCAAGCTTATTTGTTTCGACGCAAACAAAAATAAAAGAGAGAAGATATAAATTATTCCGAGGAAGAAAAGAAGTGGACTCGACTGATGTTCCATTTGCCCACGAGGCAAACCGGGGGAGGTCCTGTGGGGCAGTGGCGGCAGTGGCGGCGGCGGCGGCGGCGGCAGCGGCGGCAGGGGGGAAACAGGGGAAAGGTCGCCTCTGCAGATCCTCCCTCCGCCCCCGCCCCCACCCCAGCGCTCTCGCATCGCCGACGGCCCCTGCATGGCAACAGCGGCGAGGCCCCGCCCCGCCCCGCCCCGCCCCGCCCCCAAGCCCGGGGAGCGGAGGTTGACGCCTGAATAGTCGCTGCCAGCGCGCCGGACGCCCGTATTTTGGTGTGACTTCATCAACAGACACCCCACTTCGCTGGCTCCATTGATGTCGCTGCAGTGCCTCTGTACGGGAGGTCCCGGGTTCGAGACACGACGGTGGTAGGACTTTCGATACGAGCTCCATTGCTAGCTCATTGTCTGGAGGAGAATTCCAGCGGCCGGCTGCTCGATCGGTAGTTTTCTGTGGACTCTCCCAACAACACCAGGCTAACGTCGGAGCAGTCGGTGCCCCCCCCCCCCCCCCCGCTGGTGGGAGATACCTCGTCGCTCTTTCCGACTGCGTCGGTGCCCCGCTGGTGACGGCGCTTGGAGGGAGGGAGGGAACCCTCGAAAACTGACGTTTCGGCATCGGATCGCGCATTGCAGGACGGGAGAAACGCCGTTCCCTCCCGGAATATAATGCGCACAAATCTTACCGGACCAATGACCTTAGGATCAAACCCGTCCGTGACCCCACCCTTTTTAACACTCTCTTACTCATTTTCAATAACGTTTGCAAACGCAAATTAACGTTTGGCTCCGTCCACACACTTGCAGAAGTTATTGCTTGAACTAAGATATACTTAATTTTTTGTGGTTCCATATCCTGGCGGAATATTGAAGCCGATGACTCAAATATCTTTCTTTTTTGTTATTTTTTAAGGTCGCATCAACTATTAGGTCATGAGCGACCACTATTGCGTGTACCGGAATGGTAACTACGAGTATGACACGATATGATGATGGCAAGGGTTTGAAAGGACCAACACAATACAACCAAGCCCGAGGCGGGACTCGAACCCGCGATCCTACGGCACCTTAACAATCCGGACCACCTCAAATTGCTTATTCTTGGCAAATCTCTTATTCTTGGCTTTGGCTTGCAATTATGAAGGCAAATAATACGTTGAATCATGGTGTATTAAACTTTCTATCTTTGTCTTCCACACAATCAGGTCTATCAGGCATTTGCAGACTCGACTCGCGCCCCACGCACCCCGGCCCTTGAGAAGGCCCACCTCTGGTGGCCTTCCCCTTACCGCCAAAGGACTACCCCCGCCCCCTCGCTGGCCTCCCGACATGTGTGGTCCACCTGGCCACGACGTTGGCACGACGTTGCATTATCTTACGTTTCTTTACCACCACCTCTTTGTTCCGTCTTCTCATCATTTTACATACTCCCCAGCATTTCATTTCCTAATCTCATTTTTCAACCAACCCCTCTGGCGACATCACCCAAATGAATCTCATTTACTCCTGGAATTTAAATATCTCTTGTTTTCCGAAACGATACAAAAGATGGGAAAATAAACAACATGAAAGTAAATTGCTCAAAACTAATTTGCATTTGGCAGATAAAAGAAAGTTAAGAGAATAAAAGCGTTTTAAACGAGGTAAGAAATTGGTTTAAAAATGTAACTTGAGTCTATACAATTCCGACCTGCACTTCGGCTTGCGGGATTTTGCCAAACAAGATATCTGTTGTGCGGCATCTCCCCAACCCAGACAAGCTCTAAACTCTTGAAGCCTCCTGTAGCATCCATAGATGCCTGGTTTTATAGTGCATGTAAGTGAGTATGTGCGTAAGTAAAAGGTGACGATAGGATAAGCAAGAGGAAGGAAAGTCTACGCGCGGTCCGTGGCCTGTTTGGCAGGGTACTACTCCAGCAATCGCCTGGTGTTGATCGGAGAAAGCACGAAAAACTACAGATCAAAACATCCAACAGCTAGATCCAAACATCCTTCAGATAGTGACTGAATTCGACCTAGCTGATAAACTATCGTCGAAAATCCTGCCGCCGTCGGGACTCGAACCAAATACATCCCGGTCGTAGGCACTGCAATGCCATCAATTGATACCTTAAGCCGCTAAATGATGTAAAAGGGCGACCAGATGGGCCTAGAAATATAGTTATGCAATATAGTTAAACATCGATTTTTAAAAGGGACATCAACTACCATGGCGGTAACAGATTGTCCTACGTAATGTATACTTTCCACAGTTAATATTATTCGTTAATCGCCAACATACGTGATATTGATGAACTTGATTCCTACGACCTATTCGTGTAAAAAGATATAGTGTTTCATTGATAAAACGAAGCTAGTCCAATATCTTTAAAATAAAAAATGCTATAAAATATCTAATAACTACAACTGTTTAGCCCCTATATCCGAAATTGTTTGATAAAAATCCCATCTCAATATATTGTACCGTTTCTAAAATATTCGACGGACTTTTTGAATAATTCTGTACAGTTATAAACGTCTGAAATAAAATATTGATTTATTTCTTTGTGAAAAGCAAAAATATCTTATGAAAGTTAGGCTTTAATTTTATAAAGAGTGTTTTAAAGTTTACATTACACTTTTTATCTTTAAACGACAAAAGCTCTCAAAATCTATTTTACTATATATCAAATTTGATTTTTAATTGCTAACCCCTTCCTAATACATTCTATAAACGGAAACAAATAGAATCATTACAATAGGTCTTGGTTTCTCGCAAAAGAATAACGCAAAAACTGGAAATTTTTCATGTCTGACTTTTTCATGACTTCGAAATGCTGGGAAGTTTGGAATTATACGTTATCTCTGCGGCGGTTTCTATCGATCGATACCAAGTTTGCCCTTAGGAGAGGAGGTGAAATTCCCCATTTTATGCGTTGTTCCCTTCCTTCGAGAAAACAAGAGATACAAAACAAAGGAGATGGGGGAACAAAAACGAGATAAAAACGTCAGGACGCTAGAGCGTTTCCCTTCACAAATGGAGTAGTAAAGCAGGTTATTGGATATTTTTGACTTCGTCTTCTGTTTGAGCTTCGTAAAAACAGCAACTCTGTATTTTTGAAAGATATAAAAAATGTTAACCATTCACGCTGAAGGCATTTACGGTAAAAATCACTTTCTACTACAGGAATAATTCAAGGGAGTGAACATCAATTATTCATTCCATATACATTTCAGCGTTACAAAACAATAATTGATCAATCTTATTTCAATGTGAAGATGTCAATTTATCTTCCTGATGCATTATCTTGAAATTTTTCGGCTATTCTTTCACAATTCTTATCTCCTTAGTAATTACATGCCAAACTCATATTCGCAACTTTCTGGACATATATAATACTTTTATTGTACATCAGAAGATTGGGAGTATTTGAATCAAAAGCAAGAATATTAACTTATGTAGGAAAATATATGATTCGCGATGTCAAACGGACGTGAAAATAAGGAAATATTCGTTGTAATAATCTAAACCTTTGTAATAATGTGATAAGTTTTAACATAAGATTTGCACAGACTAAGGAACTATCGTCGGTTCACCAGAAAAATGGCATATCTCATAATTCATCGTTTGTGAGTTCAGAGCATAAATCTCTTTCAAAAATATGGGGTATTTTTGACTCATACACATTTTATAAACAAAGATAACAAACCAGTCAGTATGTAGAGTAACACACGTTTTTTTGCCACGAAATGAAAATCTGTCAGGATGAAGCCATTATTCTTCACAAAGATCATTGTTTTGATGAGGACGTATCTTGTGCACGACTGACTGAAAAACCGTAATTAAAATAATCTATATCAAAAGACATCCTTTCATTGAAAGATTTAAAGAATATTAAAACTCGATTTATCCATGAATATTCTGAATCGATTTTTCGAAACCATTCGAACGCCTGTGAATCGATCTCCTCGGAGGCCCAAACCAGCGTCGTACATTCCCAAGCCATCGCTTTCTGCGCAGCGTCTACTCCAGTGCGAACAGGGTTAATCCGACCTGTTGTTGTCTGGTTCGTCGCCTCTCATTCCTTCCCTCGCCCTCCGCCCCGCCCCGCCCAATCCGCGCTGCTCCTCCAATCCCCGCCCCGCTCCGTCCAACCACGCCGCGGCCTGTACTCTGCCGTCCGTCCTGCCCCGCTCCGCCGCGCTCGGTCCTGCCCCTCCCCACCCCGCCCCGCCCCGCTCCTATCTGCCCCACCCACCCCACCCCGCTCCGCTCCACCTAGCTACTCCCGCTTCACCCGCTCCGCTCCTACCTGCCCCACCCCACTCCGCGCCGCTCCGCTCCGCCCCGCAATGCTCCACCCCACCTTGCTCCTCCCGTTCCACCCCGCTTACCCGCTCCGCGCCGCACCGCACCGCCCCGCTCCGCTCCGCCCCGCTCCGCTCCGCCCCGCTCCGCTCATACCTGCCTTACCCCACCCCGCTCCTCCCCGCTCCACCCCGCCCCCGCGCGCCGCCTTCCTTCCCCCCTCCGCGCCCCGCCCGGCGCTCCCCCTCCCTCCGTGCGTTGTCAGGGCGACCCTTATCAAGGGGATTAGTCGGCGGTGCGGCGAGCGGTGGGAGCGAGCGCGTGCCTGTGAGAGGCCGACCCTCCAAGTGCACGCTCCCTCCCGTGTGGCTTAAGGGATCGGAGGTAGCTGTTGCGAGAAGTGGCTTTGCAATGGGTGGAACTAATGCACGGCGGGACGTGGGGGATCTGACGTGGAGGAATTTTAATTCAAGGAAACGTGTGTGATCGTTTATAGTTCACATAACCATAAATAATAAAAATGATCTAATGATATTCGCTACCAATGTGAAAATAATTACATTTTTAATTCTGTCGATTTTATTATCTTGAGTTTTAAGACTAACAGTCAAATTATCTAAAAAATAATCAGTAAATTGTATTTTATGTAAATATAGAAATATTTCTAATGTAATAGCGGGATAAATGCGCATGAAGATGGAGATTACAGCATTTACCCTATATGTCAAAACAATTGAAAAGCAATTAGATTTTTTTAATAAAAAAGGTAAAAGGTAAAAAATAGTAACAATACTTCTCAGTTTATCGTACGGCGCAAAGTTCGTGAAGTCACAAGGCTTTTGTTTCAAAGCCGAAATATCAACATCGTCGGGTGCGTCTTCGAATGTCGCTTGCATTGAGACGTAATGGTTAAGTAAGATGAAATGATGAGCAATGGAAATGAAAATGGAGAAAGGGCAGGGGGAAAATGTATGAATCCTGAAGAAACGTGCTGCGCCAAAAATTCCACATGGAGTGCCTGGAATTTCAAACCCGGTACTTGGAGATATGATTCGAATGCGGTGGCCATCTATAATTACAGATGAATCTTAGATCTGAGACGGAAAATAGAGTTTTCACAATGTATTGTTTATTGAATTACAAGTAAAATTATATCAATAATGTAAATAGAGATATTTTAAATAGAAAATCCAAATAAATAGGTATTTATTTCAAACAAATGTTGTGGCAAAGATTGTAATATAGAACATAGTTCTTTCGTTACATTAAACTCTATGTATAAATTACACAACGAAATATTGATTTTTTGAATATGTTTTAACCCTTACGAGTAATTTAAGTATATCCGTACAATACAGATGAAACTAAATAGACAAAGCCATTGGAGATTTTTAGTCGGTCCCTGCCCGTATGGCAAATCAATCACTTCAGCACAAGTAGCGAATAAGTTGCAGATGAACTGCGTCCCAGAGTTGCGAACGCCCCGGGCAAGCAATTTCGCCGCTCCGCCAAGAGACGTGCCGTCGCCGAAGGAGCGCCGTTTCCTTGGCAGCCTCTCAAGCGCGGCGGCGGCGGGGCGGGGCGGGGCGGGGCGGGGCGGGGCGGGGCGGGGCGGAGCGGGGCGGGGCGACTGGAAATGTCAGAGCGACGTAACGCAGCGCGACACTACCACCACCGCCGTTCACGCGCCTCTGGGAAGCTTTTTTTCCCCCTTTTCTTCAAACACTCAAAACAAATGGAATGGACGAACGGAACATGCGTGGAATGCGCGTATTTAATTAAGTAGAAATCATATTGCGAAGCAAAAAACAGTAGTGGGGATTTTCTTTTTCAAGAAACGATCCGGCGTAGCATTCGTAGCAGTCGACTCAAGGGTCTGAGTCCACATTTCGTCAAAGAGAATCAATGAAAGGGACAAGGAAATTGCCTATTTGTTCTCATGGTGTTTTTAATTGTGCGTCAATTTGCAGGGCAAGCCTGGAGTCTCTACTTTGAACGGTTTTGGTAATTTCCGCAAGAGACTTTTCTCTGCGTCATTGTGAAATAGCCCTCTACCGGGCAAGGGCATATTCAATTGAGTGGCAACTTCATTGTTAATACAGGCATTGGCACTAATTCTTTTTAAATTTAACTCTCCAATTTTCTCTAGTACGCAATCGTGAATTTTTGTTAAACCATTAATAAAACAAAATAACATTTACTGAAATGACGTTTTTGATAGCAACACAAATTGAATGGTTGAAAACTAGAACGGTATGATTGTCATTTTATAAATTTTGAAAAAATTATTTATTTGACTCAATGTCACTGTAAAGGCGTGGTGGTTTGTGTCATCATTAAATTCACTGCAATTTAATTGTTCATTAAAACCACGAAATTACTTTGGCACTGAAATATGGCCTAATATAAACACGTTTCTCTCAAAATGCATAAAATGTCACTTATACTGTTCTGGTTTTCACTCATTCAATTGATTGAATATTCCAGAGTGTTTCAATGTCAATTGCACCACGTCACGTGTCAAGAAATCTCTGCTCTGTACACTACGTCATTTGCTCTCCGTTTGTGACAATCTTATCTTGCACGATTTCTAGGCTGCCTCATTTATACTTGTGAACCGCGGTGTCGATTATCGTTTAGAGGTCACAAGATATGCTAGACATCTTAATCCGCGGCGTTTTGAACCGACAAACGAGAGTAGCCATGGAAAGATCCATACCGTGAACTTCCAAATCTGCTGTAATGTCGTATTGTAAAACTCATTAGTGTTAATAATTATTCATCAAATACCAACATATGTAGTATTGCTGAAATTGCCTTCTCAAGACCTATCTATTCGTTTAAAGTACAGTGTTCCATTTGAAAAAAGGAAATTATTCAGTATCTTTGAAATATAAAAATGCTATCGAAATGCTCACAAGTACAACTGATGAGTCACTATGTTCTGAATCGTTTGATGCACATTGGATCTCAATATCTCGAACCGTTAAGAAAATATTCGAGTTGATCGTTGTCATTGACTAACCGTGTATATTAAATCTATGACGACCAAACACTCTTTCTAAAAATATACAATTTCATCTTTCTTTATGACGTGGTAAAATACGTTTCCCAAAATTTAAAGCAACCCAAAATGCTTATTTCGTTCACAAACCAGCAACGCATTTATTTTCTACCCTCCCGCGACACACACAGGTGTGTGCGACCGTCGCCAGCAGCTGCCTCGCGTACGCTGTTCTATTTCGAGCGAGATAACCCCGAGTTACTACTCGGCATCTGGCGCGCCGAGGTGCCGGTGGCGCCTCGTAAGCAGCGCTGGGAAGGACGTGTTAATTTCCGCCTTCGGAGATCGCAATAACGTCAAGCAGCTCGGGTCCCCCGCCGCCTAAGGAAACACAGAGGCCGCCCTGCGCGCGAGGCGAGGCATCTCCGGCGGTCGACCGCCGAATCACCTGCCGCACTGCACCTTCACGCACCTGCGACTGGGCTGGTCTCTGGGAAGTGTTATTGTCAATTCGTTTCTCCTTGTGTGCATCAATTGTAATATGTAATTGCAAAGGTTGGTAAATTACTATTGTTTTTGCTGTAGTTGACATCATCGTTACTCTAAAGTACAGCTTCTTGAAAACTCTCATACCTGGAAGTGCCATAAATGAATTTAGCATCTACTACTGTCATTATTTATTGATACATTCTACATCTGAAAGTACTATACCACACTTTATAGTAGTTCGTCAGTGTGTAATTGCCATAACTGGTATATGAGACAGCATATTTAGTGCTGAGTGCTACCAGGTACAAATAGTGAGAATTTTGTTCAACATTTACCACACGAAAATATACGGAATTTTGAAATTCTTTTGAAATTTTTTCTTTGTCCAGGCCACTGGTTTTCTCCACAAAAGATTGTCATCAACTCTTCACCCATTCCAAAAACATTCTCTACACGGCAAAATATTCACCGGTACCTCTTATTGCATACTCACTATAGTTGAGACTATTGAAATGTTGCAAAAACATTTTTTTAAGATCTGTGCGATATATCATAAAACGAATTCATTCATATACTGAGCGCATAAATAAGTATTCCTGTTTTATTACCCCCTCCGCGTTTGTCTCTCTCTCTCTCAAAAGCAGGTGTGAGGTAATGGAATAATAGAGATGATATTTAGATTAGATCCAGAATGTTTGTCCTGGAGCAATTTGTAACAGACACACCTGAATAATTAATTGCGCTCCCACATCAGTATTCCGGAATCATAAACTTCTAAACCCATCAAAAAGTTTTGGAAGGCCCACTAAAAATAACCTAATCGTTCATCCTAAATTTACTACTACTAACCATCTTAATATTTAAAATGTTAAGGATGTTTGTTTAGAAAGCAATTTCAGCAATCTACTAAGCCAAATTTTGTGCTTTTAACTTTTATATTTTAAAGAAATCATAAAATTAATAAAATGAATGCTTATCTGCCGGGATTTTTTGATTATTTTGTTCTGCGTTTCGCAATTGATCGTAGTTTCGGCACATGGCGAACGCAAGCAATACCATCTACAGAAGAGGCAAGTCTGTGGATTTATTTATTATTAGGTTTATAAACTCATTGACTGGCATACATGCATATTACAAGAGAAAATTGATATATTATTAAAGATTAAGTCTCTTATTTTTTAAATAACATGTGTAGGAGTTTACTGGAAGCTTTTCTCTAGAATGTTAGCCTGCGATATGCAGTAATAATCACTTATCCTATCATTTGCCCAAAGTTTCTTTTACTGACAAATGCGTTTGATGCATTGCTTCAAATACACTTAAAATGCAGAGAAAAAACATGCTTGATTTAGTTTAAACAATTCTATTGAAATTAAAAGTATTTTCATTTACCCATAAATATCGATTTATTACGTTTGGGACAAAAACAAAAGGGTTGGAAGGCAGGAAAGTAGGGAAAATTCTTGGGTTTACAAAACAGACATTTTTGTGATTTCTTCTCCAATACCATCTAATTTGGCATGTTTTCACTACTTATACATAATATTATATCTGCTCGTATATATAAGAGTCCCTGATTTTCCGATATTTTGAAATTTTGGAATGCAAATAAGCAAATATATTTCCTTTGTTCTAAAACATGATTACATTTTTCTTTGTAATCGAATCTCTATTCGAGTGAATGTTTACATTTTATTCAATATCAATCCTAATGGCGTGAAAGTGAATTTCAAAGAGTACAAAAATTCTCGATGAGCTAAATCATGCTTCTGGCATATTAAAGAGTCCAGGCTAACTGCTCGACAAAATAAAACATTCTCATTGGCACGGAGATAAATATATGATTATGTTGTTGTCTTGCTAACTAACTGGGTCACGGGGGACACATTGACTGATTGATTGATTAATTAGTGATTCGAAGCGCGTCTCAGCGAAGCGCTAGCGAACCTAGGGACTCGAGGTCGGTGACGGTGACAGTGTTTTCGATACTTGCTAGACAGATAGGGCGAATTCAGCTACTGCATGAAGGAGAACATTATGTGATCGTAGTTTTCCGCGGTTTCTCCTATCAATACCTGGCGAATTCCGGAGCAGTAACTGGTCACGGACTGCGCGCGATCTTTCCTACCTCTTCCTGGTCCTATCCTCTCCCCTTACTTGCGTACACAACTTACACTAGAAATGTACTACACTACCACACATGCTGCGAGACCGGCCGGGTGCTCCACTGTTTGGAGATACTTGGCTGGGAAAAACCCTGCTAGCCGACGGTAGGGCGGCGCCAGATCTCACCGTCGAGCGGGGGAAGATCATCGCCACCTCCCGAGCAAAATCCACGCATTACACTTACGGAACTTATTAGCTTAGCAGTCGAGGCGCCCTGAATCCCCAATCAATCGATGAGAAACCTGTTGCAGGCGGTGTGGGTGACGGCGCTGGCGCCGTACGCGGTGCTGGTGATCCTGCTGGCGCGGGGCGTGTCCCTGCCCGGCGCCGGCGAGGGCATCCGCTACTACCTCACGCCGCAGTGGCACAAGCTGCACGAGACGCGGGTGAGTGCGCTGCGCCAACCAGCGGCGAGAGGGCCGTTAGAATTTCTTTGCCGTTGGTGCGACTCGGAACAAATGTTACAAACTTCAAGGACGCGTAGAACGGTAAAAAATATATATTTTGTCATTGAACGTACAGTGAAAAATTGAATGTAACAGAGGTACATGTATTTATGCATGTGATCTTTCCCCCTGAATTTTATTGAACGCCGTATGCACAGATGTTCTGCAAGTATGACTACAATGCATGAAATCTCCTTGACGTAGCTTCACAACGTAGTCTGTCTAACTTCTGTGCATAAAAATGTTGCCTACAGATCAATAGAAAAGTATATGTTGAACTCCGTTGCTTGAAGTTTTCTTCTATATGTTCATTGCCAAGAAAGTCATCGTTTACGATTCACTACGTGTCCTAGAAGTACGCTACATTTATTTTTGAAACACAAGTATATTGTGCTTGCTGTTGTGGTATTGTAAGTTAGATTAAGTTAGATTGTAAGTCTATATCTTGAAATGGTCAGTTATACCTTAAATATTACATAATAGGCATGAAGGGTAAGGGTGAACAAAGTGGAACACACTTTGTAGGCTAATAATTGGATCATCAGACGGGATTTATCTTCAGAGATAATTTTTAACCGTGGCAATGCACCACATTTCTTTAACATGAATATTTCTTAATACAAATAATCAGTCTGATCCTTAGTCCACCAACAAAGAGTTCGTTATTTCATTGAGTTCAACTTCACCATTCACGTCAATTGTATCGTATACAATATCGCTATAAGATCTTTAAATTGTCACGAACGCTACCATAGATTTGTTAGTTCATCCGGTCTCGGATCCTATTGGGATCGAACATTTGCACTTCGTGACAGTCCTTTTTCAGTTATGCAAGAACTGAGCTGTTCCTTCATTATGTGAGATAAATTAACCAAAAAACTAAAACTTGCTGTCGGAGCGTTACAAGTTGGGCGAGAACCGAAAGTATTTATACTCAATCGTTTGCATGGAACAGAAACAATAGCTCTACATGTATTACTAATTGAAAGAATCCCTCATTTTGTAATTTTTGTAGGCCAGAAGAAAAACATTGTGGAACTCTAGGCATTTCTCGAATTGCGTATGTACTATATCTAAGTCCAAAATCTGTCCAACTAGTGGCTTGTTTCAGCAAAAATGCTGCTGAATTAAACAACTAAAGGAATTCAAAAAGTAGTATGTACATTGCTCACGAACACTAATCGGCTAGTTAACGAATTATTCAGTTACGCACTTAACCAGAAACATCATTTCTACTGTTTTCTATGCACATCATGTAGTTCTATGAAAACATCTCTGCACAGTTTGGAATAGTATGCTTGTTATTTTCTGGAAATTAAGTAAATATGTAACATGAGGATTAACGTATGTTTCCTTGAACACTTTCAATAGATAAGTAATTAAGTTCATGAATTTAACAAACAATTGTTTTTAAATTTAATGTTACAAATCATATTATTTTAATCTGCAATGTTTTCAGATTTAGAGCTCGAAATGTTCACCAATCAAAACCGAAAACTGAATAAAATACATCAATCATATGTGAAATTCGACAATTTCTCATTAAAGGAACGATATCACGTGGGGATATTGTATAAATAGTTCAATAGTATATAGGTAAATTCAATCACATTGTATTTTCATTGATCCCTCTGTATTTTATCGTTTTTGCGCTTATGGTCGCTTCAAACAGGTTTGGATTGATGCTGCCTCCCAGATCTTCTTCTCACTCGGCCCAGGATTCGGAACGCTATTGGCGCTCTCGAGCTACAACAAATTCAACAACAACTGCTACCGGTAAAACAAGCTACCTACGCTTCCCTTTCAAAAAGTGCGTTCTAGTTATAACTAAATGAAAACGATTGTAGGATTTAACACTGAATTGCTGGCCTTACGAGCATGTAAGTGCATTATGTTCTAATGTGGGGGTTTGAAATAGGATTCATTTGATGTAAAGCGTATCTCGGCTGGTAAAGTCCCTAAAAATAAAATATGTATCTATATTCACATAATACATTTTCTAATTAGGTATGATGAACAGAATTTAAAAAACGACCGAATAAGGGAGATTAAGACCAAGAAGATTCATTCATAGATAATATGACTGGTAAGATCAGCGATAGAGAAGGTAAATAATGATATAATAATAATTATTACAATATATTTTCGCAAATGACAAATTTGATTGTTAGCATCCGAGTAATTTAGAGTTTGAATCCATATATTACCTATGAAAAAACAGCATAGATATGCTTGCATGCAATTAAGATGTTATATTTTATTTTGCTTACGACATTAAGAGCGCATTCATTTCAATCTCTCCAACTAACAACTGAAGCACATTCCTAAATACGCCAAAGTCGTATGGAAGAATTATTATATTATCCTTTATGATTATGACTGAAGGACATAATGAGCGGAGTGTGCGTCGTACGGAAAGAGGGAGGGGAAAAGTGAGGGGTAAAATCCTGCCGCCAAGAGACAATCACGCTCTAATCTACATTTCTCTAAATACAAATAAATAAAAACATACGTTATTTTGCGTCTTCTCCTTACCCCGGCTTCGAATTAACTGTTTGAAAGAATTACTGGCTTATTTATTTGTTTATGGAGTGGGATTTAGAGACTGTAACTGTTGAGATCACCGAGTCCCATGACTGATCTAGTGTAAGTCCACCCGCGGCAGGAGGGTCGCAAACAAATTCTCATTTCAACAACAATGTGGTCCGTTGGTAACTATTAACCCATTAATGTCAATATTCAGTATTTACTGATAAACAGTGTGGGGTCTCACATTCAATTGGATATTTCCCATGTTTGTATTATTCATTACAATTGCAAAGTGGAAGACAAATCTAAAACACACATATGTAGTTCATTTAATGCTTAGTAATCCCTGCAGTTATTGCATTTTTTTTCTTTTTGTGCTACATAAATACCCTGCTATTCCCCCCACGGTTAGTTCATACTCGACAAAGGATATATTTTTGTTTCAGACATGCATTTCTTATGATGCTTACTTCTCGAGATATATGGTTGTCTTAATGTAAATGGACCACCCTTTAAGATTACGCAGCCGTCTCAGGATCAATGCGACAAACTTCTAGAATATGTAGATGGATTGAAACTGTTCACTTTTTGCCAGTGAATACGTAGAGGCAAATTTCATAAAACGGAGATACACATGATATTTGATTAGGCCAGGTAAATCCCAATGCACAGATGTTCAGCAGAACATGTTCTGATGTAGTTAAGAAAGTTTCATGTAGTACCTGCCGAACAACCGCGCATAAAATGTAATATAACAATGAGAATCAGATGTGTAACTTCGTCACAAGAAATTTCAGATCCAATGTTCATTGGCAAAAAGTGATCTGTTTCTACTTTACATGTCCTACAAGTTTTCAACAATAATTCTGAGCCACTGTGGATCATGTTAATCGCCTGGGCGTGACCGATGAGGAGGGCGCCGCTTGCAGGGACGCCATCTTGACGAGCAGCATCAACTGCCTGACGAGCTTCGTGGCCGGCTTCGTCATCTTCTCCGTGCTGGGCTACATGGCCAAGATGCAGCACAAGAGCGTGGCGGAGGTGGGGCTGGAGGGGCCGGGGCTCGTCTTCATCGTGTACCCGGAGGCCATCGCCACCATGTCCGGCTCCGTCTTCTGGTCCATCATCTTCTTCCTCATGCTCATCACACTCGGTAAGTCCTCTCGAATCGTTGCTCAAACCATTGAAAGAGGGAAAAGAGAGATACTAACCTTGCAGTGGTCGTGCGTGGACCGTCAGTCCGCACATTATTTTTTTTCTTTTCCTTTTAATATGATTGATGTTATGTAAAGAATTACGTAATTTCAGTACCTTCCTACAAACATTATTTTTAAGCAGTTCACTTAATCTATTAAAATTATAAATATTAAAATTATCTTTGAAGCAAAATAGTTTGTTGGTTATGCCTCTTCTGCTTTCGTTAACATCCCTGAAACGTAGGTATATGAAAAAACTTACAATTGTCCTCTTTCTTTTTTATATTTCTGAATGTACTTAAGTAGTGAATAGTGCTTAGTATTGTATTAAAGTTGTGTTAAAATAAAAATGTTAAATATGATTTTTGTACCTTTTATGATAACTGAATATTATTGATTTTTTTCGGTAGATTTATATTTCTTAGAATTGCGTTCATTTATTTTAAATGCCTGTAATAATCTCTCCATTCTTGCCTATAATTATCTCTCAACGCATTTTTATTTAATTTGTTACATTAAAATTTATATTAATGCGTATTTTTATTAAATCCTCAAAAGGTCAACGGGTTTATTGCTGTAAAGTTAATTTCACATGTTTTCTGGAATGCTGCCGTAATTGCAATTTAAAAACTACATATTCATTACACAAAGAGATATTTGCAAAATGTCAGACCTTTACAATAACTAGAAAAATAATAAGTCGATTTAAAAAAGTACTATTTTTCCAGGAAGGAAATAAATTCGCTGATGGAATAGCCATATTAAATTTACTTTCTCAAAGTTTTATCCCTTAATTTTAGACTTTCGCGAAAGTACGAAACTTTTGCGACCAATAAAATTAAATGTTATCAACTGCATACTATTCTCTCTGAATCTATAAAACCTCACGAAATAGTTGTTCAACAATAAACAATACACAATAGGTGATATTTCTGCAGAAAAGTCAATGTAGATGCTACCGAATTTATTACCTACTTTATACTTTAATCTTTGAAATATCCGCGCAAATGAAGATATTAAAGAGAGTTCCTTTAAATGACTAAATTAGAATGTAAATGTGTATACAAAATCTATATAACATTTTACAGTTTTGTAATGTCTTTGGCATGGCGCTACGAACTGCTTCAAATACTCGATCGTAGGATTTAAAACAGAACCTGCTAATCCTGGCATTCGTCATCCTTGTAGAAAAACGAAGTGAAACGTACTAAGCTCATGTAATATTTAATTCGTTGTTGATATCGCTTTGTTAATATCCAACGAATACATTGACATTTTTATTCGCCAAATATTGATATTTGAGGTTTTTTGTAATTTGGATCTATCCCTATTCACTTACTTGATAAATCTCAAATGAAAGGATGGCAGCAGTAACTAGGCACATTTAAATTCACTTTCATATTTGGAATCAAAATGAAAAAAGAAAAAAACATCCTGAATGAAGGGGGCGTACTCATTACTTTTAATTAATTGGTCCGATAAGTTCGCCTTTTAAGGTCACAACTTGCTGAAATGAGGGAGTTGAAAGACTGCGATTGGGAAGAATTTATTACCTGGATGTCATCGGTACTTGACATAGCCGCAGGCGGGCTTGTAATCGAGAACAGAATTCGAATGTCCGCAGGCAGGAGTCGAAATTATCTGATATCGATGTTGCATTTATTATTGCATGTTTAAACTGATGATGCTACTTACGGGCAAATTATAACTCACACTGCATCACTATGTTACATCGTGCTTGACACGAATATTCGTGAAAGTTATCGCTGAGTTATCAATTGATGAGTATCTCACGTTATTCACACTTAATGAAACATTACCTGTTCGCCACAATGAAATGCTATTGATGGTTTAGTTTCAATACATGTTCTGTTCTCGTAATAGACTGAATATCACTGAATTGTTAAATGCAGTAATGCACGAACCGTTAGAATAGTTTATAAAAGTTATATAATTTTAAAGGTTAAACTGATTGTTAAATACAGCGTTTTCAAAGAAGCGATAACAGCTTAGGTAAATGAAAGGCAAGGTGGATAAATAATTTTACTTTTCAGTTCGCTCCTTGTCGCTTATGAAAACACATATATAAAATGTATCATTTGACCCCCACGCAGAGAGTACCGCAATAATCCTGACGACCAAGAAAACACGATGACATCCAATAGTGGTGCACTCTGACTTCGGAGTATTTAAAAAAAATCAGATACAGTAATACGCGTCTAGCGATAACACACAAACAGAGTTTGAGTAAAACAATATATTAAATACCGTAAAATGTGCGCGAAATTGCGTGCGCGTAAATTGCGATATACTCAGGGAACTCTCCCTACGGGTAATACTCGAAAAGTCAAAATCCACCGCCGAGTTGCGACCTGTGACTGTGAAACTATCATCGTTCCTTATGGCAATGGTTGTACAACGGTGGCCTCAGTTAATGAACGGGTGATAACGAATCCAATCTCAAGATATTACACATCCACCTTTATTTCTGATGCAAATACTTTCGCTTCCGCAAACAGTTGCCTGAACACACGGTGAACATTACCTTCGCTTTTATCACATCGCAAAAGGGTACGCGCCACTCCGTCGCACCGTGCCTCAATGTTCCGGTGACGAGGGCGACAACAAGGACAAGAGACTTTCAGCTCCAGTGTAAAGATGCGTGATAAGGGCACGTCTCAAAAAGGTTAATGTTTTGTTATCGCGGCTACGACGCCAGTACACCCCGACATGGCGAGCCGCCCTGCCTGTCTCTCAACTGCCTGATAAGCTTCCGTATGTGGCAGTGCGTTTCCAGTGCGTTCAGCGATGTTATCAATCAAATCAACGTTGACCCTTCTGCGTGCCCGATGGTTCCCCTACAATGTTACCGTCCATGTACGGGTAAAATAATACCTCCTATATAACACAGTGTGCCAGTCAAGTCTCTCCGCACCGAGCCGAGACAGGGCCTTCCACTAAAAATTGTATTTATGTCGGTAGCAACCACATCACTCGAAAACAAGTAAAGGGGACAACACTTTCAGTATCTATAATTGTTTTGAGCATGCAATTTACAATCTGCAGCCCGTGCAACCAACATAATTCCTGTTGCAAGAACTCTCACCAGCCAGGTGCCACTACGAACAGGCTTTCCTGGCGAGCTATATGCTTTGTAAAATGTTTTGTTCGTTCATCTCATATTCCGGGGTACTTGGACGTCGCATTTCTCAACTGTTTTCTAGCTTCATCTAAATTCATAATCACGGTACTTTCCAGATCTTCTATTTCGTCGCCCCCATGTAGCCCATAGGCCCGTTCAGGATATCTTAATTTTTCGAAACCGAACTGAATTGAATTGTTATTAAAGAGAATTTGTGCAGCGTTTAGGGAAACGATCTGAAGTACGTTACTGGAATCACGTGACTTGTCTCGTTTGAAGTATTAAAATCCTTTTGCAACTTTTTGTACTAAGGGTAGAATGAATTAAAGGTGTTAAAACTTGTGACAGCAATGTGCACAGCCAACTAATCTTCCTTAAGACACTTTTTCTTAATTCTCTCGTTTGTTCGACTAGCGCTCCCCACCAACATTATGTTGCGTCATGGGCAGTAGAGTTAGCAGCGCACACTGCCCGAGGAATTGGGATCCAACCCCACTTACCGTGTATTTTATACAACTTGATTACACACGACAATTTTGGTAGAAGGTCGTTTTCCGATACACACTATCGAAACCTGGAGATCATGCATTCGTAGAATCTTAATAGAGGACTCACAACGACTACAATACGGCCTGTTCAGGCCGGAAGACAATTTTTTGACCATTCTAAAACACTCAATTATCGCTGAGGATCGCTCTTCCCCCTGACAGGTGAATGGAACGCCAGCTGTTTGTGCTTCAAAGTGTCAGTTCAGTGTGTGCAGTTAGGGACAATTTTCACGAGTTTCTTACGTATTTCCGATCTCGTCCCTAAACGAATATTGTAAGATTTTTACATAAATCATGTTTAAAACCACAGGAGAATATGTATGTGTGTGAATTACGTCAACAAACAGATGTAAATGGACAGTTCATACATGTCAAACTCCAAAAAGCCTACAATATTTACTTTCATTAAGCTTTTAATTAAACTAGCAAAAGCAATTTGTTTGCCAAATAATTATGCATAAAATAATATTGCTCAAAAAAGTTTTTAAGTGTTGTTTTTTTTCGATTTTCTAGTGACAAATACATTTTTTATCAATCAAATATCCTTCAATTGAAGGAAAGTCAAAATTTATAGGGAGAACAAAAATTCCGGCACAAGTTAGCCACCGTTTGTAAAATAAATTCGTATCGTTCACTGTGTAGTCACCGATTACGTCTCCTAATTTAGTTTGGCTTCTTTGTGTGTCAAAACACAGCTCACATGACTAACCACATCATATACAGGTGGTTCAGCATAAATGTTGCAAAGTTCTAGAGCATCGAAAATGATCACGTTTTGCCAATGAGTATGTAAGGGAAAATTGCACCTAAGAGAGTTATACTACAAAATCCTATCAGGTTGTAACATTTATTCTCAGTCAGCGTGTAGTGCTTGACGCTGTGTGCAAACTGTCTAATGCTGTTGTGCGTGGCAGGCCTGGACAGCACGTTCGGCGGCCTGGAGGCGATGATCACGGCGCTGTGCGACGAGTACCCGCGCCTGCTGGGCCGCCACCGGGAGCTGTTCGTGGGCGGGCTGCTCGTCTTCGTCTACATCTGCTCGCTGCCCACCACCACTTACGTGAGTCAGGGCTAACCCCCATTTCACGCATTCAAACCAAGAGTCTTAGAATGTCTAATAAAAACAATCATTATGATCGACATTCTGAGCAAACGTTTTTGTAGAACTGCAATAAGTGTGTAGAATGACGACAGAAGTGTATAAAGAAAATAATACATGTTTCTTAAACTAAAACTTTGCCTTTCTGATAAAAATTATAGACGCGTGGGTTAGCACTAAGTTCTCACATGCTCTTTAGTTATTAAGCTGGACTTCACAAACCATAAATGAAAACATAATTATTATATGTTTTCTATTATTGACGTATTGAGGGATTAATTACACGGAAACATCAGTAATTGTTGGTATTACTTAACGTGTTAACATAAATTTCATTATAGCACAATGTTTTGGGAATTGCCTGCCACATTTTTCAAGTTGATATTAAATACGTAGAACATCGGTATGTAGAATCAATTAGAACGCATCAAAAAATTAGAACATTAAAACAGGAACATTTTAGGAGGCGTAGTCCCGTTTGTTTTTATGTATTGTCCTTTTGCAATGCCGATTGGTATTGTTTCGTATTTAACGGGCAGGGGAATAGTGGTGGCAGGCTATCAGAAAGGTGCTATTGTGAAATTTTGGCAATTATTAATATTCAATTCGATAACGAGACAGCAGTTAAGCGTTTTCGCTTGCACTGCTGAGAAAACAGACACCTGTCGGCCCCTGTGGCAATTAGTGCGCGCACGACTGCCTTCTACAGTAGCCCTACCACTATTTTGGAAAGGCCTTTGGAAGAAGAAGAAGAAGAAGAAGAAGAAGAAGAAGAAGAAGAAGAAGAAGAAGAAGAAGATGGTGAATAAGAACGTATAATATTGAATACTACATGTACTGTACTCCATTACCTTTCTCTTCGAAAACATGAAAATAAAATTGGAATTAAATATGAATCTGTAGAGTTCCTTCCCAATGTGATATTTATGACGTAAAAAATCATAGTGCCACTAATTTACTAATAAAAAGTATGAATAGATACTATTGAAACTCAATATTATTTTAGGTTAAAAACCAAGAATCATTGTTAAAATATGAATTTTCTTTAATATTATTTGCTTGCAAGAGTATAATTATGAAGCAAGCAAACACGTTTATTCACACGGAAATTTTCACAATCACTCTTGAGCTAGAAAACGCAAGCCAAGCGAGGCGGTCACCAGAAAACAAATACAACACATTCGAAGCGCAACTCCGAGAAGAGGGTTCCCGAAGCAAGGCGCATTTCTCGGAACAAGATCTGCAGGAGCGGCTTCTCTGCGGACGCCGCTCTCACAAAACCTTTCGCGCGCCACCGCTTGGAGCGCTGCGCGCCGCGCGAGGGGTAGTAATAGCATTTGCCAGCCGCCGCGCCCCTCTCTGCACCCCTTCTCAGGGGATGAGCGGCGCTGCTCGCGGGCTCTGAAGGTGCCACCGGGGGCTGCCGCCGAGGCGGGATATGCGCCGGACCGACGATGCTCGGAAATGCGGCTACCGTGGGCGACGGCGGCGATCGCAATTCCCAAAACTCTGGGATAAAATACTTTGCCGCTGCAGCGTCGCTGACCGGCGCATCCTAGAGTTCCGGCTTGGCGAATTTTCAACAGCACCCAGGTAGCTAGACCGAATTGACGCAGTCTGGAGGAAAATTCTAGTGGTCGGCCGGTAGGTATCAGTTGTTTTCTATCATACGAGGCGAATGCCGAAGCTGATTCACCGACATCGGAGATACTGCTCCGGCATCAATTGATGTTAGTGCATCTGACCGGGAGGTCCTGGAATTCAAGTCTCGATTGTGGCAGGAGTTTTGACCCTAGCTGGACAGCTAGTAATTCACCAGCTATCTGGAGGAGAATTCTAGTGACCGGCTGCTCTGGACGGTAGTTTTTCGTGGATTCTCTGACCAATACCAGGCGAAAACCGGAACAGTACCTTACAAAACGGGCAACGAACCACGCGCGAACTTTCCGTCTTCTTTCTTGCCCTATCCTCACCCCTTACTTATACTAACATGCATTACGAAACACTACCGTACATGCCGGGAGACTGATGGGAGCTTCGAGCTCGTCCCGGCTGAGGCGGTACCTCGCTAGTGGGAGATACCTGAATGGGGAAAACCACGCTTGCCAGCGTCTGTAGGTAGAAGCCACATTTCGGCATCTGGCGGAGCAACCGCCACCTGCCGATACAAAAACATGCACGGCACTTACGTGACTCATGACCTTTCCAGTTGACGCACCCAGAAGAACGAGTAATCAATCAATCATTCCATCCGATCAACTTCCGGCGAATGCCGGAGCAGAACCCGGAAAACGTCCGGGGTGCCTTTTACGTGCGCTGCTGGGAAGTGCTCTAATGTTACACACGTCTCCTTGCATCGTGGGCCGCCTTCATGAATATGCGCGGCGGAGTCGGCAATCGAAGTGGAACCGCCGTTGGCGTTGTCACCGCCGCTTGTGTTTTCTGCCGTCTGCACTGTTTTTTCTCGGTGTTCTATGTGCTCCTTTTGTCTTCAAACGTCCGTAGTTTTCCTGGCCTTGAGTGCTCCACATACGGTTCCACTACTCTACTACTGAAGGGACTGCATTCTCAGGCAAATTATTTCCGCAAGAAATGTCAAGGGTGCGCTGGAAATATCCGACAAGTGCACAAGTCGCGCAACTAGGAAGGAGTTGTCTAAAATATTCAACGCATGTGAGGAATTTAATAAAACTCTTTGTTCTATATGTAGAACTTTTAGATGTGTAATCCTATGAGAAAATGTCAAGAAAAAATTATTTCTTTGTATCTACGCAGAGTAGAACGCATTGGACGTATAACAAAGAAGTCGAACTAAAACATGGCCCAAAATAAAGAAATATTTTGAAGTTACAATAAATAACAACTACACATTGTAATTAATAATATTCAATTCTAAAAAAACTACTTTCATATATTTCCACATAATATTCTCACCCGTGTCCCTCAAACGTTTACTCCATCATATTGCTTCTGTATAGTCCCAAGGTACACCGATGTTTACACTGCTCGTTCACATACGCGCTTTTGTAACGTGACTTTGTCTCAGTGCCGTCTTATCGACCACTCAAAAGCAAAACAAAAAAATTGTTTTCAATTTGCGTTAAATTGCGAAATCAATCGCAAAATGCGAAATCACGTTAAAAAATAGAAATGCATCTTCGATATAATTGCTAAATTGCATTTCATGGTTTCCTTTGTGTTGGTTCTCTACCTAGGGATGCGATATTGATAACAACACATCGATTTTGAAAACATTTAATTTGACAGTGGCAGTGTCAACAAATGGCGAAATATTAAATTAGTTTTCTTTACTTCCTGATTTTATTGGGAAAACCTAAAAAGCATACAAATAGCTTTTTTATCTCCAAAAGTCATTCCTTAATAATATTTTTCTTATCAAATGCCACAAAAAGTTAAATCTTGATTTTTATAATGCTCTAAAATGCTATAGCCTGTTTTCAAATTGCGATTTAAAAAAAATGAAAGTGCCAAATGCACTAGTGATCACTGAGGGTAGCTAGACCTTCCATCCGCACTCAGCACTCCGTGGGTGTCGAATCCCCAACGAGGCGACGCTCTGCCTTCGCCGCGCGCGCTGGCGTGACCGCAACAAGACTCTGGGCGCAATAACATGCTGATGAAGGCGCACTCGCCTTGGCTGGCGCGCAGGCGGCGGACCCCGCGTGCCACGTGCGACAATGCGCGACAAAGCTCAAGTAAGCTGTCGCGCTATACAACAAATGGGTCTGGTTGTGGGAGAACAAGCTAGTAGTTCATGCAATTTGTTTATAATGTTAAGCTTTATTGCATGAGTACACGTTTCGAAAACGAGCAACGTTACGAGCGGGTTTTCAAATGTCAACGAATGCAATAAAGCAATTTTATAAACGAGGCGCATGCGCTACTTTTTGTTTAACAGCATTATAAATGTATAAGATAATCAAATTTAATTTTGAAAAACAACTCTTTTTTGACGCCACGGGTATTTGACATTTTTGCGAGAAAACGGTAGTCGGCTTTTCCGTTTACCACTACCTCCCCACGATTCTCTCGCTGCGATTGGCTGACTGCGCGATGACGCAATTATTCACGCCATAACAGCAAATACGTCATTATTTGTGCCATGAGATGCCCTCTCGTGAACAATTTTTTGCCACGTAAAAAGGCAATTTATATTGCTGGAGCACAAAAAAAATTAAACACACATCAATAACGATGGCCAGCCCCAGCCGGTGGCAGAGCCTGAAGGAGGACGGCCGGAGGCGGCAGTTGCCCGGGTCTAGGCGAGCGTTCGCACAGAAGTTCCCTATCGCTGGGTCGATGACGGCCATCCGGGGGAGATGACGTAGAGGACGAAGCCAGGTGGCCGTGGGAGCAACCAAAACACAGCCAAAGGGCCACCGCATACGAAAACTAACTTCTGTACGACTCCTAACTCTCGCACTGAATTATTACTTCTCACTGGCTACTCTCCTTGTGATTGTGCCTCCGCCTGCCGGAGTTGACAATGCCACGGCTGACCAATGAGGGGCAGCCGGGCGGTTTGCTTCGTTAGGCAGTTCGGCGCCGCGTAAGTGGGGCGCCCGACATGCTGGCGCGCGCGCGGTACACGAGTTATGTAAGATTGGCTGGCAGGATCTTCGAAGTAACTAAGACACTGACTTTTCCCAATAAGTAAATTTATTTCACAGTTCAGTACATTCTGTTGTTAGAACTTACAACTAAGATATGAGAGGGCTTGCAGGGCTCCTCCTGTATTTATGCGCTCCGAGGGCGCGTGTCATAAGGAGAAGGGGAATGGATCGGGAGTGCGGCGGTGACGCTGCAAGATCTATTTTTATACATTTCAAAATTTGGTTGCAGATGAGTAAGGACGGTCTTCGGATCTTCCTTATTCACAGCCGATGTGAGTCAGTCTCTTCGTTTCCTTGTTAGTCATTGCGAACCCCAAAGCTCCCTGGTTCAGTCAATGTGAGTCAGTCTCTTCATTTCCTTGTTTTCGGGCGTCCGCGACGCCGTTGTGAAATATTGCTGTAGAACTAAGGTGGTGTAGGGATGGCCGCTGCTGTTGTACTAGCGGGCGGACATGACTCACGCAATACTTGTAAGAAGGTTTTTGGAATTTTAAGATTCAACTAATTCACCTTTTCCCAGTTAGCAGTATTCCAAAGTCTAGTCTTTTTTTGCTTAGAATCCTCGCCTGGGGCTAAGGGAGACACGTAGAGGGATGGACGTGTTCCCATCCCCGCATCTACCACACTTGGCGGCCTCGCCTTTTCCTTTCGTCGCACAGCTACAGAAACTGCAATGATGGCATTAGAATGCTACAGCTCTGTTTTTGCCCCAATTGGGAATCAAAACCGGGACCTCACTGCGACATCCGACTTATAGATAGTAGAGTAAATCATGAGGATTCTTAATATTTACGTGAAGTTAAATTGAACTCCAGGGTAAGTGGGGTTACTAAATATACAGACTATTGGATTGTAATAATTATAATTGTAATAACAATATTAATAACTAGCTTAGCCTGGAGTCTCTAAAAGGTATTTTTATGTAGAAACATTGTATTTGTGCTTTGCAAGTTCACTATAAAAATAAATTTTAACCTATTGCAGTTCCCTGGCCCATCCATTTAAGTCACAGAAAGTTACATGGCAAAGTGTCGATTGAAATACATTTTCTATTTCATTATAAAATTAGGTTTAATTATCGTCAAGCTGAGGAATAACGATTCATATAAAAACCGGAAAGAGAATATTTTTACCAAAGTGCTCAATGTGCATTGAAATTCAAAAATACGTGTTTGTTCGGATTTTTTCTACAATATCCTAGAGCAAAGAATAGTGCCAGCCGATTTATGTTGAGAGGAATCGAATGAGCTATTTAATCACCTCTTTAGGAGCCATATCTCACCCAAAATTCTTTATAGTTGCTTAAAAACAAGAAATAGGTTTTTATAAAACTTTCTTAAAATGATGGGGATGGACATGCAGAAAAGAATTACTAAGTCATCTCCCCTGCGACTTCACGTTGTTACTCACCTGTACCAATCAATGATCCGTGCAATTCTATCCTACGCTGCTCTCATCTGGACCTCGGCCGCAAACCAAAAACCCCCAAAATGCAGATTTTCTAAAATAAATTTCTCCGAACCATTACAAGAGCATCCTGGTTTGTACCTAACTCCCAGTTACATAACGAACTCTGCGTTACCCCGATCTCCGACTATTTCTTCCTCCTAACCTCTCGTTTCTATTCCAAAACCCCCCATATTCCCTCAACCACACATTTCAAATTCGAAAAATAAAATCCTCACCAGAATATACTAAAGCGGAAACTACGGACGGTTCTTTGACCCTCCCTGACCATCATGTACCCGATGTGTCTTCACACATTTAATTAACAAACAATTCTTTATTAAATTTACTTAATATGTCCATGTACTCAATCGACCATCTTTCCTAAGGAATGACGATATTATTCATTGTACTGTAAATGTCTCGTACTCGGCGGTTGAGTGCCTTGGGGTGAAGCAGAAATAAATTTAAGAAAGGAAAACGTATTACTTCCCCACCAGGCGACCTAGGTGTGTGATATGTGTAGGCTATGTCAAGTGACAAATAACTTCTATGCCATCCGAACGTTGCAACTTTCCGAATTAAGAGGCTGTACACCATTTATCTTTCCGACTAAGGAATTATATCGTTATCAGACATCTCACAGAGTACACAATGAAAGCGCTTCCTAATATTGTAGAAGCTCGAGAAGTCAGTTCGAGTGGTGTCAAGTTGACGACACAGAACCTGTCACTGTCCAAGCCGAAGTGCTGACGTTGACAAATGAAGTGCTAAGAGCGGAGGGAGATGAAGTCACCAAATGTTTGACGAAGATGTGTTCCTTTTAAAGATGTCGACATGCAACGAATGAAGAACGAAAGGGTTGAAAAAATGTGTGCCAAGATCAAGCCATATTTCTGTATTCGACGTGAATGAAAGTGGAAAAGTAAATACCACATTTACACGATTATAGACATTTAACTTCTATTATAAATATTTATTAAAAAGTATGCTTGTATACTAATTTTGCTCAAGTCAAAATTCTCGAATACATATCATGTTTGGTAAGCTTTAACGCATCTACTACATAGAATAACGCACTTCAGATCACCAATGAAAAAATCATGGTACTGCTAACTGTTTTTTAAATGAAAGAAGTAAGAAAATCTTTAAAAAAATATTCACGAAATTTCTGCTTGAAGTAAATGCAATTGATAAAAAATAAATATTTTCTCAAAAACGGCTCCAACAGTTTTCTTTATTATTATTCTTTGACTTTATTCGTAGTTTTCTACGGATGGAGTAGAAGTTTAAAAAATGGTGTATTTATCTTGTCGCCTCTTGCAACAATCATCACCATCTTTGGAACAGCATTATTAGCTCTTGATTCTGACGTGTGTGTGAAGTTACAGTTCAAAACAACCTCAAAATCATATTTTCCGACAGAAAGTTCGAGATGGCATTTTTGAGGTTATTCCAATTCCTTCCTCGTTGTATAGTATAGGAGGAGGGAGTAGCTAGTGATAATGCCGAGTGAAAGGGAAAGTAATACGCATCTATCTAATTCCTTCTTTGCCTATTGTTTTCGACATAATCTCTGTAGAGTATTTCATTCATTTTTATGTCGTTTAGTCTGATGATGTTTTAATCTTATTACAATTAAGAGGTGAAATCAGTAAAAACACACACAGTTCAAAATGCACAATTTCATAATTTAAGATCTGCCATCAATTTTAAAAGTATCATTTGACGATATTATATTTTACATATGCGACACGAAAACATAATTTTGCTGTTGCGATACAATACTAATCCAAAACGTCAGAGTTCCTCTTTAATGTTCGAATGCAGCTTTTGAAGCCATTTCGCCCTTTTCATCCCAGAAACTCTTTCAGCGGCGTGCGAAATGCACCGCCCCAGTCATTAAAGGGCTCCGGCGCAGCGCTGCCTGCGCGCGCAGGGAGAGGGGGAGGGGTGGGGGAGGGGGAGCGAAATAAAACACGAAAAGTACACAAAGCCGTTGCAATTATTTCCGCGCACTCCCGCTTTCGACTCAAAAGATGTGGAGCGCACGGGCAACTGTTTGACCAGTTGCGCGCTGTAAAAAGACAGGTACTTTAATTTATTAGTTTCCTTGCGTTTTTTTTAAATGTAAATGTTACAAAAAACAATTCAATAGCACCTCCGTGACAAAAAGAATAAAAGCTATTAAGCACTCATAACTCCCAATTGAAGTACTACATGATATTACAAACAATAACTGTAATCTACAAGTTCTTCAAGGTACAATGAAAGATCAATTGAATCGATTGTACTGTTTTCTCTTAAATACCGTCTTGCTACAAATGGAATGGTACTTGCAACACGAACGAAGAAAGTTCATATTCAGCTGATGTCCCAGGTCTCAAAGACAATATTATCATATAAAGTTAGAGCCGAATTGTTTTCATCTACAATTGTTTTGACTACTACATTTTATTACTGTTTAAAAGGATTTTGTGGAGCAAAATAAATTATATGTGGGCACATCTAGGATAAATGAATAATAAATGAAAATGAAAATTAATTACGTTTTACTTTGTAATATATTTGTAATTATTTTACATTTGACCCTGATCTACAGTCTTTTTTTTATTTCAGTGCGATGAGAACATTCCAATAAACAAGACCTTTAAGGCTCAAGTTGTGTAATTCCATTTTTCGTATTTTCAAAAATTAGGTTAATGATCGTATTCAGCAAATTCTATTGTATTAACAGTGCAAAGGGTGTAGGTGAACATTACTTGGGAACAGTGTAAGTAGGAATACAAATTTACGCTGTCAGTGGGACCATTCGTCTGTTGACAGCCAAAGTGCTGTAGTTGGAAGTTGCAATTTTACTTATAAGTACTTGATATTCTTAAATCGCTGTGAATTGGAACCAAAATAGGGAATCATTGACACTTTTTAAAGTTTTTTCTGAGTACAGCCAATTCGCAAGTGCTCCAAGTCGTGATCAAAAAGCGGACGCCCAGTTTCTGTTGCTAACCTACCTCAGAGAAAGCTCTTACGGTCCGTTACAAAAGAGAAAAATATATATGGAAGTCCTTTTTCCCGCGGGTTTAAGTAACTCTTTACTTCTGACGTTGTTAAAGATGTGACAATATTGATGCTGATGATGACTGATGTGTAAAAAAATATGTTTCTTGAGTAGTCGAGGATTTTACAATATTTTTTTTGTTTCTCTAGTTGATCCCAAATATTATATTTTAAATACGAATTTAAAATGTTGACTTCTTTTAATCTGTTGGCTTACCCTCTTTCTGCCATCGCCTCTATTTAATTTAGGATTCCTATAAAACTTGTCAACTTAAATTTACAAATTTGTAAAAAAAATGTAAATGCAGTATTGATAATGTCATTTCACATTTTATTGTCAATTCTACCATTTACGTTTTCGTAGCTTGAATGATATAACTCCATTTGGACCTTAAGACCAATTCTATAACTGAAAGAGTTATCAGATGGAAATGATATTGATGTTGATAAGTAACAAACATTTTGTAAACCCAGTATTTTTCTCTTCATTTTACATTTCCATGTTAACTTTGTTTACCTTTGCTTATCACAAATGGTTTAACACCGTTTAGTTTCTGATAACATAAAGATTCACACTCGAATACTCTGGCCTAGGTAAATATTTTCAAATATCGTACATGGTAATGTTTTAAAACCAATGTCAGCATAGAGAGAGATATTTTATTATTAAATTGCCAAGCACATAAAATTTATACGCATTTGTTAATCAAGTTATGATTTAATTTGCGCCTCAAGAGTGAACCTTGCGGATCGCCACTAAACGCGCGGAGGCAGCCTCTCCGACCCCCGGGACGGACTGTGCGCCTCCCCGCCCGCTCCTCCCGACAAACTGCTCGGCGCGACAGCGGCGCCGCCGAGCACAAGAAATGAAATCAGGCTGATGGAATAGTTGGCGGCGCGCGAGCGGGCGGGCGGGCGCGCAGTTGGAGTGGAAGACAAGCAAACGGCCCCGCCGAGCGGCGCCCGGGGCCCATGAATGTTCCATGAGAGAAGATACGGCCTCTGGGCCGCTCGAGGCCCGGGCGCCACCTCCCACCCGGCGGCTCCCCTCCGCTGGCCTTCCTGCCGCCGGACGGCTAAAAGGATTCCACTGTTGCCCGCGATCAATCCAAGTCAATTCAATTCAATTGCGGCCAATCAATTTAAGCTGAGAAGTCGCCGACCGCTACAGCAGCCGCGAAGAGAGCCGGCGACGGTGCGATGGAGGTGGCGGGCTCCGCCTGGCGCCGTCCGCTCAAACGGCCGACTGGTGGTGGAGGAGGAGAGGGAGAGAGAGACGCTACAGCGGCTGAGGAGAATGGATAAAGATGTCGGCGGTTGATGGAGGATGAAGCGAGGGAACGAGTCTTGAGAAAATGGAAAACCATGTAAGGAGTGACAACGAATATGGGGGTGGGCAGGTACAGTAGCGTCTAGTCCAATGAATGATAGGTAATGAAATGGTCAAGGTAGAAGAGGAATGCTCATGAACAATATGAGGGACAAGGCGATGTTGTATAGTATGGCAAAGCTGGGTCTGGTCAAATTGTCAGTGGTTGATCGGGAAGGCTTGCAGTTGGAAGTGAGGAAATGACTTGAGAATATGAGTGACGATGCTGAGAATGGCACGGTGTAGCGGAATCTGGTCAAATGACCGTCTGGGAATGCAGAAGGTGTGCATGTGCATATAACGAAGAAGCAAATACGCGACCAAGGAAAATGGGTGACGAGGGCGTGGAAAAGGCGCGGCGAAGCGGCTCCTGAATGAATGCGTGATGGAGAAGGAGAAGGAGATGGCGTGGAGGTAAAAGTGAGGGGAGGACTGCTTAAGAATATGAGTGAAAATGCTAGGAGTGCAAATGGGGGTGGTTACGATGCAGTGGTGTCTGGTCAAGAGGCCGACTGGCGACGGAGGTGTAAGATGGAAGGGAAACATCGTCAGATGCGGACTGCGGGCGGCGACGGCCTTGGAGACGGAGAGCACGACCAAGGGAGCCAGGTCAAGTGGCCGGCGGGTGGTGGCGGAGGAGCAGAAGTTGCAGAGGTGCAAGAGAGGGGGCGACGACAGGAGTGGGTGACGGTGGATGGGAAGGAGGGCACGCCGAAACGGCGCCTCTCCAAGTGGCCGCCAGGAGATGGAGGAGAGAGAGGGAACAGAGGCTTCGGAAACGAACGTCGGCAGTGGACCTGTATTCGAAGGTGAGCGTAGGAAAAGTTGACGTGAAATTGAGTTGGGGTTAGTTTGGGAGAATTAAAGAGTTTTCTACAAATTGCGAACGCGAGGAAAAGTACGCCGAAATTCTAATTGTTCAAATTTGATTGGATCAGCACTTAATGCAATGAATCGCAACATCACTTACAATTTTTCTACATATCATAGTAACGAAAAAAACTTATCATTTTTATTCTGAAAATTACAAAATCAATAGAAATAAATGAAGTGAGTAGCCTGCATTGCATGATCGCATGAACAAAGCCATTGGGTACACATGTACTGGCGGTTTAAATTAACCCCGATCCAATTGTTTCTGCTGTATAAAATACTGACGAGTCCTATTGAAAGGACACAATCAGAGATATTAATAATGTATAAAAGAATAAATTTTATCTCCATAGCCTTATTCATAAACACACAAACGAATTTATTTTAATGTTGCTATTTTTCTCGAATGCCCAAATAGGTTTAAAAACATCAGTGTTCATTTATCCTGTGAGTAAACGCTTTGAAACGTACTTCCGAACAAATAACTCACAAAATCTCATCAGAATACACTTATCACAATATTTTGTCACCCTAAGATCCAACTTAAACTGACAAGTTAGGGTAGAGTAGCAGCTGTCTCTGAAGATCTAAAACAATTGTGAACAAAAAGGGAGATACATTGAAATGTGCAACCCATTTTAGTTTATTCGCTTGACTATCCATTTATGATATTAAGGTTTTGTATTTTTTATTGCTATTAGACTACGTTGAACCGTACAATGTAAGAGGAAAAGCAGTACAAGTGATGAGCACATCTTGAATCATTCTGTGAAAGGATTAGTGCATTTAATTATGATCAAATTAATATATGAAATGGAAGATGCATTCAATACTGTTTGCTTTTGTAAACCAGATATTTAATTAATAATTCGTATTATAATCCATTATATTTTGATTTAGTTCGGTATTCCAAGTTCTTACCAATGATAAAACAAGATTTAAATTATAATAATAAAACAGATAAGAGATAAATAACTCAATAAACTGTTATATTTGTATCTCTTCCAATGATTCTTTACAAACTTGAAGAAAATACGTTCGGCATCGCTACCGCCCGCAGTAACGATTTCACCTCCAGCAACCGTTACCGCTGGAACTGTTGGTCTGTGCCATTCTTATTTGTTTGTCGATTCTTTTTATTTATGCCTTTGGACAAAATGTACAATGTACTTTACTGGGATAAATATATACTTCAATTATTTCTCTTACGAAGTAGGCTGGGTTCTATTATGTTCGCACAAATTTTTTTCCATTACAAGCACACTTCAACTGAGTTTTATCAAAAAAGGTTTACTGAGAAAATGAAATAGTTCATCTTATTTGCATATTAAAGTGCATATTTCAGAATCGTTAGGTCATAAATGCATAGTTTTAAAATCATATACAAAGATTTTTTTAGAGCAAAAAATCCTCACCCAAGTCTTGTTCGTATAGTGAATGTTTTTACCCCGGGTTACTGTTTATTTCTTCGTAGTGGACCCAGCAATGCTGCAATTGCATATTGCAATGTATTTCACTTCACACACTACTGGTCAAATGATTGATAAATAACGTTTTACGCTACGCTCGGCAAAAATTTTAATAGACTTTGGTGTAGGTTGGATCCTGTTTTTGACATAGTTGTCCTAGTATCCTTTAATTAAAACTTTCTCCCTTACGTTTAGGCATTTATTCGCTATGGCAGTCTTGGAGAAATTTCTTTGACTTGTCTGAGATAATCTTCAAGTAATAATAACTGTCAATATTTCACAATCGCACGGGCAGAAAATGCAGCAAAGACGCGCTTAAAACTCGAAGATGCGGCGTAGAGCTTCTGTTTAGAGGCGCTTGAGAGAGCGTAAACGCATAAAATCATCAACGCGCTATGTGAAACAGACATACGCACATTCTCATTGTACTAAGCCTATATTTTTCGCGCAAGTGCATGCAATAAGTTGACAAAGGTGTGTCGCAATTGGATGAACGGAACGCCAGCGCATAAAATATGAACAAACAAAAAGACATTAATTTTTATACATCAGAGTCTTTCTCAGATTACGTACTACTTTTTGGAAAAACTGAAGAAGAAATCTTTTCCCTTCGACAAATTACGAGGGTTGTCTACTAACTTGTCAAAAACAAAAAAACAAAAAAAAGGTAATTATGGAACAAGCTGGTTTTATAATGTTTCATTTGATAACGCAATGGTCTAGTAGATTTTCCAGCAGCCAGACGTCTTACGCAGGGATCCCAACCTTTTACATGAATTGACCCATTTTATAAGAATGAATTATTTCGTCGACCCCTTTGATGATTTGCTATAATATTCAGCATACAAAATAACAATAACACAAATAATTGCACATAAGTTACATCGACAAAGAATATGAACAAAACTTTGAAAAAATTGTTTATTATCTTTATGTTTTATATTTTGTACTATTGTAATTTTTAGTCATAATAAAGTTTATTAGATGTTTTGAACCTTTTTAAAAGAGCATAATTAACGATTTCATTTACATTTTTTTGTAATTTATAAGATATTAATTATCCAGGTGAGTTATCGTGCATATTCGGCTATCGACCCCGACCGACTTCTTGATCATCATCGACTCTATTTAAAATTCCATTGGGGTCGATATCGACCCCTTGGGAAAACAGTCCAACGCGAGGCTGCTTCTTTGTGCACAGGGAGGCGTGTACCTGGTGAATCTGCTCAACACGTACGGGCCCAGCATCTCCATCCTCTTCGTGGTGTTCGTGGAGGCCGCGGGGGTGTGCTGGTTCTACGGCGTCGACCGCTTCTCGCACGACATCGAGAAGATGTTGGGCTTCCGACCCGGCATCTTCTGGCGCGTGTGCTGGATGTACATCAGCCCCGTGTTCCTGCTCGTAAGTAACGCCGCACCGGTGGAGTTTAATTTGGCTTGTAACAGTTCGTTATGCAGGACGTCGCGGAACAAATGTTGCAAACTTCTAGAGCATGTAGGGGGTCGAAGATATTCACATTTGAATAGGTGGTAAATTTCAAGTAATTAGCGCAATAAGTAGAGTAAGTTGACGATTTATTTGGTTTATAGCAATTCGTTGCACCAGGGTTGTCCAACTGTCGGCCCGCGAACCGCATGCGGCATGCAGTGCCATTCATTGCGGCCCGTGAATGATTATTAGTCAAAAGTGAAAGTCCCCTGCCACGATGTTGGGCGAGAACATGGAGCACCTAGCGCACGCGCTCTGCCGGGATCAACACCCCTTCGTGCAAATATAGGTTTTTTACATTCAAGGATTTTTTCTAGTAAATTCAAAATCATCCCGATGTGTTTTACTGCGTTATGCATGACTGGGAACGCGCATGGGAACTGGAAATACCCCCGTTTTAGTTATAGTATTATTTGGTTTATAACAATTTATTATACAGAACGTCGCAGAACAAGTGTTACAAACTTCTAGGATATACAGGGAGGTCAAAGATATTCACATATCGAAAGTGAATAAGTGGGAAAATTCATAAAACAATTGACATTGTTTCCTGATTAGTAGCAAACATAAGCACCGATGTTGGGCCCATCATGTTCAGATGCAATCAAAATGGTTTATGTTGACAAACTACAATGTACGATGAGCGGCCTAGCAAACAGGGGTAAATGTCAAATGGGTAACAAAGTTATATGTAAATTCCTACCACATCTTCATAAGCAAATATCATGATCTTCAAACCCTATACCCCCTCAAATTTGTAACATTTATTTTGAGATATCCCGTTCAATATAATTGTAATTATCCTAATCGATCTTGAAACAAAAATAATTTCCAAAAGGACTATGATTAAAATAACGGATGTACTGAATGGTGGTTTTTACGAAAGCAACCCTTATGTGCGGAAGTGATTTAAATTTGTTGTAAATGATCGAATATATTACTGTTTTCTAAATTTTATGATGGTTAAAAGTAAATTCATAACTTTTTAATGGATTTTCTTTCAATGTTCTTCATTTCAGAGATTTATCTAATTATCTGAATTTCTTACATATCCAAATTCTTATCGACTTTGTATAATTCGATAATTGTATTTCTGCAGAACAAGAACATGTACTACTATATTTTCCATATTGTTTAAGTATTTGAAAACAGCACAACAATTAAAATTCGAAATATTAAAACCTTGATCCACTTCGGAAAAGCATCTCGCATTTAAAAGTTTTAATATTCATTAAGTTGTAATGAACTTCCTTAGACCGTTCCCACTCCCTCGACGGAGGAGCACTGGCGTTCGTGCAAATGTTAATCCTGCACCCAACCTTAGAAGTAAGAAGCAGTTGATACTCTTTCAGCGTGACGCTTTATACAGATTGTTTCAGAACAGATGCTACAAACTTCTAGGGGACAGAAGATTCGCAAATAATTATCTTTGACCAATAAAAATGTTACGTAAATCTTATAGAACAACGTTACACAGTCATGAGAAATGTCCCTTGTTTGGTAGGCAATTCATCTTGAAAAGATGAGGGACAATGCCCACCAATTAGAGACAAATGTAATGATAATAATGTAAATACATGAGGTTTACCACATGCGTATTAGCAAAAACTAATAATTTTCTTCTAGAAACTCTTTATTTGCGTGCTTTTTATCAGTGGTTTATGACATTAGACGCTGAGCAGTTTTGGTGGGAATATTTATTTCAAACGACGGTAAAATGTTCCCCGTACGCCACCGCTATTTGCCGACTGGCCCTTCCCTACTTCGTTTTGTGACTGTGCGCGGTGTGGTCCGCAGGTGATCTTCATCTTCTCGCTGCTGGGCTACGAGGAGATGCTGACGGACCGCAGTCTGTACCCGCAGTGGAGCATCTCCGTGGGCTGGGCGCTCACGGCCTCCTCGCTGCTCTGCATCCCGGTGTACGCCGTCTACAAAATCGCCATCACGCCAGGGCCCTTCCTCAAGGTATCCCCCCGCAAGCTAGTCCTTCAGAAGCGTTATTTGCTCTGGAGTTGGTTGGGGCCACTAATTTTTACACAATTAGGTACACTAGGAGTGAATTATATTTTCATTTACCCTACACAGACCACACAGGAAGATTTTCAATTGCATTCAATAATTGTCAAATATATTTTCATATTTTATTTGGATTTGTGACGCAAAAGAAACATCAAAATATGATTCTCTACTTGAATTCTCACCACCTGGCCTTCCTCGCCCTGGACCTCTCTTTTACGTTCCTCGGCAAAATCACGGTGTTCTCTAATGTGTTTGTTAATCGTAAGATCATGTTGTGTTCTAAATTTTCAGGTGATAAAGAACGTAAAATAAATTGAAACACCATCTGCGAATGATGGCGATAATACTACTTTACAAATTCTGTTCTAATACTATAATAATTTACTCCCTGATCTTGCAACGTTTATAACAATTATGGTGTGAGAAATTGGACATAAATTTATTAGTAGTACGCTATGAATCTACAATCTGATTCGATAGAATATACATTAACTATATCTTCGACATATTTTGACAAAAATTGTATACATCAAACTTTATAATATTATTATAAATGCAACAATATTCTCAACAAATATTTCTACTCGTCTTCAAAATGTTTACATTGACAATTTCCCAATGACCTTTTACACGGTTATTTTTATCAGGAATAAAATAATTATAGTAGATGCCAGAATCTGTTAAACTCGATGAAAGCACTTTTGATGTAAAGCCAGATTGATACCCTCAACTGCCTCGTAACGCAGAGATTAGCGTATTCGCTGCGACAATTGAACTCGTTAATGCGAACAGCTCGTGGCGAAAGCGGCAGCACATTCGAGTTATTAGCGTTTTTATCGTTTGCGCTCATGTTCGATTGCACGCGCCCTTCTCATCACGAGTTCAATGCGCTTCATTGTCAAAATGGAAAAACAAAGAGGATTTTTTAAATTTTTTCTTTGAACCACCTTATAACTCCCTTTTAGAATACACTTATTTGGTGTTTCATGTTTCAAATGATTTCATTGACGATTTTTGTGAATGAAATATGATTTTTTGGTAGATGTCACTAACAATAATTGAACATTGTCACTGCTTTTTAAGATCAAGAAATGCATAGTTTGTAAATTCAACATTTTTACTCAAACTACAGCTACACATTGAGTATTGCACGCGGATTAAAAAAATAGAATTTGAGGTTTTTGACACTATGGGGCATTTTTCGCGTATTCTTCACGTACATTGGAATGTCCAAACATGAATCGAAGAGTAAATGTGTCCTTGGACTTTGAAGGTAAAAGCAATAGAAGTGTTTATAGCTAAAATATATTTGCAGTTTTCTTGAAATTATTGCGCCGTCGTACTGAATCCGCCTTTACAACACAGTTTTTCTTGTTCTCTTATTTTAAATTCTCCATTTGTAGACGGAGTTCAATTTTCTTTATTTGGAACCCCTACGTAGTTCCACTTGAAAATCTCACAGGCCACTTGAAAATTGTAAAATGATGGATGTTGTCAGATACCCGTTCACTAATGACTCGATATTCAATCCTCAGAATGTGTTTGAGACAATGTAAGTTCACAAAAAGTACCAATTTATGTACGTTAGTCAATGTCATTAATATTGTAGTATCAGCTTATTCTTTACACGTAAAAGAAGGAAAACTATTTATTTCTTACACCTCACCGCTAAATGGCGTAAGCTGCACGATTTGTTAGTTTGAACTAAATGAGAATTCTCCAATTGGGGCTCCGCTTAGGCGATAAATTTACCCTAATTAATGAACAATTAGTACTTATTAGATATAACGTACAGAATACATCGTAAGGATATTCAAACACAATTATTGAAATTCTTTTTTTTTTCGAAAGAGTATTTCCTATTAATCAAATGTCGCCCCTTAAAAATTGCGATTTTCGACTATGTTGAAGTTGATACCTCCAGCTCGAAGAAAAAGGATAACTAGCAACATCTACTTTCTACTAATAAGCATCTACTTTCTATCTTAAAAAATGTCGAATCGTAAGGGTTAACGCGAAACGATTTATAAAGAATAACTGCAAAAAAGTCATATAAAATTAATATTTAGTAAAGAGGAGTTGTACATAACCATGACGTTCATAACATTTTTATAATACGAATTGACTATGATATATACCCTAGAAGAATCGTTACATAACATTCGCAATCATTCACCTCTGTGTGAATAACCAAATGCTCTTTTAGGCTGTCACAATTAATAATAATAAAAATAAAAATAATAACAATAATAACAATAATAACAATAATAACAATAATAACAATAATAACAATAATAACAATAATAACAATAATAACAATAATAACAATAATAACAATAATAACAATAATAACAATAATAACAATAATAACAATAATAACAATAATAACAATAATAACAATAATAACAATAATAACAATAATAACAATAATAACAATAATAACAAATCACAAAAAATCTTTAGGCATCACGAATATCTGTAGAAAAAACGCAGGCGTCCACAAAAAAAATTGGTGAAGTCAAATGTTATGTAAAAAAATCAAACAAATTCAATATTAACTTCATCTTAATTAAATGAATTGAAAAAATGAATATAACACGATTGCTCTAGATACATTTTAAAAAATGCGTGCTTTTCCAATATTAAGTTTTGAGTATTGATCTCATAATGTGCGAGTCTGATACAAGTAGTTTTATCATCTGACGTCAGTTAAACAGATAATGTTTCTTATCGAGAGAATGGTGTTGCAGGATTTATAGCAGTTTACTGATTAAGCCGATCATAAAGAAAACTGAAAACGGATACTGGGAGCATTATTAATAGAACATTCAGATAAAAGTGGTAATCAATATACGACAAAGCGGGGAGCTTAGATTTTTTCCCGGCTGGGGAGACACCTGGAGTAATAAATCCTCGCAAACTTACAAGTAGATTTCACCATCCAGTAGGGGACAAACATCGTCACCGCCCTCGATAAAGCATTAACTAATATAAACTAACTCAATTTTACAAATTTAAATTTAAACAAAATAACATGTTTACGCATTGGTAAATAATTTGTATTCTATCTCAAATGCAAGATGCCATATTTCAAATTTCTTTCGTGGTTTAATATAACATTGTTACCAGATATCAGAAAAAGTGATAAGAAAAATCTGAGGTCGTGCAAACTCAAGTTTTCATAATGGGAAGATCATAGAACTTATTATTGCATGGCCATGAGCACATACATCGCGAGACAGGGGTCAATCGTGTTCATATTTTAACTCCACATACTCAACCTTCGGAACCGGCTTAGGTGGTTAAGGACATTCACTGATATCACTGCCGTGCCTCTCACCAGAGGGTCCTTAGGGCTCCATCTTTGACTGTGGCAGAATTTTTGTCACTAGTTATGTCGAGGTCAGACGCTGTTTGGAGGAAAATTGTAGGAACCGGCTGCTCTGAACGGTAGTTTTCCGTGATTTTTCCAATCAACACCAGGCGAATGTTGGGACAATACCCTGAAAAACATGAGATGAACCGTGACCGATCATTCTTTCCTCTTCCTTGTCCTAGCCTCATTCCTTACACGCACATTGTATGCACTGCATTGCCAAACAAGTCAGGAGGCCAGTCGGAAGCTCAGAGCTTGTCCCGGTTGCGGCGAGCTGGAGGGAGATACCCGATTGGGAAAAACCGTATTTGTCAAATGTGAAAACCCTTGCATGCATGTCGGGCGAGAATATTGCGCCTAGCGTATACGCCCTGTCGGGGTCAATGCCCCCTTCATGTAAAAATAGGGATAGTTTGAATTTTTAGAATATTTTTCTTACTAAATTCAGAAATTTAAAATCATTACAATTCGTTTCTTTAATGATACGGACTGATATCACGCACGGTACCTTCCCATTCCCCATCCCCGTTTCTGAGCAGCCGCGCAAACTGCCGAATTCGACAATACGGGGGAGTCAGGTGCAGGTCGCTCAAATAATGTACATTGGTCCCGCAACCATGAGAAAGGTTCTAGTTGTGACCCTCGGAGCCTGGCAAGATGGACATCCCTGCACTAACAAATCAATCCACGGAAACCTTGAGCTGCTTCGTGCCGATAGTAGACACAAAGCGAGATCCGGTATTTCTAGGGAGAGCGATCAAATTAGAGTGCTTTTGGAAGCCTAGAGAATTGCGTTTAGGCAACCGGATGACTAGTCGTGTGTAAAATGCAAAACGCGTTTTTTTCACGTTTTGTTCTAAATGAACCAGTAGTACCACCGAAGTACCTAGTACTACCGAACTGCAGCGACAGAGTGTGCGCTAAATTCCTGTTATGTAACATATTCTCTTGATTGGCATTTGTTTGACAACATATATATATATATATATATATATATATATATATATATATATATATATATATATATATATACATATATCAGTTGTAAAAATTAATACCACCAATATGATGGAAGAGTTAACACAACTGTCTGCAAGCACCGCGGTGAACAAATTGCACTAGCGTGATCACGTGACTGGTTTAGTGGGCATCATTACTCAAGTGATTATACTTGCTAATTCTGATGGAATAGCGTTTTCCGCTATCCCTTTAGCGTAACATTGGAGCTCGCGCATGCACAGAGACTCTAAAATGGGATAATAGCGTACACATTATAGTGCTTCACGCTGTGCAAAACTTTAATACCACATATCCAACAGGTTAATGATGGACAGTAATGTACAATTGGTAAACGTTTTGTTGAGTGAGTGGCGGAATTCTGAGACTTAGGAAGAAACCTTCGTGTTTAACAAAATGAACAATTGAAATCAATATAACATAATACTTTATTTTCCTACTCTCATTTTATAATGCTGTCATTTGATGGCTGCAAACCGGTCAATAATGATACTCATTTCGATACAGATTTCATTATGATGCAGGTTCTTGACAAATCACAGAGAAGTTTACAAACCAAATATTGACACTTAATTCATCATTGAGTATCTTTCTAGTAAGCGTTTCTTCGAACGATTGTGTACATTAAAATGGAATTTAATAGTATACTATGATTGATAGTTTTAATTTATTTTATTACTTCTATTTTTACGTGAAATAATATTTAAAATAAATTAGATCGTCATTTCACTTTGATCCTCTTTGACTAGCGCAGTGGCAAAGAAACCAGCCGCCGGGTAGGTAGAGAGCTGTGCTCTAGGTGGCCTTGTCTGAATCCTGCATGTTAATTGCCACGAAACAATTCAAAGCAAATGTTTAACTTTTAAACGTTGCCATAAGTCGCAGAAAACTTACTGTACGAAACACGATGTTAAAATACTAAAATTCTTGTATATTGAAATAGTTATCAGCGCGCAAGGGAAACTTGTTAATTATTTTGTTTATTGCTTTACATAATAAATAACTGAACGATTGAACAGAACATAATGAAACAAGCAATCTTTCAAAACTATTCTTGCCTCTTGGCAAAAATGTATACTCAAGGCTGATTTTAAAAAGCAATATGAAACATGAAAATTTATTAAGTATAGAAACACTGTACAAATGTTGGTTGCCTGGTAGAACAAATTTGGAGGACATATTTCCGTATAAAGCCCCCCTGCTTGTTGCTTCAGCTTGGGCTCTTTCTGTATTCGGGGAATATGGGCGCGGAGTCAGGGGAAGTTGCCCATACTTGCACGGCTGTCGGACTTAATGCGCGGGTGCAGCCAGAAATAAAGCATGGCGCATTTCACCGGAGCCTCAGGAGAAGGGTCGACCATCGAGAGAAATGCTTGCGCCCCTCGGGACCCTAAAAATGTCCATACTGTGCTACATTGACTTTTCCCCCAACTGTCGTAAAAACTCTTGATTTAAACGTGCGGTTTGCGTAGACTGATATAGCTCAACAACTGTTTCATTGCAGTGTTTCTGACCGACAGATCCCACGCTTTGAGTCTCGACGGTGGAGGATTTTCGACTCGCGCTATTCTATCGACTCTAGGTCGGATTCAGCCGCTATATGGGGAGAATTTTAGAGGTCGGCTGCTCTGATCGGTATATCTCCATGGATTCTATGACCAATTCCAGGCGAATACCGCAGCAGCACCCTAACCAACGGGCCTTCCTTTCTAATCCTTGTAGCGTTCTTTTCCCATACACACACACGCGCGCGCGCGCGCGCTTACATGTATTTCACTACAACATGTCTGGAGATCAATCGAGAAGTTAGAGATTGTTCTGTCTTGACCGGTGTCCCAATGGGGGAATATAACTGGTTGGGGAAAACTCCACAAGCTGATTTGTAGATCGGCGCCAAACTTCACGGTCCAGCAAGTGAGAAACTCCGTCACTAGCCGGCATGTAGTATGGACTACCCAAATGAACTATTCTGTTATTTAAACATAGTGGCCCTTGAAAGTCAGTAGCTGGATGGAAAGAGGGACATTGTCATCCAATCCGGAGCACCGGTAACACAAAATTTATGTCGTAACGAAGCTCCCTCTCTCGATTCATCTCATGACCTTGAAGTGTCACTATGTTTAATTAGCAGTATAGTTCATAAGCGTAGTTGAGTGTGATAAACAAGAGTTGAAGCACCCGGGAGCACTGAATAATGAATCATACAATTGTGCATATCCCCACGTCTGCTGCAATAACGTTAACGTTGCGTGTCGTGTGCGGTTGCAGCGGCTGTCCAAGGTGATGAAGCCCGAAGACACGTCGGAGGAGTGCAGCCTCAACGCCAACTCCACCTGCGTCCCCGGCGCGCACGTCTGACTTGGCGGCGAAGGCGAAGGCGGCGCGGCGACGGCGGCGACGGCGGCGGCGGCGGCGGGGGCGGGGCGCGCCCTGTCGTCCCAAGCGCGCGCTCGCGGCTGGGCCAACTCCGAGTGGCTAGTGTGACGACCCCCCCCCCCTTCCAAATCCCCCTCCCCCTCCCCCTTCGGGTGTGCACCTGCGAATCCTGCGCTTCGTCTCCTCTTGCGTTCCGAGTTAGAGCCTAGAGCGGTAAGTGAACTTTGTTCAGCTTTATAGAACAGAAACACCAAGACATTCTGGCAGCGCGTTTGCTGTTGCGTTCGTCATCGTGCTTTTGTCGACCCCAACAGGCTGTGTGTCTGGATTCTCTCTTTACAAAAGTATACTGATGTGAGTGACGCATTATACATACGACTACAGTATTTACTAGACGTTCTTTGAAGCTTGTTGAAGCGCAGATTACAAAAGGATCTTTAATACATTATTATTATATTATAGCGTTGCCATTCAGATACTGAATTTTAATGTTCATTCATACTCAAGCCCTACGTTCATATTTAGACTACAAATGTAATAACTTGTGTTTAGTGTACTTAGTGGCTAGAAATGTCGAAATATAGATAGTTATAGGTATTGCCTGTCTAGGCAAAGCCAAATGTCGTCTTTAGCGACCTAAATGTAACGCTTACGTCCGTTATAAATAGGAATGGATGGTAAGTGTATAATGTATAAAACCATTATCGTCATTGTTAAGTACGTTAAAGCACCACAATATACGCTTCGTGTTGAAAATAGACTAGTTATAAATATATGAAGTTAATACAAATTTTAAGAATATTTTGAACGTAATTCATTCAGCCTTTTTACACAAATTTACAACAAGAAATAACTGAAGGCCATATCTGGAAACAGAAAAAAGATAATAACAATATTGAAATGCATCTATTCAGGTACTTTTCATCAATACAAATGCTTTCATACACCATTCCATTCACTACATAAAATCCCTCTCAAATCACGGAGTGTCAGTCGATTCTATGAAAAACGTGGCCAGAGTCTGTCATATTTCATTATTTTCTATATGTCATAGTTGAGATAAAACTATTGTATGTGTTTGTACATAACTGTGGTGTAATTATTGTTTCGAGTATGTTCGCCCTAAAGCCAAACAAACGTAGTAGTTGGCATGCATGTTGTGACAATCAGTGTGGCCCCAGCGTATATGATCATGCACTTTTCTAACTCGCAAGCACGAGGAAGTTTACTACCGTCAATGCCCTGCAAATAAGTGAATTAGTGCTGGTAATTAGATTCCAATTTAATTACAAAATATTATAACTTTATTTTTTATGTAGGAGTACAATGTAAATAATGTGGCTCCTCATTCACTATTCTACACTTATCACACGCTCAAGAACAGTTAGATCAAATTATGTAAATAAAAACAGGTACTATCAACCCCATAATATTCTGTTCATAAACGTTTTCATGATTAATATGCCTACAATATTTGAGAAAACGTTTACTTCGAATGCCTTAAATAAGTTTTATGACAACAGGACTTTGCAATTTTTACGAAATGAAATTGACTAGTTTCAAATCATTTGAAATTATTACATGATGTCCTAACTAGTCCCAAAAAAAGTATTACTTAAATTTTGACTTTAAAAATTCATTTTTGCTAGAAAAGTTCCTATTATATGAAGTTAAAAACTGAAAATTGCGGAAAGTAGAGCAAATTCGAATGTAGACTCAAGGAATTGAGATTTCATTTAAGAAATGTCGATAAACAGCCTAATAAACTCAGAATTGTGAAATAAAAAAGTAAAACCTTCTTTAATTATTTAAGTCCCGTTCTTTCATTTATAAACTATTAGAAACTAGCTGTCTTTCATGATTAATTTGAGAGAGATCTTCAAAATTCTCGTCCACACATTTAAAATGTCGGTTGCAACATTTCTCCCTGCGTTTTATAAACTCCAGGTGCTATTTGTTTCTAAGTCATAAACATCAGAACATCAGGACACATGCTACGTAAGACTGTTCGCGAGTTGAAGTTCTCTCGTGCTGCGACAGAGGATGAAACGTGCGCGATCGAGGCGTCAGAGCCCTTTTGCGTCGTAAGCGACGCAAATCACTGGAAGCGGGGAGGCGGTGGGGGAACGACGCTGTGCAGCTGAGCTACAGCTTGGCAAAATGGAGAGAAAGCGAAAGAGAGGAGTGGAAAGAAGGTTGGAGAGGTATGCGAAGACAAATTTTTTGCATAATATACTTCATATGTTGCATAAAGGCCGTGATAGTAAATGTGTGATCAGAAAACCGCGTACGTAGCGTTACTAATTGAAAGTTTTGGAAATGCAGGTCATTTCGTTAAAGAAAATCGCATGACATTTATTAAATCGTGTTTTTGGCGATATAAAGTGATTGACAGTTTAAATATTTTAAATTACTTACTTACTTTTATCCAAACTTACAACTTTAACATTGTTTAAAAAGGGTTATTTTATAGACTAAAAATGATAGGATATTGCCTGCCGAAAATTATATCACCATTGAATGAAGTAATGTTTATTTCAAATTCGGCGATGCCTAATTAAGTTTATAGATGACATTTTAATGTTTGTACATTTACACACCAACAATTGGAAAACTAAATGTACTGAGAATTCAGAAAATGCTGTCAAATTTTGAAGCAGATGAGATGTTGGTCGTACAAAAAATAAAGACATTGAAAATTAGGGCAAATCCTGTCCAAACTGAACGGTTGGTAACTCTACGTACACGTCAACAAGATTTAATTATCTTGTGTCACAAAGGCTTATGCAGCTGAGATTATCTTTTCCACAAACATGGTCTAATGAACATATGAAGTGACACACTAATTCATTTTAACCGACAGAATGGAAAACTATAACTATTTTTCCTCATCCGAACCCATACCAAAACGCAATTCGTCACTGTAAAACTATTCTAGAACAACGATAAATCTTCACGTGCGTTCTGCTGTTCCCAATCCTCACTGAGATTTACTCTCAGCGTCGGAGAGCTGGGGAGGCAGAGGGTTCGAATTTGGCGAATGCGAAACGGTACCGTGCCGTGCAGAGAGGCTCGGCGCCGCGCCGTGGCGAACCCGCCTCCACCCGCTTCCAGATAAGTATGGCGTGACGTGCGCCGGGTAAAAATAGCTTTACTAAGCGTCCCCATGGGTGGTCCCTCGCCCCGGATCCCCGCCCCCCGCTCCTCGCCTGCCTTGATGGCACCGTTATATCAAGGCCTACCCGTAGCTACTAATGACGTCAAGGTACTATTCTTGTTACAGAGATTGCAAGTGAGTTAATAACTATCACAATGTTTAGGTGATTGCAATTGAAAATTTCATCATATTATACTGTAATAAAAACAACAGGAACGGTAATTATAATTATTAGTTAATTAATACAGAGAATATTCAATGTCATATTTCATATTCAATGTCCATTCACAATGTCATTTTCAAAACAAGTTTAGCGCATGTAAACTTTCCTGACATGGAAATCTTTAATCACGTGACAAATTCAACAAATTTGCTTGACCCTACAGATCTCAATATTAGGAACGGACATTTTTTTAAGCCGGATAAAAAAATTGTTGGAGTAAATCATGTGAAGGATCCCCAATATAATTTAGATTCCTGCTTCTTACGTCAAAAAGTACGAACAATCTTGTAATGGTCTTACAATTGTAAACTTCCCTTACTTCAATATTACTATGTAAAATTCAGAAATCGTAAAAAAATGTCTGCAATTTTTCAACAAAATAGGAAACATTAGGCATTTTAGTATTTCTTGTATTCTTCATCATACAACATACTTGATCTCTGAAAATACTGTTTGTGACTTATCAACTGACTTTGGGAAATGTGAAGGGCACCATACTCTTGTGGTTTAAAAGGAGTACGGGGCTAGTCGTAAAGAAAGGTTATTCTTAAACAATACTTACCTTTCTTCATTTCTTGTATATTAGTGCTATTTTACAATGAAGCAAGAAATCATTAATTACTGAACGATTTGTGTTAATGATCATACGTTTTCGTAATTATCTTGTCACGACACGTTCATGAAACACTGACTAGTTATAATCTAATAGAGATCAAACTTCGTAGGAGCTAGGTGCAAAGGGCATCACTTTCTGTGCCCAGCAATGCATTTCTTTACATATACCCCGCCCCATTCCGCAGCTCAAAACGAACATGTCTTGTTTAGGGATTATGAGGGACAAGTCTAGAATCAGGCTGTGTCCCTTATTTTCATGCCAGGGTTTGCTCAATCATGAATATCGCTTTCACAATGAAAACACTACAGCGTTACAGAATGTTAGTTAACCATTTTCCCCGGTGCGGCATAAAATTATAATGTAGCAGGCATTGGAGAGGCACGTGACCGTGTGCCCTAATATAAGAATGCGAAGGAGCTGCTCGGCAAACTAAATGAGAACGTCGGAAGCACTAAACCGATGACGTCAACACGGAAACGTACAGCGCTTTGTGTGCAGGAAAGGCCACGCCTCTCTCGGACTGCTTTCCCGGCCACGTGGCGTCTGGGTCACCTCCCCCCCCCCAGGCGACCCGGCCCTTGACCCGCACAAACCTCGTCCTGACCCCGCCACCGCTCCGCTCCACCCCGTCCCGTCTCCACCACGCTCCGACCGCCCTTGTGTTCTACCTCTCTCGCCCCGCCGCACGCCCCCGCATAGCCACCGTCCCATCACATCACCCACAACGGCTAGCCTCTCCACCCCGCCTCGCATCTCCCCTCTCCTGCCCCCGTCCCGCCTCACCACGTCCCCCGCCCCGCATCACGTTCCCGCCCGGCCCTCGCCACAGATCTCCCCAGCCGGCGTCCATTCTCTCCTACCCATCCCCCCACCCCGTCGCCGCTCCCGAGCTCCTGCCACGTTACCGACCGCCCTTGTGTTCTACCAGCCTACGCCTCTGACCCCGCCCACGACTCACCTTCATAGCCTCCCCCCCCACCTCGCTCCTGCCCATCACCCACACCGACCAGCCTCCCCCCCACCCCCTTCACCCTGAACCGTCGCCCCTCCCTGCTCACAACCCTGGCCACCGCGCTCCGCCAACCGACCCCGACCCGGCCCTCGCCTCCCCATCCCCCGCAGAGGCACGGGAAATTAATGGCCGCCAGGCAGGCTCACGAGGCTTTGCCGCTCTCCGCGGGCGGACCTCGCCAGCCGGGCGACGCGGCGACCTTGCGTTAACATATTGAGCAGCGTTGGGCGCAAACGTGGAATTATGCGCAACGATAATGAGTGGCGAACGTTCTTTGCAAGTCAAATGTGCAGAAATTTAATAACAATTCACCACGTATATATTTCGCATTTAGTCAAGTCTCCATATTAGTGGGAAATTTTTCGCGAATTTTTTTTTTTTTTTTCGACCAGCGTGAAAAAGTAAGATTTATATGCTTCGCAAGAGCAGTTACGCAGTTAGGAATTCAGTCCTAGAGAAGAAAGAACAAGGCACATTAACTTTCTTGGTGCTATTCTGAGTATTTTCTCAACGACCAGGAACACATATAAAGATCGCGTGGTCATATTGAGAAAATCACGTACATCAAAAACTTTTTCTCTTAGTTACTTTGCTCTAATGCCATTTTAAAAGTTTTTAATGACAGTCTTTAATGGGTTTGAACATAAAATAAATGGTTATTCATAAAATTAAAGTGAATGTTTTACCTCTTGCAGTGGCGATACAAGTTACATGATTTTTCTTTTCACATCTAGAGCGCTAAAATTTTCGGTTTTATTAACTTTTAGCATTAATGTGATGACAACACAATTTGTCCGCCTTCAAAATCAATAAAGCAATTTTCGAAAAATTGACATATGTGGTCTCCTTACTGTAGCGACGATTGCTGGATGTCCTTTTGATCCACAACTTGTCTTGAAATATGAAGTGAAAAGAATAAACATGTTATAACAAAAGATCTATCAGTCTTTGAACTTGCAAAATGCATTCCAAATTCCTGAACGAACGTCTTGGATCAGTAAAAAACTTTCATTTCGAAGTAAATAATCCTCTTGGATAATGAAGAAATAATTATTGTCATTTTGCTACTATTTGAGTAGCAGGATATTCAATCCAAAGAATCTGCAGTTGCAGAACACAAATAACAAAATTACAACAAATACATTTTGGACTGTAAGAACAGTTATATATAAAGCAATAGTTTATAATATTTGCATACTACACGAAAATATCAAATAATCATTCGCCCACATGTGGCGTATACATATTGTTTGATTATTTTTCAAATAGTTTACCGACCCTGACGGGCAAGGTCAAGAGATGAACCAGGTTGTTTATGGAGCACGGGCTCACTGCCAAGGTCTCTTAGAAGTGGGGCCTCGAAGGGTCAATATTTGTTTGATTGTGCAAACCATTAGTACGTCGGCTGAACAGAAGTGGGTACACTTGCATCATTGGACCTAACAAACCGTTTGCAAATCGCACAACACTTAAAAATATATCTTGTGAAAGAAATATGTAGAGATCGGGAGAATTCAGTGTGGAAGCTATTCGATTTATGATGTTCTCTGAAAGTAAATTAGCGAAGCATTTTCAAACTCCCTGAAACAAAGCTCTTTTGCCTGAGGGCGTTTTTTACTACATACAAGAGAGTCGAAGCAGTATATAAATGTGTGTGTGTATTTGTAATTCTATATTCCCTTTCTCTTTTCAAAAAATGTGTCATTTCATTTTCAAAAAAAAATAAGTATACTGAGATAAGATTTAAATATTTTGATTTGGTAACGTCTTTTAAACTAGAAGAAAGTGGTTGGGCGATTTTTACCATTGATTTAACCTTGCACAAGCTGTTCAGTAAAACTTTTGATTTTTTTAAATGTATTTCTATGTACTTGTTGATGTGAATGAAGTTCAAAACGTGTAATTTGATGAAGCCTTCATTAATGTACATAAAACCAAATTTTAAGATAACAATTTTTCATTGTAGACCAAAGAGTAAGAGAAACAATAAAGCGTTTACATAAACATCTGCTATTGTAATGCAAATTGAGGGAGTGCGACCATAAAGCCCAGACTCACTGCATTTTTTAATATTTGCCTTAATATTATTCAAAATTGGAAGTAAATAATCTATAACAGGTATTAAGATATCAAAAGAAAATGTTTTATATTTTACTTAAGCAGACAACGCTTTACTTTTCAGAAAACATAAGATGAACATTATGCATTATTCCACTTAAATAGTACTTTTTTCGTACAGTAATTTTATAGCAAGTGTTCACTTTCTAATATTTAAGTTATTAAATTGAACAAAATACCAATAAATTCAACAATACAACATAGGCAAGATTACAAAGAATATGTGGTATTATGCATAATGCACTCAAGAATAAGACAAATCAAAATACAAAAATAAAGTCTTACGAGACCATGGATATTCCCAGTTTTTGTTTGACAGCTTCAATAAAAATAAATCTACGTAGATAAAGGTCGCTGAAATGAAGTTCCTGAGGAAAACTCTAGGCTGCACGAAAGATCACATTCGAAACGAAAAGATAGGGGAAAACAGCATGCCAAATGAATGGGAATCAAAATAACTAATTAAAGAAACAAGTGGTATCAATGTACACAAAGGATGGATAATTCAAGAGCACCCAATTTAGATTTTATCAATCATCAACATGGAAGAAGAGACGTGAGCAGACCTAAAAACGACAGAAGGAAAACTTATAAAAACGGAACAGGCTCGAACCTAATCCATAAAATGAAGAAGAAGAAGAAGAAGAAGAAGAAGAAGAAGAAGAAGAAGAAGAAGAAGAAGAAGAAGAACAGTAAGTCAGTTCAGTTTCTGTTGACGTACGCGCTAACTTGCAATTCTATACGCAATTACAATAAAACTGTTGATAAAACTAATAGTACTTCTAATCAATCAAGATCAAACTTTTTCAGGATTGCATGGAACGAAAACGTATTTTTGATTCCGGTAGTGTAGTTAGGGTTATAATGGAGTTGGAAGTGTGTTCAGGTGGGAATTTGGAGTAAACGAATATAAAAGTTGGCCGATAAGCATGTGTGTATTGTAATATAGGTTCGAGATAGAGATCCTTATGTACTAATTGGTAATTTGTAATGAATAACGATACGTTGGTTATTGTCCTTAAAAACTGAGGATGTTAGAGTAATCACAGTGAAAATCTCTGACTAGCACGACGAACGATTGAAATTATAACTGTAAAATATTAGTGCGGGCCTGGACGAAAATATTAGTTTTCGTCAATCTTCCCTGACAGCGGAAGGTTTGCGTAATCAAGAGTTCCTAGTATTTTACATACACATGGTGGAGATCAACCATGAGTCATTTGGCAGAATTATCTTACTTTTTCCGTTTTGAAATACTGATCAACGATGTAAATATTGCCCCCCGTTCGCACAAAAGCCCGTTCATCCCACTTCGAATGTTTAAAGCCATGCATTCACGTCTGAAAAAAGCAACGATAGCGTTGTGACATCTGTTCACCACCGTGAGAAGCCTAGAAATAAACATCGTCAGCCAAAGATTACGTATCTTGAAACTCCATTCAATGAGTAAATCAATTCCGTTTACCCTAGTTCGTTCATGGATCACCGTCGAAAACGATGTAATGACGCAGGATGCACACACGACGAAAAGGCAAGGACGTGCCAACTAGGTCAGTTGGCTCTAGCCCAGACATAATTTTCTTCAGTCCTCTAAAAGTTTATTTACTTGGGAAGTTCTTGTTAAAAGTGACGTATTATATTAAAATGTAATGAGTGCACAGGAGACATTTCTTGTAAATGTTATTAACACGCCGAATGTACCTTACTTTACTCACAATATCTGAAAAACCTTATAGTAAAATGTTATTCTCTTTTTTCGTGAAGTTAACTTCAAATTAACAAGGATAAATATCCTGTATTGAGCACACCATCTATTATAACCTCGATATCCTTAATAAACCTCGATTTTCCAAAAAAAGACTTGCATTTATAAATCAAACAAAAAGAGGAACAAGGTATTTAATTTGTTCCAATTTATTTAAATTTTCTTTTATAACTGTTTCTAAACGTTAAAAAGATATTACAAAATATTGTAATATTATTCACGAAAATTAGTGTAAGAACTTCTATATCCTCTCAAAGCAATTTATCATTACTTCAGCCCCTCTAAAATGGAGCCTCTCACAATGAACGCAGCTGTGATCCAATGCCAGTTTCGTGAGCGGCTTCATTAAAGCCGGAGCCTCCGTTAATTCTATCCACTGCGATGCAAATGCAATCAATTACTTTGGAAGAGAGGAGACTACAATTCTTTATATAAAGAGAAAATGTATCACAAAGAATATATTTTAATTTTCACTAAATCAGAATATTTTTCATGTTGATACACAAAATAATTATTGAAGCAAACAATATTTGGTATAAAGAAGATTACATGCTCTAATTTCTAGATTTAGCTCTAAGATTATGACCCATACTGCTTACGAAATATTTTTTATCTAATTTTAACATCGTCGAAGCTATTTCGCCGGATAGGCAAATCTCTGAGAACGATAGAGATTTAAATGCGAAAAAAATAGGTATAGGTACTCTGCAAAGTATCAAGTATTAATCTATCCATCAAAGCAATTAATCATAAACAAAGAATAATATCAAGCAACTATCAATAGTATCAAGATTAAATATTAAAAACTGTTATGAAAAAAATAATAATCGAAATGCGTATTATTAATCATTGTTTTACAAAAAATTACAGGTTCATAAACATTGGGAAAAGTCAGCGGGCCTCATGCAATTTCTTATCATTATTAATATCTTGTAATATATCAACAAAACACCAACACCAACTAATTTAAAAGCAATAATATGCATCTACGTACTTCCATGTCCAGTTTGAATCAAAATAACATTCATTGTCCAAATCTCATATTTGTATAAAATATCAATCTAAGGTAATGAAATTTATAAACATTCACCGGGCTATCCGACGATTGTTTTCCATTTGCAGCGCGCGCTCCAGGTTTGTCTCATAGGCAGTGTGGCCTAACCATGGAGGACGTTATGCAACAGGCATAAGAATACAAATCTGAAAAATTAAAAATAAAAATTGGACTTCTTTTTAAAGAGTAATAGAGAATCATTGCTTCAAATCTTACCTCGGTCAAAACATCAATCTAGGCTGTTAACATTACAAAACTAAAAGTTCTCCCAGCCGACGTTTTCCGATAGTTTCGTTCAAATGGTGGGGACGAGGTGGGCTCGAGGCCACTGGCACGGCGCAGCACGCTACACGTTACGGAACTGGCATCACTATTGAAAATCTTCACAACTGTGCATCAGATATAAAAAAAATTAAAAACAATATTTTGCCTCCAAAATCTCAACATTGTCAGGAACATCACCCCGGTTCATTCACTACATCTACCAAGAAACCAGTCTCCCCTATGAAGGTTTTTTCCACTTGCAGCGAGTGCACGGGACTGTCACCCGAGCGGGGCGAGGCGGGGCGGGGCGGGGCGGGGTGGGGCGGGGTGGCGTTATGTAATTGGCATCACGGCCTCCTGGCGGCGGGACGGGGTGGGGGCGGGGGCGGGGGCGGGGGGGCGCGGCCTCCTGTAATCTCCGAGAGCGGCGAAGGCGCGGCCTGGCGGCACGCGAGCGCGCGCTCCGCGATCCCAGGGCTCAGCCGCGCCATTAGCTTCTCTCCCCAGGCGCCGAGCGGCGCTCCTTGGAATATTAAGAGGCCTCCGCCCCCCGGGCGCGGCTGCCGGGGTGACTGAGCCCGTGCTCGGCCGGCGGCCCGGACCGGAGAACACGGTTCAAGTGGCGGCGCTGGCATTGATTTGGCGAAAACGTCGCTTCGTTTTTGTCTCATTGGGATGGAGGCAGATACAAATAGACTAATTGTAGTTATGCAAAAAACAGGAAATACCTGTGAATTTATGATAGACATATTCATGAAATGTTATTAAATGCACAAAATAGTGTCATTCTTTCCTTTCAAAAGCACTTAAATCTAAAAAAAGAAAATTTGTCAGAAGGGAATAAAATATTATTTTACTTGACACTAAACTGAGAAAGACGGAATAAATGTTCCATTCAAAATTTGTACTATTATTATTACTATTGTTATTTTATAATTGTTTATATTATAATGTATAATATATTTTATTTATATTAAACTAAAATAATAGAATAAAACTACTTTATTTTATTAATTATTACGCCATTAAAATATAATACGATCTGTGTTTATCATAAAAATAATTGTTGGAGGAGCACACTTTCGAATCGATGAACAATAATTCTGAGTGTCTGACATCATGTTCGTGACGAGTGAAACTTTGCCATCGCGATTTCACATCGCGGTTTTTCGGTATGGTGTTTCTTCACATGTTCACAATGTCCGAGATTTCTAAGAATTTGGAGAGATTTGTTTAAATGTTCAAAAGTTGTAAGAAGAAATTCTCAATAACAAAAAAGTGATAAGATACGTTTACGTAACAAATAACAAGAATATTCAAAAACTACGCGTTTCTTAGTTCTACAGTAGAGAAAAATCTCTGAATTTTAAAATCACTTTTCTCTTCATAGCCCGAACGAACAACAGGCAAGTCAGTGATAATCATATGTAGCACGTTAGTAGTAAGTTGTGGCAGTATATCAAATTGCTGCACTCTAAAAGTTGAAACTCATTACATTATTTAATATTATGGAATATTTAAAAACATCCCCTGTATTGAGAGCTCTTAACGATTACGTTACTACGCCCTGAATACTTTATCATTAGTATTGCCAGGAAAATGTTGAAGGAACTGAACCATCAGCTTTAAAGTCTCCATTAAATGGCACTTGCAATCTCTGAGGCAACATCCCTCATCTTTCCTGTAGCTTGCTTCCTACGAACTTTAGAAATTCTCTCTCCCCACCACCTAATTCAGTCACTCCTGAGGTTCCCAAGTGGATTTTTGTAATTAGTTGTTGTTCGCGGTAATCACTCTTGAATTGACATCTTGAAACAAAATATAAGGCAACCCTTACCTCATACTCTGTATATGTTGTATATGACTGTACTCATTGTAACTGAATGTACATACGTCATGTCGTAATGCCGTTTGTAACATGTGTCGAAGAATTTAAAAAAAAAAATAAACTTAGTTATTTTCCATGTGAGAAGCGGTGAGAACCGGAAGTGTGTGCAGCGACAGCACCATAGCGAGGCATGACGTCACCCAAGAGGACAAAATGGCGGCAGCGGGTCCCGAAGCGGACTTGCGAGCTGGCGGGACGCGAGTTCGAGGCAACTCGAGGGCGACCCGTCCAGCAACCTACACGACCGCTTCGGCGGAGAGCTCCAGGCGCACGGGCCGCGGCTTCACCAGAAAACGGAAGTGACTTTTGTGCAAAGTGAAGCGCTCCCGGTGAGCCGCAAGGACCCGCCATAAGTGAACTGAAAGGAGTCTCCACGCCGAAATAGTCACTTTCATGTATAAAGACAATGGTCAACATGTAGTCCCTCCTACAAATGTATAATACAATATATATTCATATAAGGAAAAGAATAAGCTAAAATGTACAACATACAAATAGTCTATATACAAATAGAATCGTTTATGTTATTTAGGTGTGTGTAGTTAGGCAATAATAGCACTTTTGCGTTGGCGCATCTCAGTTGGAGAAACGTGACTAGTCAGGCCTAAAAACTTAGACGTGTTGGTGTGCACTTCCCTCCATTTCCGACCTTGCTTGAGGGTGGTGATCTATCTTGCCCTGCAATGACGGTATAATTATCATGTAAAGGCGACATAGCAACGATGAACTTGCCCGACATCACAAAGATAAGGGAAGTTGGCAGAAAACTGGGGTAGCTTCTAAAACTATCAATTATGCATCGTCGTTAACGGCACCGTTTGTTTCCAAAAAGTAGACGCGCCAATTAATTTATTGTTATCAACTGCTGGGCTGAATTGCCTTCGTCAGCCGATTTCAATAATTTTTGAATGATTAGCATTAATTTTCCATTAAATATTTTAGATGGACGAAAATATTTGACCTCCAAATAAGTACTATTTAATTTCTGTATCAAAAGTTGCATACTTTTGTGTTTATTTCTTTTGTTCACAATTATTCGGTGAAGGGATCTTCATGTTGAAAGAAGGTTTCGTCGCAGGAGTGAATAGAAACGTGACCATCCGAGAGATGCCGCTTCCTAGACATGGTTGCCATGCATTTCACCCACGCTTAGGACGCGGCGCCTCTCGCGCAGTCACGTTTCTGTGGATTTTCGTACATTTGCAAAACCTTTCACTGTAAGAAACCGGAAATCATCGTCGCAAAAAAATTAGCCAATGGCGATTGGAAATTAAATGTTCGATTAGTGGTCGCTTCTTTTATTTTGAGTTATTCTGTGAGAAGATAAAAGGAAATAGTTCGCGATGCATGTTTGGAATGATTACGAAATTGAATTGTGCCTAACTGGTAACTTCTTTCCATTCGTCTGGGAACGCGGCGACGCGGACATCGCGAGGCGCCAAACGAGAATAAATCGCAGCGAACCGGAGCTCGCACTGACTTAAACACCACGCGTAGCTAAAGGAAACGTTTTGAAAACGGTTCAAGGTGATTTCAAAATTAAATTGAGGGTACATGTTTTAGGCAACTGCTTTCCATTTATATGCGGCTATTAAGCCACGTAATATTTCACATTACATCCAGGAGAACTCAGAATTTGGAAATAATCCTCTTAATATGTTTGGTTTTTTAATAAAAAAATGCGTTTATGTTATCTATTTATTTGCAGTCATTAGGCAACTGTGTAGTACGAGGGACCAGATGGAAAGGTGACGAGAGACCTTCCTAGTGCTAGTGCCGCTCAGAGACTAAAGAAAAGTACTCGGAATACGTTTTCCGATAGTTATTTCAAAATTAAAGTTCGCTTTTTTTAGGGAGGAAATCCCTTTCATTAATGATCAGTATTCGAAAACCACATTACCTGCAAAACCATTCAAAATTCGGAAATAATTTTGCTTCCTACGCAGAGCGAACAGTGCGGGATGACCGGCGAGGAGCGCAGGGCGGGGGGGGGGGCAGATGGAGGGCGGAAGGCGGCGGCATTGATTTAAATACCGCGCACGCTTGCGGAATGACAGAATTCCACGAGACAGTAATAAAACAACCACGAGCGCGGCATTCACAAAACCCCACGCCACATCGCCCCGCTTCCTCATCCACCCCCGCCCCGATTTGCGACCCTCCCAGCTGTCCGCGCCTCCCTGCTCCCGGCTAATCCCACTCCTTGATCCGCCGCCAGCCCCACCCCCTCACCCCACCACCCCTTACACAACCCCACCCCGCACCCCACTCCACACCCCTCCAGCCCGCACCGAACTCCGCATCCCACTCCGCACCTCGCCCCACATCCAAACCCTCACCCAACCCAGCACCCAACCCGCACCCTACCCCGCACTCCGCCCGGCATACCTTCCCGCACCTCATCCCCCTCCCTGCGCTCCGACTACATCCTGCTCCCCGCCACCCTGCACCGACCAGGCCGCACTCCGTTGGAGTTGGCAAATATTCCGTCGACGCGAACTCTGAACACGTGGAACCGCCAGCGCACGCAATCCACGCGGCCTTGACGGCTCCACGCGGGTCGATCCGTGCGGGACTTTCCGGTCGTCTGATTTTTTGAAGTCCATTAACCACGAGACGTACTCGCGTTTTAATCGTTTTTACGTTAAAAAATATATATTCGATGCGAGTGATATTATTACTGTTCCAATACTGAAGAGATTTAGTCAACTCCAGAGTAGTTTCGTTGAAGTAATTTATAACAAGAATAACCTAATTTTCTCTTCGATTTTTAATGTCAACATATACAAGAACGAAAATAACCAGAAATTTTGGTCTCAGGTATTTCTGTATGACGTATCTGTCCCTTATGTCTGGTCTTTCTTTCAGTCTCATGTCTTTCTTTCTTTTGTGAGTGAGTTTTACGTCTCTAAATGATGTAAATGTTAGTTGGCACGAGTTGGTGGGTGGGTTGAATGTCTCACAACACAATTTAGATTTGTGTTTGTCAACCATCCTTTCTAATATGACAATAACAAATCATTTTGTACGCAAGTTCTTCACACCTTTCATGTTATTTGTTTTTAGTGCGATAATTGGTTCGTGGGTGCTACTGCACCACTGGCACAGATGTTTGCTTAAACGAAAATGGCGCGGCATCATTCGGGGAACAATTCTGACTCCGTTCTCGTAACAAGCGAGAAGTTCCGCCAGCTCTGTTTGAATCAGTCGCCCTCCCCGTCGTTCCTCAAACGACCTCGCTGACGAGGGGCAAGTGGTGATCCGCCTTAACGGCCCCCTCTTCCCGTCTCCTCTTCTCCCCCGCCCCGGCCACCGCACAACGATTCTGCCCTGAGCCTTCTCTCTTTGCTTCGTCCCCGCCGTTCGGTTCAACTGCTCCTTTGAGCCAAGCGACATTTCATACCATGCAAATTACCTCTGCTCTGCGACCAGGGTCGTCGCAACTGAAGATGGCCTCAGAAGGATTAGTCTTAGCAAGCGATCCCAGTGGCTGCCTGATGGTGGCAACCGTCCGGGGTGTTATTGCATTTAAATACATTTGTCGTCCCGTGAATTTTATTGTTTTCCTGGCACTGTTAATACAACACTTTATCATCCTTAATTATATATTGTATGAAATGCTACAAAAAGCTTATATGTAAATGGTGTAAATATAAAAATGAAGATGTGTAGATCCACATTTAGGGACGATAAAAGATATTCCGAAGTACAGTATAAATAACATGAACATCTGGGGCAGCTTTTTCAGTCGTGGGGACCTTGATTTCTTTTTGCATTAACCCAAATATAGTGTTCGTGTTCATTCACACCCATATACGGTGACAAATGTTTGTAACATAAAACGAGATTTTAAGAAAATAATGTTTAAGTTGATGTCTGTGTAATTAAGCTTAGGATAGGCGTAGAGAGCGCTAGCGACTATTAAAAACAAAAACGAACGCCGGGCACGGTGCGGTTGCCACCGCCGCCGACGCGCCACCGCCTCCATCACCTCCGCCGCCACCGTCGCCGCCGCCGCCGCCGCCGCGCTGGCCTGGGAGTCATTTCCTCGGGCTACAATCTCCGAAGGCGTCGTCATTTCCGTCGGAATGGAGCTTTCGGAAATCGGCGATAGAGGCGCTGCGGGCGGCGGTGAGAGCGCGGAGCGGGGGACGGCCCCATGGGCTCCAGCGCGCCGGCGGTGGCACGGCCGTGCCTGCGCGTGCGTTGAGTGGCAGAGCGTGCGTGAGAGCGTAGCTGAGCGTGCGAGCGAGTGTTGTCTAACTTAGTGCCTGCCGTGGCCCATCGACTTCAGCCAGAGATCGGCCACGGTATCTTGTTACTTACGAGTACTATTCATCATAAACATCATGCTAAAACAAGGAATGTAAATGTTCCTATATATCTAGATATTACATGTTACATACATAACATTATATATAGCCATGCCAAAAAGTGAGACAAATATGAAGTAGAAAAACAATTGATGCCGAGTGAGGGAGCACAAAAACTCTACAATAAAAACTTACGTAAATGTTGTGTTGTTTTTATATCTACCTTTCTTTGACCTTCCCTCCCTACAAATAAACTTTACTTCTCCCAATAAACGAGAAGGTTGTTCAACTTTCACTCTTTATTCTGAAATGAAATTCTAGTCTCGTTCTAAAAATGTAATTCTTTGCTTAGATAATGATTAAATCAAACTTCAGTTCGATATAATCCCTTCATTTTCAATACATGCACAATACATAAAATGATTGAGCTTGCGGCTAATGTAGGTAGCATCCAAATGTAGGACAAGTAAAGAAACAGAAAGACAAAATCAGATGTTCCAATCTCCTCGCGTAATTTCATTGTGATTTTTGTCATTGTTGTTACTGACAATCCAGTTGATTGTTCACCTTTTACGAACACATCGTAGAAACGAATATACCAGCTATATTTCAAGAAACTGCAAATAAATTTGGTTTCCAATGATCAGTAATTGATCATTGTTAATATACTGAAATGACGGGCAATGCAATGGTTCACCATACCATCCGCTATGCATCCCGCACGGGCATAATGCGCTCATTCCGAAAATAGGCGCAGCAAATTGATTCCCATCCTACCCTTACTTTACTGGGGGTAACAACTGAGTTAGAAAATAAGCTACTATACTCACAGTAACAGTGCAAATTATACCTTGCAGACTGGAAATATCGGAGTTGTTCTTTAAGTAAAATAATCTTACGGATATAACACGAAGAATACAAGATATAGACGTACTTGTGGATGATATTTTCTCTCTAAATCTGCCATCAGTTGAAATCATCTCTCTAAATCTGGGATCTCATCGAAACTCATCGATGTAACTTAATAGTTCTATTTCAAACTTCAAACAGCACATACTTCCTCGCTTTATTTCTAAATTCCGAAATTTGGAAAATTTTAAAGATTCAAACGACAATGAGATATACGCCATTCTTTTAAGCGTTCCTTGTTTTATTCGAAGAAAAAATTAAAAAATTGGAGTGGTTTTTGAGAAAATGTTTTTTACATATTGCATTAATTTTAAGTAAAAATTATGGATTTTTTAAATTGTTCATGATCTTTTCTAAAGATTTATCTTCATTTTTTTAATTGCCCATATTTCAGGCAAAATTATGCGAAAAATACTCATAATTTTGAAAAAATTTACATGTTTACAAAATTGTCCATTTCAAGAAGTCTTTGAACAAAAGATTTTATTCACGAAAAATCTCTATCTTTAATATCGTATGTGCAGGAAGACCCCCCCCCCAAAAAAATTGGAAGATTTCCAATTTGTGGAGAAATAAAGACGTCCACAAAAATGAGATATGCACCATTCCTTTAAGCGTTCACTACACTATTCGAGGACAAAGTTCATTTAAAAAACCATTTTCTATAAAATTTTAAAAATGTTTTGAGGGTTCGTATAAAGAAACCCCAAAAATCAATATACGCTTCAAATTCAGAGACCCTTGAGTTACATTAAATAGACGGGGTATATCGGTTTTGGAGAAAACCCACCGAACGGTTGAGGCGCTAACTTTGAACACGGACGGACAGACGCACAGGCGGATGGACAGATAGTCGTTCGATCCTCAATCGATTTTCTGGTATGGAGGACCTACAAAACATTGATTCTAGCTACCCAACGTGTAAGAGGAAATTATTTATTGAATACATGAACAATATTTATTCAACTTTCGTTACCAGGGCCTACCAATAAAAGTTTTTCCGTCGAAAATTCACCCTTTTCCGGGTCACGATTATAATACTTTCGCTTCTTTAAATACATTGAAACAGTACAAATAATATAAATCCAATTATGTATATTCAGCTGAACTTAAATATTTTTATGTAATAATGTAGGGTACGCCAAACACACACATCTATAATGATAGAAACATTGGTAATATGCATATAGCCTATATAATCTTTTCCTGTGAAATTTCTATTAAAAATTATTACAAATTCTCTGAATTTTATATTTATTCGTTTGGATGAGGTTCAACACCAACTGCCGATTTAAAATTTATTTTTATTAAAAGATTGCGTAGTAAAGCGTTTGAACACGCACACGCGCACACGCGCGCACGCGCGCACGCGCACGCGCACGCGCACGCGCACGCGCACGCGCACACGCACACGCACACGCACACGCACACGCACACGCACACGCACACGCACACGCACACGCACACGCACACACACGCACACACACACACACATATATATATATATATATATATATATATATATATATATATATATATATATATATATCGTGAAAAAAGTATTAAAATACTCGTCTTCATTTTTCTTTCATAAAAAATTAAATGATTGTCTAACTGATGAGACCATTGATTCTTCGTAAACTACAAATCGCAATTCCCCCTCTCGCAATTCCTCCTCCTGAAGCCCTCTCTCGAAGCCCCCTTGTCAAGCGCGCCGCCTCGCGGAATATTTGACTTCCTCCCCACTGTTCGGCAATCAGTCTCAGAGGAGGTGACGTCGGATCTCATTGTGCTTTCGGAAGCCCCTCGAAAATTCCATTCCACACTGGAAATACGCCCGTGGGATTACTGCTTTTCAATAATATGATAATAATAATTCGGAATTCACTGTAGCTCATAAATACTTAAGTGCATTATTTGTTAGCTGTAAAATTTGGATAATATAAATAAAGCTCATCGCATATTTACTGCTTGAAATTACTCAAGAATACAATTCTATACTCCGTTTCCTAACTCAAAAAGATTGTAATAAAAATGAGTTGAACGGTCGAAAATAATATGAACGGTTTTATGAACAAATAAACATTACATATTCGTTTTGCGCACTTTTGTGCATAAATTTAACATAGTGAATAAAGTCCGTGCCATAGAATGTAAAATAAAACCCAATGATTTACTGCCCAACCTGTTGCATGTGTTTAATATTCATCAAACCAGTTGCAAATTGTCCGAGAAATTTCCACAGATTAAGATAGTGCAAAAACTGTTATATTTACGCGTATTCTCTTATTTTTGTCTTATTTAGTAATGTTATGGGCGATTTTTTTTAATAGATAATGTGCTATGCATATGAAGATGTTAATTCGAAGTTTTCAAAAACAGATATTTGGAGAGTTACTCGGTAAGTTATTATATTAATAATACGTGCAATAAATTACAGTATATACATTAAATTTAGGTAATACTAATACTAATACTAATACTAATAATAATACTAATACTAAAATACTAATACTAAAATACTAATACTAATACTAATACTAATACTAATACTAATACTAATACTAATACTAATACTAATACTAATACTAATACTAATACTAATACTAATACTAATACTACTACTACTACTACTACTACTACTAATAATAATAATAATAATAATAATAATAATAATGTCTTTATTAAGGGCTAGGCTCAGGCCAATGGGACTGCTCTCCAGACTAACCAAAAAGGCTCACGTATACCTATTCATAGAATTATTGAATTTTCATTGTGATCTCTTTACAATCGAACAATGAATAAATTAAAACTTATTTCCTTAAGAACTCTGTGTACCAGCTTGAATTTCAGTGTTCTAGGACGAAAAATTTCGAAACGTTGGGTAACGGATGGTACCTTCTGTTCCCATCTCACAGGTCTAATAAATTTCTTTGAAATTCGAGGAAAAAATTCAGTTTAATCATAATTACGAAGAGAATGATCTATCGATTTTCTAATTGTGAAAGCAATTAATGAAGTGTCGCTTACGTAAGATTTTACAAAAAATGTATTTTTTAAAAAAATTCAATAGTACTATGAAAAAATTATCTATAAAAACTCAAATTTTTCAATATCTTAGATACAGTATATAGTTTCCGAAATCAGTTTGATACGAGGTATAAACCACATAAGTCGATTATGTAGTGAACACATTATTTTCAGTAATTAAGTTTATCGTAGAGCACAGTTGAGGACAAATCGAATAGAAACCGAATACGAATGTAATAACGTCAATTACTCTGACGAAAAACGTTCATTTTTGTGCAAAAGTTCGTTGTCTTCCTTTCCTTACTCCACACGTTTAGTTATGTGCAAATTTAAACAACAATGACAACCACCGCAACAAAAACCACCGCAACAAAAACCACCGCAACATAAACCACCGCAACATAAACCACCGCAACATAAACCACCGCAACATAAACCACCGCAACATAAACCACCGCAACATAAACCACCGCAACATTGAAACAGTAGAATTTACATCCAAGAACAGAACACTCTCTGTGAATAGAAAATTCTTTTTTTACCTAATACTATACCGAATGGAAAAACAACCTAAAATATCTCCCAAAGTCGAAAATTGAATAAAAATTGAAACACGATAAACTGACATTTACACTGCCAACTAAAACACTTTTTTGATGATGCAAAATATTTGGTCTTTTATTTCCTCGTACTGCAAACCTGAAATAAAGTTCAAATTCACACACCATCATGCAAGAAACCTCACACAATGTTTCTGCGCCGCCACTTTCAAAAAATAATATTTCTTCTTCCCTTACTGCCCCTCTTTGTCGCCGGCAAGTGACGTCACTCGGCCGCTGGCAGCGCTAGCGTCGCGGTCCTGGGGGGCCGCCGCGCGGCGCAGCGCGGCACAGCGCAGCGGCGCGGGACAAACTCAATTAATTCATTAGGCCGCAAACGCAGCGCGAGCATCCCAAGGAAATTCCATTAACACGCTCTTTATTTGCATTTCGGCGGCAGCGGCGGCGGCGGCGGCGGCGGCGCCGGGCATGGAAATAGGACCCCTCCCGGCGCGGGAGCGGCGTGCTCTGCGCGGGCGACAGGTGGCTGCGGCGCACGCGGAGGGAAGGGGAATCACACGACACGATTGGCGATTGATTGACTACTAGTGATTCCGGGGGCGTCAACTGAGAAAGTCATTCGTCCCGTCAGTGCAGTGCATATTTTTGCTCGGGAGGGGGAGTTGATCTTGCCCACGCTGGATGAAGAGATCCGGCGCCGACCTTCCGTCGGCTACCGGCGTTTCCGTCCCAACCAGGACAAGCTCTAAGCTCCCGATCGGTCTCCAGCCATATGCGATAGTGTGGTGCATGTGAGTAAGTATGTGTAAGTAAGGATAGGATTATGAAGGGGAAAGAAAGATCGCGCGCGGGACGTGCCCTGATTATTAGGGTACCGTTACGACATTTGCTTGGTATTGATCAGAGAAACACACTTATCGGAGAAATTGCGTATCCGACCAGAGCAGCCGGGCGCTAGAATTGTCCTCCAGATAGCCTCTGAACTCGACCTAGCTGACAAACTAGTGTCAATAATTCTGCCACCGTCAGGATTCGAACCAAGGACCTCCCGGTGAGAAGCACTGCAGAGCATCAGTTGATGCCCTAAGCCACCTCTCCCGGTCCCGCAGTTGCGATACGTACTACCTTTATAAGTGAGAGAGAGTGTTTCCAGAGAGGGTGGCAGAGGTCTTCCCTCGCAGGAAGGTTCTCAGACTGACCTACTCGTCGATTTGCCGATTCGCCGCCTTCCAAGCATCTCCAATAGCGGAGCACCGACCGATCGGTGACGCCTCCGAGCTCTGCGATTCCCACTGTTCTTCCGGCATGCGACGTGTAAGTGTAAGTAAGTAAGGGGTAAGTAAGTGAGGAAAAGACAAGGAAGAATAAGGCTCTCAGAGGCCCGTTAGGATACTGCTCCGGTATTCGCCTTGAGTTCACCGGAGAAATAGTACACTACCGATCAGAGCAGCTGACCGCTGGCAGTGGCTGAAGCGTTGCGCACCAGGGACAATCGCCCGGCGACCTCTGTATGCCTTATGCTACGGTTAATGTTCGAATGCAGCTCATTCCCAAATTAGTCGATTACTGTTCACAGTATGCATAATGGAAGGATAAAGTCCGATGTAGGAATAGATTCGAAGCACTCTTCGAACTGATGTCGGATCAAATGCTCATTAGCCAACACGAGGCGACTAGGATAGGCGAAATAACGAGGAATATCAAAAATGTGATACACAGGAATGCCCATTTACCTGGCCGACACGTTATGACACAACACAAAGAGAACAAGCTCATAATTGTAGACGAATTTTATTCGAATTAAATGGTATATCCCCAAATGTTATGCTCTTATTACTTTTCTCAATAACCAATGGTCAACAAGCATTACAATAATGGCAACTGACACATAATCAAAAATTAAAGTTACAACAAAACTACTTACACAGGAATTATATGCTAATTGTAAGCGCAGAAAGTTTATTAATATTATTTATTAATATTCATATTTATCATTGAGCAGAAAATTGAAACTCTCAGAACCCAGAGTAAAGAAAACCATCTAATTAATTTGAAAAGTATAAAAGAAGATATATTGGACGATATTCAAATAATTTATAAAATGCATATATTCATATAATAGTGCAAAAATTGTTGATTTAAGTCAAGAATTAATTGCGTGTCAACTTTATCTAAAAATGCCAGAACACTAAAACACAACAGCTCAGATACGCATTGCAGCACGGCATTCAACGCCTAATAATGTCTAAGCTTGAGAGCAGAACACATTTTATTCTTAATATCTTAATACATTACATATTACTATTCGTTGATGTATCCCTTGAATTAAGTGCTCGTCACCTTTTGCTAAAAATACGCCAACAATACAATAACTTAAATATGCACTGAGGAAGATTTTAAAACTAAATTATTTACTTTATCTTTAACTAATAAAAGGTGGCAAAAGTAATAAATCTATTTGTGGGCGATTACTTTAGGGATAAAGTTGACGATTTGCGTTGTCTACGCGTATTCAAATTGGTTGCAAGACTCTGGCTGACCTTTTGCCATTTACATTAACATAAAACATCTTTGAGTCTGCCCAGCGCATAATTTCTACTGTTTGTCGTGCGAAAATAGTTTTCTCCAACAGTTAATTGTTCCGTTATCCTAACAAATTAATTAGCATTGAATTATGAAATGTAATGAATGACACTAGTATATACTTTTATTAATTTTTTGTTTAATCATCACTTGGGTTTCCTAAAGTATATTGTTTAAGATATTTTTGAATTTATTTATCTACTAAGGGAACTATTTGCATGATGGGCGAATTCGTTGGAAGGGATACAATTATTTTTAATAGTCTGTTGAATACTATATTTATTTTACAATAATGCTGCGTGAATTCTTTCTAATAATAAAATAATATAATTAATATAATTAATATACACGGCACTCCTCTTCCAAGAGCCAATGTAGAAGTTTCTCAAGGTTAACGTTGTGCTAACATTTCAATTTTGACCACCCCCGTCAACTTGTCGGGACTAATAAGTCATATGTGCACATCACTAGCATCACTATTACCAAAAGGACAATTATAATGCGCATAGTAATGAAAATAAAAAATGGGAGATTTCTTCCTTGTTAACTGGGTCGTCCATACTTAATCCGTCCAAATCAAACTCTTTATGCATGTCTCGCCGACGTTCTTTGCAATACTTTTAAAATTAAAATATCAAAAACATCACAAAATTATATATTTTTTATTTGCGTTTACAGGTTCTAACAAATACCATAACCGTCTGAGCCCAACCAAACTCTACCAATCGGGCAAAAATGAAAGAAAGGAAAGAAGAACGAATGGACGCTCGGACGTACGAATGAACAAACGAACGATCAGATGGACGAAAACACGAAATAACGTGGCACTAATACTAATGATCTAACACTTCATTCGTACAAAAATATTAATGTCCTAGAGATGCCAAAAATTAAGCAAAGTTATGAATAGTGTGAATGATTTACTTAATTTACAGTAGTTAAATAATGTCGATGGCTAGTCGACAGATTCTCCAAACAGACTTGGTGAAATGAAACTCGGAGAGTAACAACACACTAAGTTTATTACAGAAGTGAAATATACAGAGTAATGCAAATTTCTAATGTAAAGTCAAAACGGTAGTGAACAACATACATTTTTTCTTACAACTATATACGCTCTACCCCCACTTCTGTTTCCAGATAGAAGTTGGAGAGGGGGTGACACTTGGCATTGCCAGTTGGAGCAAGCGAGCTCCGGGTGGCCCTTATCAGGGAAGGGGATGAGCACCTCAGGCGAGGGAACTCGAGATATCACGGCGGGAGAAAGGTCGAAGTGACCCTTAGAATTATGTGTAGGTCAAAGGGGCAGGCTTCAGTATCGACGGAATATTCCAAGCCCTCTCCGGTAACTTATTGGGGTCACAGAAGGCCCTTCCTCCGATCCCAAAATACAATTTTATCGGGAGGACGCCGTGTCATTTATTTTAATTAAAGACGTGAGCCCTCTCTTGCTCTGGGGTACATGGCGTACTACGCACCGCCTGTACGTTGGGATATAACACAGTTTTCATGAACGTTGTATACATTGCGATATCAGTGAATATACTCGCAATTTGTGTGGCATTGACGAAATTCTGTCCACACACGTACCAAGGTCACGCACATTTAAAAACGCATGCAATGAAGTAATTAGCATTGTCTCGAGTTTATTACACGAACATATCACCTGCGTCCGCGTCCACGGGATAACGAGCTGCCACGAGTGTGCGACAAGTTACTGGAGAAGGTGGGCAGGCAACCTGCAGCACTGGCGCGCGTTGCGTGTTGCGGGCCACGCCAAGTGCCAGGCGCGCGCGCTCGCAGACAATGACGTATCCGGCTGGGTGAGCACTGCGCATTGCGCCATTCTCTGGCACCGGCAGCGCCAAGTAGGCACGAACGACGCGTCACCTGTGCTCGTCCAGCTTTGTCTCCCCCACCCGCTCCTTTTCGACGCGTCGACAACGGGAATGCGTAAAGCGTGCGGGGGGGGGGGGTCAGCCTTGGATACATGGATTTCCAGTTTCTAAAATTATTATGAAGACCCTGGGTCGTGTATTGAACTAACATGTTCAATATTCATGTTTGACAGTGTCATGATGTATTAATATGACAATTCCACTCCGACAATGGATTACAGACCAAGATAATTAATGAATTTTCGTTGAGCTCTTTGAATTTTCGAAAATTGTAGTAATTAGAAACAATGCGCGAAATGTTTGTTGTTGGTTGTTTGTTGGAAATGTTTTTTTTTTTCATGTTATGATGTTATTTAGAACTAACCTTGATCACATTGGCTGATATCCTTCAGAGATTAACAAAAGACGATAGACAGTTCAAACATCGTCGCGCGCAGTGAACAGCTATCACAATTGGTGCACGTGAAGCAGGTTTAAGTCACCTGAAACATGTGAGGAAAAATAGTATTTATTAAACCATTTATCAATCTAAAATAAATTATTTGATAAGAATTAAAAAGTTCAGTGTGTGTCAAACAAAACCCTTAAATATGCTGTTGGCAAATTACAAGTTTGCGGCCTTAATAGTTTTAAGAAATATTATTTAAAATGCTATTTTTTTATAGAAAGACCCCTACGACTTTCCTTATCAAAGTCTCGTGGTTTCACTGCATCGATAGTAAGACAACGCAGCAGTAAGAAGAAAACAAAATATGGAACGCCGAAAACGAGATAATCATAAGACAACACACACAAATTTTACTTTGAAAGTGGTAACTTTGCATTGAGCATAGATCAAAGACTGCATACAAAACTTTCAAAAATTGGCAGTCAATATTATTCTTAAGTTAGATATCAAAGAAATTTATGCGGGAACTGCTGACAAAAGAGCATCAAATAAATTCACTTCTTGCTTTATCGCACAGTCGACAGGAAAACAGGCGGCAATGGCCTAAATCACTACTGGTTGGAAATCACTACTGGTTGGAAATCACTACTGGTTGGAAATCACTACTGGTTGGAAATCACTACTGGTTGGAAATCACTACTGGTTGGAAATCACTACTGGTTGGAAATCACTACTGGTTGGAAATCACTACTGGTTGGAAATCACTACTGGTTGGAAATCACTACTGGTTGGAAATCACTACTGGTTGGAAATCACTACTGGTTGGAAATCACTACTGGTCGGAAATCACTACTGGTCGGAAATCACTACTGGTCGGAAATCACTACTGGTCGGAAATCACTACTGGTCGGAAATCACTACTGGTCGGAAATCACTACTGGTCGGAAATCACTACTGGTCGGAAATCACTACTGGTCGGAAATCACTACTGGTCGGAAATCACTACTGGTCGGAAATCACTACTGGTCGGAAATCACTACTGGTCGGAAATCACTACTGGTCGGAAATCACTACTGGTCGGAAATCACTACTGGTCGGAAATCACTACTGGTCGGAAATCACTACTGGTCGGAAATCACTACTGGTCGGAAATCACTACTGGTCGGAAATCACTACTGGTCGGAAATCACTACTGGTCGGAAATCACTACTGGTCGGAAATCACTACTGGTCGGAAATCACTACTGGTTGGAAATCACTACTGGTTGGAAATCACTACTGGTTGGAAATCACTACTGGTTGGAAATCACTACTGGTTGGAAATCACTACTGGTTGGAAATCACTACTGGTTGGAAATCACTTGGTTGTTTCGACTTTGCGATTCTCATGTGACAAAATCAAACGATCGTCTATTCTGTACAAACACCTATACAATTATTAATCATTTCATAATAGTTGTGAGGTATAGTAATCTATCCTTAGTGACTAACGTCCCGTTAGTTATATGGCTAATAAAATATTATCACAATATTATTATCATATTATTGTTTATTATTATTAATTATTATCATTGTTGTCGTTTCACGAATCGGCAATCATGGGGCCATGCGATATGTGATTTCCACCGGGACACAGTCTTCAATATCCAGGGTAGCTCACGTTATTTTCCACTGGGGAGGAGTACTTTGACGCTGATTCCATATTTACACCCCAGCGTAGTTGGACTTGAGGGATGGGTGAAATTGTGTTGATGATTATGATGATGAATGATGAATTAGACGCACACAAAGATACAGAGACACACACAACATAACCATGCACGTGCCGGGACTCGAACCCGCGACACATTGGTCCGAGATCGTCAATGCACTACCTCCTTAGCAATCTCGACCATAGGATCGGCATTATTATTATTATTATTATTATTATTATTATTATTATTATTATTATTATTATTATTATTATTATTATTATTATTATATTGTTATTATTATATTGTTATTTGCGTACTTCCTATTTTTGACCACGCTATACGTTCTCTGCCGAGTCCCAGCCATATTCTATATCGGAGAGAGATTATTGAGTGCCATTACGAGGATCAGCTTTTCGGCGGTATATTTTGATAAGACCAGATTGCTTATGAATTATGAGGAGATAGGATGATGATGATGACGATGATGATGATGAGAGGTGATCGTGGCCTTTTTAAACCACCCCAGCATTTGCCTGTATTACCGAGGGAAACGACGAAAACCCCGGTCAGGATGACCGGCTTTGGGATCGAACTCGGGCCTCCGAACTGCGAAGTTAGCGCCGCTACGCCTGTTCGCTCAGTTATTATTATTATTATTATTATTATTATTATTATTATTATTATTATTTTGTTATTTGCGTACTTCCTATTTTTGACCACGCTATACGTTCTCTGCCGAGTCCCAGCCATATTCTATATCGGAGAGAGATTATTGAGTGCCATTACGAGGATCAGCTTTTCGGCGGTATATTTTGATAAGACCAGATTGCTTATGAATTATGAGGAGATAGGATGATGATGATGACGATGATGATGATGAGAGGTGATCGTGGCCTTTTTAAACCACCCCAGCATTTGCCTGTATTACCGAGGGAAACGACGAAAACCCCGGTCAGGATGACCGGCTTTGGGATCGAACTCGGGCCTCCGAACTGCGAAGTTAGCGCGCTACGCCTGTTCGCTCAGTTGTTGTTATTATTATTATTATTATTATTATTATTATTATTATTATTATTATTATTATTATTATTATTATTATTTCAAGTTGAATGCGTACAAACATTCGGCAATTCACAAATCGTCGATTTTAAAATAAACTCGAGACGCGGCTAGTGTGCGGAATACCACCTTATTGTACCGATCACTATTTATCCACGAACGAAGCCCACACAAATAGAAAGTTTTATAACGTTTGCCTGTATAAAGGGACATCAACCATCCAAATCATCATTAACACGAAATTTTGAAACATATTTTCGGTCTGGACAGTTATATATCAGCACACATAACCTAGATAAAATGCCAGAGAAATAACTTCTACATTAATTTATAGTTTGTTTTCCCGAGTTTCTATTAGGTGTCGTAGTGGAGTTCTACGTACATACATTTCTTAACTGCGAATATTCAATGAACAATGCAATACACAAAAAGCCTTTACTTACACTACAATTACGTCTATATCGTTTAAGAAGTCACATTTTTACTTTCTCGCTACGGAGTAGAGAGAAAGTTATGAAATGCTGCGCAAATATAACGCGCATTTTCGCCAAAAAACTCTTATTACAGGACCGTGGTAATGAAAAGGTGGATAAATCCAGTTTCCCAATTTCGGGGGAATCCTCTAACACGTGGTGTAGCCAAAATACATGTTTTGTGGGTCCTTGATACCGAAGAATTGAATGACAGCAAAAAGTCTCTCTGTCCGACAGTGTTCAATGCTAGCAATTAATCCTAAACCGTTCAGTCGATTTTCTCCAAAACTGATAATTCCCAATCGCTGTGGCTGATGTCTCGTCACCTGGAACCGATATTTTAATTTTGGACTTAACATGAAGCCCCTTGGACATTTTCAAAATTTGAGGGGAAAAAAAGCTCCATAGTTTTTTATTAAATTTTGTTGTAGAATAGTGTAAAGGGCGTGTAAGAGAATGGTGCAGGTCTCGTGTTCGATGTAAACCCTAATTTTTCGAAAATTGAAAAGTTCAAATTTCTTTTCAGAGTTTTTCCTACATCTAAAATATTGAAGATAGAGATTTTTCCCTCAATAAAATCTGTTCTTTTAAGATATATTTTGGAATAAAGGCATGTACAATTTTTCAAAAAGGCATGTACGTTTTGTGCAAATTTGCGTGAAAATAGGCACGACAACGTACGTGCTGTTTTAGCGTGATTAGTTTCATGTCCTCAAAGTGCTCTGAAGGCCCTCGGGTGGTTTTTGGGCCGAGTGCTAGCTTTCCGAGGTGGGTTCCCGGGATCCGCGTTGGTGCGCCGGTCGGAACAAAAATAGAGCTGTAGCCTTCCATTACAATATTCTCAGTTTCTACAGCTGCGTGACGAAAGAGAAGCTTAGGGAGGCCAAGTACGCTAAATTCGGTAATATGGCATGTCGCTACATGACTTCTTTAACACCAGGCGAGGATAACAAATATCTAGTGTACTAAAACAGCACGTTCTTTCTCGAACGTACGTTTACGCAAAATTACACGAAAAGTACTCGAATTTTCGAAAAATTGTACATGACCCTATTTCAAAATCTTTCTTTAAGAAATAGATTTTGTTGAAGAAAAAAAACTAACTTCATAATTGAAGTTTTAGTGAAACGTTGACAATGTTTGAATTTTTGCAATTTTCGAAAAATCAGTTCTTAACGAACATGAGACCTGCACCATTCTTTTAAAACATGGATTTTGCTTACACCACGTGTTAGATGATGTTTTTCCAAAGGTAACTGTTTTTACCCATTTTTTCGTTACCAGTGTGCTGTAATACATAAGCGTTTTTCTGTCCAAAATTCTTAGTTTTTCGCGTAGCATTACATAACTTCGTCTCCACTACGTAGCGAGAAAGTAAAAATTGTGCCAAGTCTGTATACACCGCTAGCTCGTAAGTCAGATTAATCCGACCACAAAATGCCAAATACAAATACAGAATGCTCTGCACTCTGGGTTCATCCTTTTCTCATTGTAGAGTTTCCAAAAAATGACTTGCTCAACGGTGGAAAAAATCGTGCACAGTAGCACCCCATAGAACTTTCTCCAGATATAAATTTCGGCATTTCAAAATCCAGAAACCGTCGCTTCTCGAAATATTTTAATTTTATATTTTCTTTCACTTTTAATTAATACAAAAGTTTGTCAATCCATTTTTATGCCCCAAAAATCAAAACGTTATCATCCATGAATTGATTACGTACTGTTAATTTCTATCGATGAATTGCACGAATTTCTGCAGATATCCAAGAGCTTTTTCAGTTTCCAATCGTCACTGTCTAAATTTACAGATGGGAGAATCCACTTCCTCTGTAAATCAATGTTTGATTGTAAGAGTCAATATATGACTAATAAACCTAGTTCCGCAAATCTACTCATTTTTCAATCCGGTGTTACATTTCTCGAGAGGATGAACCCCAGGCACATATTGAATTGAACGAACTCATATTGATGTTGCTTCAATCTTCGTCATGCGGTTATGTTTACACATATAATGTAGATCAGAATGTCGAATATTAGCTTCTTAGTTGAATTTTATTTTCCTAAAAACATAAGCTACAATTAATTTCATTATTTGTAAAAGATAAGCTACAATTAAAAGTCAGTGTCAAATATTTTAACCACTTCGAATGTCGTAAGTCAAACTTCACGGCACAGAGGCAAGAGCCGTAAAAAGAGTTAGTAAGGAACAAGTGTTCTAATAATCCATGACCCACTATCAGTAAGAATGATCAAAGCATTTTCAAATAACAGGCATTCCACCCAACTGCGTGACGCGCCAGTGACGTCAACCTTCAGGTCGTCTTGTTAACAGCTACCATCACACAACATCAATATGAGCAGAAACAGCATTTAACTTTTTTTGTATACCAGCATTATAAACAATCTTTTCTGTTGCAATAAATCGTTCGTATTCGGGCATTTTACGGCACAAATGATGACGTATAAACATTTACGGCACTGATTGCGTCATCACACATTCAGCCAATCGTAACGAGAGACTCGTAGGGAGGAAGTGGTAAATAGAACAGCCGACAACCGTTTTCCCGCACAGATTTCAAATACGCGAAACACCACAAAGTTATTTCGCAAAAATTAAGTTTAATTCAGTTATAAATTTATAATGTAACAAATAATGGCGTTTTCAACTCTTTTGTAATGTTGCTTTACTCAATTCGCCCCCTAACGTCGTTCGTTTTCAAAACATGTACACATGCAGTAAATCTTAAGATTATAAACTAATTGCATAACCTATTTCTGACATTTCATCGAAAAAGAGTTAATGTTGTATGGTTTGGGTTTCGATTTTTTTGGATGTGCATATTAAATAAGTTGTGTGATAAATGTATCAACGCTCAGTACCGTAAAGAGTTTATGAACCTTATATATTATAGGTGCATGATTTCTTGAGTCCCTGAATATATACTCTCATCCCTTTGCTAACACGGGTGGAATTAACAATAAATATTAACGACGAATGTTACTGGCAAAATCTAATTATTAGAAATATACGCTCACGTATAACACGTATGTTTTGCATAAAAAAATGAGGTACAGATTTGATAAAATAGCTCTATCGTCAAAATAACCACAGCCCCCTTTCCTCTCGCATCTACAGAAATGAGGACTCAAGAAAACGTTCGCAGATGATACAATGAAAAGCTTAACCTTACTTTTCAGTTTGGGAGTTAGCAATTATTACGGTGATAGCAAAGTTAATGCGTTAGATTTTCTAAACGACCCGGATGAAAGAAAAATGTGGGTGTTTGTGATGCATTGAAGTGATTTAAAATAACACAAAATTTTGTTGTGTGCATAAATATATTTAAAACAAGCATGCCCTCACTGTACAACGAGATGATGGATGAGCACAGAAAGAAGAGCACAGAAAACTACCTTAATTGACTCATGATGAATATCTCACATTTTTCTATAAATAAATGTTTTCTGTAAATATTTGCTGTGAATTGGCCATCCTACATAACCAACGCACAGCTACCAGATTGAAAACTTGCTCATAAGGAACACTTAGAAAAACTCAAGTTCAGAAAATGATGCCGAGTCGATATCATTCCATATTTTTACTTTCTCGCCCAGACTTCGTGAGAAGAGAAAGTGTAGTAATCGTGCGACAGAAAACGAGGAATTTTCCGCAGAAGAACGCTTATTTCCCAGCCCTGAGAACGAAAAAGTCGTTAAATCCTGTTCCTATGTATAGAAAATTACTTCCTCTCACACACTGTGTAGTCCGAATCCATGTCAGGGTCTTGGATACCAAAAACATCTATTGACGGCGAGACGTATCTGCCAGACCGTGTCCGCTAGCCCCAAAACCGATTAGTTGATTTTCCCAAAAATTGATATCCCTCGATCAAATTGTATGAACTCGAGTTCTTTGGACTTTGAAATTGATATTTTGATTTTTTGTGCACTTTACATGAATCTTCATAAACATTTTCAAAATTTTATCAAAATGTGCAGTAACTTTTGTCCCTAATTTTTCGAAAATCACAAAAGTTAACATATTTCCCCCTTTATTCCACCTACCATACTGAAAAGAGATTTTCTCTGTAATGAAATGTGTTGTACAAGAGGGATCTGGAAGAATTGGCATGTACAACAAAGGTCATGTAATTTTTTTCAAAAATATTAGTAGTTTTCGAATAAGTTTGCGAGAAATATAGGCAATTTTAAATTTTTTTAACAATTGTCTTCTCAAAACCGGCTCAATTTTTTAAAATATTCTTCTCTTATAGACAAAGATGATAAAATATTCGTTGTATTTCATTTCTGACGAAGGAAGCTTTTGAAAATTGCGAAAAGTTAACATTTCAAAACTAGAAATTCCAGAATGGGATTTTGGTCTGAAACAAAATTTGTTCTAAAAACTCGGTTCTTTAAAAAAGATCACATACAATGTTTTGAAACAAGAGTCGTTTTCGCATAATTTGTGCATGAAAATAATGCAATTAGTATAAAAAACATTTTTCCAAAGGCCATTTCAATTTTTTTCCACGGAACGCTTAAAAGAATTACGCAGGTCTCATTGTCGTTGAACACTCTGAATTTTCGAAAATAGCAAAAGTGGAGAAAGTAGCAGTAAGTGATAAGGGAACCGTTCTACGGCAAAACGTCATCTGTGCGTCGCCTGTCTGTGAACAACGCTAGCGGCTAAACTGTTCAAAGGATTTTCTGCAAAATTGTTACTCTCCAAATGATCTGGTTGATGTTGCGTCCCTTTGAATTTCAAACTGATATAACAATTTTGGGGCTGCATTACATGAAGCTCCTGAGAAATTTTCCAAATTTTCAAAAACATTGCTCCATTGTTTTTTATTATTTATTTTGTTTAATAATGTGAAAGAGAATGGTGGAGGTTTCATTTTTGTCGAAAACACTGCTTTTTCGATAATTGCAAAAGTTGATTTTTTTCTGAGTCTTCCTACTACTAAAATATTACAGATTAGATTTCATCAAGAGAAAAAATCTCATTCTTAAACATAGATTTTGAAATAATGTCACATTTCGAAAATTTTAGTACTTTTTGCCCAATTTTGCGAAAAAAACGGGAGAGAGTGACAGCTGTATTTGCAACACTAGTTTCACTCTAATAACATTGTATCCAATGAAAAGTTTAAATCAGTTATTGATGACAATTTGAACTTCACAAAATGAAGCATCTTTAATTCTTTGATATCTTATTCACATTCATTTTCAGAAGAATATCTAAATACAACAGAAAGTAATCTTTATCAGATCAAACAAATTTATCAGGATTTGATTAAATTATTTCAAGCACGCTTTCGTTAGAGTTGGAAAATAATTATTACAAAATTACAATTTTTGAATGGGCAACGAACTCATCTCCACGCCAAAACCGAAATATTCATCATAGTTGTTTATTTTATCTCAACTTTTTTCGAAATTTCCAAGGATATCGTTCTACGCGTTCCAACTATGACATGTCTTTTTATCCTTAACGATTAACGCTTGATATCAAATCAATAAGCAGCAATAAAACTTTTTTAAACGGTTGTGCCATCATACAAAATATTAATTCCAGTTTGCTGGTTACTTGAGGTGTAATGACCAAAAGTTTTTTTAATTAATGAATTAAACAATGTAACTTCCTTTGCAAAATTAATTGTTAAAAACGAAAGTTAAATGTTCTTAATTTTGTATTAATCAATTTGTACACTTTTTCAAAAGTTATTAACAAGCTTTAATAGAGATATTTTCTTTACACTAATACCGAGTAATAAAAGTAATGGAATATTGGCTTAAATAAAACTTCACTATTAGAGATGTCACTTTCAACTTCTGTATTTCATCCACCAAAATAAGATAATACTTATGAAAAGCTAGTAGTTCATTCAGGGAGCTAGTATTTAGTAGCTTTGTTAGTATGAATCGAGACCACTGTTTATGAAATTTGCAAATATCCGACAATGCTATATTTTGAGTGCCTAAAAACATATTTTACTGGCACAGAACTCAGTCGAGACTAAAAAGACGCCACAAGAACTGGATCGGTCGACAAGGGCTTGCATTTGAGGTCGATAGTTTACCTCTGTGTGGGGAACAATTCGATTTTTACGAGTCTCCCTGGTTCATAACCGACGAGGTCACAGCATTCACAGAACGCCCAGAGTACACAACTGTGTGAAAACAGCAGTCCGCGCTATCCCCAAGTTCATCTGTGCCGTAAAGCCGTTAGGAGTCAGCTGCTTTAAATCGGCTGCAGGGCGCGCGCTCATCCGTTGTAGCCCGCCCCCCTTCAGTTCTAGCCGCCCACGTCCGCACGTCAACCACTGCTCTCCCTCTCTGTCTCGCCATCCCTCTCCCTGCCCCCATTTCCATTCGCCCTGCGACCTATGCTACGTGCCCCGAACGGGTTGGTTTTCGTCTGCCGCCCGAGTCCCCGCCACTTCGACCTTTCCGTTTCGACTACGCATGATTAAACTCGACTCTACCCATTTGACCAAATCAAAATAGATTTCATCTGAACCGACCCGATATGATCTGATTCGAGATTAGTGTTGATCAAACCGGAATGCCCCAGACCAGGCCCACTTAACCCAGCCTGATCAGGTCAGGTCGGATTAAACTAGACGGAGAGGATATGATCAGTGACCTGATCGGACTAGAGCCAATCCGACCCGCGCCGTTCACTGGTGAAACTGTGTTGATACGCCGTGATCGTCGTTGCAGCTATGTTCCTCTCCCTCTGGCCCATTTTTATTCCCCAATTGACGGTCTGATTTTATTTCTCGCAATATAAGACAGTCTCTTCTTCCACGTGGTCTCCTTTATCTTATTGAAACTCGCATACCTATAGTTATTCTCTACCTCAGACCCATTTCCAAGACTCATACTTTACCCAGTACTAGATTTCCCCTCCTCTCCTTCATCCATCCCATTCCCACTTCCATCTAGTTCCCGCCATGTTCTCATTTCCCTGCCATTTCCATCGCGTCGCCTCGCTCCATCCACTACGTATGGACATGTCTCGCGCTCTGATTCATGTAACGTTCTACGACACACATTTCCCAGCCCTTGTCACGCTTACTTGATGTCCAATAAATAATATTGCTTCCATATCCAATTCGCCACACCTCTCGCGTCACAACGTTCCGTATGTTTCGGTGTTCAGGATTTTGACTTAGATAGGTTGGTTGGTTGGTTGTTAGTGGTTCCGGGCCCCTCCGGAGGTGACGGTGGACTTCCCCCACCGGCGCCGCCCTACCGTCGGCTAGCGGGGTTTCCAACAACCAGGTATCCCCCATCAGCGGGGCACCGCGTCAGCCGGGACAAGCTCCAAGCTCCTAACCGTTCTCCTGCATGCGTGGTAGTGTATGCATGTCAGTTTTAGTGTGTGTGTGTGTGGGTGGGTGTAAGGAGTAGGATAGGACAAGGAATGAGAAGGAATGATGGCGCGCGAGCCGTGGCCCATTTGATAGGGTATTGCTGTAACATTCGCTTCGTATTAATCGGAGGAAACACGGAAATCTACCGATCAGAGCAGTTAGCCGCTAGAATTCTCCTCCATACAGCGACTGAATTTTCCGCTAGTTGCTCGCGATGAGAAACGCCTATGATCTTGACCTTCGTGTCTTCCTCTTCTCTCCACTTGCGCAGGCTTCCGGCCTGTTCCACTGTCGCGTTTGGCAGCGCACAGCGACGCTGCATCCGTTCCCATCGCCCCCTCCTCTGGCCGCCCCGCTGGCCGCCCCGCCGCCCCCGCGCCGCGCGCCCCGCTGCGCCACCGCGCGCCGTATAAATAGGCGCGAGCGCGCACGCGGGGCGCGGGGGGCGGCGCAGAGCAAATTTACCCGCAACCTTACGCGGCACAGATGGCTATCGCCGGGAGAGGGAGGTGAGGGGCGGGGCTGAGGTCGCTCGGTGGGAAGCCGGGGAGTGAGGCGGGGTGGCAGGTGTCGGGAGCAGGTGAAGTTAGGGGACGGAACAGTGATGGGGAAGAAAAGCGAGAGCGAAGCGGGGTGGAACTCACGGAGGGAAGAGACAGGGACAGAGGTGTCGGGGATGGTGGGAAGCAACGGTGGAGAGAGGCGAGGAGGGAGTAATCGAGACGAAGGAAGGGATGTTGGAGGGAGGGAGGACCGGGGGGAAGGCGGGAAATGAGGCGGCGAGAGAGGCATCGGAAGACAGGGGGAAGAAGGTTGAATAGGAAGTGGGAAGGGAAACGAGAAAGTAGGTGGGGAAAGACGCCGTAATGGAGTCGACAAGGGAGATGAGAGGTAGGTTAAAGGAAGGGAAATGGGAGTGGCGGATGTTGTAGGTTGGCGGTACACGGGAAGGAAGGCGGGATGGGGGGAGGGTGAAGGAAGAGACGGCGACAAAAGCGTCGGGAGATAGGCAGGAAAGCAGGGTAGGAGGCTCGATATGAAATAGGGAGGAAGATGCTGATGAAAGAGGTGGGCAAAGAGGTAGAAAGGGAGGTGAGAGGGAGGTGGAAAGAGAGGCGGTGAAGAGAGAGGTATGAGAGGCAATTGAAGGGGGATGAGGGGAAGACGGAGAGGGAGGCGGGCGGCAGGCGGGAAGAGAGGCTCAGGTGGCGGAAGAGGCAATAAGATTGGGAGGGGGAGATGGAAGGGAAGCGGGAAAGAACGCAGGAAGGGAAACGTGGGGTTAAGCAAGGGGGGGACAAGGAAAAGACGGACGATGCGACAAAGGATATGGAGAGAGAGGCGGGAGAGGGATCGACGAGGGAGGTGGGAAGGGTTGTGAGAAGGACGCGAAGAGAGCGGCAGAGGGAGCGGCAGAGGGGCCGGCAGAGGGGCCGGCAGAGGGGCCGGCAGAGGGAGCGGCAGAGGGAGCGGCAGAGGGAGCGGCAGAGGGAGCGGCAGAGGGAGCGGCAGAGGGAGCGGCAGAGGGAGCGGCAGAGGGAGCGGCAGAGGGAGCGGCAGAGGGAGCGGCAGAGGGAGCGGCAGAGGGAGCGGCAGAGGGAGCGGCAGAGGGAGCGGCAGAGGGAGCGGCAGAGGGAGCGGCAGAGGGAGCGGCAGAGGGAGCGGCAGAGGGAGCGAAGGGGAGTTGGGGAGGGTGACAGCAAGGGAAGTGCAGAGGGACTCGCGGAGGGGCGCGGAAAGAGAAGGAAGGGGGGAAGGGGGAGGTCGATCTTCGCCCGCGGCGGTAGCGCGCTGGGCCTCTGCCAAACCACCCACGCTCCGCCCTCGCGAGGAGCATTCGCGCTGAGACTCGCGACCCAGAAAAAGCAGCGCTGCGGGAGGGGGGAGAGGAGAGGCCTGGAGAGACGCGCCGCCCAGGCACAGGACGACCAAAGGAGTGCGGAAGGAGCGCGGCCGTGGGCGTGGTCACGGACCTGCCAACTCACCCAATTCACTATCGGCTTTTTTGTTTTTCTTTTCTATATTCATGGATGTTTTTGCATTGATAATACCCCTGTATCTATACCAGGAGAAGTAACTCAGGGCTTCAGCTGATGCCACTGCACTGCCTCTGACCGGGAGGTCCTGGGTTCGAGAACCGGACAGTCACGACAGGATTTTTGGCACTAGCTAGATAGGTAGGTCGAAATCAATATCGTTCTGGAGGAGAATTGTAGCAGCCGCAGCTCGGATCAGAAGTTTCTCCAATCAATACCAGACGAATGCTGGAGTAGAACCCTAACAATCACGCCACAGACCGGACACGACCGCCACAGACACGACCAGACTTACATGAAATAAACTACCACACATACCGGGAGACCGATGGGGGTTAGAACTTGCCCCGGTTGCAGCGGTGCCACGCTGGTGCGAGATACCTTGTTGAGGAAAACTCTTATTCGACAGATAGGTGCACGATGGATCTCGCCATTCAGCGGGGGATGATCGCCGTCTCCTCCCGAAGAAAACATGTACTACACTTACGGAACTAACGATCTTAGCTGTTGACGCGTCCGAAATCACTAATTAATCAATGGAAACTTCTTTCTTTTCGTCCATGTGTGAACAACGCTAGCAGCTAAACCCTTCAACGATTTTATCCAAGATTTATATTCCTCAATCGGTCTGGCATTACACATCCTCTTGGATTTCAAAACCGATATTTTAATTTTGAGGGGTACTTTCACGAAGTTCCTGGGTCAGTTTCCAATTTTTCAAAAAACTTACTTCATTTTTTAATAGTGTAAAGGACATTTAAGAAAATTGTGCACGTTTAATGTTGGTTAAAAAACCTAATTTTTTTAATTGCAAAGTTCGAAATATTTTAGGAGGCTTCATGTACTAAAATATTAAAGATAGAGACTTTTTCCTTAATGAAATATGTTTCTTAAAGATAAATTTTAAAATAAGGTTAAGTACAATTTTTAGAACATTTGAATACTTTTCGCGTAATTTTGCATTAATGTGCAGGCGAGAGAGTACGTGCTGTTTTAGCCCAACTAGTTTAGAAAACTTATCATGCAATGATGTTCAACCAAAACCCTAATCGTCAGGACGTACCCTGCCTGACGATAGTCAAGAGTATTAAGAGATGTCGAAACATCAGGGGCACATGTCGTGTGTGTAACTTCCGCGTACGAAAATTCTCACCATATGTCCATTGTCATTTCCATGTCCTAACTTGACGTTAATATATGCTGTGACACAAATGTGAGAATGCTCCTTTTCTATGAAATCCCTGTTCCCTCGCTTTCATGTCTTTCATATATGTTGGAAAACTTTTCCCCAAATGCGTACGTATTTTCTTTCAATTACCTCATTTTTGTTATATACTATTGAAAAACAACATTACCTAACTACATTACTTACTGAATTGAAACACGAGTTGAGAAAGTTATTTAAAAGTGGTCAGTCGGAAGAGCAGGCGAGGAGGCCTAAGCCTGGCGTACACATTAATATTTTTTTATTTGTTTTGTTACTTATTTTAATTTATTTTATGTATATATAGTTATTTTTCATTTATTTATTTATTCTTAAATATTATCTTCTACCCCTTACTTGCACTAGAAGATGTTACGCCTTTATTCTGAGACATCCTAAATAGACAAGGTGGTTTCCGAGAGCAATTTGTATAGAGAGGCGAGAGAGTGGCAGACGAGAGATATTGAGAGTTGGACGGTGGGCGGTGGAGGGCAAAGAGATGCTGTAGACCGCGAGAGCCGGATCAGGCACACCCCAGGGATTCGTCCGTCGCCTGGTCATCTCGGGCCTTTCTATGCCGTCGGCTTCGTCGCGCGTCTGGCCTCAAATGTTGAGCCGGCTACCGCCTTCCCGCTAACCCTTCAACACAAAGGAATAAAAACCATCCCTTTTCAAATTCAAAAATAATTGCGTTACTGTAATCAAAGATAACTGTGTTCAAAGAGAAACAGGAAAAATATTACGATAACAAAAATCATGGAGACACGGTGGCATTCGCTGCCGAGTCGACCCCGCCATTGCAACGGCGGCTTCCCTTTAATGGCCCGGCCACGTGACGCATAATCGGTGCCCTCGTAATGAGATGGATGGAAGTACTGCTAGGAACTTGTGAAAGAGGGAATTTTCCCAGAAATGAGACTGGCGCCGGCGAACCGTCATGGCGAGCACGATGAGCGCTTTTAGGCAAGAGCAAACGAAGACACTCGAGGCGGGTGGGCGCGTTGGAAGCGAAGCAGCGCTCTGGGGGAGGTACCTGGAACTGATAGCAGGGGCCCCAAGCCTTGGACACTCGAATACTTGTACTTAGCAGAGTGGAATCATAATTAATTGAATATACATTCGTATTAATGACTTCTATTAAAATGACTTATTATTAAATTAAAGAAATTAAACATAGGCTAATTGTTTATTTAAAATGTTTGAAACGCAAAAGAAGGAAACATTACACATTCTTTTTACTTACTTTCTAGTACCTGTTCTCATTACTTTTCAGTTAAAAACATTTTAAATAAACGCTATCTAAACTCTATGATCACATCACAGAAGGAAGAGCTGTAGAAAAGTTAAAAGGACACTATACTTTTGCCATATGGAAAATTGAAATCCCAAAAATAATATTTTTTTTTGCTTTTTGCTAATTATAATCTCACACCTTTCGATATTACTACAATTTATTGTTTATAATATAACATTTGTTAATAAGAGCTAGGTTATAATATATCCAAGGCCCACTACCTTGCACTTAAACAAAAATTAATGAAATTTGGTTGAGTAGAAAGGGCAAACTTCTTTCAAAACAAAAATCCGAAGTGTTTTAAATATGAAGATTTTAACCTACGTTTATGAAGTTAATTTCTAGTATTAGACATCTGTGAAAAAAGGTCGTTTATACAAATATATCAACCTTAAATATAGAGGTTAACCAATATAACAAAAATATGAATGATAAATGGAAAAGGTGGAGAGAGAGAAAGAGAGAGAAAGAGAAAAAAGAGAGAGAGCAAATACAAAGGTAGAGGCAAAGTAGATTCACGGATAGTAGAATAGGGTGTTCAAAGAGGATTGAAAAATACGGACGGTGGTTGAAAGAAACGAGAATCTAGGAACAGGAAAAATTTTATTTACTTTAAGAAAAAAGTCCCCACAAATAAAGGAGATGCATTTTCCCTATCTGAAACACTCCCATTCATTTGCAGGAACCCTGTCTTGTACGGAGCAAATAGGGATGGGATCTCAATTAAAAGTTTTCAATTATGAATGCACGAGAAACCTGAGGAATAAAATGAATGATGCATGGTAGGGATGAAGAGAAGAGAACTCGAAAAAAATTCTGGAAATAAAACAGACAGGTATTACACACTTAAAGACCACTTTATTAATCATGTCTGGAGATCAATACCGAGTTAGTCAAACAGCAGATGAATAAATCGCGTAAGTGATGAGAATGTTTTGTATGAAAAGGAGAATAGGAGTATATCTGTTGTCATTGAATGAAACTTAATAAATTAAACAAGATTTGCCGTGGTTTTTCACACAATGTATGTAATTAGTAGTCAACGAAGGTGATTGGAAATTTTCCCTTGTATTCTCACGATTTTGGTAGCTTCTCATTCCACCATCTCATTCCTCCTATAGTACCACAGTGCTTATTTCTCACCTTATCATCACCACTACAACCATCATCATCATCATCATCATCATGAGCAAAACGTGTATCCTGTGCAGGCAAGAGTCAATCGAAAATCTCCCAGACGAACTTCTACCATTGCGTCACCTCTCTACATAATTCGTATGTTACGTAACAAAGTAGCTTCACTGTGAAGACGCCTTTGACAAACGCGATGTTTCATCCGGGCCATCTGCGGCCACGTCGCATCACGTGTTCCCGAGATTCAACTCGATAGACACATTTTTCACGTGGCCTTAACACTATACTGATGCTCTTTCGAATACATTGGCTACAATAATAAGCGTAAGGGGTTGAAGTTGGGAAGTCACGAAAGCAGAACACGGCTGGAAATGATGGTGAATATTTATTATTTGATATGTAATTATTACACGTACAAATTGCATATTTGATTAAGCAGAAGGCTTTAAGCCATTACAATACCTAGTTCCTAAAGCATTCAAACCTTTCGAATTCTGATATGCATCACAGGTGGTCACTCCATTGCATGAAAGCCGCGGAAAGAGACATATGGTTTGGCTAAGGAAAATATCCTGAGGAAAAAACACCTACCGTCAGACGATTTCGTGCTAACCTACCAAACTATTTCTAAACTACTTATTTATTTCCTGGCGCGAAGGTCACGCCGTCCCCTTTCGGCCTTTGGCCTCCTCAGCAGAGCGAAGCAGTGCCATAGAAAACTGTCTCTACATATCCAGAGGACGTTAAATAATTTATAAGCACTTGAAGCAAAGAAAAAACTGTTAATTCAACAAAAATAAATTCACTCACACATAAAATAATGAGCAATAATCATCTAACACCGTTATAGGTACAACAGTTACAAAAACTGACAAAAATGTCTACCATCAGCGTCGATACACGTTTTAGTGCGTTCGAGCAAAGTTTGAAAAAGCGTCCTCAGAGATTGCACCACATGCCTTTCCTTTTCTTCCCGAAATGCTGCCAGTGTAGCTGGTTTTCAACGGTGTACAACATTAAGTGATTCCTATAAGTAGAAGTTCAACAAAGTTATATGATCTGGAGATGTGGGTTTCGTCATATCCAGAGCCCTGAAAAATTGTCATCACATGCCACGTGCTATCCAATGCCCTGGAAGATTGTCATATATATATATATATATATATATATATATATATATATATAAGTAAAATGTTGCAAAACTGAGTCCAGTATGTCAACTTTAGGTAATGACTGTGTGGCCAATGGAACCAAGCCAAATGCCCGGGCATTATGATCGCAACACTCGCACAGAGGATCCACTGTGTATGACCACTTTGCAGTGAACACACACTATTATACCTAATTATTGATCCTGCACTAATTGCTACTGATTAAAAATATGCTCCCGTAACTGCACACTTTTGCATAGCGCTGATCATGACACCAAATGGAAAAGTGGCGAGGTGACAGAAGCGTGAGGAGTTAGCACAATAAGTCGTCATCGGTGGAGATGTGTACTAGAGGATTTAGTACAAGCTGTCATGAAGAAATGACATCAGATGGAGCAAGTTGGTGCCACGATGTGACAGCCCGAAGCAACCGCGCTAAAAGACCAAGGAAATAGAAGTCGAAGGTGCAAAACTCATAATTTTGGTTTGAAAAACATAGAGCTGAATATTGTCTCAATACCTTTCATCCACGTGACTGATCAAGAATCTGGTCCTGTGTAGATTTCGCTAAAATGTACCCACCAGCTGAACCTTGTAGGACAACTAGTGGTGATACAACAGCACATTATTTCTCTACCTATTTAACTTTGCAATTTTCCAAAATTCAGAGTTCAACAAAAATGAGACATAAGCCCCCTTTTAGTGTCACTTGTTCTAACCACGAAAAAATTGAAGGAACAATTTGGAGCGTTTTTTGAGATTTTTAAAACTTGCTTTAACTTCAACCAAATTTTTTATGGGATTTTTTAAAGTTGTATGTGATTTTCTTTAAAGAGATGATTTTCCAGAACATATTTCGTTTAAGAAAAAGATACTGTACTATTGCAGTGTTTACTTTTCGTAATTTTCGAAAATACAGGGTTCGCCAAAATTTGGACCAGCAAAACATTATTTGCCGTTTTTTTTCCTTTTCGAGAAAACTTCCAGACAAAGTGGGAGACAGATAAATCGATAGACAGGACAGACCGACATACTGCCATCAATCGTTTTTTCGGTATCAAGAACTCATAAAACAAGCATTATGATTATACAACGTGTTAGAGAAAATAAGTTAATACATGTAGGAACAAGATTTATCCACTTTTTCGTCGCCGACAATATCAGTTTTTCTGTCGAAATTCGGAGTTATCAGGCGCACGTTTACAATACTTTCTCTTCTTATGAAGTAATTCGAGGAAGTAAAAAATAACTGTGCATACGGTAAAATTCTGATTGACTCCTGCATTCCTATAACTCTCATTGTCTTCTACTGGGTAATCCCCCTCATTTAAAGTTGTGTCACCAAGTCACCATTATCGGTAGCAACTGATGTTCAAGCACAATTACGTCATACCTACTGGGTTTCAATTAATTTGTATCAATAGAGTGTTGCATAATCTCAAGATGCTTCGCCAGAAGATCTCGGAGAAGGGGACTCTTCCCATTTCCAACAGATGAGACACGCCCTCTTGGTCGTTTTGAAGTGGAACGTGTCAAAGTAATTTTGTTTCTACTTATTTTTGTTTGGCCAGTAAGTACTTGGGGCCGTGTACGATACATTTATATAAATGTAATAATTGATTATATGTACAACGGATTACAAAGGAAACCATATTAGTTAAATGGTGAAAAGGTGGGAAAGAGATTCCAGAGCACAAGAAAACATGCCGAGATTGTACTACTCCCCCATAAGTCTCATATTTTACCGACCTTTTCCAAAATAAATCAAATCAAAGTTAGTGGATTTTATGTGAAAAGACGTATCGGGAGGAAGCTAATTATGGAGGACCAAAAAACCGCCATCGGCGTTTTCGCTTTAGGCGTTTGTGGTAAGGATTTTGTTTGCACTATTGCTGATGAAGTCTGTGAGATTTTAGAAAAGAGCCCAGAAGATAAAGAGGACAAAATAGATTGAGAACTGAGTGACGCCGAGTTTATTATGAAGTTGGGAGCTTGGTACAAAGCAGGGTGCTCTTGAAATGGATCGGAGGAGTGCATGTGAAGTCTTGCATCTGTGTATCTTACTGAGACGCGGTGGCGGCCATACGATGAGACAGCCGGCGACGAAAGGGCGCGGGCGGCTAGCAGCTGGAGGACGAGGAAGGCTGAGCGGCGACGACTGGCTTGCTGCGCTGGCAGAGAGCGTAGAGGCCCTTCCGAAGTGGTTCTTTCCTCGCGCTGTCGCAATCACGTTTACGGAATTGGTAATTTTAGCACGCAGATGAATCGCAGCGGCGTGAGTCACACAGACTTTCAAAGAATCACTAAAACCATCACTTCTCGTGGCACCGTATTTTAAAAACGCTATCGTATTTTGAATTGAAAGCACTGGATCATCAATTATTTCATTAACAGGAGAAAAATTACCAATTACAAATTGCAATATATTAATATACATCACATAAATAAATTATTACAAAAATGTAATTGGGAAACTTATTTATCTTTAAAGTGGTAATACACAACTCATGTTGATGCGAAAAAGATTTATGAAATCATTGATTAGTCGGTAAATTTGAACGTACAATATTCCAATTATGTAATTTACTTACCGGTATTACGAAATACGTTTCTACGAGAATAAGGTCCAAAAAATATTTCCATTTACTTTGATATCCTAGTCGAAGTATGATAATTGATCATTTCACTAATCCTGGACAAATCAAATTATTACTTACAAATTAAGAGAGAGTCAAAAACGCTGATAATGAACCAGTGATGATTATTCTTCAACGTTTCTGTGCTTGTCTTACGTAAGTTGCGAAACATGTACGTTCGAATATAACACAAATTATTTCCCAGCCAACATTTGTGGAATTATTAAGATAGATAAATATTAAATGCTTGCACTATTGTTAGATTTTTCATAACGGAATATTTTGTGACGATCTTAGAATTATTTCTAAGAATTAGAAATATTTATTACGACTATTCCACTAGTGAAATTAAAACACGTAGTGAAAAAACTATACATACAACATACCCCAATCAGGGCGGTGTATCTCCAAAGGTTTATCGTTTAATCAATCCGATTTCCTCTTACCGCTTCTACCTACTGGTCAATCATAAACTGTAACTCGTCTATCTTAGGAAGCATTGTACATCGATATGCAATAAACAGCGTATGTACTATAGCATAACCTCTGATTTTAACATAGGCTTTCAGTTATTTTATATATTTGGCACATTTTGGAACTATGTTGGACATAATTTCACTCGTGAAATAGTTCTATTAAGTACCACTCGTGCTTTGGAAACGCTCAGATAAATCCCCTCCTCGCTTGGCGAGTCGGGAATTTATCGAAATTTCCAAAGCACTAGAGGTATTACCTATGATAAACATTTTATCTACCGCGTTCTGTTTTAATGCGTTTATTGACATTATTACAGACTTATATATTTATCAGAAAGTTCATGTTTATTTCCTTCACTTCCGTGAAAAAGTATCATTAAAAAGTATAATCCCTCAAAGAATTCCTCTCGAAAAATCACCTGCGTCGAAAATTTTCCATAATTAAAGAACAAGCAAGTACAAACCAATATGTTTCGTGTTTTAGCACGCCTCTTTGTGAAAATTCGCTTAAAAGCAAAATATAATTTAAATGCCAAATAACAGAATGCTAGTTATTTATGCATGTGTTTTCAGAATTGATTGCAATTTCCGATATTAAATTTTACGAAGAGAGATCAAAGAGAATAAAAACAGTGCATCAGAAACTTAAAAATGTTGCTTGTAATTGCAATACATCCTTTAAAGTAATTTTTAAAAATGAAATGCAAAATATTGTGCAAATAATCATTCGATTTCACGAAAGCTTTGCTGCATAAAAGTCTGTTTTCTCACCATCAGCCACCTCTGAAAAAAGATTTGTGCAAAATTATCTACGTCACCATTTTGTAAATTTACCGCAAATACTAAGAGAAATACTTATAAAAGAATTAAATACTGTATTGGGAAATTTTTGTGAAGCATATACAAACAACATGGAATATAGCTACAAATGAATTAATACACCCATAAATTGAGCTTAAAATCTTGAACATTTCAATTGTCTTGATCATGAAATCATAGTTTGATGGTTCAAATACTAAATGTAAAGTAAACTAGCTTCGTGTCAAATTTTGTTTTCTTAAACACACAATCCGCTGTTTTGTTGTTATTGTTTCTCATTTCTTCACTCTTCTGAATTGCAATTATTTTATTCACGTTATTTTCTTTCCAAATTTTTTCTTGTCCAGTAAATAGTTTCAAAGGCAGGAAATTACCTTTTTGTATTCTCATTCTTGCGCATGTAATTACCGAAATCTTTTATATCTTTACATCCTAAACATGGTGTTCCAAAATTTAGCGTTTGAATTTCTACTCTTATAGTCACTAAAAATGTGCTAACAATAATCGAATACAAAATGAGTGATTTTTATTCGATTAAAAAGAAAGAGTAGGATTAAACAGTAAAAGTGAGAAAAGTAAAATTATAATATTATCACTGTAAGAATGAATCAGATGTTACTTTCCTTTTCACAATGTTCACAATGTCATACAATCCATCATCCATTGGTTTTACAATTTTATTTCTCCTCTTAACTCATTAATCAGACCGTTTATTGTAACATTTAGAATGAAATTAAGAAACGAAGAAGAATTAAGAAAATAATGAAATTAAGCACGCATGTGTCAGGAGATAAAAGCAATACAGCGTGTAATAATTGAGTAGGAAATCGTTTGACTCCCTTATAATAATGTAGAATGAATGACCAACAGACAAGGAGAAGATAAAGAAAATAAGAAAACGTTTGGAACACGTCTAGAACAAAGGCAAACAAAGACGAAGCAAACAGCTAATTGTCATAAAGAAGATGCGAGTCGTCGCGCGTCGTCGTGCCTTAAATGCAAAACACGCTTCGCGCAATGCAACCGTCCAGCGCTCACCTAACTCTGGCCGGCGTCCTCCATTTCTGTCTTCTCCAGCGCTCCTTAGGTTAAGCCTAGATTCATACTGTCAGAGCAAGCTATTTTTTATTTCATAATCATATTTTTTATATTTTATTCAGACGCATATCTCTGAGGCTTCTGCACGGCCCATAGCGGCCCGCTTCTCGGTATCTGTATCACCAACTAAGCTTTCAGAATGCCACGTGCGGTGGAGCCTCAGTTCTTAGTAATTCCCTCACGCCACATCGATGTAACCGACTCGCTTGTGCAGCTGTGCCTCACTTCTTGGAAGTCCCCTCACGCGACAATGTTGCCTAACGGACTTACAGCAATCGCCTCGCGCAGCTGCGCGCTTAAAATTCTCAGAAAATTCCACTCGCAATAACGAACTCCGTCGCACGGCACGTGTGGCAACCGCCACCTCGCCGCCAACGCTCCTCTGCGCCGTTATGCTTCGTATTAATATCTCCTCCTGCCACCAGAGCTCACCAGCTCCCGGCGCTGCGCCGCCCGCTGGCCGCCGCGCCAGCGCCCCCCCCCCCTTGAGGCGTGTCGCCGGAGGGTGGGGGCTGCCCCCACTGCTGCCTGCAAGCTGCGCTCCGGCCGACGCAGAGCCTTCTGGGAAACTTCTGGAAACCAACCGACGCTTCGAATGGCCCAGCCGCCATTCTTCAGTTCTCGTCCGATCGCCTAACTGTACGGACGGGTCTCCGCGCTGCTCTGCTAGCGGCGTGAACAATTCTGCTCTCGACTGATTTTCATGTCGAGCAGACGCGCTCCGCGCCGCCCTACGGCGTGCCTTCTGCGCTCGTCCAGGCTTCCAGCTCTACGGACGGGTGGCGCCGCTCTCTTGGCGTCGTTATTTGGGCGTCACGCTATCCATGGTGCTGCCTAACAATTGCTCCTCTCGCTGAGCAAATTTTCTGTTTCTTCAACATGGCCGGTGAGCATGCTGTATCACTGCACAATTCTGCGGCCGTTGCTGCCATCAACATACAATGCTGCCATTGGTAACTATTCTGCAAACTGGACTACCGCCACGTGGCGCCTGTGTAACTATTTTACAAACTATTGCTCGTCACGTGCTCAGCTAATTTATATTCACATGCATGTGGTCCCTGTGATTAACTGTTCCACAAGTTGTGTTGCCGACATTACGTATCTAACTGGTGTTTCGTGTTCTCTCTCCGGTGCTACTTATGGCACCCACATTCCCTGGACTTCATCTGCCCCTCTCGGGCCTGGCCTAGCTAGCCGCCCGTAGACACACCAACTTCAGCAAGATGCAAGAGGAGCAAGTTTTGTGCTACCGCACTAATATTGTACTTACATTGTGATTTGTGTGCTGCAACCCTCTGTTCCTTCTCCCCGTATAGCTTAAGATGTATTTTTATGTATTTTGTTTTTAGAATATATGTTTACATGCCTTAGACTACAACTCTTTTATGGTAACAAGCACTCTCCTTCCTCCCCCATCCTTGCAGTCCCAGATCTGCAAGAGTGGTTACAACCTGTTCTCTCTTTACAGGAATCTGGGTGGTCCTTCGAAATTAATCTAATTAATCTAATTAATGGGCTATGGTTGGAATGTTTGGGAGGAGTTGAAGTTTCATTATTTCACAAACCAGTCCACCTTGCTCGACTCCCCCATCCATTTTGTTCCTTCGAGCTTCGGATTTTTGAACCAGAAAACCTATGTATATTTTCATATGTTATTTCATGTGTTCTGCATATGCTCTGCGGACCACTTTGGACCTTCGAGCTTCGGATTCTACCAGCAAATTTATGTATACCCATCACATTTTGCCTCTTGAGTGTGCTTGTTACTATATGCAAACCAAGTGTTAATTGTATTCATTTTATTGCAAATCATGTGTTAATTGTATTCATTTTATCAATGTACTTGTTTTTTATGTAACATACTTGTGTTAATTGCATTTACCTTGTCAATGTGCTTGTTTTTTATACAACATACTTATGCCCGATTTAAAATGTTACATGTACCATACTGTCCTGTATCGTGTAACGAGGCTGTATGTTCCTGTATCGTGTAACGAGGCTGTATACTGTGCTACTGACTGATGCTGCCTGCTGTTCTACTCAGCTGTTTTCAACAAATTTGTAAGTGTAGTAACCTCATAGATGTGCGTCTACTCAGGGTACTAGCTTGCTTGCTTGTAAAGATTACAATTACTGATTGCTACTTTAACTTCATGTGTATACATTCTCACTTCCATTCACAAGTGTTACATGTACATTTGTGGACTCAACATTGTATGTGGTCCTTTAATTTCATATGTACACTTGTATTTATATCTCATGTGTGTATCTCTTTAATTTGTACACACCACTCATTCACATTTCTGTGTTTACATTTATGTGCTTCCTTAATTTTATGTACACTTGAGTGCTTATTGTGTCACATACACACATTTGTGCCTTTATTGCAATTTTTAAATGTCTCATGTATACACATCAGTGTTATTACTTGCTTCTTTGTGTCACATGTACATACAGTGTGCTTTGTTTAGTGTTTATGTATTTTTGGGGAAGGTCCAGTGTTAATTGTTACTAGGTCAGGGCCTCCTTCTGATCCCTCAACATTCCTGTTCTATCCTGTGTCTATCAATTGCCGATTGAGCATCCAAGATGGCATCACAAACTCTCCCTAAGAAGGTTATTAACTTAATGACCAGGTTAAGGAATGGTTGTACCTCCCTTTCAAATTTTCTCACAGAAAATGAGCCACTTACCGCGCTCACGTGTGAACAATTAATCTCCAGAAAGGAATTGCTCATTAGAATTTTTGACAAACTTGATAACCTCATTGACAATGTTGATCCATCTGATGAGACTTCTTCTCAATTAGATGATCTTCTCAATAAATATCATGAGGTTCTCGCTGCAGCTAATGTGGCACTATCTAATTACAATTCAACTCTCGTTGACAATGATTCTGTTTCTAACAGATCAAGCCATTCTAACTGCACCTGTAGAAGTTCTAAGTGCAACATTAAATTACCTGAAATTAAATTGCCCACCTTTGATGGTAATCAAACTAATTGGCTTACATTTAAAAACATTTTCGAAGGCCTTATATGTCAAGATGACATGCCTAACTCTAATAAATTTTATTACTTATCAGGCTCACTTGTGGGACAAGCCAAGGATTTGTTGCACAACTTGCCCATCACCGATGACAACTTTACAGTTGCATGGGAATTATTGAAGCAACGTTATGACTCTCCCAGATCTATCGTTAGCATTCACTTAAATTCGATTTTAAATCCTCCTGCGCTCGCAGAAGGCTCCTCTTCCTCTTTGCAAAATCTAATCGACTACTTTAGATTACATGTGAATGCAATTAGGAGCATCAAGGTTGATACTGACTTGTCAGATTTGTTGCTCGTTGCGCTAATTTCCAAAAGTCTTCCCACTGACATTCTCAAGCAATGGGAACTGTCCTTGAACAGCAGTGAGCTCCCCACTTTCAATTCCTTGCTACAATATTTAGAACTGCATCAACGAAGCTTAAGAGTTTTTGACAATCCTACTGTATATGCCTCCAATTCTCACGTTAATGACAAGCCTCACATCGCCAGGGCAGGCAACGTCAACAACACGGAAAGAAGCAAGTTACCAATTTGTCCAAAATGCAATTCTGAACATTTGATTAAGGACTGTCCGTCATTTTTACAATTGTCACCTAAGGCTCGCTACGACTTCATTGTCAAGCAAGGTAGATGTTTTAGATGTTTTCACCCGAAGACCCATGGTCATTCCTGCACTACAAAATGTGCTATTTGTAACAAGAACCACCACAAACTCTTACATTTTGGTGATGAACCTCCTGCTAATCAGCAAGCTGCATCAGCTGTTGCGACCAGTGCTCCCAAAGCAACCACTTCAACTCTTATTCCAACAGCTTTAGTAAGCTGTTCTTCTAATAATGGCAGATCTAAACCCTTTGTTGCTCTTCTTGACACTGGAAGTGGTATTAATTTAATCACTTGGAGCACGGTAAATTCCCTTAAGTTACCCACAACAAAGATGCCTCTAATTATTTCTGGTATTGGTCCGGAAACCGTAACGAGTACTCACAGCACTACTTTAATAATTAAAGCTTGTAATGCTCCTGATAGTTGGTCTCGTAAAGTAAATTGTTCAATTGTGCATAGCATTCCTAGCCCTCTCTTACATAGTCTTAATTGCGACAATTGGAATTTGCCCGCAAATCTAGTCTATGCAGATCCTAACTTTGATAATATTAAACCCATGGATCTCTTGCTTGGTGCGGATGTTTTCTTTGACATTTTACTACCAGATAGGCTAACCAGATCCGATGGTGTTTATCCTGTGCTACAGCACACAAAATTAGGTTGGATTGTTGCGGGCCGTACCCCACTCTCCACTTCTCCCTCGCAAGCTCTCTGCAATCTGATTCAGACGTCTTTTGAGTTACCTGATCAGATCAAACACTTGGGGGAGGTAGAGGAAGTCTCGCCTCTCCATCCAATTTTACATGAGGAAGAAATAGCAGAATCTCACTTCGTAGCTACTCACTCGAGGGACGCCTCTGGCAGATACGCGGTCAAGCTCCCTGTTAATTCTAAATTAAATTCATTGGGCGACTCCAAACCTCAGGCAATTAAACGCTTTCCGGCAATTGAAAAAGGGCTTGAAAGGGATCCCGAATTGAAACGGGACTACCATGAGTTTATTAACGAATATATTCAATTAGGACACATGCAACCAGCACCTAGCTGTGGCAGTCTTGTTAATTATTACCTTCCTCATCATCCAGTGTTCAAACCTTCCAGCTCTACTACTAGGACTAGAGTTGGGTTTGACGCTTCAGCTAAAATTATTACTGGTAGTTCTCTAAATGATGCACTATTAAATGGTAGCAAAATTCAAAACGATCTCTCTGATCTTTTACTCAATTTTAGACTTAACAAAATTAGCATTTCCACTGTTCTTAAAATGTTTTGTCAAATTAATGTAGAGCCGTCTGACTGGAACCTACAACGTGTTTTATGGAGGGACTCTCCCTCTCAACCTATTCAGGATTTTGCCTTAACTACGGTGATGTATGGTTCAAAACCAGCCACTTTTCTTGCTGTTCACACTTTGCATCAGCTGGCTACTAACGAAGGCGCTGACTTCCCTATGGGCTCACATATGCCAATGTCTAATCTTTATGACGATGATTTTTTACATTCATCTCCTAACCTGCATGTTGCCAAACAACTCACTTCTGAACTAAATGGTCCATTAAAAAAGGGTGGTTTCCTCCTACGCGAATGGGTTTCAAACGACAAATCTGTTTTGTCAGATCTTTCAGATCACCTGCTGGCCAAGTCAGGTCACAAAATGTTTGAACCCAAGACCTCCGAAGCAGTATCCACTTTAGGTATTTCCTGGAATACTGTGACTGACATGTTCACCCTAGCGCTGTCAGACAAAATTAATTTTAACGTTACAAAGTTTACCAAAAGAACCATGTTATCTGTAATATGCTCTTTAATTGATCCACTCCGCCCATTGGCCACTTGCATAATTGCATGCAAACTGCCACTTCAAGAACTGTGGGATTATTTCCTCAATTGGGACCAACCGCACCCACCTGACATTGCCCTCAAATGGCAAGAAGTGTTCAAGTCACTAATTGACATACCTACAATTAATGTGCCACGATGCATTTTGCCACGTGCATGCTTATTAATCGTATTTCATGGCTCTTCTGACAGCAGCCTGATACCCTACGGAGCAGCAAGCTATGTGCGCTCTCCAAGTGAACACGGTACTTACACCGTAACAATGCCTTGTGCCAAATCCAAAGCAATGCCCTCTGATGTGAGGTACAAGGATGACACTATGTCTCCCACCTTTGGCATTGTGGGGGTGGACTATTACATGTCAATTCAAATTTAAGCATAGGTTATTCATAGTCATTTAGTGTTAGTTATTTATAGTTAGTTGTTGGTTATTTTTGTTAGCTGTAAGATTCGCTGTATTATATTGTAAATTTGTTAGTAGTTAGGATTCTGTATTATATTAAGATTTTTTGCATTATCGCACTCACGCCTCTCCGAGAACTTACTATGCCATTTACGATGTCTTACTGTGTTAAGATTTCTCGCACTATTGCATTTTCAACCTCCTCGAGGTGCACCATCCCATCCGAGATATGCCTTATTAACCTTGCCATGGCAACATCTTGCATTATCGCACCTGCCATCTCTACGAGGTGCACCTTCTCATACGAGATCTGTCCCATGTTCAGGATGTTTGCATCAATTCAACCATAGGTAATTTATGGTTATTTAGTGTTTATTTGATTCATTGTGTCCATTTGTTAGCTATAAGATTCATTGTGTTATATTGTAAATATGTTAGTAATTAAGATTATGTTAAGATATGTTTAAGTTACGCATTATATTAAAATTTGTGCATTGGTGCACTCGCCAACTTCCCGAAGTGCACCATCTCACGCGAGACATCTTACCAACTTTACCATGTTAAGACTTTGCATTGTTGCATTGCTACCTAATCGAGATGCTCCCTCTAAAAAGAGGCTTGCTCAAAGACAGTCTCCTCATTTGAGCTCACTGAGTCATAGTTACAGAGTCACGTTTACTAGTGCTGATCCAAAACCATTGTCTTATTTGCTTATTATTGTATTAGCTATAAGATCGATTTCAATCACATATTGTACTCGTTAGTCGTCAAAACCGTATTTCCGCGCTTTCCACCTGCGTTTGATGTAATCAAGGTGCTTACTTGGCCAAGGTCAATTATGCCTTTCTAATACCAACGACTACATTCAATATCCTTACCACATATCTCCATACACCCTACCACTCCCATCTTATGCCTAACTACCTAGCTTGCCCTAACATCTTTTTTGTCGGACGACCTAATCGTCCTGTGGGGGTGTATGTCAGAGCAAGCTATTTTTTATTTCATAATCATAATTTTTATATTTTATTCAGACGCATATCTCTGAGGCTTCTGCACGGCCCATAGCGGCCCGCTTCTCGGTATCTGTATCACCAACTAAGCTTTCAGAATGCCACGTGCGGTGGAGCCTCAGTTCTTAGTAATTCCCTCACGCCACATCGATGTAACCGACTCGCTTGTGCAGCTGTGCCTCACTTCTTGGAAGTCCCCTCACGCGACAATGTTGCCTAACGGACTTACAGCAATCGCCTCGCGCAGCTGCGCGCTTAAAATTCTCAGAAAATTCCACTCGCAATAACGAACTCCGTCGCACGGCACGTGTGGCAACCGCCACCTCGCCGCCAACGCTCCTCTGCGCCGTTATGCTTCGTATTAATATCTCCTCCTGCCACCAGAGCTCACCAGCTCCCGGCGCTGCGCCGCCCGCTGGCCGCCGCGCCAGCGCCCCCCCCCTTGAGGCGTGTCGCCGGAGGGTGGGGGCTGCCCCCACTGCTGCCTGCAAGCTGCGCTCCGGCCGACGCAGAGCCTTCTGGGAAACTTCTGGAAACCAACCGACGCTTCGAATGGCCCAGCCGCCATTCTTCAGTTCTCGTCCGATCGCCTAACTGTACGGACGGGTCTCCGCGCTGCTCTGCTAGCGGCGTGAACAATTCTGCTCTCGTCTGATTTTCATGTCGAGCAGACGCGCTCCGCGCCGCCCTACGGCGTGCCTTCTGCGCTCGTCCAGGCTTCCAGCTCTACGGACGGGTGGCGCCGCTCTCTTGGCGTCGTTATTTGGGCGTCACGCTATCCATGGTGCTGCCTAACAATTGCTCCTCTCGCTGAGCAAATTTTCTGTTTCTTCAACATGGCCGGTGAGCATGCTGTATCACTGCACAATTCTGCGGCCGTTGCTGCCATCAACATACAATGCTGCCATTGGTAACTATTCTGCAAACTGGACTACCGCCACGTGGCGCCTGTGTAACTATTTTACAAACTATTGCTCGTCACGTGCTCAGCTAATTTATATTCACATGCATGTGGTCCCTGTGATTAACTGTTCCACAAGTTGTGTTGCCGACATTACGTATCTAACTGGTGTTTCGTGTTCTCTCTCCGGTGCTACTTATGGCACCCACATTCCCTGGACTTCATCTGCCCCTCTCGGGCCTGGCCTAGCTAGCCGCCCGTAGACACACCAACTTCAGCAAGATGCAAGAGGAGCAAGTTTTGTGCTACCGCACTAATATTGTACTTACATTGTGATTTGTGTGCTGCAACCCTCTGTTCCTTCTCCCCGTATAGCTTAAGATGTATTTTTATGTATTTTGTTTTTAGAATATATGTTTACATGCCTTAGACTACAACTCTTTTATGGTAACAAGCACTCTCCTTCCTCCCCCATCCTTGCAGTCCCAGATCTGCAAGAGTGGTTACAACCTGTTCTCTCTTTACAGGAATCTGGGTGGTCCTTCGAAATTAATCTAATTAATCTAATTAATGGGCTATGGTTGGAATGTTTGGGAGGAGTTGAAGTTTCATTATTTCACAAACCAGTCCACCTTGCTCGACTCCCCCATCCACATACATTTTAAATGATTGTGTTTTTTAAAGACTTTTAATCCAGTTTTAAAACTAATAAATAATGGTCATCATTGAATAATATAATATAAATATAAAGAGATAATATAAAGAGTAAAGGTTGATGGCTGACAATTATTACAGAATAATTTTCATTGAGTCCATTGGGTGACGAAGTTTGAAGTCTATAACTTGTCAGTACATTAAATATGATCAATCAGGATATTTCTACAGCATTGATAAAAAAATCTTTTGATTAACAACAATCTAAACAGTATACTACATGCTAAAAATAAACAGTAAAATAAGTGCTTGAGACTCTTTGAAAATTTATATTTCAAAAGTGGAAAATTATTACCTCTTTATCAATGTATGATGATATTATGAAAGTAAATAAATATACAACTTTTTAGCACTTGGACGGGTAAGGATAATCTGATCTAGAAAATCAGATGTTCATTCTCAAAATCACATCAAATTTTGAGAATGCTACAAATATTAATTAATAACGTAAATTTGCACATGACAGTGCTGCATATGATTGATGTATCACACCATGTGATTGGCCAGCAGAGAGGAAGTAGTAAGAAAAAGCAAAAGTTTTGGTGGGTTACATCGTCTTGATTGGTGCATAGCAGAAGTATAGTTCAATGCTACTAGTATTAATTTTACTAGTGGAATATTTACCGTTAATGCATCTTATGGAAAGCTAGATCACTTTAAATGTACGTTTCAGTTCTTCGACACTATACAAGCCATTAAAATGATTATTCATTTTGTGAAAAGATCCGGCCAAAATAATTTAACGCTGTAAGGTGGAAAAGGAATACTATCCTCTGTGTGGTTGTCTACTGTGGTGCAAACAACTTGTGTAACGATGCTACAAATCCACTCGCCATGTAGAAAATCAGATCGTAGATCTCTACGCTATGACCATTACTAAAGCCAATCTTTGACACATACGTCGAAGAAATTTTTTTTATTATTTCGTAGGCCATTAAATACAAATACAGAATTATACTATGAGGTTAAGCCAATGGTCTTTGAGTCCTCACAAAACTTACCGCTTAAAGTGACTAAAAACATAGGAATGGGGACGAAATAAAAAGTGTGCATTACAACAATTAATTAAATACTTGCTACTGTACACTAATTCGGGGGAAATCCAGGTCCTTAAGTCCCTTCAGAAAAAAATAGTGTAACGAAAGTTCTGGAAGCAATTAATGTTGACATTTGAAGATGTTAAGTGAAGTAATTTTACACACGGTCAAAAAATAAATTAAAACCAAAATAAAGAAATTTAACTAAAGTTCTTGATTTCTGAAAAGTTTGAAAAGTTCCTAACAAAGGTTCGCGAAATTTAATAAAGTAAAATTACGTAAGTTGAGAACACTTCCTTCTGTTTGGTCTTCAATGTTGACATGACAGTCGTCGGTTGCCTGTTAACCGTTCGAGAGAAAATTGTGGCTTCGGATTATACAGAATGTCCCAGAATAAATGTTATAAACTTCAAGAGCATGCACGGAGTTAGAAATGATCACTTTTACCACTGAACATGTATTGGGAAATTTCGTATAGTTCATTGAAACATGTGACATTTAATTTCTAGAAACTTCTTGTACATAGATGTTCGGCATGGTTTTCCTTTTCTGCGTCAGAACGTGAAAATATGGCGCCTGTTGAAAAATATCGGTAGAAAGAGTGATGTAAAAGATAGGTGCAAATGTCACATGTGTAACTGCATATAACTCCATTATATGCAATTTACCACTACCCTTTCATTGGCAAGAGGTTATCGTTTCGACCCCTCTGCACGTCCTAGGAGTTTGTTACATTTCTTCTGAATCACCTGTACATCTAATCCGAGTAGCCAGATTCGGAACAGCAGCGCGCTTGCAGCTAGGCTGCCTGTCGCCCCATGCGCGCACGGCGGCAGTGCGGGCCGGCGCACCTCAGCCCTCGACGAGCGGCGCACCGCCGCCCCCACCGCCAGCGCTGCCGCCGCCGCCGTGTTCGATAAGCGCGCGCCGCGGCTTTCGTGTTTGTGCACGTGAGCGGCGCCGTAACTATGGCGACGCTCGCGGCCGCCACCGCCGCCGCCGGCGCCGGCGTCGACACTGCTGCCTACAGCGCCGGGAGGTAGGGCAGTACCGCAGTGCTCCCCGACCCGCCGGCCGCGCCTGGCGCCGACCCACGCGTACGATCGGCCCGCCCCCGCTCCGCACCGCTCCGCTCCGCCCCTCCCCCGCCCCGCACCGCCCCGCACCGCTCCGCGCCGACCCGCGCGCGCGCCGCTCCGGCTCGCCCGGGCCAACACCAGCGCGGCGCCCCGGCCGCCTCCGCCGCCGCCGCCGCCGCCGCCGCCGCCGCCGCCGCCGCCGCCGCCGCCGCCGCCGCCGCCGCCGCCGCCGCCACGAGCGGAGCAGCCTGCACAGCGCCCTGGACTCTCGCCGCCGCGACGCGTCGCTGCCGAGCCTGCCGCCCCGCGACCTCAACATGGCGAGCGGTGAGTAGCCATCGCGGGGCGCAGTGTAGTACCTCCCCCGCCGGCCAGGCCCGCTTTCGCCCGCGCGTCATTCATCCCGAAGGGCCCGTCCGCTTCAACCGTGCGTTAACGCGTGTGTCAAAGGAGGTGTGTGGCGATTCCTGCGGAGAAACGCGAGTTCCGAACATAAACTTCCAGCTGCGTGAAAAGAAACTTGTACCGTACATAACACTCCGTCGTAACCTGAATCATCCGTCGTCGAGTGCCTAGTGCGCGGCGGGGTGCCGGCCGTGCGGCGGGCGTGATCGGGCGGGCGGGTGCGCGTGCTGGCGCGCGGGGGCGGCGGGGGCGGCGGCGGGCGGACGGGGACGTGGGCGCCGACCTGTTGCGTGCGCCGTTTGGCACGCGCCGCACGCACTTGCTGCCGCCGCCGCCATCGCCACCGCCGCCGCCGCCGGCGTCGGCGTCGGACGCGGCGCCTCCGCGATTAGCCACGCCCGGGCGAATGGCGTCGTAAACATCAGACTACGCCCGCCCGCGGGGTTGGAGTGCTAACGCCTTAGGCAAACTGAACTTTACATCCCCTTATGTTGCACTGCCCGCTGGAGAAAATCGGTGTATGGGTCTATATATGCATCAGTGTCTGCACATGTAAATATATGAATATGTGTGAACATATATGCACATGGGTGTATATGTATATATAATGAGTGCATATGCTCGTATGTGTGCAGGTACGCACGTCATTAATCAGATTGATGGTATATTTCTGTATCAATAGTTAGTAAGAAATGTACATGTAATTAAGTTTTATCAATGTTAACGGTTGGTTTTGCGTGGGTCTTTAGAGTCAGCTCTTGTATTGTACCATCCTTTGATATAATTGATGTAACGGTAAATTCTTTTATTGTGTTGCATTGTAAATTGTATTTGTACTGTAAATGTAGATGTATTGTAAATCTGTAGGCTTATGGTTACCACCTGGCAATCTACCAATTGTAGCCAGGTGGTAACCATAAGCCTACAGATTTACAATAATATTAAGACCGATAGACGTGTGTCAGGCTTGTGACGTGGACCGAACACTCGTAATAAACACGAGAGAAAAGCCCCGGAGAGCCCATCGTGCTTGCTGTTAGTGCTAGCTAGACACTTTGGACTCAGTGAACTTTGCCCCTGGTGTTTGCCACCTGCCAGTCTATTAACAACTCGGAATATTCTAGTGATTATTCTAATTACCAATTATCAAAACAAGAAGAAGAAATTCTAACTAATAATATCTGACACCTTCTGCGCTTTTAGGATTTTTCCTGCTACAGTGACAGTTGCGAGTAACGCTGGTTATAAATACTGGGATGATAAACACCAGTGACATCTCGAATATAAATATTTAGTACGTTCGATGCTGGGAAATAGAGCACTGGCAAACGTGTGAAACTGTACTGATTACTTTACATGTAACGTATAGTGCAAAAATGTAGTTCGCATTAAAAAAACAAGAAACACAGTCTTTTCTAATATTGGGTACGTTGAAGAAAAAATAACTACTGTGCGAATAGATAAGATTCATAATTTTATTCATACCTGCGAACCCCAAAAAAATGTACGTCCAATTCCCCGTCACCCTAGCCACATACTCTATAAAACAGGGTATAACGACGTCTGCCCTTTAACTCCGCATCAGGCGAATTGGCCGGAAATTAGGGCGTCCGGCCATCCAGATATAAAGTGGTCGAAGGCTGAATGAGCACACTTGCTACATCCGACAGATCCGACGACCCCGTTCTTCGCTCTTCTGCTTCCCTGTTTACTTCTTCATAACAAAATAGCACGCTCGTATCAACAATTTGAAGGGAAACAGGTCCTCTTCCAATTGCCAGTTCCATTACTTTTACGAGTACTATCATTTCTCATGATGTCTTCAACGCAAATTATTGATATGTGAGTACTGTTATTAAACGATTCTCCAGACAATTTATGGTATTTACATATTTGAGGGTCACGAAAACTGTAAGAATCCTACTTCATCCCAAGGGTTACTAACAAAACGTTCTCTTATATTCTCAAAATAAATATTCCTTCATTAAACTATTCGTTTATATTAATAACTATTTAATAACCTTTAAAATATTTATGCAATTTATGGTAATATTGTTTTTAAATTTTCTTAATTAATTAGTTGAGGAAATAATCTTTCAATCAATTCTTCAATTATTAACTTGTAGGAAAATGCTACAAATATCAATTTATAAATATATTATAATTTTGTAATATAAAATATTAATAACATCGATGTTACGTCCATTAGTGCCTATAATATCTGTTTAATACACGTGACTCCTAGTGATTTAAATTTTTAATAACACAAGCGATTAGTTCACTGCAATTATTGAAAAAAATACTTTATGTAAATACCATGAACTTAATTCAGTTTTCAATATAAAATGCATTCTTGCGCACCTCCAGGTGTGAAATTGACAACATTCTAGCTGCAAATAACGCGCATAGTTAGCTGTCTGATTAGTTTACACAGGAGACTAATTTTTAAATCCTGTTGATTCATATTTCACGAGTGGAATGGTCGCATTGTATAATTATACAAAAAATTCTCAATTATTATAAATTATTCAGACATAAAACACAAATTAATTTACGTATTATAACTAATTTATGTTAAAATATAAATGGTTCAATAATCCTCGCCGCCATAAGGAGATACGTATTTCCCTTTAATTTAATTATCCTCCATTTCCAAACAGATCTGGTGCAGCGTATTTCCATGTTGATAGACAAATGAACATCGAGTTTACATATGTATGTTTATTTTATTACAAATAACTCCCGCATAAATATACTCACGCAGAATCTTTACAAGTGATGAATTGGACAAAATTCTGAACGTTTAAAAGAAGAGGTACCGAAGGGGGAAAATGTAATTTGTTTTAGAATCTGATTTGCGAACATTTTAAGAGATGCAAACCTAAAAAGTAGTTTTCTTCAATATTTTGGTCACAGACCATATTTTAAAAGTAGAAAACAATAATTCAATAAAGCATTCGTAATTAAATCAAGGCATCGTTTACATATAAATATAAGTGATCCTTTACGTATTAAAACGTAAAAGAATTGTCAGTTGGCTTGGAACAAAAATAACAAAACCATGGTTTGGCGTAAAAATTGAAAAAAATTACATCTCTTTGTGAAAGATCTGCTTCCATTACTTTGAAAGTCGATTCCATTTCGCATTATTTATTGACGGCTTTCATGAGAAATCCTTTCAGAGCGCGAAAGAGAATCTCCGCCCAACGTCACGTCCTCATCGATGTCAGAAGCCGCTCACAGCTCGCTCCCTCCGATCGTTATCCCTTCTCTCTTTCCGACGCCTGTCGCTCGCCCCCGTAAGCTTCGGGGATTATTCACTCTCCTTTGCGACTAGCCGTCAACTCAACGCTGACCTAGTAAGACGAAACAGGCCAGCCGTAGATTGGTGGTAGAAAGATTGTTATCCGACTACAGCCCGCCGAAGGATGCAGACTAACTGTCGACCTACCGGCGACCGCTGTTCGAAAACAAGCAGACAAAAAGCAGCAGAAAACTGCCGAAAGCCGATCCTACATTGCTAAAGTGTCAACAATCACCACATAACTAATTTAAGCTTTTCACCGTTCCCGTTGGCCGCTTATCATCAATTTCTTGCATCCTCAACCCTCTATTTACCGCCCTTATTGAACATTGCCATCCTCAGACCGTGTACTGTGCACTGCTAACAGAAGACTGTCACGGTCCACGGGCTCTCTGGCAGCCTCGGGTTTGGCCCCGGTCCATCACCACCGCACATCACAATCCTTCGGCAGAGATCTCTGTCGAAGAGTATCACCCCCTGCTGACTAACCTCCCACCGCTGACCGCTCAAACTCCGACCTCCAACTGCTGACCCCCACCACCGAATATCGATTACTGACCGCTAGGGACCTCTCATCATTTGCCAGCGACCACTTACCCATTGCCCGTCCGCATCCCGCTGTGCAGCGCATTTTTTACCTCATATTTTTAGAAAACTAGCTCTTTGGCCGTTCTAGGGTATCTCATAAAAATTTAATTTACCAAAAATACTTATATGTCAATCTTTGAATATACTCGGATCCTACATGTATTTTGACATTGTTATGAAGTGAGGTATTTGTGTTACAGTAAGGACTATGAGATTAAGAATATTCCGAATCTAGGTAATATAGTAAGAATATTCCGAATCCTGTATAATTTATATTAAAACTAACTGCAGCAAAATTTGTACACTTCGGAATTAGCTACCTTTCCTATAGAAAGTGGAAAGTTTGAAAGTCACTGGCAAACTTTTTTTACCAACGTGTTTCACCACGGACGTTACTGCCGTCGAAAAGGCAGCCCCCAACGCGACAAGCCAACCGCTCCACTCGGGTAGGCTGCGCCCTCCGCTTCGAAATGCTCAAGCGAAGTGGGGGGTTTTCAGGCTCCCCAAAAGCCCTTCCAGGAGGTTATTTAAACCTGAGAACTGATTAAATTAGTTGCGAGTAGACGAAGCATTCCCACATCCCACCACCCACCGCCCGCTGCCCACTTTCTCCCTACGACCCTTTCCACTACGACCTACTGGCAACGCCCACCACAGGCAATACACCGTTCTCCGCCTTCTGCCAGTAGCCTGCACAACCCGGTCGATTCCCGACTGTACACCACTTTCCTCCTACATTCTAGATTGGCATTTTTGACGTAAAGACGATTTGACTTTAAACGTAGAGATTTTAAAATAGTTAAAAGACGTTTTGACATCTACGACACATTAAAACAGTTTTCAAATCAAATTTGTAGGAACCCCTCTATGAATAAAATGACAGCTTCGTTTGCATTTTAGCTATCTTTATTAGACACCGACAAGGTTTCGAAATGTCTCCAATAAATGTCGTCCAAGTCGAATACAGCCGTCTGCGACGGGGAACAGCAGTGCGCCCCTGTTGACCATTGGCTGACTGACCAGAGGCACAAAAAAAGGGGACGTCGTCTGCTAACTATCAAACGCCCACCGCCGATCGAGGAGATTGATTAGCGATTCCGGGTGCGTCGGCTTCCAACGACACTAATTCCGTAAGTGTAGTGAATGTTTCTCTTCGTCATGGGGGGAGAGCTTTTTTCCCCAACCAGTAAACTCCCATCAGCGGGGCCGTGCCCCATTCGGGTCAAGCTCAAATCTCCTGACTGATCTCCAGGCGTGAGTGATAGTGTAGTGCTTGTAAGTTGAAGTGTGAGGAAGTAAGGGGGGTGAGGATAAGAGAAGGAAGAGGAAGGAAAGATCGCGGGCGGGCTGTGGCCCTTTGTTAGGGTCACAGGGTTAGCTTCACATGCTCCGGTATTCGCCAGGTATTGATCGGAGAAACTACCGATAAGAGCATCCGACTACTAGGATTCTCCTCCAGACACGACCTGGCATTGTAGCTAGTGTCGAAAATCCTGCCGCTGTCGGGACTTGAACCTAGGACCACCCGGTCCGAAGCACTAGTGACATCCGTTGATGCCCTGAGCCACCTCGGTCTTTTTGCCGACCAAAGATCACTGGCCTACGGAGCGTGCGTCGGCCGATACCAAATATGTTTCCTCGTTTAAGATTGAACGTTGCCCGAAAATAGATCCACGACTGATGTTATTTGTCATTCCAAACCATACACACCTTGATCTATAACTGATATGTTTCCTCAATATTTCGTGGCCTGCACTTCGATCATTGGCACATTGCAGACGGAATTCACTTGCTGAGTCAGAAAGAAATGTCATTAACCACTAAAAAAGGAGATCAATTTCTAGGTCTTAGTACCTGCAAAGAAGATGTCCATCAGATATATCAGTTTTATTTCTTTCAAGACAATTCTCAAAGTTTGCCCAGATATGCTATAAACTTCTACCTCCGATAAATTCAATTTTCGCTTTATTGCAGTTCTTTATAAAATTAGGGTTACGAAGAATGAATGTGTCTCGTGCACCACAAATTCTGTAATTTTATTTCGCGAAATACGAATCGATTAAGATGAAGAATTGCTCATATTTCAGGGGCGAATTACTTAGTTTGATAGTTTTGCGGATTTTGTGGGATCGACTGAAGGTCTATTAGTTTTGCACAGTAATCAAACACACTGTAAATAATTTAATAGTAAATATTCTACTTTACGCAACTGATCTTGCAAATAGATGAGTTGGAGTAAATCTGTGAAATTGTAGAATTAGAAAAGTTAAAATGGTCAAAAAGGCGTGAATGGGAGAAATTTATAAAATTCTTTTGTAATTATTTTCAATTAAAAAAATCATTAAGATGATCCGAAAAGCAGAAACCATCATTTCGTATTGCAGTCTAATAAATCCGTTTCAAAACCTTTAAATTGTAAGTAAAAAATTGCAAAATTGTGATTTAAAAATTAAGATTTAATTGTTTAGTAAATTAAAACGTATTTACTTTACAAGTATAAACTATTTATTTTATTGTTTCTGACAATATAATATCTTTATTTCTTGGGGCATAAAAATCTACATTTCATCAAAGCGACACTCTTCACATTGTTTTCTATAACAAAACTGCATTTTGTTTAGAACACCATGCCAAGAGTCTCTTTAAAACAATCAGAGATGTGTTCTTTTTGAGAAATTGGCTTCTGAGATCCACGAGTATTATTGTTATCATTTAATTTGTTCAAATATTTAATATAGTTATTGTGGCATAGTGACTATAAATAGCATTTATAACTAAAATAATTACACCAAAAAACCTTAATCAAAATCTCATAAGTCATACCAAATAAATCTTCCTGTCCCTCGACAGCTCCTTTCTTATTTGTAATTCCCTATTATTCGAAACATTAACTTTATTAGTTTTGTCTCAAGAAGAGAAAGAAAGATAAAATAATCTGAAAATAAGCACATTCTCTTGTGCTTAACTTGCGTATACTAATAATTCTCAGGATTCGAGGACCCTAATATTAGGGATGCTCTACTGTTATCATTTCCACGCAAGTCTGTCTCCAGCGCCACTAACGACCTCCACCCTATCGCCATCTGCTCAGCAACCAATCGCATCCCGAAGGCAGCCACCGCTAATCGATTCTTCGGCGAATTCGTTGGTACTCCCCTCTCAGGGGCTTGTACACAACGCAACCGCTCTCCACTTCCAGACCAAAACCTAAGGTACTGTCAGTGTGGATACGTGTTCAGTCGAAAAAAAGTTAGTGTTGAACACAGTTAGTCTCTGGCTGATACGAGACTAATTCTATCAAATCGTAGGAGCCACATCCACGTGGAATGCACTAGAAATTCTTCTGCAAATAATTTGCAACAGGCAAAGTAAGCTAAAGCATTAAAGTGCCTATGAAAGACACGTTTGATACGTCGTAGATTTCATAGGACACGTGTGATATAGTGTCCAAAGAAAATTCACATTACTATGGCATTAGTGAGGTTATGTTTTTATTTGACAAAATAGCAGCAATCCATTTCATTGATATGTAAAGAAATCATCTACCATAATTTTCTGAACTTCCTATTGTATTACTTTGAATTTAATAATTTCGGGAGGGCTTCTTCTTTATAAACTAATTAAAAAGTTTGGTTATGTCGATGTAGAATGGCCTAGTTTGGCCGAATAATTCAATCTCGTTTGATACTGTTCTCTCCGAAATGAAAGTTCCGTTGCTTTTGGCAGAAAGCTTCAAACCATTACTACTGAGACACCGAGAAGTTAATGGTTGAATGCAGTGCGACCGGAGCTTCACTGTAGTGAGTGTTTGAAGAATTTGGTTGTAAACAGCTGAGTTCGGCGGAACGCGCACCCTGCCGAGTTCGACCGAACTAGTCAAACACTCGCAGGTGAGGCCGAATTGATGGTGAACACGGCCGAACAGCTAGTCAGCATTGAAATGAACTCGAATCATTTCTCAACGGTTTTGAACCATTGTTCAGACAGCCACCAACAAGGACGGAGACAAACATGTTATTGTAGTTCAAGAACGAGAATCTCTGAGGAAGATCTGCGATTCAAAATGCAGAATTATTTAAGGATATTTGAAAAGAGATGGTTAAATTCGGCTGCTGATAGTTTCTATCAAACAGAACCTAACGTCATTTATGCGACATTCCTATAACAGTATCAGACATGCCTGTTATTAAACATAACTCGCACAGCTTTTAATATTTTCGATTCAATTTCATATTTTCTGTACATAATTATAGGAGCGCAAAAGTCTAGTGTAGTTGAATGCAGTGTGAACACTATTGTTCGGCGGAATAATTCGCACCCGAACATTTCTTCCGGCGAACACGGATCCACACTTCACGTTCCCTAAGGTGAGTTCTCAGCCTTCCCAACAACCGCACCCCATTCAATCAAAACATTCAGCCAATTGTCGTAGTTTCTCCGGTCAATTCCAGGCAAATGCCGGAACAGAGCTTTAACAAACCGGCCACGGAATGCCCGCGACCTCTCTCTGCTCCTTCCTCTCCAACTTACACACGTTGACAGGCACTTCGCTACCGCATGTGACGGGAGACTGGCCGCGAGGAGACCCCAGTGGGGGTGAGACCTTGTGAGGCAACGCACAAGCCTAATGTAGATTGGCGCCGGGGGAGAAACACGGCTCTGTGCCTGGGTACATCATGCACAACGCGAGTAATGACTATCTCTTGACGCTCGCGGAAACACAAAATACTTAATCAATATTAATGCCGAGTACCCCGTACCAGTACCGTAATTGCGGGAAAATATAGATGCTGTCCACTCCAGATGGAGCATTCCAGGGGTGACATGAATTAAAAATTTTGATTTAACGTTCTATTATATGAAAGTCAAAATTTTGTGTTTACTTTAAGTGTTGTGTTAAGCTATTTCGAAACTGATATAATTTAGATTTTTCCAATTACTTCGAGTTATTAAGGTGCAGGATACAACTTCATTCAGGTGAATTTCAATTATAAATATTATTGAAAAATTTTGTCTCTCATTGACGTGTCTCGTAGCCACCTAATCATTGTCAGAAATAATTTTAACATATTAATAAAGTAATATTCATTTTTATTCAAGTTTACAAGCTATTTTGTTATAAAAATTTTAATTCCATTTAAAGGGGGAGAATAACGTGACATAAATATTATCCCCTGTGACACCACCAAGTCTACTTATGCAATTTCACCAACCTAGTTAAGCCATTATACGTAATTATCTAGAATACATTCACAGTCGGTGTTTAACCTGTAGATATGTGCTTATTTGACCTCTCTTATCTTCATATCTCGCGGTCCCTTGGGGAAAACAGGGAGATTGGGTCCCTTGGGGAAAAGTCGGGATTTATGTGAGAGTGATTGAAACGCTCCCAATATGAAAGAAACTGCAGTCATATATACATCAATATGATTTGTTGCCTGAAAACTTTATGACAACATTAAAGATCTTTCGTTACAAAGTAATCGTTTATGCGAAATTTTATACAATTTTTTGCGAAAAATTCGCTATGAATGTATATTTGAGATTAGAAGTGTACGTCAGAAAGACGTTGTATCGATGAGAATTGTCCTTAGAACTTCAAACTTCGATATGATTCCTCTTAATTTTTAAGCTGTCATGAAATACATAACTATTTAATATGTCAAATATTTCCTTCTTTTTTCTACTGTTTTGTTAATATATTTATTTTCATTTGATAAGACTTTACTCTTTGTTTCAATGTTTATTTTAGTGTTTCGTGGTATATCTCCGTACGTATTTACGTTACGTCGATTCTCCTCCAAATATTTTCCTACTCTTCAACCAACCTTCTACTTGGTAATATCCATTCTCTGCAAAAAAACACTTAATCCGCCATTAGTCCTTCTTTCCATTTCGTCAAAATTGCCAACTACTGTACTTGAAATTATTCACCGTTAGACGCACCGTTAGAGACCGTTAGATAAATTTGAATCGTTTTTTCAATCACTGATGACGGTTTCCCTCAATTTGGCCAAACCATGGTAACTTTTCGAACTCGCAAATACCAACACGAAAACCACACATTGATTCATTACCGTAGTTGCAGTTTTTCCAATGGGCTATTCCAAACACCATGACTACAGGCGCATCACTTAAAAACATGCGAAAATTGATTTTTTTTAACCTAGGAATGTCGGAGAGGTGCCAGCGTTATCTCCACTCATCGTTATCTCCATCCACTGCAAACAATTGGGGCCCGGGTCAGGCGAAAGGGTAGAACAGGTCTTATCTCTAGTGGAGGGCTGTCCATACACATTTTCAAGGAACTGCACGCACACTACGGAGTTGCTAGCCTACGCGTACAAGGAAGTAGTTATCAGTTGTTCACAAGGTGAAACTTCCTAAAAGATGCATACAAAGGCTGAAATGGTAATATCCTTTACAAAAAAATATTTAATCGAGAACATTTAGTCTTTATTCTGGCAAAATAGACTATGTGTATATAAATAACGTTTTCCAATCGCCACTCTTATTTCCGCCACCACCCCTTTTTCTTCTTTATTCACTGCCCTCTGGTTTTACAGTACACACTCACGTGCAAATCAAATCTTGATATCCTTTTATCATGACATATATGATATATATCCATAATGTATATTGGGTAATATACTCGTTCGTAATATACTAATATGTTCATAATTATGCTACGTGGTATTGATTCAAAAAGAAAATTCAAAATTTTAAATTAACAATTAAATTATAATTACTTTTATATTTATTGTTGTTATACCGCCTATCATTTTTGCATACCCTAGCTTTCAGTTCTAGCTGCATGTCACAGAGCAAATCTCAGAAGGGAAATATATTTTATTTTTGTAGAGATTAAAAATATGTTTGTCTTTTTAGAACTAAATACACGCCAATTTACCTTACGGTAAAAGACAAATTAGAATTCTTGGATATAATGAAATACAATACTAATTTGAGCAAAATCAAGAGCATTAAGAGTTGAATGGGCCATTTTTTAACTTTTTTAAAATTAAATATGGAATTTTGCCCATTTGCTTTGGCCTTTGGAGAGGTGGTTCGTGACCTGGGAATTAGTCTGCCTGCCTAAATCAGAATGAGTTTGCTTCCAAACAGGGACGCGATGTTAGAACCTGTGTAACCTCTTTATAGGAGACTTTCCGCTGCATATTTGTGTTCTGAACCACCCTGTTTAATGCACTCGCTGATTGCCCAGCGTTGTGACGTGTGCTTATTCCGCCCCTTGCTGCACCAGCCCTCCGCACGTGACGAGTCCGGTCTTCGTCGATTCCTCCACCTCAGGGTTACCACACGTCCTCTTTTCCCCGGAAACGCCCTTTTTTGGAGTAACAATAACTGTCCAGGTGGATTTTACAAGAAAGAATGAAATGTTCTCTTTTTTATTGGAAAGGGGAAACAATTTTAAATGCAACCTAGTCGTACAATATATGAAATACACAGCGCTTTTCCCAACATTTCGAGCCCCCGACGTCATAACGTTTAATTGTTGTATAAATAAATGACATTTAACTTGAACTACCTCACCTAACAACAGCCAAAATCCATACTTCAACTGTAACTACATTTACGTTCTTTACTCCACGAAATACGACTGTCGTCAGCTGGTACAACATGAAAGAAACACTTATAAAAGTAAACAACAATCAGCTAGTGATGTGAATACATCAATCAACCTCCAAAACATGTGTTCCATTTTGAACTCCAAAAAATTGGCGAATTTTATTTTGCAATCCCTAGTCACAGTGCTATAACGCAGAACGCACCTTCTCTCTTACTACTGCAGTGTTTCCAAGACGAACAGGTTTAACATTAAAAATATTAAAGGTATATTATGCGTTCAATATAACTTTAAGCATCTAACCTCTACGAGTTTCTGCGAATACTTATTGGGAAATAAAAAATTGTTGAGGGAGACTCCATCATCCTCCAAATACTTTTAGTATAAAAGCGGAATAAAGTAGACCTTATAGTATGGTGTGGTGTGAAAATGGTGTCAATTATTGAAGTATTTATTTTGACCTTATTTAGTATTTCGTTTGTAACAAAATACATTTTAAAACGTTTTACATGAAGTATCCTCTTTTTTAAAGTCGTATTTTTCCGTAATGCAAGCATGGTAATCGTTGTGTGCCACCCCCCCCCATCCCCCATGTCTGACAACATTATTGTTTAGATCCAGGGTCTTCAAACTGTGCGTCACAGCTCCAGGACGTCAAGGGCCTCAAGAACGTCGCCTCCATATGGTAGGGGCTAGGGGTGACTATTAAAATGATCTTCAGATTTCATTTACGTGAATCCTTGTGTCATTGATGTTCAAATATTTTTGTACCCTCATACTACATGCTACCAGAAATATAAATGATCTATTTTAGTAATTAATTATGGTTTGATTGATCGTGCAAGTCCTTTGTCAATAAGCTTCTGTGGCTCCTTTAAGCATTGTACATCCCTGGCGCGCGTCGGAGATATTTAATCCTTCTACCCACGCAGATCAAGGGCTCCCGTGCCCACGCGAGCTGTGTCCAATCTGTGTTTGGTTGAACGAAATTGGTGGATCGAAATTGAACGTCGAAAAATAATGAAAATAAGTCGCAGTTTAGAATATTGAGCAAAGATTTGAACAATTGTGGATGGAGAAGGAAACCCATCCTTCCCATTAATTTTTAGAAGAATCTTGTCATAAAATTAAAAGTTCAATAAAATGTTTTGTGTGTTATTTTAATACTTAACTAAAATCGAGAAATAAAATAGCTTTTTCTATCACTCATTTGTCTTGAACCTTCAGTAAGTCAATGTTAACCCTTATATTTGAAACTTATTGTTACCAGGGGAGCCGTGGACGAACGAGTGTGAAAACCCCTCATCTAGATGCACTGCTGGTAGTATTAGTTCCAGTAAAGAGGGAGAATCAAATTTAACGTAATATTTTGGTGTCTATCTCCTCTGCTTTTCCTTGGTTACTTAAATGTGGTTGAGCTCTATTTGAGAGCAATCACTCAAGTGATTGATTTTAGTTAGAACATACACGCATACATTAATTTTACTTTCTCGTGTTTACTTCCTAAGAAAAGAGAATTGCAATCATGCGCCGGAAAATGGCGTATCACTAGTTAATGTACTAAGATTTGGCACGATATAGGTTTCGATAATACATACCGGACACGATAATTTTTCAACAACTTTTTATTTACTAAAAATGAAAGGGAACCTAATTTGATTTCATGGTTGCCTCTCCTTGCTGCTATTAGTTTTCCATCACCCAATCAATACTAACACAGCCTGACTATCTCTACATGTTTTTTCGTCACAATCTCCTTGGAAAAGCAGAAACTGCTTCATTTGACTAGATAGGTGGCTGGCACCACGTGACCGGTTATGTACACTGTTATTCAATCCTATAATTTATTTCTAATTGAAAGAGTTGATATTTGAAGTTCCCTCTATTTTGAAGTAAATAAATAAAACAATTAAGTTTATATTGAAGGCTACAACTACACAATTAACATTGTATAAGGCACTTCTTCCTCTCAAAAACCAAAGTTTCAATCAATATTTTCCCAATATTTAGTATGCCTTTACACAGCATGCTAGTACTATATTATACATTTTATTAATGTTGCAAAAGAGATACGTCGTCAATAAAATTGTGTGAAAAATTCGTGAAAAGCTCTAACCACGGTGATGGGTTTGCTTTGTATTTGGTGATCTGATATTCGGCATCACGATAGTTTTGAAAACTCAGGAGAAGATGGTAATTTTGAAAATACGGAACCGTTCAAGTGAATATACAATAGCATTGCAATAAACATTAGTTTAACAAGGAAGAGAAGCATAAAGGAAATTGGGGGAGGTATCTACTTCAACCTAAGTGGATTGTACGACCGTATGGATTTTGCAGTTATCTCCGCGGACATAATGTGCTGGCGTCTGTTACGCCAAACAGTTTCTCTTCCCGCCAATCAGCGAGAGAGGTTCCTGGAATGTGCTACGGATGAAGCTCACAGGGGATTCCTGGAAGGGCATTTCCATGGAAAAGGACCCGAGGACAAGGGAGGCTTTCCACAAATGGGAGACCCCAGAAAAGTAGAGCGCCACGCAACACAGCTTCTTTCTGTACTTACTTCTCTCCTTGGCGCTGTCCCTTCCGGTAATGTAACTTTGCCGCAGACTTCGAGTTGGCGATGCGTTCATTAAATGAGGCTGAGGAGTGGGTGGTAGTTCGACGACTTTCTACTTGGAAACGTCTGAAACAAATGAGGGCAAACGATGTGGAGAAGGAATAAATAGGGTTTTAGCCCTTAACGTAATTAGGTCTTCTGCAGAAATGTCAAATTATTTCAACTTGGGGCACTGCAAACAAGTAAAATTTATGCGAGAGACTATCGCTGCATTATTACTCAATATTTGATAAAAAGGAAATTAATTTAATAACTGATTATGATCCAATATTTCATTTATTACTATTCATTGACGTATTTTTAAAATGTATTGTATTGATATAATTAAAATTATCATGATTTACGTCATCTTTTTTTCAGAAACACGCCAGCATTTATCAATATCTTCTAAGGATTTGAAGATAATAGTTGCGTTACTACAAAGTTCTTTAAGGGGTAGAGAATTGTGTCATTTAAATATCCACCTCGAGGCGCCTGTTTTCATGTGAAGTCAAATACACGATATGAGAAACCGGCAGGCAATGAAATCCGATATTCGGTATATAATCAGGTTCTTGAAAACCCATATATTTTAAATTAGGTTTGTGATAACTTGCTAGAAGCTCTCACAAGGACCAGAACCACAAAAGATAGGGAAATTTGTCAACCTAGATATACTGTATACTACGTAACGGAACTTTCAATTTTGATTGGAAAAATTATTGACGATAAAAAACATATTTTTAACATTCGTTCCCCCGCGCCGATATCGGAGAAATTCAGAAACGTCAAACAAACTCCCACTCGGAATGAACTTATTAATTTCCAAAAATAATAAGTGTGAATAGCTATGCCTAGATAAAAAAATTGAATGAATAACCCTGACCAGATCAAAAATTAATTGACAGAAGCAGTTTCATGAATTCTTGGATCTCGCTAGATTCTGAATGTGTATGTAAATGCTTTTTTTCTTTATTTTTTCTTCAATTGTTTCTGGAAAAATGTTAGAAATTCCACATGATTAAGCTTTTTTAATTTTATTTCGCTTATTTTTATTATTATTCTAAGGTTTATCCATATTTCTACATATTACTAGATATTGCTGGAAAAAATAACTAAATTGATAATATTTTTAATTTGTCACCTTATTTTTTATATTTGTCACATTATAACATATTAGCGAATAATAAATCTGCATTCGCCTCCAAAATTTCACTTCATTAGTTATTAGTACATGAACAAATAAGAAATTATTTAATTCCCAGTTCATTGAATTAACTGATGGAATGTTTGAATGTAACAAAACATATCTTCACAAGACATTGCTTTCGAAATATTTGTTTTTGAAATGTTGACGTGTTGACACAATCAATACGTTATAAACGTTTCACGTTGCTTTTTAGCGAAATTTAATTGCTGCCCCTCCATCTTCCCTATTCTTCCATTAACATATTAAGAGATAAAATTGTTAACAAAACGTGTTTATTCGTTTAAAAAAGAATAAAGGTAGCTTCTAATGTACATAACGAATGTAAAAAATAAAATTAATTTATTTGAAGTTTGAAAATAATTTTCAATAAAGGTTTATTCATATTCACAGGTTTTGCAGAGAGATGTTCTTGAAATAATTTACAACACTTTCTTAAAAACATTTGAAGTAATTATACAATCTCACATAGATTTTCGCTTTCAGTGACGGTCACAAAAGTATTATAATTTTTTTTGTCTTCAGAAAGCTACGTAAAATTGTCCATGCGAAAATACAGGATCGAGCCAGTACAACCCTACTATTTTCAATATTATTATTTAACTTTATTACCAAAAAGAGAAGTGCACACTCATGCAATTCAATCGCACAGAATATCAAATAATTACTTTAATTTCGCATGCAGTTGCAGATTCTGCACATCTCTGAACAGGCAGGGTAGTATCGAGAAGCGCTGGACGAGCAAAATGTAATAGAATGTCCAAGAAGATCTCGCCCTTTCTCGTACGGTGTGAGAAACGCTTCTTTGAGACCTTGGGCCACAAAATGTCAGATTTTAATGCTCTATAACGCTTAGTTTGTAAATTATTGATTTTAACCACGCTGCTCGAGTATTGCGGGTTGCATTTAGCAAGCGCATTTAGAAGCCTGTTTTCTTGTATTTTTTCCAACAAACCCTTCATATTTTTAAAGTAGAAGTTCAATTCTTCACATCTCCAAGACGTTCTCTTTCATTAGAGGCCAAATTTTTAAATTTTGTTTGCGTATGAAAGCCGCAAAGCTCATCAATACTACTGCAATAATAAATAGGAGACGATGAGCCATCCAATCAACTTGTCATATTGCAAAAGTTAAAGCATTTCATGTTGGAATCTCATTAAATTCTGATTAAACAAATGAAAGATGTACAGTTTAAGCATTTACGTTCGAGATTGACGGCGCCTGGTTTTTAGGCAACCCCGCATGTAGACATGTTCGGCAGATCAAGTTCTGAGGCAGGCAAGGTGATTTCACGTACCTACCGAACATCAGTGTATATATGTATATATTGATCCTACTTCTCGATACATGTTCAATGGCTAAAAGTGAACATTGTCGACTATTCTTCATGCCCTAGATTATATTTATTCTGAGACATTCTGTAGTTTGTAATAACAACCGTGAAAGCAATGGGCAAGCACATGAAGTCCGCATATATTGTATTAAAATATTGTATTAATGTATTACCTGTGATATACACTTTAATGTTTACTTTCTCGCATTCTCGATACGAAGTGTAGAGAAAGATAGATACTACTGCAGTAAATAAAGCGATTTTGGATAATTCTGGTTCCTGCATGTAGTAAAATACTTCCGATAACAGGTTGTGAGTCCTTCATCCCGAAAAGTTAGTTACGGGAAAACGTCTGTCAGTCCGCCCCTCTGCGAACATCGCCAGGAACATCGCTAGCAGCTGAACCGTAAACGGGATTTTCACCGAACAGGCTACTCCCCAATCAATATGCCTAGTTTTTCGACAATTCAAAACGTTACAGTGAAAATTAGCTTAAAATTGCACATTTTCAGTAACGCTCATACAGTTTCTCAACAACGGCTCCAATTTTTCCAACGAAAACGCACGTGGAGATTTTTGTTTTACTTTTCTGTAATATTCGGAAAGTCATATTTCAACTATACCTATATATGGGAATTCAAAAAATTGTGAAAATGTCAAAAAAAAGCGTTTTTGCTCCGATAGGTAGCTGGGAAAGGGGTGGGCAACACCAGAATGATAGCCTGAAGAGTTTAGGAAACTAGTGCGAGAAAGCCCTAGTCAGTTCGTAGTACCACAATTTTTAATATTAGTATCCAACCCTAACATTCTTTCCTAAATTTAACAGTCAACGTGTATCCCAGTTCATTTCTTTTCACTCTATCTTTGTTGAGATAAGAAGTTACTGATTTATTGATTGACTCTTTAGTGTTTCCAGGCGCGTCAGCCGGTAAGGCCATTCGTCTCGCAAGTGCAGTGCATGCTCCACCGCGGGAGGTGGTGGTGATCTCCCCCCCCCCCCCCGATGGTGAGATCCGGCGCTGACCTATGTCTGCTAGCGGGGACTTTCCTCGACCAGGTATCTCCCTCCAGCGTGGGAATGCTCCAGTCGAGCCAAGTTGGAAGCTCACTCGCGGAAAGCGTGGCAGTGTAGTCAGTTGTGTGTGTGTGTGTGTGTGTGTAAGCGAAGAGGATAGGACAATGGGGGAAGGAATGATCGCATGCGGTCCGTGGCCAGTTTGTTAGGGTACCGCTCCTCATTCGCCTGGTGTTGATCGGGGAAAAAAAAGAAGAAAAAACACGGAAAACTACGGATCTAAGCAGACGGCCGCTAGAAGTCTCCTCCAGACGTAGCCATCTAGTCAGTGTCTAAAATCCTGCCGCCGGCGGGACTCGAACCCTAGGACCGAGTCAGAGGCACTTCAGTGTCATCAATTGATGTCTTCAGCCATCCACTGTCGAATCCACGGGAGGGGCTTCGGAGTCATGCCCAAGGGGGGGGGCAGGTCTAGTTTTCGTTTACCTTCCTTTATTTGCCAAAATTAATTTAAACATTCGTTTATGTTCGAATTCTGTGATTGTTTAAACAATAATATTGTATACAATCATATCTACAGTACCTACATAATATAAAATATAATAAAAATATTTATTATTTTTAAAAAATCTACGATGCCCCTCCCTCCCAAATGATCAGCTTTATTGCTAAAATAATTCACCGAGGGGCAACGCCGAGAGGCAACCAATTCTTTGAACGAATTTAATTATTAAAACGCATTGTTACTCAGTAATGTGGTCACAATTTGGATTTTTTACGACTGTGGAATATATTCTCCGAGCGTAATTGCGTCGAACAAGGTGACGGGATGGTGACAATTGTATATTTACCATTTACAGTTAGAAAGTTTTCCAAATTCTTCGTCTGTTGAATCAACTCAGACCTGTAAGATTCTATGGGATAAGCGACCCACATTATTGTTCCTTAATATAACACTTTTATTTAATATTTTGACATTTTATCTAAAAATATAATTCTTACTGTCAATTTATTATTTGTATCTCGGAACTAATATCTTCAATTTTATAACAGTTCATTTTGAATTAAATTATTGTGATTAAAAACTAAATATTTTCGATTAGTATCTCTATGAACAAGTACTAAACTTTGAATATTATAAACACAAATAAACGTAATAAGTTAATTAAAACTGAAACAACATTTTCTCAAAGAAACTATAAAAAACAAGAATATTTGTATATTTTTTGTCTATTAATTATTTATTAATTGAACACTGTTTGCATTCAAATTCCCCTAAATTAAATGGCAAATGATGAATTCAACAAGTTCCGAACGTAAATCATTTTTACCTCTTCAATATATTAATCTCATAATTGAATATCTGGGAATGAAAACATTAGCCTGAACAAATGGTAATTCCCAGGTAATACATCAATAACTGAGGGTTCTGCGTAAATGACAAAATATTCTACATTCTATAAAAGCTTTGGTTTTCGTGGTAATTGCGGAAATTAAATTTTCCCGATTTCCTGCGGTTTGTGTGATTTGAATTATCATGAAAATGTATCGCAGAGTCAGAACACGGCATCTAGGTATTTGTTATGAGTTTCTGTTTAAGCCTGTTTCTAGGCACTGTTGTTGTGACGTTAGATGACAATTTTGTCACCATTGTTTATAGGGAAATCGCATCAACAATTTAACCAGCCAGAACAGGAAATAACATTGTTTTAATGTGTGTCACATAGGCACATAAAAATCACTAAGTACTGAAAGATGTAGACACATACAACGACAGCATTAAGAAGATATTATTCAGTTTTTTTCCAATGTCCACGAAGACTCTTCCATTAATCTTTTATTCTTTCTCACCTTGCTGCATAAGAAGAGAAAGTATTGTAATCGTGCGCCGGAAAATGGCGATATTAGAAAAAGAAATTAGAAGATATTAGAAATAGAAAAAAATTATTTCCCGGCACTGGAAACATGGATTGTTGAATTTGGAAAGAATTGAAAATGAAGGTTAGGATAAAAAATAAATTAAAATTAATGAAAAGAAATTAAAAGAATATAAGATGGCCCGTCCTGTTCTTGGCTCGACAGCCCGGTACAGACCATGGCCGAGCAGCGGTGGCCCCGCCTCGGGCCATGGGATAAGGGGTTCGTGTGGTTAGCACGAAGACATCCCTCCAACGTATATACTGGTGTTTTTAACCATAAGGTGAGCTTTCCCACTGTCACACAACAATAGATACTGGGACATCTGTAAGGAAAGCGCACAGTAACAATGTTGTCCCGACTAGGAATCGAGCACGCTAGCCAACGAGTCACCGAGGGGTAATGTAAGGTATGTGCATCCGAACATTGTTTAAGAACAGCTCTTAACAGGATTATTTTAGTATTTCCCATTACAACTTGCGAGGTATTAGTGAGGAGTATTCTGTGAGTTATTAGTGAGGAATTTTCTTTATTTCACCAATAATACCATTAAATAAATGTTTTTGTTCTGGCGGTGGTGAGACGTTGTGGTGCAAGATAAAGGATGAGAGCCATCTGTAGTTCATTCGCCGATTCAAGTAGTTTCTGATACTCAGGAGCGAATATTTCTTGTTGCCCAATTTTGACAAAATCTCTCTTGTTACTTCTATTTATAAATCAACAGTGTCAGTGAAAGAGAAAAGGAAGGAAATCTGGAGATTAAGAAAATTGCTCGATTTATATTTGTTTCCTTACATCCCACACAGTTTGAAACTAATATGGGAACAAGAACATGAATTTATGTCCCGTCAAAACGGCAAGATATCTCACGAAAAATAATTAAAAATAAAAAAAATCGTCCATAATTAAAAATTAAAAATATCCATAAAAATCTGGATAATACTTGTTAGTAAATTTCGTATTTATGAACTTTTTTTCATTGCAGCCGCAGCGGCATAGATGTATACTGCGATGAGTGGTTTTCAATATAAATGAACATTCATATTTCACGGTGGGTTTGGAGAAAACACTGAGTGTGCTGTGTCCTTTGTGAATGCGACAGTCTTTCTGTGTAAACAACGCATGAATACACTACATCTGTAACCTTCAGAAACCTCCCAGCGACTTATTTTACGACACACTGCTTTGCAGAGGACAAAGAGCGCGAATGGAAACTTTTCTCAGGAAAAACGAAGCGTTTTCAGACTCACAACACGGGTTTATAAAATCAAAATCTACGGAAACTGCCATTTTTTCTTTTCTTAAAGATGCTGGTTTATCAATGGACCAAAACGAAGCACCCGTTGAAATATTTTTAGATCTTTCGAAAGTTTTTGATGTTATTGACATAACATCTTGCTATCAAAATTACCTTCTTATGGAATTTGTGGTATCGCCCAAGATTGGATAACCTCGTACCTTAAATAACGATCTCAAAGAGTAGAAATACCGTACTGGCACGAAAGGACATTATTTACTTATTTCAATTCTTTACCAAATCGGGTCCCGCAAAGCTCGATCATAGGTCCTATCTCTTTCTGTTTCACGTACACGATTTGCCGTTGTGTATTAAAAACGGAAGAACGGTTCTGTTTGCCGATGACATGAATGTTCTTTGCAAAAAAGAAACAATGAATAGTACGATTTTAGAGGTTTCAAATTGGTTTTGTAATAACGAATTAATAGTTAACGAAGATGAAACAGTTTCAGTGTATTTTTGCGTTTTAAATCAGCAATCGCATGCTCCGTTGAAACTGAACAATATGAAATTAGCTGATGTTCACGTAACCAAATTTCTAGGTATCTCAATTCAGTCAACCCTCAAATGGAATGTTCATATAACAAAATTAAACACTAAATTAAGTTCATTACATGGCGCATTCAGAATTCTTTCAAATTCTGTCAGCCTTCCTGCAGATCGTTGCATGAATTTTGCAAATGTACATTCCCGCCTGCGATATGGCATAAAATTCTGGGGAAACTCATCATTTAATACTCAGACCTTTCGATTGCAAAAGAAAATTATTCGAAAAATGAAAAAATTCCATCCACGTGATCCCTGCAAGCCTCTCTTCATTGAGCTTACTAAACGGTGGAAACATATTTTCATTCAATACTGATATTTGTAATTACAACACACGTCGTAAAAATCACGTTCATCAAGGGTCAGTATCATTAGCTCACTATCAAAAATGCGTCGCAATGCTTTGTAAAGTAACGTACAATACATGTACGTTACTTTACAACGCATTGCCAGATGACATTGAACAATTGAAGTTGGTTCACAAATTTAAGTTAAAAGTAAAATCTTTTCTGCTGCAAAACTGTTTTATACAATTAGAGACTATACTGATTATCAAAAAGAATACTTGCACCTTCTCTCGTAAAACAACGCTTAACAAAACGCAGAATGTCCGCATGGGCCCAACTTGACACAATGCTTGCTTTCGCGCAACCCTTCAACTGCCAGGAGAGTCGCAGCACCCGCGGCGCCAAACGCGAATGACGCCCCCCTGTGGGCGGCGGCGGTTGCGCTCCGCCTCGGACGGCGGCGTGGCGCCCGCAGAGGGGCACGTGGTCGATACCCCAACAACTGCAGCCGCGTCACGGCTCCTCCGGCGGCCGCCCCCGCCCCCGCCCCCGCCCCCGCCGCCCACCCGCGCGGGGCGGGGTGGTTACCTTCTCCAATTCACTGCGCACAAAGACGTTCTTAACTAATGCGCTCAAGGCAATGAAGATTTTTTTAAAAATTTCCAGCCATCAGAGTTGGGCTGTATTTACTCATATACTTCAATTTTCCTATAGTGGCCGATGACATTAGGTCATTTTTACACCACTTGCCTTTTAAAATGTACAGTCGTAAGCACATTTCCGAGGTCACGAGCCCCATTTCACTAGGTCGTTAGCTAATTAATTAAAAAGGTACATTTTATAAGGTAGGAGGTGTTGACAATGTTCTAATGCCATCGGCCACTACAGAAAAATCGTAGTATAAACACTTTTTTTTAATAACTTATTTCAAATACATTTTGTATTTGAAAAACTGTAGTTTTGAGATTTTTGGACATTTTGAAGATATATTAAATACATAAAATAGGAGTATTTAACAAAATAAATATTTAAAATACTTTAATAAAAATAAAATTTGTGGATCCCACTTTTGCTTTCATTTCAAAGTTCGTGAAGCAATTAATCCTGATATGCTTCAATTTTTTTAACATACTTATCTACAAAGTATTTTGGCGAAGTATTTAAACACTAAATTTTAAATATTTTGCCAAAACCTGCTCGTCATGCTACGTACTGACGTAGAAGAGAAAATATTGAAATGCTGTTGAAGAACATGAAGATTTTTCTTTCCAAAAACTCGTTTTGTGACGCCCTGACGTCGGAAAAGTGAATACATTTTTGTTCTATATGTAGTAAATTACTTCCTATAACCTGTTTTGCAGTCAGTGTAGATGTCTTCTGGATCCTTGATACTGCAAATTTGGTTGGTAGCCAAACACGTGACTGTCCGTCTGTGGACAACGCTAGAACGTAAACGTTCAGATGATTTTCTTCAACATTGTTAGTTCTTGGTCGATTTTGTCAAACTACTTGCGTTAAGTCAGATCAGAAAGTAAAAATATTATTTAGTTAATTTGCACATTTCTTATAAACAATTTGACTCGCTGTGATCACACCTTTTTAAATATACAGCCAACCACCGCCCTGCGCATCTAAGACTTCCCAAATCAAAACTTTTTAAAGTGTTTCACATAGAAATACATAAAGTTGTCTAAAGACAGATCATCGATAAACGCAATAATTGCAATGAAAGTACGCAAAAGAATCTATTGATCAAAACAGATACATCATGTGTGGTGCCACACTCTGTACGACATATCTTTGAAAGAAAAATTTACCGTCATTAAAGTTCAGGGAAATTACAAGATGTTTCCCTCTCTGTTATTTTACTCTCAATCCGGCAGAGAAAACAATGAATAAAATATACCAATACGGGTTAAAATATTTTACATCAAAAACATATTCCCTCTGGTGTTACTGAAACTAGCCGATTGTGAAAATTGTTCACACAGTTCAAACGAACAGCGTGTTTCCCTTTGGAATAATTATATCATAAAATTGAAATGTTAAATGTATATACATACAAAATCTGGTGTGAATTAGAATGCTTTGAGACCAATAAGGGTGAACATGTATTATTCATTGCAAAAAATCACAAAACCTCCAATATGCACATGAAAGATTTATATTTTTATACCATCATTTTTTCGCATTCAAATAACGGAAGTACTAAACACAGACCCCCACAATACAGATTAACCAAATACCTATAAGAATGTAGCTATTTCGTGCATTACCACGATCGCTTGTATACATAAAAGGAGAGAACGAAAATTAAATATTTAAACCTTTTTCCTACATACGAAATTAACTTTTGGCGTTATTACGACCATTTTGTTCACTTCCCTGGAGATAATCAATTTTCACTCAGTTTGTAATCAGATTTTTCTGCGCAGATATTGCATTAGAGAGCGTTTTGTGCCTAAAATGTCAACTTCATGCATGTCAGGAAAGTTAAATACCACGAGGGCGATTCCTAATTGCGTGACCTTCCAAGAACTCCGAACAGCCTGGGAGAGCCATTAAGGACACGACGTAATGTAGAAGCATCGCAGAAGTGTTGTGGTATATTACGCCATGCACATTTGAGGAAGGAATTCCTAGGCGAATTAAAGTTGCGCCAATCCTGTGTCTACGATACCCTTGGACTACGATTCTGTGGCCAAACATCGGCGACTTCGGAGCGCGTAAGGAGTCTTTCGGGCGAATGAGTGAGTATTGAGCCTTTCCGGGCCCGTTAGCTTCTAGTCTCGTCAGTTTCGTATATTGCACGCGGTGACAGCGGTCTTCGCCCCCGCTGAAACGTGAGATCGAGCGCCGACCTGCAGAACGGCGGTTCGCACCACGAGACGTACCTCAAGGCACCAACTGACGTCACTGCAAAGCCTCTGTCTGGACGTCCTAGGGTGGCAGGATTACGACACTAGCAACATAGCTAGCTCGAATTCACCCGTTGACTGGGGGAGAATTCTAGTGACCGCTGCTCTGATCGGCACTTTTTCGTGGTTTCTCCGATCAACAACACGCGAATGCCGGAGCAGTTCCCTAACAAACGTCCCGCAACCTTTCCTTCATCCTTGTCCTATGCTCACCCCTTACTTACACACACTTACACCTCACTTACGTGCGCTAAACTGTCGCATTCCGGGAAACCAGTCGTAAGATTAGAACTTGTGCGGCGGTGTCACGTTGGAGGGAGATACCCGGTTGGGCAAAATGTTCGCAAGGTGACGAAGGTCGGCGCTGGATCTCGCTAGCCAGCGGGGGAAGATCACTGTCACCTTATGGAGCTAATGACCTTAGCCGTTTGGCAACAGTCACATATCAATCAATCAATCAACGAGTGTGCAATTTCCCTCCAGGAATATTTCAATGGACGATTGTCACATCTGGGACATGCTAAAAGCCCCCGAAAACTCTCCTAACGAGTGTATAGTGTAGTGCATGGAAATGGATGAACAAGGGCACAGAAGGGAACAAGAAGAAAAGTGGAAGTAATAAGGAAGGGAGATAGTGCGACTCATTTGATAGGGTATTGTCTGGCATTTGTCTGGTATTGATCACAAAAACAATAGAAAACTATCGATCAGAGCCGCTGACCGCTAAAATTCTCTTTCAGACTGTGGTTGCATTCAACTAATTTCAATTCATAACCCATCTCCATTTTACACTAATTTTAGATGATATTTTGCGTGTTATGTTTATGTAAATATGAACGAATGATTATTAAATAGGATAATATTTTAACAATATATTATATTCATAATTCCTGCCATTACATGTAACAATTGAATTCTACACGAACTGAATTGGGAACACAACATTCTTACATGTACTTGCATTATTATACGCGCATTGTACATATTGCGTCGAAAGTGTTTCAGAAAGAATTAACCTAGCTTCCTCTCACCACTTGCAACGGAGCAGTTGAAACACGAATTCATACTGTTAAAGAAACTCAGAAGGTAGGTTAGCGGACGTGATAATTCAATATGTTGCTAACTTTTGCAATTTTCAAAAATTCAGAGTGTTCAACAAAAATCGGATATGCAAAATTTCTAAATGCGTACTTTGTAACTTGCAAAACATCTTACGAAAACATTGAATCCACGATTCAAAAACTTTTGAAAGTGTCCTTGATGCTTTATGTAAAGTCTCCGTAGCACCGTAGATTGTGTCATTCTGTAGAATCACTAGTTTTGTCTGAATATAGCAACTGGATTTATCCCCTTTTTCATTATCTAGGCCCAGCAGTGAGAGTTTTTGCGCCAAAATACGCTGTTTTTTCGCGTAGCATTACATAACTTTCTCTATACTACGTATATTTCTTCGTATATACGTACGTATTCGAGAAAGTAAAAATTATCTTCATAGTTGTAGTTGTAGAAAGATGCCGAAAATAATTTATTTTTCCCAATTTTCGGAAAATCAGGCATGTCAAGGAAAATCAGACCTGAACGTGTTACGCTCTCCGAGATCAACATCTATGCAAAAAAATAAGGAACTTTTTTTTTAAATTTTCGAATTGTCGCAGCTTTGTGTAAAATGCCCCCCAAAATTAAAACATCGCTTTCAAATTCAAGGGGCCACGACACCAGCCAGATAGATTGGGAGATATCAATTTTATTGAAAGTCCTGATTACGATTAAGTACTAGCTTTGTTTACAGACTACGGACGGACATATGTTTTACTGTCAATCGATATTTTGGTATCATGAACCCACACAATATGAATTTTGAGTACACATGGTGTTAGATGAAGTAATTTACAACCCAGAGATACAATATTTATTTACTTTTGCTTTACCATGGCCCGACAATAAGCGTTTTCCTGTGGAAAATTCGCCGTTTTTTCCCGCAGGATTACAATACTTTCTCTATATTGCGTAAACAGTAGCGAGAAAAAAATATTTTTTTGTGAAATTTCCATTATTTTTTTTACACACGTTGCACAGGATAAAATAGGAGATTCAAGCGACCGCCACGCGCTTGCTCTGATCTTTGATATAAAGAAACGAAATCCCGAAAAATATCAGACGAAACATTGTCATCCAAAATTCATGCATTCCAATTAAACCCCTACGTTTCTCCACATCGTTTCTGTGCAGCAATTACAGTGTCAACATTACATGTCTTTTCCCGTCCGTCGGACGGCAATGAACGGCGCTCGGTGTGTTGCAGCCAACTTCCCGCCGGAGCCGCTGAAGGTGCCGGCGGCGGCGGCGCCGGCGCCCGCCCCCGCGCCCGCCCCCGCGCCGCAGCCGCAGGCGCTGCGACAGCGCAAGAAGCCCCACATGCTGCCGCCGCTGGAGAAGAGGCGCAACTCGGTGAGCTGCTCCCCTCCCCGCCTCGCCTGCCACCCGGGACTACCCCCGCTTACTCCCCTTCCCGTCCACTACCAATGCCAACAATTCACATCGTTCCAATTTGCTGCTGGTTTGAACTTACAGATCATTGATAAATCTTCGAATGGTTCATTTTTTCATGTTTTCCATTGCGACAACGTCTGTGGTAATTGGTCCCGTAAGTGTAGTTTATGTTGTTCATCACCACAGGTGGCAGTGATCTTCCCCAGATGGATGGTAGGATCCAATGACGACGCATTGGCTAGTGGCGTTTTTCCACACAACTAAAGGGACTACTTCCACTTCCTAACAAAAGGGCCATGAACCGCACATGAACTTTCTTTCCTCGTCTCCCAATACACACGCGCGCGCATGTACTTCACATGTTGGAAGGTCGGCCGGAACTTTGGAGCATATCTGGACTGGAGAGGTAGAACGAAGATAACTTGAAGCGGGAAACACACGCAACCCGTCCGAAGCGCTGGGTCTCACATTCGAGTAAGGGAAGACAGGAACATCGGCACTTCCCGTGCAACACTTAATCTCCTGAAATAGACAGAGGTTGGTGAGGTTGAATGGCTAATAACCATAGTGGTTGTACGCACGGAACCAAAAAATAATCAATCATCGACAAAGCGCTCTTTATGAAACCAAGCGTTCGCTTCGTCCTTCGCGCAGCTTTCTCGTAGTTTGCATCCCCTCTGCGAGAGCTCGTCAACGGCCCGCTGAGCCAGCTGAAGGCTGAACTCCGTCTGGCGGCTCTGCTCCTAAGTGTCGACATCTACAGGTCGTAAATTTCATCTCCAAGCGAAGTTTGCCCATGCGTTCGGTTCCGCGTGAACGCAAATGAGCAAGAGAAAGACGAACATGTCAAAGTGTGTTTACCTCAAGCCAAGAGGATGTAAGTGGTTCTAGACCCACTGTTTAACTTGTATTTTATTGTACTTGTACTGTATTGTACTTAATTATACCTTTAGTTGTATTTTATTGTTAAAGTAATTTTTCTTCAAAATAAGCAACATTTACTATATTTCACATGACAATAGAGATCTTATTAACAGTTTCTAAAACCTAAATAAAGCGATCACCTCTATTAACCGCCAATTTTCAGCGTAACCGTTAGATAATACCATAAGAATCACTGTACTATTTTTAGTGTACCTACTTCGTTTAATATGCATCCCCTGCTTTCCAAGTACAATTTCATAATTAAAAGATCAACGCCCTACCATCTCTGAATAACGTACATGAATAACCCCTACTCAAGAAAAAAGTTTCTTGGTACTGAACGTACTTGTCGCTTACTTCAACTAATTCACCTTAAATTTCGTCAGGAGCATTATAAGAATCGCCAAGAAATAATATTCACAAAAGCGTCAAATAAATTTCTCCTTCACAGAAGTTCTATAGGAGTTCAACAAGTTTCCCGAAGGTGCAAAAATGTCTCCGATGCGAATGTAGCTTTCCGTTGTTTCTCCAGTCAATATCAAGTGAATGCCGGAGCATTGCCCAAATAAAATGGCCAAGGACCGCGCGCGATCTTTCCTTCCTCACCCTGTACTTATTCTCCCCCTTACACTTGCCGGGGGACCAGTTGGGAGCTAAGAGCTTCTCCTGGCGTGGGCGGGCTCGGGCGCCGGACCTCGCCATTCAGCAGTGAGGATCTCCGCCACCTCCCGCGATAAAAGCATGCACTACGCTTATGGGACTTATGACCACAGCCGGAATCACTAATCAATCAGTCAACCGGAGAAATAGTAAACGGCGAGGAGGCGACGAGAATAGTAAACAAATACGTCAAGAACAAGTGTAACAAAATGCTCCCGTCGTTATTAATAGAATGATGCTGCGATGCGCGTTTGCAGACGTTTCTGCGCCAAGAAACGAGTCATAAATATTGTTCATAGTTCATTTCTTCATACACGACAGGGCAGAAGACAGTCGGGTTCTGCAATTTCGAAGACCATTATCTTGCTATGTAACATTCTCGCGCCTTCTTTGACCCTCCTAGTTAACTCCGCCTGTCAGTTCTAAGAACACGGCATTTTTAGGACGCACCATTTCCATATCTGCAAGGACTCGATGTCTTTCAGAAATAGAAAGGATGCGTAAAAATGTATTCGTGTTGCTTCAGTTTCGGCTTAGAAATGTATTTTTTTCTTGCCGTCATTGCATATGACCAAGGTTGACACAGAAGTGTCAAAGGAAATATTCCTGAGAATATTGAGAAACTTCCATAAATTATCGACTTTTGTACTTCAGCTTGCTAACTTTTTTCAAGTGTCACCAACACGAGTTTCTTACATCGCGAGTTCTCTAACTTTTCCAATTTTTCGAAACAAACGAGGTCTGAAGTCCGCAACTTCTCTAGCAGTCTCGCAATCTATACCTTTAAAATTCTCCGACCTACCAAACCCATCCAATAAAAATATTTACATTATACATTTATTACAGTTCACAATGCTTTGACTCTTCTAGTTTGTTGGAATGAATAAAAAACTTATTATTCAAATATAGATAATAAATTCAGGAAAAATACGAAGTCATGGGAGACCAACTCACGGATTAAAAAAATTATAAATATCACGAAATAATTATATGCATTTGCAGAGTAAATCAAATAAATAACTGTACGAATAGGGTAATAATCCCAGATTACAAAGGCGCTGTATACCGAGCGTTATTACAAAGGAGTTGTCTGGCAGACTGCTTTGGGTGAAAGTAAAGTGAAACAATGAAATGTATGAATGAATGCAATAAAACACTAAATTTAATGGATTGAACACGTATGATATGGTGTTACAAAATACATATTAAATAGTTCCATAGATACACCATAATGACTTCCCTCTCTCAGCAGACCGCAGTTTGGTGCTCACCTCACATGGCTTTCGAGAAGCGACCGCAGAAGTACCTCGTCGCGACCTGTGGTATGTTCACCATCAGCCCCATTATAATTGCTAAACGTTCAAAACAAAACTTAAATACTACAAGTCGAGGATTTTGTTTTCATTGCTTACAATATTAGCCAATAAAGCAACAAAAATATCACAGATGTAACTACAGAGGCGCAATCTATTGCACGACGCGTGTTAAAATGGCGTGTACCGAAAATAGACACGCACAAAAGGCTACGTCTATTTCTCTTCCTAATTACACAACGAAGGTACACAATTTCAGAAACGGGGAGCGAGGGGAAAGAGGTGGGGAAGCTTTCGGCACTAGTTGTGTCGTATGACAGACGCCTTTGTAACTTAGGGATAATAAAGATACTCAATGGTATTCTAATAGAAATGATTAATTTTCACTCGTGAAAATATCTACTAGCGATGATATAGTTTTTGTACTTCATTTTTCCATGTACTTATCACACCATACATTTCCCCATTCACGTGTTACAGTCTGGCTCTTTCATATCTATAACGTAACGAGGAGAAGACCAATTTTAAGTTATCGAATTTTTCAACGTAACGGAATTCCCGTGACGAAAGATAAATGAAAGGAAAACGAAAAACCAAAATATAAATAAATTTGAATTATCTAGATTCTACATAGAAGGTAGGCTTTCGAGGATTTAAGATAGCGTCTAAGATAAACAGTACGCTAGTTCGTAGCAGTGGCTGACAATACATCGACGCGCGGGAGATGAAAATAGGAACAAAGAAATTTAGAGACATCACGGAATTCGAATTATCGATGTTTGAGTTATAAAGCAATTTAAGGAATCAACGTTTCAGTTATGAAGAGTTGAAGTTATGAGTTATGAGGTTCTACTGCACTCGTACGGTTACGATTACGTTCACTTCGCGTTTACGTTCCACATCTCTGTTGCAAACAAAGAAAATTTCATATCCGAGCCCCATTTCTGGGGCTTAATGCGAAGCAGCGCGAACAATTCAAACCGCCTCACAAGGGGGCCCTCCAGGTATTTATACAACTTCAGAGATAAGAACTAAACTTTCACTGTGACCTGTAAGTGCGGGCGAAACGAATGCATTTCGAGATATCATGGCATTCTAATTCTCGATGAGCGAAATATGAAGGAATTCAAGTAGCTGTGGCTCTACTCGTTTACGATCCATATCTCTGTTGCAAAAAAAAGCAAAATCTCATCTCGTGATCGGCGCTCACTAGGAGGTAATGCGCAGCGGAACCGCCCCTCGAGGGGGCCCTTCAGGCCTTTACACAATGTAGCCTCGGGGACAAGGAGTGGGGCGTAACAGAGGCCGGCGAGGTTGGGTGCAGCGGCCTTCCCAGGGTATCTATAGGTCAAAGTTCGGCCGCGCGGCGCCGCGCCTGGAGGCTGGGAATCGGTTGGGAAAGCCCCCGCCCCCCGCTCTTCGGGGATCGATGCGGCGGCGGCGGCGGCGGCGCAGACGGCGGAGGCAGGCGGAGAGGAGGCGGGCGGCAGGGAGGGCGGGCGGCGCACGCCGGCCGGAAAGAAACGAACAGATGGGGAAGCGTGTCAGCCACCGGGCTGGAAACAGGACCACTGCGCTGGGAATCGAGCGAAAACACGGACGGTGCCGAATTGGGGAGTAAATATACCAGTTCCAGAACCACACTTTCAATCGGGGGGCACAAAATCTTGTCGTATTTATTTACTTTTAGCAGTTAATAACTTTAGCTCAACATCCAGAATAGCGGTCCGGCAATTGTTTCGTTATGCAACCCGCTTTTCTTTTTCGTTTCGCACTGTTTCGTAACACATTGCGTGTTGCAGCGACTTCTGCATTTGTCATAAGGCTTTAGTATTAGAAATTGTATCCTATTAATTGCATTATTCAATATTATTCTAATTGTTAAAATTAATGTTAGAATGCATCCTATTCAAAACTTTGGACAAACTAAATTCGAACAAGAACAAATAAATATTTTTTTAAATTAATATTAGGTGTGACAGCAAGGAGAACAATGACGAGGAAATTATAAAAAGTGAGAAAGATGAGACGACAAGAATAAGGAGAAGAAGAGAATAAGAAGGAGAAGGTTAGCGGTTTCAAATTTAAGGGGCCGCGAAATCAGTCAGATCGATAGAGAAATGTCAGTTTTTGAGAAAATCAACTGAAGGTTTTAGCTGCTACCGTTCTTCAAAGACGGACGGACATTTTGCCGTCATTCTATTTTTCAGTATCAAAGCCCTACAAACTATTTTGGCTACCCCACGGGTTAGAGGATTTGTTCTTAATTTAGCAACTTTATTTATCCAGTTTTTCGTTGCCAGCGCTCTGAAACAAGAGGTTTTCTGCAAAAAATTCGCCGTTTTTCGTGCAGCATTACATAACTTTATCCAACTGCCCAAGCGGTAGTGAGAACTTAAAATGTAGATGGCTGGCCTGGAAACATTATAAGTCACGAGTTGACTGATAACTTTACACATTTCAGAACGTAATGCTCCTAGGTGAGCCAAATTCCTTCGCGTTTTCTTTCAGTTTTTTTCTTTGATTGCGTTAACACATTTCAAAATTTTGGAATTGGCAAGAATTTGATGTTGTACACAGTATTTTATGCAAATTCAGAAACATTCTATTCAAACCAGCTGCAGATGTTTTTATTATCAGTATCACTAACATGAGAAAATTGAGAAATGGCGCAACGGGAGATTATTCTGCGTTTCTGCTTCCGGGTGCTGCTAGTCGATACATTTCGAAGAATTACGTAAACATTCACTCTGAGAGCAATTGATAATGTAAGTATACACGATTTGAAGTGATTGATAATATATGAACAATGAAATATCCTGCTTCCATTAACAAAGGCATCTAGAGAAACATTCGAACATAAGAATAATCGAAAGAAGAGGTGAATGAAACATTGTTTCACCAGAGTGAACTGGAAATGTAATAAATTTACAAGTGATGTTCTCTTCCTCGTAAATTGGCTGGTGTGATGGAGGATTCGCAGACAGGAACATTGATGAGAAATGTCTTTGCAGTAACTTAAGGTGGTAGACCACTATTAATACTTCAATAGCACAAGCAATCTCTCACCAGTACGACTACTTAGGGTTTAAAACGTTATCTCCTTTACTTTCCATTGGAACCACTTTTGATGTAATTGCTCCTCCTCGAAGTAGAAAACAAGGTTGTTAAACTTGCGGGCGGTAATTTCGGGGGAACGCGGGCCGGGGCGGCGTGGGGCGGCGTGGGGCGGGAGGGAAAGGCTCCAGGGGGCGTCGTAATTGGCGTAACGCACTTTCAAGCCCTCCAGTAAACACGTTTGCTCCAGTACTGCCGGGAAGCGCCCGCGCATCGCCCAGCCGGGCCGTCCTGACGCGAGCCGCGCCGCAGCACGCGCTAATGAATAGCGGCGACGCGGCCATGTGAGGTGCAAGTGCCGAGCCGGAGGAGAGATTTAAGGCGGCACCGTGGGGCCAAATGCCAAAAAGCTGGTCAAAAGTCGAAAGCGTTGTACGATTTGACTGAAACTTTGTATTCAGAGGTTTATGATCATTCTAATTAATAATCTGTAATAAAAATTCCGAAAAACAAAATGGCGGACCAATATGGCGGATAAAATTATCAAAATTTTGTATTTTTAACACAAAATTATCATACTTATAAGTAAAAATGAGTTCATTCGGGTTTTTAAGGATGCTGATTAATAATCTTGAATGAAAATGCCAAAAAAAAAAAAATGGCGGACCAATATGGCGGACAAAATCATCATTTTCTTCATTTTTAACACAAAATGATCGTGTTTAAAATTAAAAATGAGTTCATTCGGGTTTATAAGCATGCTGATTAATAATATTAAATAAAAATGCATAAAAAAACAAAATGGCGGACCAATATGGCGGACAAAATTACCATAAGTTTGTATTTTTAACACAACATTATTATGTTTATAAGTAAAGAAGAGTTAGTTTGAATTTTTAAGGATGCTAATTAATAACCTTGAATGAAAATGCCAAAAAACAAAATGGCGGACTAATATGGCGGACCAAATCATCAATTTTTTCCATTTTTAACACGAAATGATCGTGTTTATAATTAAAAATGAGTTGATTTGGGTTTATAAGCATGCTGATTAATAAATATTGAATAAAAATGCTAAAAAAACAAAATGGCGGACCAATATGGCGAACAAAATCATCAAAAGTTTGTATTTCTACATGTTGCACCCGCTACGAAAATTTGTCACAGGCACTAAAACGGCAGCTACGGGCAGCTGTTTTTTTGTGATTCTCACAGAGAATAACATTTCGAATAATGTCATGTTAAGTTTTTAGCCCCGCACGACGGTGCACATAGTTATTTTTCATTTTAAACACAAATTTTTGATTATAGCATTTTCATTTTTCGCCAACAATCAACGTTAATTATTACATTAACAAATTATTTTTAAAAAAATTAAGTATACATATTATGTTTCTACTTACTCTCAGGAATAGATTCCATTTTGTTTTATTGAATTCGGCCGACTGCATGCTTCTCTATCCTTCGAAACACAAAGGTTCTGAAAACACGTTTCACAGCTGACCGATATCGATCGCTCGAGGCCCAACTTTGAACTGATCTCTTACCTCAAGTATAAGAGAGAAACCGTTACTAATTGCGGAATTCAACGGCCCAAATACCAACCTATTGAAGTAGCAACGACAAAATCCCTATCTAGTAACTTTTGTTTTGGACTTTTGGCCAGCTTTTTGGCATTTGGCCCCACCGTGGCGCGGACTTCAATGCAGAGCGCGCCTGCACAGACCCGTCGGCGCTCAACCCAGGTCGCGCTCTCGCATGATATTCGGTTCCTCTCAGTACTGCTGGAGTTCCTTTGATGGTAATATGTTACACAGAAAGTACAACAATAAATGTGCGACGCTTCTATGGCTTATAGGGAGATCTAAGAACTTCACTTTTTGCGCATGAATATTAATGATTAGCAATCTCGTAGAACAACTGAAAGCCTAGGCTTCCGCGGCCGGAGCCAGTATCTTCTTAGCTATCCGGGAGACTGTACTAAGCACAGATGTCAACGTTTCGGCGGTCATTCTGTGACCTTTGTCTGGATGAAATGCATTTCCCCCACGGAAGGTCGCAGTATGACGGCCAAAAAGTTGTCAACTGCGCGTGTGTACTCGTATAATAAAGTTTTACATGTGACATTTGCCTCTGATTCAAAGAATACTCTGCTTGCACAGGGCACACTCTTTGACTGGGCCAGAACGTGCACTTGCTAACCATCAAAGCACAATAAGTTGCCTACCAATCAGGAACCCAGGTGTAATTTCATTATATCAGATTCATCACTACGTAATCATTGGGGAAAGTTATCACTTTCGACCCTCTACATGCCCCACAGATTATAACATTTATTCTGAAACACGCTGTTTCGGGTGATTCTAAATTGCCACCGGGCCTCATTTTCGGCAGTGTTACGATACGATGCATGTTGTTGAGGAATCGAAATGCTTCGTTTTATATTTGGGGTGGGACAGCTAGAATTTTATTTGTGGCGACCTTCTAAAAACTACCTTCCCTGATTCTGCCAATCAAGAATTCTAAAAAAATGAAAGAATTCAGACTCATCACACGTCGGCTTTAGAATCTGATTTCCAACACTAAATATTCCAAGTAAAATATTTCACATCTGCGCACTATCACACTTCTTCACGTGCATGTAAACGCTTCCATTAGCATTTGCCGCAAACAACGAGCTTTCTCACTGAGAATATGCTTAGGCCACCACCAAGAATTTTTGATAAAGTACCAAAAGTTCATAAATAATCGCGTCGACGTATGCGAAAAAGTTTCTCCTCTTCACGTCCGACGCAACCCACCACAGCTGCCCCGATTGTGGATTTGAACACATGTTAACTGCGTCTTCCCGGAATTGCCTCTGTTTCCAATAATCTTTGAGATGGCGAAGCAGTTTGATAGTATTCTCTTAGACACATTGCTTTTCTTTTTCTATCTCTCTGTAACGACGTTCGAGGGTCTTGAACACGCCACGTTTGAAAGCATGTTCTTAGCTCTCAAGTTATGCCAAAGACAACATAATTGTGTTATTTGAGATTCGGCGTCAAATTCGAGTAATTTTCCTTAGAATATCGAGTATAATATTCGAGTAAATATCCTTAGCTACCATAAATGGTATGACTGAAGTCACGTTTACGGAGCATGGTCAGTAGGAGAAAAAAAGTTCACCACATGGCTGTTTGTCAATGTTTAGGAAAATATACTTCCATCATCAGAACTTGCAACCTCCAAAGGAGAAAAAGCATGTTCTTAAAGGTGAGACACCACATGGGATGTTAGGAGCATACGTACCTTCCACTCTCGACACACCAACACGCACACACACAATTATTACTAATGGTGAGTTTTTTCTCTTCTTGTAATTGCAAGATTTGATGATGGAAATATATTTTCCAAAACACTGGCCAACAATCATGTAGTGAAATATTTTTCTCCTACTGACCAAGACCCGTAAACCTAACTTCAGTTTACAGACGATTGCCATTTCGTTAATTTATTGATTAATTAATTAGTGATTCTGGGCGCATCAACTTCTGAGGTCATTAATCTCGTGTGTGTAGTGGATGCTTTCATCGTAAGAGATGACTCGATCCCGATAAGTGTGATAGTGTAGTGCATATGGGCGTGAGTGTATGTATGAAAGGGGAGAAGATAGGACAGGGAAGATGAAGGAAAGATAGTGCGCGGTTCGTGATCCATTTGTTGGGCTACTATATAATCATAAAGATTCGTTGTCTCAATAAAATGTCTATCTTTCTGAATTATGCATTAGGGTCGTTCAGTTCCTCGTTAATGACAATATTAGATTTCCCGTCATCATAATTATGCAACTCCAATTAATCCAAGATCGATCCATCCAGGAATCGCTTTTCAATTCTAAGAAATTCGAACTTTTCTATTGCACCTTCAGACACCATAAATTGCGTAGGTGAATGTGCAATCACATGAGTGGCCACTGAGGGAACGTTTCCGTAACTTGTAGTGGAAAAAAGTGCAATTGAGTCTGGCAACTTTAGTTCATTTATGTGTGTCTTGCTCTTATACTTACACTTTGAAGTCACTGTTTGAACAATTACCTTGTATCTTTTAACACTGAAGCACCATGACCCTGTTTCGCTTTGCATAGTAACACAAATTTAAATTGAAACGTCGTTGTGACCGTGCTCTGACACTTGCTCGTCTGCGGAGCGAAAAAGTAAGTTTTGGGCTCCGGGGCTTCGGGATCTGACTCGTGCGAGGGCGGGAACGAATCCCCACGAGTCCCAACCCTCAGCCTCTGATGGTTGCATGGCTAATGCAACAGTCTATCAGACGCTCGAACCCCTACTCTCATGTCCATACTCTCAAGGAGCGTTTTTAAAAACACATTGTCTCGTCACTCGGCAACGACATGCGTGAAAACCGAGCTCAGGGCTTTATGGATTACTGCACGTCCTATACTCTATCAAAAATCCAATTATAATTTTACTGAAAGAATAGGCATCCAAAACATATTTTCTGAATAACATCTGATAGTTGTAATGGAATTAATGGTACGGACAATTTTGAAGTACATCGAATTAAATATTTCCTTATCCCTTTCTTAATGGCCAATCTCAAGGCATCGAACCTGTTGATTCGCCTCAACTTATGTAATTCAAATTCGCAAGCACCGGAAGCCACCAAACGACTTTAAGGTAACTGAGCGATATCATCTTTCGACAATTCTCTTTGGTGAACTGAATTTTAACATTGACCAGCGATACACAGAACCACACCATCTGCCAAGAAGGAGGACAGCGGTTCATTCGTAAATGACTATGGAAACAAAAAGAGTAGGTATAAACAAATAACTGGTGGCTTGAAGCGGCAAAAATGCAGCAGAACAAAACCACAGAAAATGGTTTTCCAAAAAGTAGCATAACTCTACTCAAAAACAATAAATAAAATGCTCTCGAATAACACTGCAATAATTAAATATTTTAGCAAAAACAAATCTTCAGGACATCAAAACCATAGTACGAGTATTCATGGATACCTAGTACAACAGTTCTTTATATACTAAGAATATAAAAAGGTTGCTGCTACATAAAGCAACACGGGAATAGCAAATATTGAAGGGCGTGCGGTTTCTTCCTTGGAACGTCTGTCGCATGACGTCAGCTGTGTCCCATTGAGAATGAGAATTCAGTCGGTACGCTCAGTATGAGAATCGGTGGAACAACTCAATGAAATAGATATTTTAAATTTTCTGTCAAGATAGAAAGTTTTCTTTTGGAGGTCCCGAGCATCTAACGAAACCGCATATCCCTCTCACATGGTCGGCAGCAACTTTCTTTTCATTTCTGCGCGGAAAGAAAATTAGAACTATAAAAAAGATGTAGAATATTCAACAAAGAGATATACAATTTAAAACTTCAGAGGGGTCCAAAAATGCCCATACTCTGTCAGCATTTCTGCGGCATCGACATTGTTTAGCTGCTAAATGGGGTTACTTTGAACGCACGTAATCGTAAGGACACGTAGCAAAACATTCAACAGAAGTAATAAGTAAGAATGGCCGTATGTATGCCGTTCCCAATATATTCGCTGCCAAAAGTTTATACATCTTTGATTCGTCTGTACTATGTTTTTTGACGCCGAACTGCAATATTAAAAATAAATTATTCTATAATGCACAATGCAAATTATGCTACAATTATTCTACAAATCAACTATATTTTTAGAAAATTAAACGTAAAATATTATTGAATGTCGAGAGATTTACATTTTTTACTCATCTCAGAAAACAACAATTAAATAAAACGTCTTAATGGTATGAGATTTGGAAAGTAATTTCAAGGATTTGGCGACTATTTATTTAATCACCAGGTACACAAGCCGTTAAAATATTTTCATTAAGTTGATTAAATAAAAACTGAAATATTACATAAATATTACGTATGACTGTAACGGCAGTCTCGTACAATTAGAAATTTCACGATAGGAATGAATTTGTCGTGCAAATCAAACGCAAAATGTGTAGTTGGGCCTTCACCTTCACTTTCTCGTCGACTAACCAAAGCGGCGCGGAGAGTGTAACACGATTTCAGCGTTTACTTCCGGGAAACACGTCTAGCGCTCTCTGCGCAAAGCGACGCACGGGACAATGAACCACACGTCGCCCTGAGAATCGACCCACAGCGCCAGCGCCAGCGCCACAGCCCCCGCTCTCTGAACTCTTAGACCAACTCATTCCGAAAGCCCTACGTTGACAACATCGAACGCGGCCCTGGAACATGGCCTACACCACCATCGTCTGAAAAAATAACTTTTTTATTCATTTAGGAAATCACATATGTATATATATATATATATATATATATATATATATATATATATTAATTCCAAGAAAAAATCGTTCATTATCAGTATATTAATTGCAAGCGTGAAGTTAAAGCTCCACAAATTCGGACCAGAACTCAGAAGATATTAAAACAGTGTAATTAAGTCACTATGGACACAAACAAACAATGCACATCACAGATTAGATATAACATCAATATGAAATATTTATGAACAAATATATTATTACTACTACTTAGCGATATTAATATTTAAAATGCTTTGCGATAAGAATACTATCCCGCTCATATTTGGTTGTTGTAACGTGATATGACAGTATTGTTTTTCACATTTAATATCTTCTGCAGCATGGATAAGTAGGGCCACAATCCCGTTGGTTTTACCCGCTAGATTTTCTTCTCAGGTTTTCCCCCAACGAGGGGGAGAGGAGCTCGCCCAGCCGGGGCAAGCTCTACGCTCCCGTTTGCCCTCCCAACATGTGTGGTAGTGCAGTGCATGCGTGAGTAAGGGAAGATCGTGCGCGGTCCGGGACCTATTTAGTATTAGGGTGCTGTTCCGGCATTCACTAGGTGCGGATTGGAGAAACCCCAGAAAACTGCCGATCAGAGCAGCCGGCCGCTAGAATTCTCCTCCAGAAAGCTGCAGAATTCAACTGCCTATCTAGCTAGTGTCCAAAACCTCCCACTCCCTTGACACTCCAGCCCTTGGACCTCTCGGTCAGAGGCAATGCAGTGACATCAGATGATGCCCTGAGCGACCTCAGGCGGTTATGGTAACGAAAAAATACTGAACGTAACACATGGATAAAGGAGTATAATTGTGCTCGGATAAATAAGAAAACTCATTCCTATCGGGCTAATTTTCTTGAACATACCACTAGTGCAATTATACTCTTCTTTATCCATTAGATTCGTTTACCATAATCATTTTTACATTTTTTTAAAAATATTGTGGACATTTTCCGAGATCGCGAGGATTTATTATGTGACTTCGGTCGTTCAGCATTGGAAAGTGGAGCATTTTCCGTACTCTGTTTAGTCCGAGCGTTCGCCATTGTTCGCAATACTCCCCTTGTTCTCAGCCTCTTTAAAAAATCACAAAAACCTATATAATTGGCACGGTATTCAAAATTCATAAAACTTGCACATTATAAAACCTGATGGTGCGCTCATAATTGAAATTATTTTGACAAACGTGTCATTGCTATGCTGCACGTTCGGTGTCGACGTTTCGACGCAACACGTTCCGCTGAAAATGAATCGCTGATCGTACTGGCGATCTTTTGAATGTTTGGGCTGAATGCTCATGAGTGTGTGAGCGACACTGTGTGAGCGACACTGTGAATGATGTCTGTAATGAAATGTTTGAGATATTCGTTACCAAATTCTTGTTTTGCTGTTTCACAGGTGTGTATGATTGAAAGTTTGTTTGTCTCTTTACCAAGTACAAAAGTGTTATGCTTAGATGTTCTGTAATCAGTTCAGTCTTCCGCAGATGCTCTTTTACCTCACTACTGAGAACCAAAAATTAATTTAACATCAGTTTCAGACTTGGTAAAGGCTCAAGACGAATTCGTCGAGTAAAATTATAACGCTAAAAATATTGTGTAAAATTCCACTCACAGACAAATCTATCATTATTTAAATTGGTTATTGTAAAGGAGAAACTAGCTGCTGATAAAACTGAATTGTTTTGAAATTTACAAAAATTCGTAAATTTTAATTTCATTCAGAACAATTCGTTTTTGCCCGCAAGAGAATCATAGCTTGTGTATGTATTCAATAAAAAACATTGATTTCATTGTTGCATTGGTTTGTGTATACTAAAAATGCTGGTTCCAATCAAGAAAAGTAAATTTAAGTGAAAGCAAATTCTCTGAAACATTTTATTTTATTCTAAATCGAGTTTTATCAGAGTTCCTTTCATGAAAATATTGTTCCGATGGTGATTTTCTTTTATGTTAAGGTGTTACTTAATATCGAAATAATTTTTTTTAATTTTTCTTCTGCGATGATACAGATTCATTAATCGACATCAATCTCTACGTTCATCAGACTCCTTTTTCAGTATCTGGATATTCCCTTTAGCTAAACCGTTAATCTGGTAGTTGAATACATGTAAATAACATTAAATTAATCTAAACAACGGGGAAAAACGTAAAAAATGCAACTCTGTTCAGTATTTCATTTATATTCTGGATTGGATAACGAGAATCAATAAGGGGCGAGTGCGTCTTCTTTATGTGAACGTAAGTGCCGGCATTTTCGAAAACATTTTCTCCGCCCACTCAAATTGAGTTTGCATCCAATTTTAATTCCAATACGGGTGAGCGCCTGGCGCGGTCTCCAACTCCTCGCCACTGCGCCCTCGCCCCTGCGCCCTCGCCCCTGCGCCCTCGCCCCCGCGCCCTCGCCCCCGCGCCCTCGCCCCCGCGCCCTCGCCCCCGCGCCCTCGCCCCCGCGCCCTCGCCCCCGCGCCCTCGCCCCCGCGCCCTCGCCCCCGCGCCCTCGCCCCCGCGCCCTCGCCCCCGTGCCCTCGCCACCGCGCCCTCGCCACCGAGCCCTCGCCACCGCGCCCTCGCCACCGCGCCCTCGCCACCGCGCCCTCGCCACCGCGCCCTCGCACCTGCGCCCTCGCCACTGCGCCCTCGCCCCTGCGCCCTCGCCCCCGCGCCCTCGCCCCCGCGCCCTCGCCCCCGCGCCCTCGCCCCCGCGCCCTCGCCCCCGCGCCCTCGCCACCGCGCCCTCGCCCCTGCGCCCTCGCCCCTGCGCCCTCGCCCCTGCGCCCTCGCCCCTGCGCCCTCGCCCCTGCGCCCTCGCCCCTGCGCCCTCGCCCCTGCGCCCTCGCCCCTGCGCCCTCGCCCCCGCGCCCTCGCCACCGCGCCCTCGCCACCGCGCCCTCGCCACCGCGCCCTCGCACCTGCGCCCTCGCCACTGCGCCCTCGCCACTGCGCCCTCGCCCCTGCGCCCTCGCCCCTGCGCCCTCGCCCCTGCGCCCTCGCCCCTGCGCCCTCGCCCTGCGCCCTCGCCCCCGCGCCCTCGCCACCGCGCCCTCGCCACCGCGCCCTCGCCACTGCGCCCTCGCCACTGCGCCCTCGCCCCTGCGCCCTCGCCCCTGCGCCCTCGCCCCTGCGCCCTCGCCCCTGCGCCCTCGCCCCTGCGCCCTCGCCCTCGCCACCGCGCCCTCGCCACCGCGCCCTCGCCACCGCGCCCTCGCCACCGCGCCCTCGCACCTGCGTCCTCGCCACTGCGCCCTCGCCCCTGCGCCCTCGCCCCTGCGCCCTCGCCCCTGCGCCCTCGCCCCTGCGCCCTCGCCCCTGCGCCCTCGCCCCTGCGCCCTCGCCCCTGCGCCCTCGCCCCTGCGCCCTCGCCCCTGCGCCCTCGCCCCTGCGCCCTCGCCCCTGCGCCCTCGCCCCTGCGCCCTCGCCCCTGCGCCCTCACCTCCGCCCTCGCCACTGCGCCCTCGCCCCTGCGCCCTCGCCCCTGCGCCCTCACCTCCGCCCTCGCCACTGCGCCATCCGCGGCGCTGCGCCGGCGACGTCCTTGGGTTAGAGTTTGCGACAACCTGGCGAGTCAAGTCGAATTCAGCCACTGCTTGCAGGAGAATTCTAGCGGTCGGTTGCTCTCATCGATAGTTTTCCGTGGTTTCACAAATCAACACCAGGTGAACCCTACAGCAGTACCCTAACAAACAGACCGCAGACTGCGCGCGATTTTTCCTTCCTCATCTTCGTTCTAACCTCATCCCTTTCTTACTTACCCTTACACTAACATGAATCGCACTACCACACATGACGGGAGAGTGTTGGGACCTTAGAACTTATCCCTGCTGGGGCGGTGCATCGGTGATGGGAGCTACCATGGGAGGTCGAGAAATCGACCTAGGTTGACGTCGGATCTCGCCATAAAACGGGGGCGATAACAACTTACACTCACCACACAATCTTCCCACAATAACAACATACACTCACCAGATAAATGACCTTAGCAGTCGACGCGTCCGGAATGACTAATCAATCCTGGCCCTGTCCTCCACCCCACCCCGCCTCCACGTTCTGCCTCCGTCCTCACCACCGCCCCGCTGCCGCCCCTCCCCCTCACCGCGCTCCGCCCTGCAGCAGCCTTTCCCCATTCCCTCGCCCACTCCACACCCCACCTCCGCCTTCCCGCGCTCCGTCCCATTCCATTCCACCTGCGCGCGCGATCGCGTCATCGACCGCCCCTGCGCCCCCGCTCGCGCCCCGCGGTGACGGAAATAAAAGCGAGTCTAAATCCGGAGCTGCTCCTGCTGCTCGGAGACGGAGAAGCAAATCGAGCGAACGAATCGACCCACACAATGGGATTAATTTTCTTGTTCAACTACTCTTTGAGAAGGGCTCTGCGCAATTTTCTTTGTTCTTTTCTTTTTAGACCCGCTATGCCTCCTTGAAATGGTTGGAAACTTCCGTCGGATTATTTTGCGTCAGGTTACTTTTCTTGGAGTTTTGCGTTTTGGTTTAATTATTACACTTCACTACGTCATTATATCAGCATGTTTTTCAAGTACGTAAGAAGTCAGGTCATGTTGCAGGGGTACATTGCCAAACATTTTGACTCTTCTTTGCGAAGAAGATATGTTCATAGGTATGTTAAAAGCATCTTATTTTGCGAGATAACATATACTATTTTCCGTTCCTTATTCAATTATCGTCATAATTGATTGTCTGTAATATATTGATTGACTAGAATAAATATGATATATCTGTAATAAACAAGTATATCATATGATATTGACATATACTGATTGTATGGAGGCAATGTTCACGGAGGTCAATATTTTCTCATTCTTAAGTAATTAATGTGAAAGTAACGTTTCTTCTAACTATATTTTCAATATTTCGATGTGCACAACAACTCAAAACTAGAGGAAATACTCTGCATACCGAAACGTTTCCTCCTCTTAGAGTCGTTACTCAACAATTAGTCTTTTTTTAAACTGTGCATTCACAGATCTAAAACACATAAATTTGAGAAAAATCTCTACCTTTAATAATGATGGTAGTTTTTTAAAATTCAAGTTTGTAATGAACATCAAAACTATACTGTATTTTTAATGGCAGTTTTCTCTATTCGAGCAAAAGGTTTAAAGAAAAAAATGCAGCTATATTTAAGAAACTTTTTAAAATGCCACTTTGAGAAGGATTCTCAAAAATTAAAATATCTTAACCCCAACGACACAACTAGATCTTATTCCTAACGCATTTACTAAGTTTCAGCATCTAATCGAACAGAGTTAATTTATTTTATTTATTTACGTCAAAAAACAGTTAAAAACTGTGTGTGACGTGCTATGGGGAGAAGTTAATTTGAAGTTACATTTATGTCCAGAAGCAAAAAAATGGGCAATCTCGGCATTTGCTCGGATCAGGGATCAGGTTCTTTTATAATGCTGGACTAGAAAAAAATATGACAATTTCATTGCATCAAATAATTTTATGAATTTCACATTAGGCTTTCACAATATCATAAATTTTATCAAAACTATACACAAAAATTGTAGAAGATTAAACAGAATATTTGAAATTATCATCCCTTTCCCACACTCTACCCCAAAAAGAACATAAAGGACCACCTGATTTTCATATGACTAAAAAGATCGTGTGCAGAAAAAAACTGTGAAACGGTTGTTAACAATCTTGCAGGAAGGCCAGCAAATTGCCAGGAAACAACACACTTGAGAGAATGCGCCCTTGCACGACCATCGAGTTTCCTTACTCTGCATTTAAATACCAAAAATACCAAAAATTACGCCTTGGCGACATAACTTCTAATTTGCACGAAGAAGCTTCGCTACAATTATTAAGACTTTTTTCATTCCAAATCAGTTTTCTATCAGGATCCTCCTTAATCCTGGAGTACCAGTAACGCTAATTGCAACGTCAGTACTTGCAATGTACCCGATAGATATTACAGACATATTTTTCATATACAGATATATTTCCTATACGTATCACTGACACACGACAATGTAATTAACGCATGCAACACGGAGTAACGGACTAGTTTTAGCTTACGAAACCTATTATTGAAATAAGTGACAAAGAATTATTCAGAAATGAATAGAAACAGGATACAAAGAATACCAGCTCGCTAGCAGAACGTATTTTTTAATTATTTGAAAGCATCTAAAGACTTCATCTTACAGGTAAATTGCTTGTACTAGATTAGAGGTAATTCCTCGACCACACATTGCGAAAATTCGAATTCTGAGATGAATACATCGGACTAAATACATGCGGGCTCTCCAGATCTGTGGTGATCAAAAAGCGAGGCCTCCACAAGGTAGAAAAGAGACTAATATCCACACTAAGAGCGAGATTCAAACCCCAAACCCTTCGCATCAATTTATTATTCATTGAATATTCATTCATCATTCGTTATTCATCATTCGTTTATTCGCCATCCATTCATTCATTCCTCTTTATTTCATTCTTCATTCATTCCTCACTCAGTCATCTATTATTTATTCATTATTCAATCATTCTTTGTATTATTAATCATTCCTTCATCAACTACTATGGTCATTGCAACATGAGTAATGGTGTAATGAGAGATGATGTTGACGACATGACGATGGGGTGAATAGTGATGGAGAAATGGTGAACTTGAAGGCACGGGAGACTGCAGACCCCCTAGAACGCCTGCCGGCCTCCAACGCACATGCACCAGCCGAGCACATATGCAGTCACGAGACCCTTCCCATCGAGACGCAGAATTCAAACTCTAACAAACACAGGGTCAAACTCCAACCTTTAATCTAACCTCGGCACCACCTGGTCAGCAATCAGAGAAATACAAATGAATAATATCACTGGACTTAATGTCTTTTTGTTGTCCTTACTTCGTGTCCTCGTAGTCCCCCTCTAGTTAACCCAAAGGATATAAACAATCAACGCTAAATGACCCAGTAGTTAAAAAGCGACCTAAAAAACTCCATATTCTCAACGTACATTATCCATCCGTTAACCACATAATTTGTTTGGAATTTAAAAAAAACATTGAATCGAAACTTGCTTACCGAAAGCGTGAGAGAAAAGTGGGGGCTGCCCGACAGAAGAAAGCGAAAAGAGTGAGAAAGGCAGACACACACAGATCGCTGCTGCCAGATGAACAGGCGGACCGACAGATCAACCACCAAGATACGGATTTTCAGAATCAACGCTACCAAGTAGACAGACGAACCATTTTCTAGCCCCCTCTTAAACATCGTCAATTTTGGGAGGACAGTTCCGAAAGTACTGAGATGGCTAGTGTTCGTGAAGGTAAATGTTCTTTGTCCATTAATTTGCAGACCTAAATACATTACTTCAAAACACGGGCAAATAAGGAATGAAAATTAGCCTAAATGCGTAACAGTCATGGTTCATATTTAAGTCATACGAGCTTAATGTTTAAGCTCATTCTCTTACATTCGACAGAGCCCAGAGCAGAGAGAGAGAGAGAAGAGAGGGGGAAGAGGGAGAGGAAGAAAGAAAAGGTGAGGGAGAAAGAGACAATACCCTAGAGCGGGGTCCAGCTCAGTTCAATTAAATGAGGATAAGCGTTAAGTCACGGAAATGCCATTCATTATACCCACATTAGTTATCATTAAAAACATGAACTAGGAGTTGCCTCTCACCTATAAACCCTTAAAGTATTTGTGTGGTGTGTAGGATTTCTCTTCTCAAAATCGAGGAAAGGAAAGTACGAACTGTTACTTTAAGACACTTGCCTACTTGTTCGCTAATTAAATATAAATGAACTTAATCTGTTCAGTAATATAGATTTAAAAAATTGTGATGTGTAGTAATAAAATAATCGTTTCAACAACAGAACCCAAACTATTTCTTTTCAAAGGTATTCTCTACTTATGATTTCTGAACTGTTTGTTTTGTATTGTTTTTGAACTGTTCTTGACAGAAGATGAATTTGCCAGAAATAATGAATTAAAATTGATTGCATTATTATTATTACTATTATTATTAATATTATTATCGTTAAGAAATAAGGGTAATGAGCCTAGGGTTCGATCCCAGGCGGCTCCAAGTGGAATATGAGGTGGACAAAGCGGGTTTGCGGTTTTCTCAGGGTACACCCGTGTCTCCTACAAATATGCATTCCACTGACACATCAATCATTACCTGCCATAATTCCACTGAATATCCTAGGATTACAGAGACGTTTAGGCAATAACCGATGAACTAGCTGAGAAAGACCGTGGCTACCTCAGCGGGTTATCAATAGGTATGGTTCCTCGCGCGTCAACTCGAGGGGGGGGGGGGAATGGCGAGGAGTGGGGGACGCCTCCTCAGAAGACCCTAGTTACAGATGGATAGAAGCTCGCCAGGTGGGGCGAGAGGTACAACTTCGTTGAAGGTGGCACCTGAGGGAAGAAAAGGGAGTTTATGAAATTACGAAACATACACTGACTACTCAGGAAGACTATTCTTCTAGAACAAGAGCCTACGACAAAAAAATCTCTTTATAAAAGTAAGGCAAACTAAAGTGAATTCGTTAAGTTTACTTCCTCTGGTCGTATTCTTACTTGCTTCTCTAAGACCAAATAAAGGCAAACATTAAAATCTGTACCTTTTCATTACAAATAATTAAGATCTTCGTGCTTTAAAAAATCGATGTTCTAGCGTAATTAAAAGTAGTGGTGCTTAACAGTACATACTTTCTCTTATTTCTAAATTTGCAATTTTCGAACATTCAAAGAGTTCTAAGAAAATGAGACCAGTACCATTCTTTAAGTGATCCTTGTTATATCCGCGGAAACAATTTGCAGAAAAAAATTGCAGCGGTTCTGAGAATTTTTTGTATAAATTGCATAAATCTCAGGCACATATTACGTAAAAACTGATCCAAAAAATCTATCTCTGAGTTCCAGGACATCATTTAAATCGAGTAAAATCAATTTTGGAGAAAATCGGGTGAACGCGTAGGCGCTATCGTTGACCAGGGACGACGGACGGACAAACATACTGACGTTTTGCCGTCCATCGATTTTTCGGTATCAAGAACTCACAAAACATGGATTCTGACAAATCACATGAAAGAGGAATTTACTAAGTATATGAATAAGTTTTTCACTATTTTGTTGCTAAGGCTCAGCCAAAAGAATTTATCTGTCGAAAATTCAGCTTTTTCCGGCTCACGATTACAATAATTTCTCTGGTACGAAGAAAGTGCGAGAAAGTATTTAAACTATAGTTTTAAAATTTGTGAGACATTATAACAAATGCATATCCAAGGTTATAAATTCGAACTATCGATGTTATTTGCACGGTCGACCATCGCGTGATTTCATTGAAATTTATAGACATTGTCTCCTCTTAGCATCCCTGATTCCCTAGGTTGGTTGTCACTTCATTCCCCTAAAAGCTCACAAGGTCATGTTCTATCAGGAAAATCCATTAAACGGTTTACATGTTACATGGGGGGTCTAAACAACGCCGACAACGAAAAATATTACCCTTTCTAATTGCATGCAATAGAGTAATAATAATTGATTTCTATGTTCACTTCACACAAATGTTAGTAATTGAAAAACAACGATCGATCTATTATTATCGTACGGTTAGCTACGGGAAACAACACATCCCGTTATTCGAATTTATTAATTCAAGAACCATTCACTGGTGCAGTCGTGAAAAGAAGAAAGATACCTGTTGAAATCGATACCTAGAAGGGGTTGGAACACGATAAATAATTTATCAAACACCCAAGCACTCTCCTGTTATTCCGACATGCATCATACATAAAGGTCTCTTGCTAAAGGAGATTGCCGAGAGGAAAAATCAATGAGAGTCACACCTCTATTGCTCTCAATAAAATCAACAACAAGCAACAGGTCGTTTTGTGTATCAAACATCGCCGGTCAAGGCCCTTCTTAACACGAGATTGATTCGCAAAACAAATCAGACTTAATAAAGTTGTGGAAAATTACAACCGTGCAACGCGCACTTCCACGGCAACAGCTCGCCTCGCCTCACGGTCTGTCCCACTTCCAACTCTTTAGTGGCAGCACCTAAGCTGCGAGCTTGTAAACTTTTAAATGCGACCTCATAAAACGCCAGACGGGCTATAAAAGCGTTCCCGCAAGGATCGCGGCTAAACTCGTAACCTGGAATCTATTAGTCACGCGAGAACCAAAAGATTCGACACGTCCAAATGTTTTACGAGTTTCACCGACTCCATTCCGGTTTAGATGTGGAATGAATAGAAGAGGATATTTCATTGTCTTTACAACACAAAAACCTATCTATCAGCAAATTGGACTAAAACACAACGTTTTGCGACTCAACACGGGCCCATCATCAGGTATATAGTTCTATCCGTTTACGCAGAGCATCTTGAACAAATGATGGCTAGGAACAGGTGAATGACGAAGTGTTTACTCCAACATCAGAAGAAGACCAGTAAGGCGACATGGCTAAGCGGCACGACGGATACGATGCCTGATATTCTAATATACAACGAATTATTGATTGCCTAGACATTATTGCATAATATATTATTTGCAATAATATCAGAAAATACAATCACTGTTTCGTATATTTATTTTATTGCAAACAATATCACATAAACAAGTTCTGGTTCGTTTTATATAAGAATGTAATATATGAATATTAAACATGTTTTGAAAAACATACTTAACTCCATGTTCACAGTGTCAATTTCTAAACCTCACATTTTAAATGAAATAAAATTTTTGGATTTTCTATTTTCCGAACAGTGCATATATACTTGCACTTTTCTGTAGTAACATTCATAAACATTTTTTTCTTATTAAGCGATGTAAGCGGTGGGATTCAGTTAGTGGCACAAATATATTATTTTCGCAAACGTCTCTATCCAAACAAATAGTAGTTCATAGTATACAAATAGTAGTAATAGTAGTCTATCCAATCAAGCATGTAGTACCTATCTCATTTTTTTACTTTGGTTTATCAAAAATTTTGACGATACTAATTTATTATAGTCAGCCTCTTATCTGAATCTAATTAAAATATGCGGGATAGGCACTTTATTCCAGCCTCGAGCGGCTCATGAACAGCGTGCTAGGTTTTCGTGGTGCTACCGGGTTTGACTTCCCATCGGGGCCCAAATAGACACGTAGCTTTCCATTACAATCGTCTCGATTTCCGTAGTTGTGAGGCAAAAAAAAGCGCAGGAAGGTCAATTATTCTAAATGCGGTAAAGGGAATGGCACGCAGCAGGTCTCCCTTAGCCGCAGGCATGGATTATACACAACAACGGGGCCCAGGCCTGGGAACACCACTGGCTGGCAAACGTGGAATTAAGCTGAACCTAAAATGCCATATACGTAACTCCCATTACATTACACTCCGCAAATTTGCAATGCGCTAATCGCATTTAACTGCTTACCTCATTTTTCTAACTCGGTTTCCTTAAGAAATAGGTTCGAGAGAGAGGAGACGGTCAAAATGAACAGGTTCCCCGACCTTCCATTTGCGAGGGCAATGCTATATTTCAGCGAGTTGTGTGACGTTAGGAACGTGCACAGCGCCCTTGGGAGTGTCGGGAGACGTGACGAGAATTCAAGACCTTGAAAATCTCGAGACAAGGTCTCGTCTCTCATTCCACTGTTCTCGCAGCTTCAACTTCTTCCTCATCTTGGTATTTTTATTTTCGAAACTGTGGGTCTTTGAAAAAAAGTACCTACTTCAAGAGAGCAAATTATTTTTCAGAAAATAATTGCAGTCATCCACGTAAGGAATACAATAAAATACTCACAAAATCGCTCTAAATATAACTTCGATTATTTGATACATAAAAACGCAATTCGTGTTAACTTGAAACTTTTTAAAAAATGTGAAATAATCATATTTAACAGAATTTCTATATATTGAAATAATTAAAAGTACGATAAACTGAAACCATCGCACTCTAAATTTAACACGTATATCAGTTTATTGTATTATACAAAAATTATCGATTTGTTTTTTTATTAATAAATTGATTAAGTTACACTCTGAGAAAATGGAGTATTACCTTCAAAGTGTTCGTCGTCCTTCCGTACGCGTAGTAAAAGAAACGGATAATTGGAAGTCCGTCCCACTAATATCACTCAAAGTAATTTCTCGAAAGGAGAGGGGGCGATGAGAGCGAGGGCCAAGTCCGTCAGCGCTTTCACTGCATTCGGGTCACTAATTGTAATTCGAATACCCCTGGGTATGCTGATGCAATTCAGTTAATTGAACAAACAATGAAGCGAAAACGTTCATTTCGGTTGCACATTGTGATATCGAACGTGTGAAATGCACAGGAACTTCGTATTCACCCGTGAGCACGAGAAACTTTCAAGACATTATTTTGCATTTCCTTCCATTTTTATTTTTTCGACGAATAACTATTTTAATAAACAACACATAAGTAAAAGATATTCGTAGTTACTAGACCTTGAAAGTTTGACAAAATGCCTTATTATCAAAACAACTTTAAAGCCTTTAAAAATATAAATCACTTGACTGAGCTTTTGCAATTCCTTCGAACATTTTCATTTTGTTTCTTACTTTGCTTCATTTTAAACTTTTTTCTTCAATTTCTCTATTATTTTCCTTGCTTCTCCCTCTCTCGACCAAGGTAAAAACCTATCTGCAAGCCTCGACATCATTTAGGCACTGTCGCGTCTGCATCTTTATCTGCAATCAGAATCCCGATATAAAAAAAAGGTTGCTTGAGATCGGGCTCCAAGAGCCAGGAAGCGTTAAAAATCGTTTCAGGACGGTAGGACGATACCTGGATTTGTTTCGCTTACGCCGAGTTGCCGACACGCTATTTTTGACCACGAAGAATCGCATACCAAGCCTGAGTTAGGCTCTCTCGAGGACAGAGCTCTCTGAAAACGATATATAGTATTGCGTGGTTCAGTGTTGCGAATTGCTGGAGATCAAAGAACAAAAACAATATCAGTGTTTTCGCCATTCGAATTTTCAAAATACAGTCCACATCAGCATTTCGTAGAGACCGAATAGCGAGTGAAATTTAGACATTACATCGAAATTTAGTTGGTCACAAAATAGTTCCCCCTAGAGAAAGTGAAAAATATCTTATCTCTTATGCTGTTGAGTATATGCAAAAATATCTGGTGGTTACACATGTATCATGTGTAATCAAGTGTATGTCCATGTACCATCAAGATTACAAACAAGATCAAATTTCCTTCTATGCAAGTGCTGATGTAAATTTCACGTAATTTTTTAATTAATTTCATTTACAAGAATATTTGAACTATAGACTCTTTTTAATCCTCATTTGACTAATTTTTACTTGCCTTTTTGTACGTCTATTTCAGTAAAAATATATGTCTTTCAGCCTGCATATTTTCGACAAAATAAATGCCTGACCTTCCGGGCACTATAACTGACAGTTTCTGAATATAGTAGTGTACATACATGTTTATAAGTAACTAACAAATAATTCATAAATAAATTTTAATTAGCAAACACCCCTTGGGGCTAGTTATGTAAAGTTGTGCTCAAAGGTTTTCCTTTTACATTATCTCTATGTTATACGTAAAGAGAACTAACCTAGCAAATATATTTGCAATTACCAAATAAAGCAAAAATTGTTGGCTGTACTCACAAAGAAGAAGCCTGTTCCGCAGTTGTCCTCCCTCCCTGTGCATGAGTGAGGAATTGGATCCAAGCGTCTCGAGGGAACCTTTTGAAGCTGCGTAAAATTACTTCTCCGAACTTTATGAAAATCTGTACTTCTTTATGAAAAACCTTTCTTCCTAGAATAAGCGACGTCTGGAAGGTGAAGTCTTCCATAAAAGATTTATTAATATGCGCTATAATCTGATCTGATAATATTAATTGCATTCAAGCCCATGAAACATACAGTAAGAAATCTTACGGTTACGTGTCTACAAAAACACCTACCGAAAAGGGTTTGTGGTTCGACGATTTATGCATAAAACCCTGCATAATGTTGATCCCGATACACATAGCTGAATTTTTCGATGAACGCTAAAAGTTTTGTAACGTCATTTTCATCTTTTTACCATTTACTAGCTGAAGTACCCCGAATTGTTCGGATATTCTATCTATAGCTCCCGTCAAAAAAAAAAGTCCTCTGATTCTATGATGAATTTAATAAAAAACGGTAGATTCAGTTTCTTTGATTTTTAAATGATCCAGAAAATTGGGTTGCATACGTCAGTTTCGGAGCGAAGCGTAAGCCGGGCAGCCGCGCCACCCCAGATACTGCGACGTCCGCAACGACGCTGGGTGGTTTGATTGAAGTTTCCGGGCACGTCCACAGCTATGGTCATGTATTATCGCGGCTGGCGGGGGATGTCCCCTCCAGGAACACCACCCCAGCCGAGACAAGCTCGAAGCTCCCGTCCGGTCTCCCGACATGCGTCAGAGTATAGTATGTGATAGTGTAAGTGTGTCTAGTGTGCGAGAGTGGGCGAATGATAGGACAAAGAAGAGGGAGGGAGCAAAGAAACATCGTGCGAGGTCCGCGACCCTTTTGTTAAAGTTCTGCTTCGGTATTCGCCTGGAATGGATCGGAGATACCAGGGAAAACTACCGATCAGAGCAGCCAGCCGCTAGAATTCTCACCCAAACAGCGGCTGAATTCGACCTAGCGGCCAAGCCACAGACGAAAATCCTGCCACTCGTCGGGGCTCGAACCCTTCGATTTCCAGGTAGGATGCAATGTAGTGACATCAGTTGATGCCCTGAGCCACCTTTTCCGGTGAACAACGCGTCAAAGGAAGTCGACAATGTTACACGCCAACGCTCATCACAAAGGACCGGGATCTGTCTTACACCGTGGCTAGTGGAAGCCCATGTGAACGGACAAGCTGAACGATAAATTTTCTCTCGTATCCTAACGTAAGTCCACGCATGTAATCTAATTTGTTGTAAGTTTCATTTTGGAAAACATTTCTTATTAACATTCGTTAAATGTTTCGAGTACTATCAATTTTAGTCATCTCATGCCAGTGTAGAAACCTTTAACAAGAGGGTCAAATGCAGAAGATATGGAAAACATGTGCAGCTCTATTCCACTCCAGAGGACTTAAAATAAAGCGCATCCAATTGTTTTGAAGATAAATGAGGCGATGGATTGTGGAAGTTCTGTTGCATTGTTTTTGTTGCTTGCTTCGCTCACTGTGGAGTTGTTTTTATAGTTTCAGAAGATTGAGTTCACCTCCGCAATGCAGAAAGGGAAACTATTTAAAGCTGACCCTGGATCGGTGCGGAATGCTCCGCACTTTCGAAATCAAACATAAAATAGCGTCTCGCTGGAACCCAACTATAAACGGGCAGCTCTTCCACTATGCGTTACTTTTTGTAGGACCCTTACTAACGGCAGAGGAAGCTCAGGACAGCTACTGATGTCACTGCAGTGCCTCTGAGTAGGTGGTCATAGGGTTGGAGTAACCGACGGTGCAGTGGCAGGATTTTCGACCCTAGCTAGATCGAGTTCACAGTCGCCGTCTGCCGTTGCCACGTGGGGGGGGAGATACCTGGTTAAGGAGAATCCCCGCGAGCTAACGTAGATCGACGCTCGATCTCGCCAGCCAGCGTGGGAAGGTTACCACCATAAAACATGCACTACACTAACAGGAATATTGCCTCATCTGTGGACGCGCCCGAAATCATTAACTAATCGATTATTGACGCAAGTTCGATCGATTAAATCATTAACTAATCGATTATTGTTCACGTTTCAAGAGACGCCTGTAAATGGTAGTTCAAGAGATGAGAAGATGCTCCTTTAGACCGAATACTTCTAATAAAAAGGTTTCCCCTTCTGACTGCAAAAGTGCTGTGAGGTATGGTCGATTACCACATGATACGAGGAAAGACTGACAGATCCTCCTCAGAGAGACTTACATCGTTTCGCTTAAAAGCGCGCGTTTTTTAAAACTACACCAAAATAAATTTTCTCATAGCTAGCAAGTAAAAGGGCCGAGCCCTCGCCTCCCCTGGCGACGCGGCCCGAATCTTAGACGAACGATAAAAAATAAATACCTGGTATCTGAAACATATTATGCGTCTACAGGACTTCACGTCCGTACCAGTGAGACTGAATTGCAATGTCGGCCACCAAGGGTTGAAGATTCGAATCGACAAAGTCATGAATACACCCTGGGCAGGAGTGTACAATGCTTTAGCACTCTCGGCCATCTATTCCAAATTGCCATCGGGGCTTTAAAAAACTTGCTGATATGTTTCGTTTAAGCTGGCTTTATACTTGCAAGAAAATGGCGAGCAATATTATTTCGCAAGAAAAGTTACCAATGTAAACTTTGCGGCAATAAATATTTCTGATGTTGGCAATATATCTTGCTAGATATTCCGGTCGTAATTTACACTCTTGTGTTTCCATCCTCGGAAAGATATTACCGGCTGTTGCTGGGACTAGAATTGGATTGAAGTATGAACTAGATATTGCGGGAAGAAGCCAATGTTGACCACGGTCACAAGCGCAGGACGTACGTACGGTAGTACATAGACGTAATATTTCCATTTTAAAATTCATTTTTTCATATAATGGGTGTGTGAAAAAGGTTTACGATAAAAAAAGTAGTCGTAATAAATATTCCTTCTAAGGTTGATTATCAGGTTCAAATTTTGGTTCAGCTATTAATGCCCCCTGATTATAAATTTTTTACGTTAAAATTATTAAGATATGAATCTAATCTAAATCAATTTGAAGATTACTCTATAATACATCAGTAGTGGGAAATGGATATTTTACAACTTTTTACAGAATTAGTAATTGCACCTTTTATTAAAAGAAAATTACTTTGCTCCCACGGGAATCGAAATCCACGAAATCATTTTGTTTTATGAAAAATATTTAGACGCTTCTATCTAATTCGCATAAGTTTCGTTTTCCTTTCTTCTTAAAATTTAGTCACAGGTCCTCACAAACCGTCGGCGTTACTTCATCTCATTTAGCACGATACGTGCGACCGCAACTCGCATTTTCTGCCTTCCACTAGTTATGTCGGGAAGTGAAGTATAACCTCACTTAATTTCATGCGCCATTTTCCTCGCGTCGTCACCAAACATAGCAAGTAGTCCTAATGTAAAGCGATCGGCAATATCTTGCCCCTCCTTGCTCTTGCTAGTGTAAAAATGACCGCAAGAAGCAGAAACAAATTGCTGAAAGATATAACGGAAACGTATTGCTAATGTAAGACCGGCATTGGGATGTGCGCGGCTATTGAAGAGACGAAATTTGCAAATGAATGTTTGTGATTATAAAATTTAAAAAAAAAAATGAAATTGACTGTGTTGCTACTTATTGACGCATGCAATGACTCACTCGTGGGTTGCAGGACGTGCCGCAGGTGGACTGCCGGGCGGAGGTGGGCAGCCCGACGCCCAAGTGGCGGCGGCCCAGCCTGGAAGAGCAGCTCATCCTGGAGGAGCCGCCCAAGGACGGGCGGCCGGCCATCCGCCTGACGCGCTGCCCGGACGCCAAGGGCAGCCCGCCGGCGCCGCAGCAAGCCTCGCTGCACGTGGCCAACCGCTACGCGCCCCTCGAGCCCATCAAGCGGCGCGACCCCAAGCAGCTGTGAGAGCAGCGCGCCCGCGCCCACGTCCACCACTACTCGTACCTTTTGCCAAAACGTTTGTCCACTCGTAGAACGACGGGGATGGGCAGCGCGCGTTGGGAGCGACCGCGTTGCGTCGCGAAGGCTCGCTCCGGCGTCCATCACGATGACTGGCTTCGCGGGAAGCACGTTTCTGCAGGGGAAGTCGCCGACCACACCACAGAGTACATAGTTTTCTATGGTCGACATGTCTGCTAATTGGATGCGGTTACAAAGGAAACGTGAAAGAAAGTACGCCGGTTTATGAAACGAGTGAATCCGACCAATGAGACAAAGTATAGAGCGTGGCAATACAGAGCAGAAAAAACTGTACATACATCCAACTGTAAATATAATTTACAAATATCCAAGATGTAACCTAGAACGCATTCGCGGCAAGGAATATAACTTTATCGTCCTTACCCAAAGTACGTGACTTCACTAGGAAATTTTAATTACAACTCGACATCAATTTCGCTTGCATTTGGTAACTGAAATGTGCAATTTCCCTTAGTGATAAAAAGAATTTGAACTGCAGAAACGTGACATTAGAGAAGTGCTCGCGAATTTATGGTGTTCGATAGTCACCATACTAATTGCCCATCCCTGAATTAGGTCCTCCTAAATGTACGATCCCGTTCGAAACGTAATATAATATAATTCAATGCTTTTGTCGGTATACATATATTTTTTGAAACCTTTCTGTACAAGTATAGTAATACATATAATCACAATCCCTGGTATTGGTCTCTTCAAAATCTATGTTAAATTTATGAGAAATTCTATAACAAGAGGCCTTAAATCATTCCTACACAGGTTGCATAGAATTCAAAATCAAAGGGCAATTTTTGTACTTTATTTTGCTGCCATGCTGCAAAGATCCTTTCTTAATAGTTATTAAGGCAATCACAAAAAAAGGCATATTTTACCTCCTCACAACTGTCTGGCTAAACTTAGGAATGTAATTAGAAAGAAACTTAGAATTTATTGAGGTGTAATTTTATGCAATAGATGGTTTAAAAACTGATGAACATTAGTTTTGCCATTCTTGAATTTTGACATTGATTAAAATTTTTAAATAATGAATTGATTTTTAACATTTATTATATTTTAAATTGTGAAAATATTTCACAGCTATGAATTATTCATCCATTGTATAAAAGTACCTAGTACACAAAGTCATTAGTTTTTTAGAACATACATTTCAAATGTTAAGATTATAAATAGATGCATTTTTGTGGCATTCCTGGAAAATATTTCATTTTTACAATAAATTACCAGCAGGCAACATCCTCACATCCTATTGTTTATAAATCAATGTATTGTTTGGAGATCTTTTTAAATGAAAATGTGATAAGGATGAATTTAAAAATCTGGCCTATGTGTATTTCTCATAGAGGCAAACAAGTTTAGTGCTTCCAAAAGAAGCATGGAATATGTTACCATTTAACAATTCCAAAGTACAACAGCTGTGCTTAGAATGTTTACAGAACTTTATGTGATAACCTTAACTGTGTATGAAAATATATTATTAATAAATTAATGTTAAAATAAAATTTGTATAATGTGCAAATATTCTCAATAACACCATTATTATTTACGCTATTTACACATTTATTAGTTTTATATGGAATGTTCGTATAATTAAAAGTGGCTATGGTACATTTGCAGAAATGTGTTCCATCACAAATATATTTCAGAAAGGAATTTTGTATTTGTAACAAAAACACAAAACAATACATTTCTTACTTCAATTGACAAAAAAAAAGGAACATGGAATGACTTAAAAATTTGTGGATTTTAGGCAACAGTATTATCATTAACCTATTAGCAAGCACAAGAATAGCGAATTCAGACTGAATCACACATGAAATATAAAGAGAAACAACGTAAGTCAAATATATAATTTGCCCTCTTCAATGACCTCCCTTAAATTAATTCAAGATGTATGTTTTATTGAACACAGCAATTAGATGTTGTTTCTCTTCAGTAATAAATTTATTTCAATTAAAATATCATAAGGCCCTTAAAAACAACTTTTCATAAAGTTTTGAATTCTTCCAAGTTTTGGGCAATTGCATCTGAATGCATCCTTCAAAACTACCTTCACATAACTTAACACAATACTCATCATTCTACAAATTTCTGGATACTCAAAAACTAAACAGAATGAAGATTCAATACCCAAAAACATTAATTTTTGTTACAATTTGCATAACTAAATTTAGCATAATAAGTTGTCTCTTATATTTATAAATATGGCGAATCAATACAATACAATTATTCACATTCAATCACAACCTACAAAACTCTAACAAAGCTACTTTCAACATTTATTAATGTATTATTATCTACATATTCATTCCAATAACAATTCTCAGGAGATAATTTAAAGCCTCACAAATTAATACTGGAAAATAATGTAAAATAAATAAACAAGCTTGTGAAGATAAACAAAACAACATTTTAAAATTTTCAAGGCACTCTATCACTCCATTCCTTTGCACATTATAACAATGAATGTGGTCTATGTAGGCCAAGAAAACACACAGTAATGTAGTAAATAACACACAGTAATACAGTAATATAGTAAATAAAACACAGATCAAATAGATAAAACGGCTGCAAATGTAAGCCTCCATTAAGCACTTTAAAGCAAAATTTATATCAATAAACATCTTATGAAACAAAATAATGAATCATCACAATAGAAGAAAACGTATGCTGATCTTCAACATTAACATGACTTTCTCTACAAATATTGGAATATGATTTCTTCAAGCAGAAAAAACATGGGAGAGAGATGATCATATTTGAACACAAGTACATAAGTATCATTTGTATATTGATTAACATACAAGTATAATTGAAACTTTCTGAAATATTTTTTTCTAAATTTTCCACATTTTCATTTCTTTAAAACAGTGTGTCTCAACCAAGAAACGATTCTCTCTACAAACCTGAGAATACCTTAAAGGCTGCATGGCACAACACACAGATGACTTTCGGAAAACATAGAAGAAACCATTCAAAAGTAAATATTTCATTTGTTAATGCTAAAACATGCATATGGTACCACTTTATAGGTGCACTGGAATGTCACATGTTCACAATTGACTGATTCTTGCAGAAAAGTACAAACGTATAGATTTCATGTCAAGTGTTACCAATTAAGTTCAGATTGTGTTAACTAATTCCTTTACAAAATGTCAATGAAATAAGACAAGTAATAAAATCTTTATTACTTTTCTTTGCCAGTAACATTAAACTTTTGGTATTAATTTTGAAATTACAATCACTGACTTAAAATTCTGTATCAAAATTATAATCTAAATTCGCATAGTCATGTGTACGTATTAAGACAATTTTATTAAAGCGTAGAAAAGTAACACCATTCAAAAAACACTTTCCTTATAAGGTACATAGACACATTAAAAGGGTTGAGAAACACTGGTTTAAAGTTCTGAACCTAACATAAATGAATTCCAGTTCAACAATATTGAGTACAATTGAAAATGTACTTTCTTTTATATTAGAAATTCATTAACACAGTACAGGAATAAAGATCACATTATTACCCATAAAAACAACATTAAACAATGCCGAGCACACTAAACTAATACTTATCTATGAGGTTTTCGACTGTAAAATGTTGTACATTAAAATAAGTACTACAATATGTAAAGCTAATACAGAAAAATCTGTATAATTATCATGTCTGGTATTATCACCTACTTCACACGCTTTACTCCAATTTCCCCAGGGAAGCAATTTGTACAACTGCTCCGGTGAACCTGCCTTCACAAGATCCAAGCACATAAACATGTTTCAGTTCAGAATTATGGGAGGAAAAAGAAAGTTAATACAGAAGGTTAGTCAGCAGTTTTGTCATCAGATGAAAACAAACATGAAGTATGTTGACCGAAGATTGACATCTAGAAATGAGTTATCTCGGCTCAAAATATCAAAATGAGATATTTGAAATGGACAACTGTATAAATATATAAAGAATGAACAAACTTCCTAACAGAAAATCGTACAAATTATTTCCTATGTACAAACCAGTATCATTATCATACTTTTATCTACATTCCAATCTTATTTCATAGCACTTTTTACTTCAGTTTTTCCTTCCGTTGGCAAGCTTCAATCTAATTCAGTAAATTATGAAATAAATTTGAAATTACAAATTTGAATGTGTGCATTCTATCATGTTTCAGAGTTTTCAGTCATTGTTAAAGATTACACAACAAATGATTTGCGATATAAAATATTTACATGTACATGTACATTTAACAATGGAATGTGTCGTGTACCAGGAAAGTCTCTCCGCACTGGGCTGAGACAGGGTCTCCTATTAAAAATTGCATTTATGTTGGTAGTATACAGATCACTGGGAAAGAAGTGAAGGGAACAACACTTCCAGCACCTGCTATAATTGTGGTGAGTCGGTATTTAAGTTTTCTTTTGTTTCATGCTACTCCCAACAAAATGTTTATTGCAAGCAAGGTGACACTGAGGAGTCTTTTCTGTTGCACTGTACTTGACATAACAATAACAGTAGGGTGAAATTATCAGGCTGATGTCTTGTGTACCAATGTTCTCTTCCATATATTTGGACAAGCGCACACAACCCAGAAAAATTAGAGTAAATCATCTTCGGGTAAAGCAGGCTTAATACCATATTCAAAAACATCAAAAATATAAACAGTGCTCAAAGTTTACATACTGATCAAAATTATTTGTTGGTCTTTGGCAGTTACTTGTTGACACAATGAATATCCTGGCAAAGCTTTCAGAATGTTTACAATTTTTAAATTATAGAAAGCCTTTAATTAGTTCAGGTACACATTTTACAGGCCTGCATGACCTGAAAATACAACCAGATCTTTGTGTTAAATTGCTACTTCACCTCTACATACACTGATCATTAAGTCCATTGGAAAGAATTACAGTTCCCTCGATATGACAAAATATGTTTTTCAGAAAACACATGGCCTGAAAAATCTTACATGTTCACATAAAAACCAAAATGAGTTCAAGAAGAATACCAGTAACATTAATTTGTTTTTTCTGCATCTCTCTCTCCATTTTTCAGGTGGTAATAATATAAAAGATTAATTTAACAATTTAACTATGAATTTAACTCTATATAATTTATTCAATCAGACAGGCAGTTAATACAATAAACATAAACAGTTCAAAAAGCTTCAATGAACAACACATAGTTATTTCAGGACATTGCATCTCAAGGTATTTCTATTTTGTCTATTGTCATTTTAATTGCATTGTGTTCCGTATTAAATTCCTAATTGTGAAACAAGACATCAAAATTTAAGAAGAATATCACGAATCAGTTAAACATTATCAACTGAAATTTTGGAAAAGACACACGTGTGCCATCACATGCAGATATGCAGGAAGCCACATGCCCATACTCATGTGTGCATGCAGCTGCATACACATACTCACATGCACATGTAACAGCATACATGTACACAACTACACACAAGCTCACATACTCAAAACAACAATTCACAACAACTCAAAACACCTAACAACTTTCTAACATAGAAAAGATCTCAGCTGTAGTATACCTTATTTATGTTTGGAAACAAAAACTGCAACGTATTATTTAGACATAAATTACTACTCCAATAATTTGACAAAAGAAAATTGAATTTTATTGTAACTCCACATTAACACACTATTCTAGTGTATTTCTGTAGTACATAAAAACACTATTCTAGTGTATTTACAAAATTTGAATGTAGCATTTGAAAAATATATTTTTTTAACTTATTTGTGAATAAAAAAAATAAGACATCAGATTTTGTTACACTATTTTAAAAACATTGTAAAAGACGTACTCAGAACATTAAAAAATATTTCCTTTTGAATTCATCATATCTAGGGAACCAATAACTAATTTATTCAAGATTACCAAACCAAACATTTAACAGTTGTACAAAAGTAAATAATTTAATTTTTCTCTGCTCCAAAACAAATAAGTTCTATGTTCAAACTATTGAGATTTATATTTAAAGCAAACACAATAGCAACTTTTTCAAGTAGATACACAAAATTCTTGGGTCTTCGGAAACAACACCTGGTAGTTTTAATACATATAACAATTTTCCTTTTGAAAAAGATAAAATGCACATGAGAGCCTTTGATGTTCATTCATTCCATAATTTGGTTAAACTAAATTTTTAACAAAATTAGTACCTCTAATGTCATTCTCTTTTGGATACATGGATTTTTTAAAATTACAATAGCTATTTCAATTTCTTTTCTTTTTTTTTTTTTTTAACCTTCAATATTATATAAATATCAAACACTCAAACAATACAAGTTCAGAAAACTGTAATACAACTTTGAAACATGATAAAGCTAGAACATCAATTTACATTACCTTATCAATTTTAGGATGTAGATTTTGTACCAAATTTTAACTAACATTATTGTATATTTATATAAGCATTTCAAATCCAGAATAGATTAAAAAGTAAATGCAAGAATTTTTCTGATTTACGGTTGGATTTTCACATATAACTAATTAACAATACAGTCTGCAATGGATGGTAAAATTCAGAGCCCTAAAATATGATTTAAAAACAAATATTTTTCATCAAAGAGAGCAGTGCTGTCAATGATATGAGATTTCTGAAACACAATGAACTCTAATACATTACATAACTGAAAAAAAAATCTTCAGGGCACAAATTTGAAATTATTTCATTCACTTCATATTAAAGATTTCTAACAATAATGACAAATAATCTTATAAAAAGCATTTGTATAATTAAAAAAAAAAATAAAAATGAAAACAAGAGAGTTCCATTATTAACAAATCATTAAACAAAAAATACAACAAATATTACCTGGAAGCCATAGAACACTATAATCTGCACTTGTTTTATAATAAAGCTTTAACATGAGGAACAATAAAATATTTCAACAAAGGAACACTTTGAATCTTCCTTCAAAAAGATGTCATAGCACTGCAGTAAATGTTATATATGAAACTTAGTATCTGAGAAAATAGTGGAAGAGAGAGGACTTCATTATTAACTTCTTTCCACAGTTTAGTCAATTCAATGGGTTTTGTTGTTGCTTTCTAAAGTAAAACACATTCAATTATATTGAACATAATCACAATTTAAACACAACAACAATCCTTACATTTCCAATAAGGCATTTTCCAATGATGGACAGAGAGCTTAATTTTCTTAAGTGCCCAGTGACCATCTCGCATTACAAAAACAAAGGAAAACTCTTTTAAAGAGTTATATAGAAAAGCTATTACAACTATGAAACAACCAGCATACTGAAAGAAAAAGTTTGAATACAAAGTGGCCACTTCAAGCAGATCTATTCGGTTCCGGCAAAGTCTCTTACATTCAGTTATGGAACAGTATTGAAAAATAAAAAAATAATTGTATGAGATTACTATTACAATTTAAACTAAGACACAGAGGCACAAGATGTTCAACAATTCAATTGTACCTATGAGTTGAAAAGGAGCTGAATATCTCTAGGTAAAGAGTTGTCACAAGATGTTTTGACCATTCTGCTCCCTTTTGTCTATGACATCACGGTCACCTTCACAGCTTACAGGACTTATTAAATGTAAGAAAGCAAGAGGCAGTTTGTGGTATTCAATATCTAATATTTCTATACAAGATCAATCCAGCAAAATAAAATGACGAGAAATTTATGTGGATTAAAAGTTTTGAATGTAAAGCTAAATATACAAGAAATTTATAGTACCTCTGCATACAGCAAGTTTACCAATTTATTTTATGAACTACGCAATGTGAAGCACTGAATGAGAAATTAATTACGTACATGAAGTTTCAGATATTGTGAGCAAAAATTCAAGGCACTGCTGAACTACTACCCTCTGGAGTGCAGAAGAGAAGGCACGCACTGTTATTTTTATTGACTGAAAAATGTTTAACACTGCTTCATAACCGCATTCATTGGACACTTTTTATACAACAGCAAAAGACATTAACATTTATCAATATAGAAATTCTACATCATATGACCTAACAGAAAAAGAGGGGTCACTGAGTAGCAACTTTGTACTTAAAAGGAAGATCTAATACAAAATTCTTAATTCTACTAGGCAACACTGAAAGCACTTGATCGATTCTGCATCAATGACTAATGCTGCATGTTATTAGAATAAATAAAAGAATTCTTGACTTGCACGATTGCCATCTTTATAAGTACTCCAAGTGTAAGCACAATGCCTAGGATTTGTTTTAAAATGTCACTGTCAGAAAATATAATACTATGAATGACTAATTTTACCAATGGTATTACTATCCTGCAGTGATGAAATTCCCATTGCTAACATCATCTGCCTGAACACAGAATTCTCAATATTCATAAGATTACTAGGAGAATCAAACTCTATTACCTGTAAAAGAAAATCTGATATTGAACAAAACTACAAGTACACAAGACTCTGAAATAGCACTCGGAATTAAAGGATCTACATTAATTCTATATTGCTACAGTAGAACCCCACTAATCCGAACTTTGCAAATTCGAAATTTCGGATAATCCGAACAAAATTTGGGATGGAGAAACAATAAACAAAATAAATAAAATGCTCATTTGTAGTGCATCAAAAGAATTATATAATTATGGTAGAACTGAACAACTAATTATTGAAACAAATTGTCAAAATGAAATATTTTTGCACTGGTAACTATGGTGTATATCACATATTTATGTAGCAGTAATTTTCACTTAGAGGAACTTGCAAAACTGGTAATCATCTTTTACCATAAGGTTCTGAATCTGCTGAATGATGCAATATGATGACACAATCTCTCTGCTACATTGCCATTTTCTCATATCACTCACTATGTTGCATTGTCTGCTAATCCTATTGATGTATGGTACATTTTTTTTAGGTAATCCAAAGAGTCCACACCCACAATTAGTTCGGGTTAGCGGGGTTCTACTGTATCTAATACTAAAGCTTGTTTATATTAAAGACTTTTAAAATTTTATCAATGTAATGGAAAACCTCTCACCTTCCCTGCATCCATAACCATGACACGATCATATGAAGAAATAGTGTTAAGACGATGAGCTATAGTCAAAACAGTACAATGACCAAAAGCATCTTGAATAGTTTGTTGAATAAGAAAATCAGTTTCAACATCAACAGATGCAGTGGCTTCATCAAGAAGCAAAATTTTATTTTTACGAAGAAGTGCTCGAGCTAGACATATTAACTGTTTTTCCCCAACAGATAAATTTTCTCCATCGGCTTCCACAAGACTCTGAAGTTGCTTTTCTTCTCTACTTATCTAATAAATTTAAGAAAATGCTAATGCATTAATTGTGATCACATGTGGACAAAATTATTCATGCAATTAATTAAATAATTAATAATATTGATTGGTTCACTAAAAAACTTGGAAAAAGACCCACCTTGTCCTTTAAATGAGCTTTCTCTAATGCTTCCCATATTTTCTCATCCGAATGTTCTCCAAAAGGATCAAGATTGTACCTCATAGTGCCCTGGAAAAGCACTGGATCCTGAGGTATAATGGCCACTGCCGATCTTAAATCATGTAATCCAATTTTGGAAATGTCAATACTGTCTATTAATATTCTGCCTCCAGCAAGTTCAGTCAATCTCAGTAAAGTAGTAATCAATGATGATTTACCTGGAAGAATGACACATCACTTAACTCACCTACATTAATACAATATTTCTTGTGAAAAGTACTATCAGTGGTAAAAATATCCTTACCAGCACCAGTCCTTCCCACAACTCCAATTTTTTCTCCTCCTTTAACATTTGCAGTAACACCATGAAGAACAAGAGGTAAATCTGGACGGTATCTTAACTGAACATTATGTAATTGAATAGCACCTGACCAAGGCCAATTAGTTGGAGGCGCTGTGTCACATAGTTTCACAGGTGCTTCTTCAGGTAAATCCTAAAATGAATATAGAATAAGCCAGAATTTCAAAAGTAATAAATTACAATATACCTTAGGTTTTAATGCAAATTATGAGATTTTATTTCAGCTGGCAAAAAATAAATTATTGAAGAAAAAAAAGAACTATCAAATGAAATGTTTGACTTATTTCGTTTGACGTTAACTGAGTTACGTAGTCATTACGAGTTGCATGTCGAGAGTGTTTTGTCTCTGCTAGTACATTCTGCGCCATAACTGTTTTATATTCAGTCTGGTTCGATCACCCTTTCAGTGCACATCGTGTTGTGATGTTGTGAACTGTGATTTGCCTAATAAAGCATGGTTCTACTTGAATGTCGTGTTTTCATCACTGCAGTGATCCTAAATTAATCGGTGAACCTCTAACAGGTTATGAAGCCCAGCGACGCCGAGTGAAAACAAAGATATCAAGTCGAAACGTGCACGTGTAGTGAAGCGTGAGACGCCATGATGAGCGCAGGCAATATTTCGAGGATCGAGCTACTCAACAAAAATAATTTCGACACATGGAAATTACAAATGCAGGCTGTCCTAATCAAAAACGATTTGTGGGAAATTGTTTCCGGCGCAAACGTAAAGCCCGAACCAGGTGAAGGAAATGATGCCGCTATACAAGCCTGGATAAAAGGTGATTCAAAAGCAAGATCAGACATCATTTTATCCATCTCACCGAACGAGCTGAAACAGGTAAAGAACTGTGTAACATCAAAAGACATGTGGACGAAGCTGCAGGAAACCTACCAGTCACAAGGACCAGCCAGGAAAGCCACGCTTCTGAAGAGATTAACTCTACACAAAATGACGGACGGCGGCGACATCCGAGACCACATGAACGAGTTCTTTGACACCGTAGATAAGCTAGCAGACATGGGCATCGAAGTACACCCTGATCAACAAGCTATTATGCTTTTATATAGTTTGCCAGTAAGTTTCGAAAACTTTCGATGCGCCATCGAGTCACGAGATACTTTGCCTACACCCGAGGCATTGCGTGCAAAAATTATCGAGGAAAGTGAAGCACGAAAAAACGACGCCATTCGAGACGCGCCGAACGCCATGTTTGTTCGCAAAAGTTATTCGCGGAATCAACCGAAAAATGCCGGAAGTGACCGAAGACATGCTGAAAACGACAAAGATAAGTCGGACGAAACAAAAATCAAAAGGGAAAATCACGCAAAAATTCGGTGCAACTTGTGCAAGAAGTTAGGACACAAAAAGGCAGACTGTTGGTACAATAAAAATAAACCATCTGCAAAATTGTCCGAAAACGTCGGCTATACAACCGATGCTACGGCACATGCCGCGTCTGATTCCACGATCTCGAAGTGGTGCCTCGATAGTGGTGCAACAACGCATCTGTGTAATGACGAACAAAGGTTCGCAAACTTGGACACATCGAAGCGCGGCACGCTGAATCTAGCGACAGACTCATCAACAGAAATAAAAGGAAAAGGAACAGTACATTTTTCGACGGATGTGGCAGGAAACAGGAAAGATATCTCTCTCAACGACCCTCCTGTGTTCCCGACCTGAGGACAAATCTTATCTCAGTCGCAAAAATCACGGATCACAATTTCGAAGTTCTCTTCAAAAAGAGTGGTGCGTATGTGATGGACACAGATGGCCGTGTCAAGTTACACGCGAACAGAATCGGGGACCTTTACTTCGTGCACGAGCAGACAGAGGTCGCGAGTGCCGTTTCATCCGAGAACAAACGCGAAGTAATTTCACTCGAACTGTTGCACAAACGACTTGGACATTTAAACGCAAAAGACATTGCGAACGCAATACGTGCTGATGCCATTACCGGATTTCGTCTCAAGGACCCGACGGCAAAGTTGGACTGTGACACATGTCTGAAAGGAAAATTCACCAGGACGCCATTCCCGAAGGCATCATCACGAAAGACCGAGTTGCTGGAATTAATACATACGGATGTGTGTGGACCCATGCAGAAGGAATCTTTGGGAGGAGCCAAGTATTACGTTGAGTTTATCGACGATGCCACCAGATGGTGCGAAGTTCGCTTTCTGAAGTCCAAAGCGGATGTGTTCAAAGCAACGACGGAGTACATCGCTTTAGTCGAAAAACAAAAGGGTAAGAATGTTAAAACATTGCAGTCAGACAATGGACGTGAATACGTGAACCAAGAATTCGACGAATTTTTAAAGAAGCACGGCATCACCAGAAGACTCACCGTACCGCACAACCCTGAACAAAACGGTGTAGCGGAGAGAAAGAATCGGACGCTCATCGAAGCGGCTAGATGTCTACTCCTGGACTCGGGATTACCACTCATGTTCTGGGCTGAAGCAGTGAACACTGCAAATTATTTGCGGAACCGTTCACCCACGTCAAGCCTAAATGGACGAACGCCGTATGAAGCTTGGACCGGCAGAGCGCCCAACTTATCCTATTTGAAGATATTCGGCAGTGCAGTGACGTATCTCGACCGAGACCCCGGACAAGGAAAATTCGATCAGCGCGGGAAAGAAGGAATTTTTCTAGGCTAAGCAGAAGAATCTAAAGCTTTTCGAATCTGGTCGACCGAAAAGAAAAAGGTTATTGTGAGTCGAGATGTGAAGTTTCATGAAGTTGCAGTTAAATTCGAAGAAAAACACAGCGGGAGAATTGAGATTTCCCCGGAAATGACCAACGGAAGAGTAGGACAACGTTTCATCGATTTCGATCACGATACAAATGAAATGATGGAAGATGAAATCACAGAGTCAGATTTGGATAACTCATCGGGCAGTGATTTTCACGGTTTTGATGTTCCCCCATTAACTGATGAGGATGAAGATTACAACGACGAAGAGGAAGTTCTTCCACATCACAATCGTGAAGACGAGGTTTTGCAACCAGATGAAGAAGAAGATGAAGTAGCATTACGGGATATACCCGCTTCATCACGAGGAAGAGGTCGTCCAACGATTCTACGAACCGGACAGAGGGGAAGACCCAGAAAACTGTATCAACCTGGCACAACCGGAGAAGTAGATTTTGCTGAAAGTTCGTTCATATCAGAAATTCCGTTAGAAGATGCATTAAAGAGCCCTGAAGCAAGCGAATGGCACCAGGCCATAGCTACGGAAATGAAGTCAATTATCAGGAACGGAACATGGACACTTGTTGACTGCCCAAAGCAGGGGAAGATCATCGGTTCCCGCATGGTATTGCGCAACAAAGTTGGACCTGACGGCGAGATAGAGAAAAGGAAAGCAAGATTGGTCGCTCAAGGTTTTAGCCAGCAACCAGGGGTTCATTTTCAAGAAACCTTCGCGCCCGTTGCGAGGTTCGGCTCTATCCGCTTGATGATGTCCTTAGCCATTCAAAACGACATGAAAGTGAAACAAATTTGACATAACAACGGCATATTTAAATGGCGAATTGGATGAAGACATCTTGATGGAACCACCCAAGTTTTACGAAGAAATCCTACAGAACGTGATTAGATCCGAGGGTTCTAACAGCATCAGCAAACAAGCTAAAGCCATGCTACATACCTTTCGAAAGGGAAATCAAGTTTGTCTCCTTAAAAAGGCTCTGTACGGATTACGACAGGCAGGAAGAAGTTGGTACATCAAATTGAGCGAGGTGTGGAAGAAACTCGGTGCCTCTCCTACGATTTCGGATCCTTGCTTGTTCAAAATCGGTTCCGGGAAAGACATCATGTTAATAGCAGTCTACGTGGATGACATTCTGGTCGCATCGAGAAATGAGAATGAAATCTCAAAGTTCGGGAGACAATTGGCCAAGGAGTTCGAGGTCAAGGATCTTGGTGACGTGTCATATTGCCTGGGAGTGGAATTCATCAGAACTCAGGACGAGATCGCACTTTCTCAGCGTGGATACATCCAGGAGTTGTTACAGAGGTTCAACATGATGGAATGTAAACCCGTTACCACACCGATGGACTCTGGAACCAAGTTGGTGAAAACATCAGGTGTCAAGGAAGAAGATCAGCAGCTCCCTTATCGCGAGTTAGTCGGTGCACTCACCTACCTGTCCACGATGACTCGCCCCGACATTGCATTCGCAGTAAGAAATTTGAGTCAGTTCAATAATTGCTATAGTGCTGAACACTGGAAAAGCGCCAAGCGAGTACTAAGGTACCTGAAAGGAACTAGCAATCTGGGACTCGTTTACAAGTCTAAAGGCGGAAATCTCGAAGGATTTGTTGATGCAGATTGGGGAAACAACGTCGAAGACCGAAAATCATACTCTGGCTATTTATTTTCATTGGGTGGAAGTGCCATTTCGTGGGATTCAAGAAAGCAGAAAACAGTGGCATTATCCACCACGGAGGCGGAGTACATGGCTGCATCCGAGTGTGCTAAGGAGGCTGTGTACTTGCAAAAGTTCGTCAGTGAGCTAGGGTTCAAGGATCTTGCCGAGGTAGTTATATACTGTGACAACAGGAGTGCAATTTGCTTGGCAGAAAATCCTACTTTCCACAATCGGAGCAAGCACATTGCGATTCGTCACCATTTTGTACGAGATTTGCTCAAGAACAAAATAGTGTCACTAAAGTATGTATCTACCGAAGATCAGATAGCAGACTTTCTCACTAAAGGACTCACGAAGAGGAAACATCAATGGTGTACAGAAAAGACTGGACTGAAGCCGATTGATTGCTAACTGTGATTAGTTGTGTTATTTTTCTCTTGTGTTTCTTTTTGATTTTCTATTTGATCGCCCTACAACTCGAGGGGAAGTGTTTGACTTATTTCGTTTGACGTTAACTGAGTTACGTAGTCATTACGAGTTGCATGTCGAGTGTTTTGTCTCTGCTAGTACATTCTGCGCCATAACTGTTTTATATTCAGTCTGGTTCGATCACCCTTTCAGTGCACATCGTGTTGTGATGTTGTGAACTGTGATTTGCCTAATAAAGCATGGTTCTACTTGAATGTCGTGGTTTCATCACTGCAGTGATCCTAAATTAATCGGTGAACCTCTAACATGAAAAAATGTACACAATGCCTGTAAATAATAATAGAAATTATAGAAACTTTTTACTTCCAAATAATATCCTGCAATATGGACACAAACATTTGCAACAATGTCTGAAACAATATACTTTGTATCACACAACTTACCTCAGTATATTCAAGAATCCTTTCCACAGAAGTAAAACGTGCCTGCATTTCAGATTTTAACTGCATCACAAAGGGAACAAATGTACTAACCTGAAATTTCAAAGATCACATTATTTATACTACTGATGTAGTTGTAGCACTTGAGATTTCAAGTGCTAAATTCAACATTACACTTAAAATTGTCCTCCTTTGATCTTGTATATTAATTGCAAATTACTAACAAACTTTTGTCTTGACGTACTTAATTTTACTACCATTTGTAATATACATAAATGCAGTGTAACTTACTGAAGATTATTAATCTTATTACACAAAAACAAATATATACTAGAAACACGTCAAATGGCATACCGCAAAAACACAGGAAAGTGCAAGTCCACAGTTGGCTGCAGAAACAGAATCTCTACACACAACCACAACTAAGCCAGTTAATGTCACCATCACAACAGCAATCATGTCCATGCGAAAAGTGAACCATCGTATAGAAGAACGAAATATAAAATCAGATGCCAAAGTGCGATTAAGTTTCCCACAAAACCTGGAAAAAACACATTTACATACATTTATAGCACAACAATAGTCACTCCAATTGCGAATTGAACACAGGTCTCCTGGGTTTCATCCAGTTCCTCGGTCAGATTGGTGACAATCAAGTATTTAGAGCAAGATACAAATTACTAAAACAATTATTCTATTTGCATTAAAAAGACTGTATTAATTCAAATTACTCACCTTTCAAGAAATACCTTTTGCCTACCATAAGTTCTGATAACAGACAATCCTGCCATTGTAGAGGATATATGATTAATGACAGGAGATTTCAAAAGATTATCCAATTTTTTGGTTTCTCTGAGTCCAATATTTAACCAAATATCAAGAAGTACAAACAACCCTGCAAATAATGTACTCTGTGGCAACAAAAATTTGAAGACTTGATTCAAAATAATGCACAATTTCAACTTAATTTGTACAAACCTGTCGCTACTGCCATTGGAATAGAAAAGATTGGAAAAATGACGCAAACTAAGACCATTTGTGTAATCACGAACATCAATCCTTGCCAAACAAATTCAAAAAAAAATGGCACACGTACATCCACTGTAAAGAAAATTACAGGTGCATAATAAGCTCTGCTTATAAAAAATTAGCAACTATGATTTCTGCAATAAGACAGTCATTTCTTCAACTCTTCTAAACTCACATTCATCCATATCTTTGGAGAAACGTTGCAATATTCTTCCCGTGGGTGTGGTGTCAAAAAATGAAATGGGACATCTCATCACTTTGCGGAACATTGTATCATGGAGGCACGAAGAGCCTGAATAATATGGAAGAAAGCATTCAATCACAGAGGACAAAAATGATGGTGTTTTTACAAGCAAGATACCATGAACATTGAACAAGGGTCTGTAAGAAGATACTCATGATTTTCTAAATATATGCAAGCTCAAAATGCAAGTTGTAATGCTGTACATTATTGACTTCTGTGATTTGGCTTGTCAGACAAAGCACAAAATACTATCTCCATTCTATTATTTATTTTTATGCCCTTCAAAAAAATATTAAAAATACAGATTCAAGAAGCTGACAAATCTTAAATGACATAATAAATTCACTGCAAGAAAGATTGTGACCATTGTTAGTGAAAAATTAAATACTGTTTTTTCAATTCTTAGATCTTTGTGGAAAACCTTGAACAAAATTCAGATTAAAAGAATATACACCATTACTTGAAAAATACTTATATCTTACGCCATAAACATCTCTTTCTGAACAAAGAATCTTACCTAATAACAACTGTCGAGCAATTAAAATGCCTTTGAATAATCCAAGGAGCATCATTACAACAAACAGAAGGCCATAAACAAGTTGATATATCCACAAGGAGGGATTTTCATTTACTTTTCCTTTCATTTCTATTTCAGAGCAATTTTCATACTTAGAAGTATTATCACTGCGACGCTCGGCCTAAAAACAATTACAATATTTTTTTTTAAACGTAAAGGGCAATGTAAACATAATTCTAGTACTTTTATAAAAGTTAATGAACTATACAGTCGCTGAAAAATATTGGCAACAAATTCATTTTTTAACAATTTTACACATTGCTTTATAATCAAGGAAACTGAGTTCTCATTATATGGAAGATACACTACAGCTTTCAGAGGCATATTAATCAAATATACAATTTCCCAATATTATTATCCAAAATTCTATGACAATTCTTTGCAACTTGGCACTTTCAGCAAGTCTACAAAGAAGGTTTGTAAAAGTAGGGCAGAACAGATGCAGTCACACAACAGAACCCCTTTAAAAAGTTATCAAATGTTAAAGTAACTAGAATTTAATTTCCTTCTTTGGAAAAACTACTCTGAACATTTAGAGACTTGTAGAAATATTTTATCTTTAACTGTTTTCAATAAATAGAGCATTTCAAGCACCACATAGTACAATATCACCATCGGCAATTTTCAATATTATGCACACCTACTTCAGTATCACTTCTACAGTTGGACTGGATTGCTGCTGGCCATTTAAGTGCAGCAGACTTTGAATTAGTTGTAAAAAATTTACTTACTTTGAAAACCTACTAAATGAGAATAAATTCTCTCAATAATTTTAAGATATTTTTCATACGATTGAATTTCTTACATTCTTCATATTACATTTCTAAGCTTGTTGACAGCAGAATTTAATTACCCTAAAAGTATTTGTAAAGTTCAATTTTTGGATATCATAGAGACTTCTGAAATGGGAAAATTGCTAATTTTTCTCAGATTGATTGGTGTATACTGAAGTATACATGTATGTGCAATTTGTTTCTTAGATATAATACCTCTCTTCCATCTCCATCATCCAACCACTTCCGCAACCAAATTCCAGATGCGAGTCTTGAAAGTGTAAAAAACAATACCAAGAGCAGTAACAACAGCATAATACAAAAACCGCCACAAAACTGTGCATAGCGAAGATAAGCTCTGAAACCTGTTTGTGACATGTTGTGTTCTTCCTCTGATGTCAACTTTCCTGCAGCTTCATCGCCAACTAAAAAAAAAAACTAATGTTATTCAGAACATGCTAAAAATAAGTCAAGGGAGAAAAAAAAATATTTCTGGGTGCTCTATATAAATTCCAAATTCTTTGAACTAAAATTATAGGCAATGTTTTTCATGTTAAAGTTATCCATCTCTTCTATTTATAATCTGCTAAGAAAAGATGACAGTTTAGCACGAGATGCCTTCATTGCAGATGTGTCGAATGTGGACGTTTCGATATGCAGACTGAATGTGGACATCTTGATATGCAGACTGAATGTGGAAATGTTGATATACACATGGAATGTGGTCATGTTGATATACACACAGAATGTGGTCATGTTGATATACACACGGAATGTGGTCATGTTGATATACACACGGAATGTGGTCATGTTGATATACACACGGAATGTGGTCATGTTGATATACACACGGAATGTGTTCATGTTGATATACACATGGAATGTGGTCATATACACACAGAATGTGGTCATGTTGATATACACACGGAATGTGGTCATGTTGATATACACACGGAATGTAGTCATGTTGATATACACACGGAATGTAGACATGTTGATATACACACGGAATGTAGACATGTTGATATACACACGGAATGTAGACATGTTGATATACAGATGGAATGTAGTCACGTTGATATACAGATGGAATGTGGATATATTGATAAACTAATGGGATGTACATGTATTGATAGATGATAAATGAACGTTTATAGAGTTGGAGTTGTAAATGGACTTGTCAGTGTTTCAATATTTGAAAAAGTTGAAGTGAAGTGAACTGAGGGTTGGACGTCAGAAACAAAAGGACTTTCGTACTCTATCAGTTGCAAATTGTTGTGTTAAAGTTTTTATTGATGATATTAGTATTATAAATAAATGTTCTCTTTTTTATTTTGAAATTGGAAGCATTTGAATTTAATTGTTCAGTAAGTTGTCATATTCAAATTTATGGTGAATGCCGTAGAATCATCCATTTTGTTTTTTTCAGGTACTGATATTACCATTTTTCTCCCCATTTAATTTATTAATGAAAAATAAGAACCACCAGAATATCATGAGTTAATAAGAAATAATTAGAAATAGAAACAATAGATGTCATTGACTCTAGATGTTACTATTTTAAGTAATCTGACAATGTATCTTGTTACAGAATGATAAGGATTAATAGTATATCCACCCCTCTTTTGCTTCTCATTCTATTACAGATTAAAATCACTAGATGTGATGGCTTAATAGAGGTAAATCAACAAACTGGGCCTGGTCATTGGCTGCCGGATCAGGTGGCCACTCAAGGAATTTTTACTTGTGGCTTTCGGAAAAATCAATCTGATCCAAAATAGACATTAATGGAGGTGTTTGCTAAATCAAGGTGGCCAGTTGAGCGAGTTTCACTGTTTTATAAATCAGGTCATAAAGAAACCAGAAGGCACACTTGCAACCACAACACATTACCATTCTCCACATTTTTCCCAACAAAAGTATCTAGTATCTCACTTAATCCACTAGTTGAAACTGAGAGGATTTCAAAAAATTATATGGCATTACTTTATACTATCTGAGGTGGCTTTCTTAAGGGTTGTTTACCCACTACTCAGTAAAATTAATTTAGTTTAATCAATATTTAACATTAATTTTAGTTGCAATCTAAATCTGGTTCTGAAAAATTGTAATTTCTTTGACAATAGCAACTTACTTATTTCCCCATTCAAACAGGAGTCACCCATTGCCGCAGCATTTTCTGCAACAACCTTTTTATCTCTGACTTGGTCAAACTGTAACATCTGATAATAGTCTTTCTTTGATTCAACAAGTTCTTGATGAGTTCCTCGTTCCGATATAACACCATCTTTCATATAAAGAACTTCATCACACTGTTCTAAAAACTAGGAAACAAAAGAAATTTGTAACACAGAACCAATTTCAAAAGCAAGTGAGAGCAAAAATTTTACATCAACATACTTGCATTCCATGCGTAACAAGAAGAACTGTTTTATTACTTAATTTGGTTTTTACACAGTAATTAAAAATATTTCTCGCAACTTTGGCATCAACAGCACTCAATGGGTCATCCAGCAAGTAGATATCCTTATCAGCATATACTGCTCGAGCCAGATTAATCCTTTGTTTCTGGCCACCACTACAAAAGTTTTTTTTCATAATTTTTATTATTAATCCCAAGTTCAACAATTCTTGAATATAAACAGTTTATTAGTTATAATAAGACAATGATACAATTTACAATTTGTTTTCTTGGAACAAATCACTGCAACTTTTAGATTTATATATTATTACCAAACTTAATTTCCCATCAAAGGAAAATATTCTTTCACTAATGCAGTGTGTGTGTGGAATAAAAAAATAAATTAAAATGAAGAACCCACTAGATCCTCCTTTTTGTTTTTTAACATTAATTTCATGAGATGACAATAGAACCATCAATTAACACACGATCATTATCACACCATATCTTTTTTCCACATTGACTACATCTATTTACTAAAGCAAAAGTCAAGTGAATTCTGATTTTAATTAAGAGTAGAATTATTTTACAATGCCCAATACAAAATATTAACTAGAAATTATTTTTGAAACACAACTCTCGTGAAAATTACTGTTTTGTCATGATCTAGATTTGCTACAAGTAAATACCTTAAATTGGATCCTCTTTCCCCAATTTCTGTTTTATCACCATTGGCCAACAGTTCTAAATCACGCTGTAAGCTACAACATTCAATAACTTCCTGATATTTATCCTCTTGAAATGGTAGTCCAAAAAGAATATTCTCTCGAACCGAATCATTAAAAATCCAAGCCTGCTGAGAGACGATGGCAACACTCCCCATCACTTGAAGGTCTCCAGATACCATCATCATCTAATGCAGAAATATCAACACGGTTCTTCAGTAACAATGTACATGTTTTAAATTTGCAGATTGTACAACATGTTTAAATCAAAAACATTTAATGAACATTTTTCTCTATGTTTTCAAACATTCAACACATTTCCAATGCATTTTCTGAGCAAATACTTTGGTTATTCGATTCCACTGCATATGAAGTACATTCATTCAGGGGGGAATAAAAGCCAAAAATTCTTTACAGACCAACACAAACAACCTAAATTCACCATATAATGAAATTATACAAGAGAATATTTGAAAATATTAATGCTAGTATATATGAAGCACAATAGATGTTTACATACATCACCCATAATAGCAGAAAGTAGAGAGCTTTTTCCAGAACCAACACTTCCACACACTCCTATTAATTTTTCTCTAGCAACATTCAAGGTTAAATTCTGTAAAGCTATAACAGGTTGCATTTCTTCATGTGTCAAGAAAGCTCCTCTTTCATCTTTGGCACTGCCATTCGCAATATCATTTGATTTTGTTTGGTATGTTTTCTTGCTGCGACCTTAACATATTACGACCAGGAAAATGTCATAGTACAATATAAATATTATAAATATAGGTTACAGCTGAATAACTTAAGTATTTGAAAAATGACAAATAAAAAAAAACTTATACTTCATAACAATTCAAAATCTTCATCATAACTAAGGTCTTTGTCCCAAAAAGTTGTAATTAAACGCAACAACAATTTTATCTGAATTGTAAGAATGCATCCACTGTATTGGGAATATTTGGATTGTCCGTATAATCACACACATACCTTTCTTTCGAGATATTTCTTCTCGTTTTTGAGATTCCCAGGCAAAAACACCATTTTGAATGTGAATTATATCGTCGCTAACCATTTTTGAAAATGGAGATTCATAATTTGGTCGATGCAAGAATTTCTAAAACAATATTTTATATTAACTATATTTATATAGAATTACAGCAGAAATTAGCACAACAGCTAAAATCGATCAACAAGATTCAAAAGTTTTTACAATCATTACCTGAATCTTCTTACAACTAACATTTGCTTCCGCCAGGCACTTTATTCCATAGGGCAGTGTACCAACAGTAAACTGCATAGCAGTAAATACAGCAAAAACTGTGAAAGCTTCAGTAGCATAAAGATCATGACCTGTTAAACTGAAACAACACAATTAATTACAATGACATTCTATAAAAATAAAATAAACTCTTTGCATTATTAATTCTCAAAACCTTCCTATCAGCTATGGCATGCTTGCAACACATTGACAGTTTCTAAGTTCTGAGACACACAAGATTATATATTTTGGTTAAGAAATAATGAAAACATATTTGATTCACAACACTATCAGACTAACAAGTAATAAAACTAAAACATGATTTAATAAACTGGAATGACACAACAACAAACAAGACAAATTTTTGCATTTTTGGAACTATATGATCTCTATTAGAGTATTGAATGGTACCTTTTAACCTGACAAAAAATTCTAGAGCAGATGAGAATTGAACTTTAGTGTCCTGTTTTCCTTGTAGGTGCTATATCTACTGAGCTATTGTAACTAGAAAGGGAAAGGTCCATTCAGGATATATAAATATAATGAATCAATTAATAGTCTAAAAATTTGTCCAACCATTTGAAATTAAACAATTAATATGATCTGCATATCAATATTTTATGCACCATTGTGAAAATGACAGAGTTCAGACAAAATTAAAACATAATTGGGAGTTCTGTTACATTATTTCATAACAACATTCTACGTAACCCCATACTAGCATCGAATGTGTAGTAGAGCAATCCTCCTTAACCTTGCCCGTTATCATCAGTCGCAGTCAGCCTTTTATTGCTTCGGCCAGGGGTTTGACACCATTAGATCCCCAGAGTTCCAAGACAATCTCCAAGCGATGTCTTGAGATGCTTAACTTCCCTGACTTCTTGAAGTATAATTAAGCAAAAGGATCAAAAATGTAGTTGGGAGTTCAAATGGGAGTTCTGTTACATTATTTCATAACAACATTCTACATAACCCCATACTAGCATCGAATGTGTAGTGGAGCAATGCTTCTTTAACCTCACCAGTTATTGTCAGTGGTAGTCAGCCTTTTATTGCTTCAGCAAGGGGTTAGCCACCATTAGATCTTCAGAATCAGCACCAAAGCTAGACAATTTTGGACCCGGGGCAATGCTAAAATTTAGCTCTCTCCCGAAAATGTTTTAAAATGTGAAAGTTGTATCAAGAAACTATATGAGTTATTTCATATCAATAACAAAAAATATGTTTAAGCTAGAAAAAGGTTTTAGAAATATATTTTAAATGAGTTTTAAGTAAAAGTATTTAGTGATCAAATAATACAATTTCCACAGTGATCTTAAAACACTAACAACTTTTGTGATTAGTTAGTGTTTAATAAAATCACTTGTTAAACACACAAAATAATAACATTAATTTCAGTGAAACCTATTTTAATGTTAGCATCATTTAAGTTATTTTATAGAGTCCTGCCTTACAAGTAATGATTATAATTAAATATTTAAGGTAAAATATTAATTGAAAATTTTATGAAATATTAGACTACCATAGTCATAAAATTACAATAACAATCTTTTTATTAAATTTATTTTAGATTGCTGTGCAAGAGTAAAACGATTTTCTTGAGTTGTAATTTCTCTTTCAAATTTTTCCCGGCAGTCCCATCATTAGGCCCCTTGACTTGCGGGGCCCCCAGCGATTGCCCGGTCTGCCCATGCCTAGCGCCTGCGCTGGCCAGAGTTCCCAGATGGTCTCACATCCAGGAAACCGCAATGTCTCAAATTGCTTAACTTCCTTGATTTCATGAAGCATGGTTAAGCAATTAAGCTAGAGACACCAAAATGGAAGTCTCATTTTTCAATGACAAGCCCCACTCAATATACTAAGGGCTAATAGCAAAAAAAAAAGGATTCACAACTAACGTGTACCTGTAGCAAAGGAAAGTCGTAATTGATGCCAGGACAGTAATGGCTGGTGTTACAGTATTACTAAAGGACTGAAGAAATGCAGCTTTCTGAAGTTGTTTCCGCTCCAGATTTCGAACATCTGAAATAAATTTCATAGTATGAAATATATTTTCCCAATAAAAATTAACTTGGGGATGAATTATGAACTGGATAACTCAATAGTGTACATAATGATTCTCACCTGCAATTTTTTCAGCAAAACTGTCTTCCCAAGCGTACATTTTGATAAGCCGAATGCTATTCAAAATTTCACTCATGAGACTTACACGCTGATCTGTGACTTGCACAGTACCAATACGAACCAAGCTAGTGACACGAGCTATTCCTCCCTAAACAACAAAATTTACATTCACATTCATAGGAATACTAACAAAAATAAAAACAACACAAAAACAGTTAAAATATAAAATAAATATAAAATTCACCAACTACTACAAATTTTCTAATTAATGTTGTAAAAAATTATAGGAGAAAATTCCCTACACATCATATCCACTGGTTAAAGTAGAGAATATGGTACAACTTATGGAAAACATTTAAACCATCACAGTTCGCACTGCTCAAATGATAAGATCTATAATTACTATCCAATAGATTAAGGAAGCCAATTCCCCTAAAAGTATTTTAGCCTAAAATGCACTGGTAATTACACATTGCTAAGATTCAAAACTTTTTTTTTTTTTTTTTGGAAGAGAACTTGCATGTGTGAAGCAACTAAAATATATGGCATTTGTAGAAATCACCTCTCCCTCTCAATCACTCTCTATTATACTGCAATTTTTCCAACTCTACCCCAGGCAGGAATCAGGGACAGTCACGACAGGAATCAGGGAAGTTCAAGCTCCTGATTGGATGAAACTGTCAACAGCAGATACCTGCCAGGGGCAGAATTGGAAAAATAATATAGTGTACTGGGCTACATTAACCAAGTGGTTTTGTAGCTCATAGTTTCATTATTTGATACAATGTTACTCTTTTGAAAATCTCTTAATTAACAAAATAATTGGCATATTGTTAGTTTCCATGGGTTGCCTCCACCTCCTCGAACACAGAGGCATATCCACAGTATGGCAGACATGACACATGCCATGGGCGTCACTCACAAGTGGTGCTATTTAGAGTTAAAACAAATAACAACTCTAATTTGAAACAACCTGACAGGTGCATAAATTCTATGCTTGTCATGAATGCATGAATACCTAGATATGCCTCTGCTCTTACAAACATGTACACACAATAGTAACATATTGTGCTTACCATTATAGGATAAAACAGCAAAATAACAACATTTCCTACCAGTGCCCATGGACCAAGGACAAGAAGAGAATATGTTACACTCATTATGAACATCACTGGTGTTCCTGCAAAAGTAAAAATTTATGTGTTAAATCTAGTTTTAGTTTTGTAGAATGAGATAATAAACAAGGAAATGGAATAAAAATTAACCACTATTGTTCAATACAAATAGTACAATAAACATTGATAACATTGAAATTTTTCCATTTCATCACAAAGAAATTTATCATCATCTGCCTTGTTTAAATACAATCTGTTCACAATTAACAATTCAGAATAATGATTCCTCCATTTTTCAGACCTGCAGACCATTATTAAACTTCTAAACACAACAACAGAATAACAATATGGTTTTAGAAAAGGGAGGGAAACAATTGAAGCAATTTTTACCATAGACAAAGTTATCAAAGAAGTTGTAAACAAAATTTACCAATAAATCTACTATTCTTGGATTATGAGAAAGCTTGTGATAGAGTGAACACAAGGTCTCTGGCAAATTCTCTATGAGAGAATACAGATAACCATTCATTACAAACAACAAAAGGCTAATACAAGAACTCAAAAATTAAGATTCAAAGTATGAATGGGGACATAACACAAGCAATCCTAATAAACAAAACTTTCTAAAGCTATTATTGTCCTTGCTGTTTAATATTTATCTACATCACATGATGAAGAGAAGGTAAAGAGAGGCAGGACATGAATAATTCTGAAACATAAAAGAATAATTAAGATACTGTGTGGAGATGATCACGTATTTCTGGCAATAATAGAATATTACATCCAAAAGCAGCTTATAAATTTTAATGTCGCAAAAGAATGTAATGAGAATATCACCGATGAAGACCAAAGCTACAGGAACACTACGCAAAGAGCACCAGGGACTGCAAATAATAATAGTCAGTAAAATTATAGAACTGGTATCAAATTTCACGTATTTGGGAAATAGATTGGCATTAGATATTAAGATTTTGAAAAGAATTGACTACAAACGACAAAATAAATGTCTGTATCAATAGACATTTCAAAATTATGATTTCTGAAACAAAAAGTAGACTATACAATACACTATCTAAACAAACAATACTAGATAGTAGCGAAACAAGGGGCAGAAGAAGAGAATGAAGACTAGAAGCTGCATAAATGGAGCATTTGAGATCAATTTTAAATATCGATAAAAGAGACTTGGGAGCAAGGAAGAGAAAGAAATCAAAAGAATATTAACAAGGAAGTAGAAGATTAACAAAGAAAATGGCAGAATGCATCAAGAGAATAAACGCAAAAAGATATATGAAACAGATCCTCATGTAAACCAAAAGGTTAGAAGAACGCGGAAGACAGAAAGCATGATGGCAAGACCAGGAACACCTTAGTGACCAATGGAATACTGGATTTGAAAGTAACAGGTCACGCTGAATCCTACTATGAATTCAACAAACTCTAAAACAGGCTCTATCCTAGTCGTTATAACATGTCAACAACTCTGAATCAGTAAACTGGTACACTTCACAAAGTAGACCTTGCAATTCTGTGAAAGAGTTAAAGCTGAAACCTTTATTGTTGATGACTACAAGGATTATCGCCTATTTCTATTTTTTATTTTTGAATATACAATATATTGCCTGTTTTATTTTTTAAAATAAATACACTATGAACTGTAAGGTATAATAAAAGTTAAAATGCAAAGATTATAATACTCAAGATAAAAATAACTAACCTAACATAAGAACTCCCATATGGCAAGCTTCAAAGAGGCGTTCTTGTTCATTAGTGCAAAACGTCAAAATCTGTCCTAGGACTCGTTCTCCTCCGCTTCGTAACATTAACATCTTTTTATATACCAAAAATTGCATAGCACCTTGCACCCGAATAGCTAAAACAAAGAATTACTGTAAACCAACAGTTCTGCTTAATAAAGATTATTATTAATCAATTGTTAATCAATTCTTGATCAATACATACCAGTGTGTAAACCCATTACATATCCAGCACCAAAGCAATAATTACGCAACAACTGGCATACAAAAAGTATAGCCACAAGCATTAATCCCCACCACAAGGGAAATTCTTCCTGTTTATCACTGACATACTCTAGAATAAATTTTTGAATCACAGCCTGTAATTAAAGGAATAATAAATAAAATTCAAAAAAACACTGTGCACTAAATTAAATATTATCAATATTACGTTACTCACTGGACCCATGAACTGAAAAATTACAGCAAGCACCATAAAGGACATGGCCACAATGCAACGAGTTCGGCAAAACCTCCATACCACACTTGATAATGATGATTTTTCTCCATATGTTCTGACATGATCATTCCATAATTTTTCTAAACGGTGTGCATTTGGTTCAGCACGATCAGACATCTAAATGAAAATAAATTGTATTTAATATTTAATCACAGATTTTTCACTAGAACTGTAGAAGAATGACAGCTCACCTGCAACTCATACAAATCATCTACTGTCAATCCATGTCTAAATGCTTTCCACATAACCCTGGACATCCATGTAATTGCAACATAACTGAAGAGACCAGCTGAATTACTAGGCATTGCTCGGCTATCACTAAGAAATAACATTAAAAGCAGTAAATAGAAAAATAATTGAATCACTTGCAAAAATAACAGAAAATTATTTTTGAAAACATACACAAATAATAAATCATCACTATCATTTCTTGCACTTTTACTTACAAAGGTGGTGATCGATAAGGTAGAAAATGCTTGAGAGCAGGGGCATATTTATTTTTCCTTTTGGTGCACCTAAAATGTAAACATATTTCAATCAAAACACACCGATTTCATAAAATACCCCACTTTAATATGAACCCATGCATTACCTTTCTGTATTCCCATCTTTCTCTTCATTCACTTCAACATTCAAGTATATAGAACCAGTTGACAGCCACTTATGCATTGACATCGCGTAAAGGACTCACTGTCGTTGCCCCCTGCCAATTCAAATCTAATTGCAGAAATGCGACTGGTGAGATATTCGATACTACCGAAAGTAGATTATGTAATCTTTGTAGTACGTTTCGCACCTTTGCATTTGCAAAGCCAACATGCAAGTCATTCTTTGGTCAAACTCATCGTAACTAATGAACCGGCTGTGAATCAGTCTTTGACATTTCTTCTCAGCCTTGACATCGCAGCTACTTATTGTGTTGCAACCTTAACCTTCTTTATGTAATTGGCCTCAAAACATCATACTCTATCACGTATATCGAAAATATCGAACCTTCCGACTCTATTTCTCTATCAGTTGTATCTAATCAGCCAATAAAGTTTACAAGCGGGAAAACACAAGTATGACATTTGCATAACCATCTGCACAACTTGCGCTCATATCATTTATTCGTAGCAAGCAAATATACTATGTCAGAAGATCGCGAAAACTGCTTTGCTACGAATTGCTTGGATATTAAAAAACCGAAGAATGAATTCAAGAAAGTAATGCAAAAATGTTTGAACAACTTTTTAGTAAATTTCGAAAATGTCGGAGGAGATTCATGAACCCTCAAGAAATTAAAAGATAATGATAAAGTCCGAAGGTTCATTACCTCACCAAATCTATCCAGGAATACCATTTCTGGTGTACAATTTGGGTCATGGACGAATACCCGGGGGGGGGGGGGGGGCAAATTTTCGGTATCAAGGAAACAAAACGTAGATTCCGCCTACACTACATTTTCGAGGAAGACACTTACTACGTAGAGAAGCAAGAAAAATCAACTTTTTTTTCGTACCCGAGACCTAAAATTTTTTTCCCATAACTATTTCGAATCTCGAGACCACAAGTGCATATATAAGTCCCGAAACATGCGTGCGCAGCCTAAAAGAAAGGAGCAACCTCAATTCTAATTACCTTTTCCACTTAACTTTATTACTTGTGCATGGTTCCTTATTTTATTAGAATATAGAGCATACAAGGAGAATGAAACTATAACTCATTTTACAATTAATAATTATTTTTTGCTGAGCAATTTATGGGGTTGCCAGATGGCTTGCCTGTGTTCCTGAATGTTGCATTATACAGTGGCACTTGTGGGGCAGGTGCAAACTAGTAAATTTTCAGACTACTATTTTAATCTTCAAATTATAAAAAAAGTGGGTTGGAACTTCAAGTGTTGGGTTGCTTTCCCCATGACAGAATATTATATAATTCAAAAAGTTTTAACAGAACTTTTTTTTTATGCTACCACAACCCCTTTGTTATCCCCCAACAAAAATATTTTTGACTTGGACTAAAATTTCAGGGGCGGCACCCCCCCCCCCCCCCAATTTACATGCCAAAGACACCATTTGAACCCTATTAACAACTGGGAAGTCAATGAAGCAGCTTTCCAGCTCTTTCAAAGGATCTTAGAGAAGTGTACGTAGATAGCAACACTCATATTTATTACATCAAAGTCATGAATTTGGAGAAAGGATTGTCCAGGACCAAAGGAATAAAAGAAAACATTTTCAAAATTGATGCAAGAATGTTTAGAATCTTTATTTTCATTACATTTTATCAATACCAAAGTAACATTTATTCGCAAGGTCCTTTAAAAAGACCTTATAAAGCAAGTAAATAAACAAAATTTTGTTACAAAAAATATTTTGTTTCATAGGTGTTAGTCATTAAAGAGATTTCATAAACAAAAATATATAACTCTCAGCACCACATGAAACAAATTCAAAACTTTGGGTAGCACTGGGCAAGACATCAAAACCATACTTCAAAATGCTATGTCAGTCAATATAACCAGTCTTTGTACCAGATTCATACAAATCATTTCTATTAACTTACTGAAACTTCCACAGGCAAATAACCAGTCTGTTGGATTCCCTGAGCTGATGGCAACTCCAACCATGTTCTCGCCCATAATAGCCACTCAAACAATCTATTAGAGAAATTGCCTTCTATGTTTTCTTCAGAAACTAATAATTTATTCAGAAAACTCACAATATTCGTTTCTTTGCCTAAAGTGTCTTCACAGCTCTGATTACATTTTGAATAATGGGAAAGAGCACTATTCCAATCCAGATTCAAATGCCAAGGATTTGTATAGTCTCTAAATTTACTACTATTATGAGCATTGTCTTTATCATTGATTTTCTTCAATTCTTCTAGTGAAGCATATCCACCAGCACAGGACGACAAAGAAGATACAATAGAATTGGTTTCAGCCTCATCCAGAACTGATGAAACAGGCAAAGACTGGGTTTCTTCTGCCAAAGGCTGGACAGGGGTAAGGCGATTGTTCGAAATGGAAGAAATGCTGGAACTAATGGAACTGCCTGGAATCTGACTGACTATGAATGCTGAACCGATAAGAGTAAGCACACTCGCAGTATAACTGGTTAAACATACAGCAGACACCTGAAATAAAATTTCAAAAAACATTTGTCACACATAGTCACTTGCATAGTCGCATCACAAGAATAAAAACTCAAACCATGTAAGTAATTTCAATAAATAAAAAAATTTGATGCAAATATTGACAATTGACATTTCAAGTTTCACTGGCATTTAGAAACTGCTTCCTTTTGTTATTTATTTATTTATAATATATATATATATATATATATATATATATATATATATATATATATATATATATATATATATAGACACACACACACACGCAGTACAAGTCAAAAAATAGGCAAATTTTATTATGGGCCTTTGCCCATTCTTCAAAACTTTGTGTTTGGGCAGAGCTGCTCTCTCTTCATAAAGGTTTACTGTCGCAATTTCAACAAAATCATCAGGAACCAATATTTTCATCCAAATAACTCATGCCTAAATACAGTTAATAAGTACAATTTGACAATATTTATTTGGAACTAAGCAATTTTGATTCTTAATATATTTGAACATTTACATTCCTACAAAAAATTATATGCTAAAAAGCATGTCTCTACTTTCTCTACAGAAATCTTGAAAGTTTAAAATCGACAGCATGTTTATTTAATGGATAATTGAATTAATTTTGGCACATTAATTTCATAAAACACACTACAAAAACTTACAGAAATCACAGTTTGTGCTACAGTTGTCAAGTCTAGCATTTCCAATATATGGTCCAAATCAGAATATGAAAACCAGCCTCTTCTTTTTCCTTCTCGTAATGCTACATCTTTTTCAAGTTCTTGTAGTCTGTTCCAAAAAGCTTGTTCACTTACAAAAACTTCCCATCCCTGTTGACAAAAAAAGGCAAGTTTCGAATGAATTATCACAAAAGGATAACACCACAAAAGGGTTAGTTTAATGCATAAAACTAATGAAAATATATAATGAAATTACTCTCCAATAACAAACAAAAAGCTTCCTTTTAATACTTTTGAGAAACTTCAAGTGCGCACTTACAAAGAATTGAATTTTTAATCAAAGGAATGGAAATATCAAAGGAGATATGAAAAAGAAGCAGGTGGAAACAACAATAGGATAAGGGCCCCGCTATACAGCTGAAATCCTAATGATTGACAACTTCCACCAATTTGAATAATGGTCATTAAGAGGAATATGTCCTTAAAAATATTTTAGAAAATTGATATCTCAAATTGTTTGTGTTAGAGCATTGTGCAAGGTAGGAAAGTAGGAGTGGAGTCTGAATTTAAGTTTGTCTGTTCATGCCACTGAGGCAGGAAATCTAAGATGATGGAGTCAAAAGCTAGTTAGGTTTTTTCAGGAATAGTTCCAATATTTGGGGTAGTGTTGAATCTGCCATGTATTACTTTGCTCATTGTGTAGCATTACGGACTATGTATTCAAAATTCTTTCATTTTCAGTCAGCATTCATGTTGCTCGTAGTGTTAATTTCTCAAATGTTCATTCTCACCTGAGATACAGCATAACATTCTGGGAAGCGCATCATATAGCTCTCAAACTTTTATATTAAACAATGAGAAATTTGCAAAATAAGTAAATCCCATCCACATGTTTCTCGTAAGCTTCTCTTTATTAAGCCTGGCAATGGCCATGTCTAGCTATTTCATGAAGCTCTTGCCACGGCAACCATTGCTATCTCTTGATTTACAAAACCACGTTCTTTATAAATGACGACTTGCTCAAGGCAGGACCGTCTGTATTTCCAAGCAATATAAATGTCAACAACTGTGTGTGTAACACAATGTAGTAATCATATTCATCAGTACCCACAACTCTGAACAAAAAATTCACATTCAATACATACCCATTGTTTCAGTCACTGCCAGATGACTTTATACATTTAAAATCGATATACAAGTTTAAGTGCCAAGTAAAATCTTTTGTGCATAACTGGTTCTATACAATTAGAAACTATATGAAGCATCAAAAAGGAGAATAATATTTGTTTTAACAGTGATATCTAATGTATAAGTTACCATTTAACTATACAATTCTAAAAGACTAAATATGCCTGTAACAAGTATTGTAACCCAGCTTCTGGGTCAATGACCCCATCTCAAATAGGTTTTTTGACCACTTTCCCTCACCCTTAGAGCAAAGGTTGAGATGGCCTCTTGGTTCGCTTCTGGGCATAATGCAGCTTCACTATTTGTGTATGTTTTCTTGAGTTCTTTCGAGAATGCAGACATTCAAATAATCGTTTTCCATTTTATAACAGTAAGTAGATTTTTTAACGTAAAGCACTAGGGATAATAGCCTAAATTGGTTGCTGATTTGCCTTTGCAAATGTTTTATTACACAGGAGCAAATATTTTTATATCAATTCTCGCCAAAAATGCTCATTTTTACATGTATTCATAATTGAACTTAATATTGAGTAAGAATAGATATCCCAGAGCATGAAAAACCATGTACATATTGCACTTCTCCCCTTAGTACATCACAGTTTTTCACTGTTTTGACTATTAATAAATAAATGGAAATTTTGAATTTTAGTGAAATGGAACGAAATTGTAAAATGTATGTAATTGCACTTCTAAAATTATAAAACCAGCACTTCCAGGAATTAATAAAAGTTATCTGGATTTACCATACAACAGATTAACGAGGATAGAGTTTGTACTAAAAATATCACAAACTGCATTGGTAATTATGCATCGACACAGAATCAAGGACATTTTATGTTAAACCAGTGCCGAAGGGCCATTGTCCTCAACTTGGAAATTTGTAGCAACACATCAACTTAGCCATAAAAGTAATTTGGCATAAAAATGCATGTGAAATTGAGTTTGTGAAGCAGATATAATATATTATTTTGTAGGTATTCCACATGTGCAATGAGGAACAACAAGCTGCTTCCATGCAAGTTCAAGACTCCACACTTTCCATCCCTCCCCCCTACTTCACATCAATATGACCTAAGAAGGATGTTCCTGATTACCTATTTTAACTGAAAATTCTCGGCTATCTAGGAGACGCTGTGTCGTTGGCTGGGGTGCTGACGTTTCGCCTGACATGTCGCAGGCTTCCTCAGGGCAGTGACACACAGTATCACAGTATATATTTTAACCAAAATTTAAATAGGAAAAAAATTTGCCAACCCAAATTCATAAAAATTTATTTTTCACTCTTAAGTCCTCAATAAGATTTTGAGAATTACTAAGGCTGTTTTGTCTGACACTGAAGCAGCATACAATTCTGAATATTACAACGTGTAAAGTTCAACATGCAATTGAAAAAACAAAAAACAAAAAAAAAAAAAAACTGCAAGGCATGTTCTAGTAGCTGGAAAAACAACAGAATGATATCGGGTAAGACTGTTTGTAAAAGTAAAATCAGAGAATGCAAGATTGAAGCCCTAAGCGTTCAATCAAAATAAGAACGCATGGCATTACACCAACTTCCCATAATCTTCTGAGACTCTTCAAGATTTTAGGTGTAGATACACCTCAATTTTAGATAATACCCTTTAATATAACCCACATTATCTACCTTACTGTGAAATATGCTACATTTGTTTTTTACAAATTTTAATACCTACTATTGCTTGCAAGAAGTCTTTTTCAAAACGATTCACTTCCTTTACATCCAGTCCAGCTGAAGTAGCCCATTCATCATTGAAAACTTCATCTTCTTCACCATCATCATGAAGGAATTTGCTAGCGATCATCTACAATTAAAATATGCAGTAGTAAGCATACATCACACAAAAACAAAGATAATTACCACACAACAAAATAATAATCACCATTGACACCAAGAATAATTCAGATGGTGCCACTCTCTGTAGATATTCTGTATTGCAGTTCTTCAATCTTTCTAAATATAACAAAGCTAGAACAAGGGAGCACGGAGAAACACATGCATTTCGGGATAAACCTGCAGCTTCTTCAATATCTAATCGATCCAAGCTTTTTCCGTTTTTGATTTTTGAAAAAATTTCGGCAGCAATTTCTAAAACAATACAAACGTTTGTTAGCATGCGAGTTCAGAAAGAAATCATCAAGAGCCTTTAAAAAAACTTTGTTTACCAGATACGGGAAGGCTAAATCGCTCGGTGTCTGGCAATTTTCCATAATACAACGACTTCTTGATTCTTGACAAGAATGCCTTGTGGTCTCCCATGGCCTGAAAGAAAAAAAATTAAGTATGAAGCAAAACTCCCACACAGATTCTCTCCATAACCTCCTTTAACCGTATCACACGATGTGAAGCCATTTGCAATTTACAAATGTTTATTACGGTACCTTAAGTTTACGCCTGGACACGTCTTTCCTTGCTCTAGATATTGCAGAATGATGCATTTTCCGATTAGGTGGGTGGAATGAATAAATTCACTGGAAATTACAAAACTTTGATTTCGTTAACAGGTTGTCCTGAATAACTTGACAAAAACACTACGCCGCGACAATACTACCACGACTCGCACAAGATCACACAAGCTTTCGCCGCCTACACGCGGAACTTCTATACTCCCACACGCAACCCAAGCTCCAGCTCTCAACACCACTCAACCTCAAGACCACACGCAACAATTCGCAATCGTGCCAAGCATCCGGTAAAGATGATTCATAAGCAGAACGGGCGGGGATTCAGGTTCAGATTCCTCCCTGAGGCATTTGGTGCGCGCGAATCTTGGTCAAGTCAAAGAGAAAAAATCAAATCTTTATACTTAGAAACTGCACCGTGGATATGCCCCTAGCTGCGTTATGAGAAACTACATTCCACAAGCGCGATGTTTGAATGGACTCTTCATACCGATCCTCACGGTTAAAATAATTTAATTTGATTGTACTGATACGGACTTTAAATTTGTACATAATTTCAGTTAAGACCAATTCATATCAGATTGGCGTGAAACGCGAATTCTACTACCACGATCTTCTTTTATAACAATTCGGTTCAGATTTAACTAATTTCGAATCGCACTTCCCCGATTGGAAATTATAAAAACCCGCAGTATTTAATACCCTTGGTGGCCATTTGAAGCTGGGCGGCGCCTTTCTATTCTTGGTTTCCTTCGACGCGAGGCGTCGCGTTGTCGGCTCGGTAGTGCGGCGGCGCGTCGCGGCTCGTCGCGACGGCAGCCCCTGGCGCTCACCTCAAGCGCGCGGGCGGGCGGGCGGCGAGCTCAGTAGTAGGCCAGCCGCGGGCCGGGCCACTTGGACGAAATGGGGGCCCTGCCATCGCCGAAGCTCCTGGCTGCTCTGCTCCTCGCAGGTATCGCACGATCATGGGAGTATTAATTCTGCTCGTGAAGTTAATTATTCTCAGTAATCACCCCGTCCCCGTCCTGTATTCGCGAGAAAGAATATCACTATGGTATCTCTTAGGTTTTACTACAAAACATTAATCACACAAAAAGCATTAAAGTGCACTTGAACTTGTATTGCTCTGTTTGATGATTATTTAATTTACCTTAGCGGTGTATTGTTTTGAAAGATATAGTAAATGCATCATATATTAATCTGTCAAGATATTTTACCTGTCTCATTCAGTAATTAATTTACAAATGAGTACGTATTTCAAATTAATATTTCATTTGAAAATATTCTACATAAGTACTACACTGTGGTTAAATTTAAATACGTAAATTTACAAGATAACCAAAATATTGCTAATTTAAGTTACCTAGGAAAGTTCGTTATTTATTTACGAAAATTAAATTGAAACATTTCGTTTACTCTCCCAAGATATCCAGTTATCTTTTAGTGATTTTGATAATGATTCGAAGTTTATGATTTTGTTCCTGCATGAAATGCATCTCCATTTCATTCAACCAAAAAATTAAATTGAGGAGTATTCAATGCATTATTGAAGCTTCTCGAAATGTGGATAATGCATTGTAATGATCGTTCGACATTTTACTTCATGACGTTACTGAGGTCAAAAAGATCGTAACGGGACTCACATTCACTGTTATAATTACTTGTACGGATTATCACTAGACATTCATCGTCTAAATTAGCCGCAAAGAAACTGTTGCGAAAATTCATTCTTATCAAACTGACGCAGTTCAAAGTGTAGATACAGACGCAAGTATTTCTGGATGAGCGGCTTTCGATGAGAAAATAAATAACAAGCCAGGTTAATTAGCTTACAATAGACAACGTGAAGTCGTTGATGGACGTTTTGAGTTGAACGCCGTTGAGGGTTTAACGAATCATCCGACTTACGGACATGGACAATTTCGCGAAGAAACTGAGCTATTTCGTTCCCAAAATAAATTAATTTAGAACAATTAAATTCTCACCGTAGATGGCAATCGTAAAACATTTATTTCCACTGGAGTAAACTCGTTACAGCAATTTGAAGCCAACAACGCTTTAAGGTATCTAGTCTTTGAAAAAACATATTGTTCCACGAAATTTGAGGACAAGAAATATAATATAAGTTAAAAATTTCAGTAATCATGATTCGCAATATTTCATTATTCGAAAGTCAATTAAACTTTATTTTGTTTCGAGGTGATATTTTGATTAGAGGAGATTTGCTTTGCCATTAATATTTTTTGTAATAGAAACGTTTTTATATTCGACATTTAATTTGCTTAGCAGTCTCGAATAATAATAATTTTCAAACATTTTAGGGGAAAATTCTTCGCATTTAGAATCGAACGCATATAACTGGCGTACTTCACCGAAAGCATGAAATGCCTGTAAAACATCTCATGTTACATATTCCGAGTCCCAAGTTACCTGTGCAACAATTCAATCATGCTGACACCTTTATATTCTGCCATCTGTACTGACTGAATTCTTCTAGTGGTTGCTACACGTCATGTCTTCGTCGTACTCCACTTTAGGATGTGACCACGAACCTCGTTGCCTCACAACAATAATTTCCTCAAATCACACGTTTCAGCTTAAACGGACTCGTACGCGCCTACCGCAGTTCTATTGAAATGACATGCGTCGTAAATTGACCAACGCACACTGCTATTCTCCAACGTAAACTTGCCTCACTTTAGCAAGCAGTCTTTTTGTAATTATGTAGATTGGGCCTACATGAGTAACTGCCTAGTGGGGTATTTTTTCTTTATCGCCTTATTATTAATCCAATGAAAATAAATTCTAATCTACATTATAAAACTAAGGTCTGCGAAAATATTTTCTAAAAGTATAATTACCCAATCAACGAGTTTGTCAATGGAAAAGCATACTACTTAATTTGCAAACAAACGAATGAGTATGACCCAAATTTCTACAAAATATGAAATAATTAAGTAAACTTATTTATTACTATCAATTCAATAAATAAATTCGAGAAATTGAAAGATGAATAGATTTGATTAGTTAATCGGTTACCAGCTACGAAATGTTGAATGTGTTGTTACAAAACATTCGGAATCATCCGAAATAACGTTTGAAAGGGGGTCCATACATCGCAAATTGACAGGCGGAGTCCTTCCTTCATTGCCAAGAGTTTCCATCGTTCGAGTAAACAAGGTTTGTGTAACCGTCCGCGCACAGGATCATGGCCAACGCATGTGCGGATCGCCTAGTGCTGTAGTAGAAAAAGGCGAGTGGATGCCAGCACCTTTAATTCATTCACACCTTTTTTGCTATTTTCGTCCACCGGTCACTTGGCAGCTCGACTTCATTAACCCGACTCGTACCATCGATGAATCTAACGGCAAACATGGTAGGCACCCTTTATTTGCCAAAGGGAGAATCCGCAAATAGAAGCTACAAGTCTGAATTATTTTTAACATCAACGTCACTGGAAAAAGAAATTTCGTTGAAAGCGAATCGGTTCAATCCTATCTAAACAGTATTTTTTTACCAATAGTTGCCAATTATTTCGCATTAATTATTCTTGTTCTGTAATTTCTACTAGAAATAAAATTTAAAATTACTGCGAACATTTGAGACATTTCCAATTAAATTATGAGTAAATTACAAATGTTCATCAGTATCATATAGCATCATCGGATGAATATTTTTAAACATTGTAAATAATATTAACGCAGTTAACGCCTTTAAATGTTATTCATGACTGTGCAGAAAAATATATTCCATGAATAATTAATTTCTGAATAGTATAGCATGTCAGGCACGCGCCCGATCGACTGCAAAGTACGCATATGATGACTACATTACATTTCATGATATTTTTTTTATTATAATAGGCCTACTGGTAAAATCAGTTCTACGAATCTGCAGAAGTATCCACAGAAATGAAACAGCTCTCCACACTACATCAACGAGGGCCTCTTATTTCCAACAAAATATCCTCTTCATACATTTTATACTTCCTTTATTAAAGTATTTTTTATTGTTTAGGCTGTCGTTTACTTAGTATAACAGAAATGTAATTCATTTTTGACCAACTTTTTAATAGCGATCATTTTTAAGGTCCCCTATCAGATCGGGGCTTGGGGGAAATTGCTTGAACTGTCCCCCTCGCTAGACGACGCCATTTGACCGAAATTACCCGAAGCGCAGTTAGACAACGTAGAATCTGGAGAAGTGCACTTCGCGATCGTAATAAATGGAGAATAGGCGCTTGTAAGAGAATGACGTGAATACATTGCAGCCTTCAAAATATTACATCAACTACTAGAACTTTCCTATCGCAGAGTAGATAGCCAAAGCTGTGATCATTTGGATGCAATTTCTGTCGATGATTGACTACTCTATATTACAAAGTATTAAGATAGACAATCAGTGACGGCACAACCCTTACACCTCAAATATTCGTAGGAATTCCGCTATTATGAATATTCCCCAATCGATCTCTAATTCAGACCCCTGAAATATTTTCAAAATTTTCTTAAAAATATCTCAATTTTTTTAAAATTCTTATGAGAATAGAGTGAAATACTTATATAAAGATGGCATAGGTCCGATTTTCTCCGTTAGCCTTCAATTTTCAAAAATTGCAAAATTTTGAATTTTTTGGACCACTTCATTCAATTATATTATCAAAGACAGAGATTTTTCTTGAAGTTATATTGTTCTCCTCAATTAGAATTTTAATTAATGCCATGTACATTTTTTAATAAATATTAGTGGTTTCCACACAATTTTGAGTAAAATATGGGCAAAAGTAAAAACAAGGTTTTCTTAAAATATCACCATTTTTTTTTCTTTAAACTTGTTGTATGTATAGTGCTAAATGCACGGAATAATATAACGTCATTTTGATTTATTCTTTTGATTTTTTTCAAAATTATTCATATTTATTTTTTAAATATATCTGACGTTAATATTTATATCACGGACGGTTTTTATAGATTATTACATTTATGGATAGAAGAAGATTATTACATTTATGGAAATATTTTAATTTTTTGAAGTTCTTCACATGAAGCCTTATTATTTTCTAAATTTTCTCAAAACTAGCTCCAAATTTTTTAAATTAATTTTCTTCCTTGGATAGAGCAAATATTCTTATAAAGTGGCACTCTTCATATTTTCGCTGAACTTTCTGAATTTCTGAATATTGCAAAATGTTCTTCCTACAACTTAATACTATTCAACAATATTGAAGAGTCTTTATGCGTGACGCGATGTAGAGATTGTTTCCCTCATGAAATCCGTTCATGAAAGACAGATCTTTAAATAAGGCCAGGTACAATTATTCAAAAATATGAGAAGTTTTCAAATTATTTAGCGTGAAATTTTGGCATTTTTTCAAAATATTTTTCTCAAAAACAACTCCAAATTTTCTCTTTATTTCCAACACAGCATATACGACTACATAAATGGCACAGAACCTATTTTCGGTGAACTCAGTGTTTTCGAAAATTTCAAAACTAAAATATTAATGACAAGAGATTTTTTACTTAATAAACTCTATTCTTTAAAATTAGACGCTTTTTTACGTTTTACTTTTTTATAATTGTAGTTAGGTAAAAGTATTAGTATTATTCGCATTTTACTAATTCGAATTTCCCTCTCTTCTTTCGCTGTCTTTTGGAAGCTATCAGTTCGCAAATCAATGGCAACGCCACGACGTGGCACTTCTGGGTGAAATTTTCAAACTTTCTGCTCGTTGTTGGGCGATCTTTTAGACAGTTTAGGATTGGCGAATTTGTGCTGATGTATTAACATTAAATGAATAAGGTTTTAATTATTTAATTTTAAAAGTAGTTTTAATTATTAGTAGTTGTTACCATAATTGGTATCATGTACTATTATTATTATTATTATTATTATTATTATTACTATTATTATTGTTATTATTATTATCATTATTATAAGTAGTAACAGTAAAATGACAATAGCAAGTAAATTTTACTTCTACTTTAAACATAAAACTAAAAATCTTGATGTTAAATTATTTCACTACTAAAAATTATTATCTACTGTATAATATCTAAATATCTCAGTAACAAGTATTGTAGTATAATTCTTAGACTAAAGACCCACCTCGATCAGGTTTTTTGTCCTGTTTCCATGGTCCTTTGAGCAAATGATGAGATGGCCCCTTGTTTCGCTCCTGGACAGTAAAGTAACTTCACTCTCTGCACCCAAACCATCATGACTCGTCATACACGATTGTAATTGAATATGTCACTCAATAAATTATTATTACTATTATTATTATTATTATTATTATTACTATTACTATTATTATTATTATTATTATTAAAATTAACCTAATGTGCTACGATTTGTAATGAGAGTTACCAGTGATGGCTGAGATTTGTTAATATGGACTGAAATTGCGGTATTATAATATTACGTAACAGTTACTTCTGCGAGAAAGTACGTTCTGTTGTAGCACCATTATTTTATTCAAACGTCATTCTTCAAAACTCAATTTTTTTGTACAGTCGTGTGGCACCGCGATATATAAGCCTCTTTTAATTAGTTCCTCTTTTATTTAATGCAGATGCGTTTCTCGGTAATGGAGAAATGTACGTTTTCTGTTTGTTGTCTTTTAATGAAAATATTTTCCTTTCGTAGACTACAGTTGCTACAACACATCGCTCTATATTGCTCTTCACATAAGAGATAATACATATCATATCTGAGTATAATCCAAACAAAGGCTTTGGACCTTCCCCGTTTTCAGTTTCGTTGATTTTCAAATGCACGATATACTGTTTCCAAGATTGTTTGATGAACTTTCAATTCTTTCATATTTATACAGGTTACGTATATATCAGCGATTATTTTTCACGATAATGTCTTCATGTTCTTTGTTTCGTTCTTTTAAATTGATTCGCAAAATTGAGAAAACAGCAAACAGTTAAAAGAATGGAAACTGACTGACATCAAGAACGCACAACCAAAAATAGTGACAACAGTGAGAACATAAGTGAAATTTATAATATATGTTCCTATTACATTCTACTTATACGAAAATCTAAGAATGTATTTTTCTAAGTTCAACTTCAGAAATAGTTCGTTTTTTTCGTTTAATGTTTAATGCAATTCGCGTTTAAGTATTATAGAGTGCAGCTCAGAAGTGCCACCGGGGCGGGCAGGTGGGGCATTGTCGGTGTGGGTCGACCTGCTTCAGTGGTTCAGGGCATCAAATGATGGTACTGCAGTGCCTCTGAACGGTACATCCTAGGATTCAATGCATGACAATGGCAAGATTTTTGATCCTAGCTACATAGGTAGTTTGAATTGGGTCGCTGTCTGGAGGAGAATTCAAGCTGGCCGCTGTAATGGTATCCTTACGTAGTTTCTCCGATCAACCAGGGGCGGATTAATATTTTTGCCGCCTGTAGGCACATCAAATTTGCCGCCCCCTGTTTAAAATTAATGTTACATTTCTAATTGTAGCGTTTCAGTAACAATTCCTCATTAATTTAAACGTTTTAACTTTAAAAGTAACATTATATTTTGCACATTGTTTTCATAAATTAAATATTTTTTTTGGATAGCTAATTTTGGATATAAACTGTATCTTCATAGCAAGTAACGTTCAACATTATTAACGTTTCAACACTGAAACGTTAACTTTAAAAGGAAACTAAAACATGACAACTAGAATTGCAACATGTTTTCTTTCGTCAACGGGCCTTAGTTTCAGATTCATATACTTCTGAAATCATAAGGTATACTCTAATGAAGTAGACAAATAAATAGCTTGTATTAAATATTAATATGATATTTTTAAAATAAAAATATGATTTATGCTGTTATAGTTTTTAGAGAACCTAAATTTGTTTTAGAAAATATCAAGAAAATTTTGCGCCTTTGAAAACTTGCCGCCCTTGAAAATTTGCCGCCGTAGGCATGTGCTTACTGTGCCTATGCGTAAATCCACCTCTGCAATCAACGCCAGGCGAATGCCGGAGCGGTACCATAACAAACGGGCCACGGACCGCGCGCAATCTTTTCTTCCTCTTCCTTGTCATATCATCACCCGTTATGTGCACACTTACTTGCACAACACACCACACTATCCGGGAGCATCATTGTGTAATTCAAAATAATGATGAAGGTTCAATTTAGCAAATCGTTCAATTTACACTTACATTATTAGAAGCGTGGAACATATTTCAATTTTTTTATTTAGAGAAAATAACATATTGAGTAATTGAATACCTTAATCACACCATATTTTTAAACCGTTTTGAAAATTAAATATTTTTTTAAATTCTCAAAATATTACTATACGGTTAATGCAATGTAAAAGTATTTATGTGAGAGATTTCAGTGGTTTGTCACTTCCACTGAGTATTTATTTGAATAATATTTTATTTTATTCGGTTTGGGAGGGCATCGAGCAATTTAAATTTTACTTCTTGCAAGTTTCTCTTTATTGAGTTTGGTATTTTTCTATTGCTTTGCATCTTTTTCGAATCAATAGTTTTGTCAAAAAATAATAAACTCAAGGAAACATCTATTTTCATTCCACACAGATGTACAATCACACGTTGTATGAATCAAATACATCGTATCAGATTAGATAGCCCTCTAAAAAAATCCACATGTAATACAGAAACGTTATTTTACAACAAATTTCTGATTACGATGAAACAATTATTAAAACCTGTACCCAAATTAAAATAAAAATATCTTCTCTCATGTAACTATTTTTATGGAATTAGAAACGTTATTGAGGATGAATATAAAAATACTATTTATTTTCAATATAGTGAATACGTAAATTGTACAATTGAATATAATTGTAAACGACTGAGTGTATTATTGCTCTTGAAAGCAACTATTGTAATTAGCTTCCATAACAATCCCTCTCATCTTGATTGCGTGTTTAATACATTTTCCCATGCTCCGTTGAGTAAGTGCTAAAATTCTCCCTGCTTACTTCTGGATAACTAATGTAGCTTTTCTCTCCCACACGTCATATAGTTTTAATATTTTACAATATAATAATCGAAAAGTAGTTTTCAAAATTTATAGCACTAATATAAGGAGTTATTATTGCCTCTGTCCACAGTAGTCAAAATACCCGTTCTCGAATGCTGGAAACAGCTAGTCAAAATGTCGTGTTCGCCTGGAGCAGAAAGATGGTAACGTGAGGATATTTACTAGTTCTACACTTCCTGGCAGCTTTTGTTTGTCGATATGAACCTCCCAGATGTTTCCCATTTTAAATTACACGCACGCACATGTGGAAGTCCTATTATACACGATGCATATGTTTTGTACGTACCACATAAGCGAATGATAAACAATTACTTTCCCTTCAAAAAATATTATGAAAAGCACATGGGTTAAATATGGTGAAATCCAGAGAGGTGGAGGTTTGGAGTTGTGAGTTTTCCAACAACATGTAAGTTTTAAAACACATTTCCCGACAGAACACATTCTATAACGATACTCCTTGCTGTAGTATTGCATAAATAAACTTTTCTATTCTTTGAAATAATGTAACATACAATGCATATGAATATTGTATTATTGCAAAAATAATTATATACCTGAATTATTGACGAATATTTAAACTTGTAAAGAACTTAAACAATATAAATGATGTCGCTCTTTCAGTGCCTCCAAACTAAATTATCATTGTAATAGATTCTTTGATGACATAATTGAAAGCTACTTTTTCTAAGAAATTAAAATCCATGAAACATGTAAAAGTGGTGATTTCATTTATTCTCACAAATGAAATTTTGCCTCAAGTGTTTTCTGAAAGTCTTTGATTTTTGCTATTCAAATATATACTCTTTCAAGCATGAAAAGGAACTTTATAAAATTAAACAATTTTCCAAAAAGTACCTCCTTTTTTAGATATTTCCCCTTCTTCTTAACATGACTTAACCCAAATCTTTATCGAAACACTGTGCATATGTTAGTAGTCTACTATAAATAAAGTCTGATGTCTAAATTGGTAATTTCTAAACCAAATTGAAGTACATTTCGCGACAATTACATTGGGTCTAATTGCTGGCTATCTCCAGGATCCGTTCTGTCCCACCACTCGTCCCATCTCAAGTTTTCTCAATCGATTAAGAACAAAATAGGTTCTCTCCATACTCCTCAGTGTGTCATTTCTCCGTGGTCACACTCAGGATGCCTTGAAAAACAGCGAAACTTTCTTGATTACGATCGAGTTTTGTGTATATCATTTCTTTTCATTACATCCACTACATTATGCATTACAATGTATTCTTGTTCTAAATTGATTTACTAATGAACGGGAACTTATTGTTATACAATTCGGATAAATCTATAATAATATTGAACTAGGAATTGTATTCAAGTATCGACAGTCCTGTTCAAAATGTTTGTGTATAATACTTATGCGTTATTGTACAGCACTGAATCAAATGACTAAATAATTAAAATCGATACACATTCAAAGGCCAAGTAAAATCGTTTCTGCAGCAATTGTGTTTTATAGAATAAGACAGTATAATAACAAAAATAATCAGCTTGACAAATTAATATCAATTCTTAATGTCGGTAAATTAAATTTGAATTAATTGCTTTTAAGGTAGCTTTCACCATGTTGTTGAAAAACGTAGTTAAATAAATAAATAAATAAATAAATAAATAAAATGAAAAATAAGTATCCAAAACGAAATTATTATTTACTTTATTGCAATGATGCCATAATTAGGCAATCCTTGTATTTTATAATTTCAAAATTCTGAATAGGCCCCTTTTCGTATTGGTTATCATAATTTTCATGGGGGCCACTTTCTCAGGTATTATGGCCATATTGTGCGTTTAAGTTGTGCACACCTTGCCTTTCACAACTGTAGTTCGTCCAAGTGCAGAACGCTTAAGATTTTTGAAAAGATGGCAGCTTAAGCTTACAAATCAGCAAAGCTCGACTGGTGAAGTTGTTTCGCGGGATCCCACGAGACAATGACAATATTCTGTGAGGAGCTTTATTACCACATAATGCAATTGAACTTTTATAGATTTCCGCAGCTGTCATGCCTTTCATAAAAATAGACCCTCATAAAAACTTTCTTACTTCAGTAAAAACTTCCTTCCATAAAGAATCCTTCCTTCCCTAAAAACAGTAATATATTGATACCAACCACTGTAAAGTTTTATCTTATTTCCTTACTTCCCAATGAACAGTCACCGAGAATTCCCTGTTCACTGTAGCTACATTAGCCAATTAGCAGGTACGTGAACTAACTTTTTTCAACTTCAAGTTGAGAAGAAACAATCAAATTGCTGACAAACAACACCATATTGAGACTACAAACAATCATATTGAGACCAATCACTTTCAAATTGTGACAAAGCATTTTCAAACTGAGACATAACCAATGGCGAACTGGTTTTTGCTTTAATACGATTATATAATCCGTATAGAATGAGGTTTATTTTCCGAGTTATCAAAACGTGAGGTCAGGTTGCCGTATATAAACTAACGGTGCTGAAACAACACATACTTTCTCGCAGTATGTACACATTTGCACTTTTCAAAAATTCAGAGAAATCAATGAAAATCAGATCTGTGCCAATATTTTAAACGTTCCTAGTCCTATCCGCGGAAAAAAATTAAAAAGAATTTGGCTACTTTTTGAATTTTTTCTTTCTTATAAATTGCATTAAATTCGAGTACAGATTATGCAAAAACTGTGCATAATTCATTCGATCAGGACCATTTTCAAATACTATGATTTTTTAAACATTTTGTTTAAGGCAAAAATATCTTTCTTCAATTTTCTATTTTTGAATTGTTTGAATTTTCGAAAATACAGAGAGCTTGGAAATGAGATAAGCACCAATTTTTGCCGTCTTTTGACACACACACCTTAAAACTTAAAGAAAACATTGGAGCCGTTTTTTGAGAAAAAACTGTTTAAAAAATCAAAAAATGTCTACATTTCACTCTAAATCATGCAAGAACTGTATTCGAAATATTCATATATTCGAAAAATTGTACACGACCTTACTTCAAAATTTGTCTTTAAAGAACAGATTTTATTAAGAAAAAAACTATATCTTCAATATTATAGTTGTAGGAAAATGCCTAACAATATTGCACTTTTACAATTTTCGCAAAATCAGGAATTTCAACGAAAATAAGTACAGCACCATTCTCTTACGCATTCTTTACGCTTTCCGAGGGCAAAGTTTAATAAAAAAAGGTCTGTACCAATTTTTGAGAAACTTTTGAAAATGATTTAGAGACGTGTAAAAGAACCCCCAAATCAAAATATGTTTCAAATTTGCAGGCCTTGTGCCTTTAAATCGACCGGGTGGATCAAATGTGAAGAAAATCTGATCGGTTTACGCGCTCGCATTGGCCACAAACGGACGTTTGGACGGACGGGCGTTTTGCCGTCAACCGATTTTTCGGTACCAAGGACCCACAAAACGTGGATTTGGACTGCACGTGTTGGAGGATCGAGGAAAATAGATTCCAAAGAGATACTCGATGCAGCAGGGAGCCCCGGAGCCAATGTCCATGTTATAAGTAGAGCTCGGACAATGCTCCTTTAGCCTATTGTATTTCTTTGAATGTGTTTTCAGACAACGTACTCCACTAACCATGTTCACCTAAAAATATGGCTTTTGCAAGGGCTTTATAGTGTCTATGATTGCCTATATCACAGATAATAGCATATTCAAACATGAAGAGCTCATTAGTGCCTATTTTGATTTTTCCGCGCTTTTTATATTTTTGGTTCTTATTATTTTGTATTCTACAGTAATTTTTTGAGAAATCAGTTGTTGTTTTTTTTAAACAAACTAGTAACAACCGCTTAAAATGTATCAGGGCGTCCTCCGGCGATCGAGAAGCCGTATGACCTGTGTGATCTTGCTTGTGACGCGGCGAGCAGGGACACCGCTTAGACTATTTGTGAATTTGACACTGTGCAGAATAAGCTTATGTATTTCGCCGAAGTCCGATTCTTGACAAAATTTATACAATATAAATTTCCACACGGGTCGACTCTCAGGAAATGTTATCTAACTCCGCAGTACGGTTTAGCAATCGAAGAAATTCGATTTTTTTAGAAAATTGTGTTCATCCTTAGTGTGCGTATTACGTCCAAATTTTAATATTGAAGGAGTTTTGAGCCTATTGCCACTATAATGCCTATTTATTTTATGGTTATTTAAGTTTTTAGTTCCTCTTTGCCTATTTTCAACTATAATCTCTATTTTCCTACCTATTTTTAAGTTTTTAAGTGCGTATTTGCCTATCTATGTTCGACGTTTTTAGTGCTTACATATCCGAAATCTGGTCATAAGTTGCTTAGGTGTTGTGAGACTAATTTACAATCAAATTAGAAGAATCGCTTTTAGAAAGGAGGAAGGTAAAGAACTGGTCTGCGCGCTGCATCAACTCGTATGCAGAGTAAGTAGTGAATTATGCCCCCTGTCATTGTAATGTTTAAGTAATATTCATTTAGCAATCATTACTTACAGAGGCTAAGTCCTAATAGCCAAATGCCATATCGAAAATGCCTGGTCTAGCCTCAAGGATGATATTAAATGAGATTTGTGTGCAAAATTGCCAAAACGTTTAGTTAGTGAAGACGGCAAAAAGGTTGCAAACTAAGTTTCATTAACGTCAGTTATTATAAATCAAAATATTCAAGTAATAAATGCCACTAATTGATCACGATATGTTGTTAATGTAGAAAGATTCATACCAGATGTCTTAAATGTAGCTTACATGGTTACGCAAATTATTTTTAAAATGTTCAAACGTTTGTTACTGAGTAGTGTGAGTGTAGCAAGCGCTCCGCAGACACTGCGCACGGAGCACCGAAGGGGTGGTAGACGGCCCTCTCGCTTGGGGTGGCTATGGGAAGGCTCCAAGGGCCAATTCAAAAGTGATCAGATTTTCTACGTCAATACGTGTGGAATGTGCAAACAATAGGAAGAAACAGACAATCATTTCGTTAGTTCATGTAGCAAGTTGTTGCGCAGACCGATTTCACAAAACTCCAAGGTAGAGTAACATTCTGTACTAAAATTTTTTAAATTGCTATACTTGTGTAACTTTTCCATCATATTTTGTAACATTTTTAAATTTGGTCTAATTTCTTCTATCTTACACCGATTATGCATTTTTTTGCAAATTTTAAAATTTCAAAAACATTTATAAATAATATAAATAATAATAGTAATAAAAAGAAGAATATAATGATGATGGTGATGACATAAGGTACTTGCGAACCGGTCCTGGTACCTTTAGCCTTTGAGAAGAACTGTCCGTGAACATGAATGTCAGGTTCCCTATGAAATATGTCTACGCTTCCTTCTCGTTCAAATGTGTTGTGCTTTTAAACTGTGAGCCGTTTATTTTGCATTTTTAGAAGAGACATATTCATGGAAAGTTTCAGTCTCAACAAAAAGCGTCAAACTACCGAACTTTCCGGGCAGGAGGAGTTTAAACTTTACAAAAGTTATAGGAACGAGAAAATACTAAGCAATGTGCCATCACTCGTATTTCAGCAGAATAAAATATGTAATCTGTAAACTAAGTTTTTGAAAAAGTATGTTTTTATTCTTAATTTATTGATTCAATTGATTTTGACTAACACAAGTCAAATGACTTCACTAAGATAAGTCGAATGAAATTCTTTTTGAAGACATCAAGACTTGAAAATGTACGTAGGATTCAAATAAATGATTTTTTAATGAGAAAGAGATATAGTTTGTACACTTTTGCAATTCATATCATCAGTAATTTTAGAAAATATTCAAGAAAGCAGTTTCAATTTGTGTCTATTTTAAATTAATAGTTTCTATCAAACTTTGTAAAAAAGATAATGTATTTGATTATACCTAATCACACCTACATTTAAGAGTTTAAATTAATTCAAATTACATTACAGAAACTCTACTAAATATCCAATAAAAAAAAGAGGCATTCCCCATAAAGCAATTGAAAATAAATGTCACTTATCTACAGTGGTTCGAGTTTCTTTGCCGATTTGTTCTAGAACTATTTATTTTGCAATACTAATTTACCTTCTCTTGAACCAAACGTGAAGCCACACAATGAATAGTCAACGAAAATGATTCACAGAAGCAGGTATACTGAAATGCGATGGAACTTTGTAAGTGCTCATGCTAAGCTAGAACGCAGACTATCACTTAAGGACCTAATGATGAATATTTTTTTCTAAATATACCTTACTCACTTATTTGTAAACAACACAATAATTTAAAACTCCTTATTTCAACTGTTCGAGTTGGTAATTAAAAAGTATTTTTCTTACAAATGGTTGATTATGGTCATTACGTACTTACATAAGCGCTTGAACTATTTGTTGAAAACAACGCATTGAAAAACCTATTTTCACAATTATTTCCTTTTTCGGATATCTTCAGTATGGTTGTTAACGTTCAGTAATTCATCTTACTTTCTATAACTTCACATTTTGTTATTCAAACTACTTCATTGTAACTGTAGTCATACCTGTCAATTGCTTATAATGAGTGTAGGAGTGAGTAGAACATTAACAAGACACAAACACCGTTTCCTTTAAATATATGCATATTAATCAAATTTGCCGACATATTTCATGACAAGCATTTGATATGACGTATTTCCTTATTTAGCCTCTAGTTTAGAATTACTCGGGATGTTATGTCAGTATCCATTATTCATTGCAAATAAATAGGATTACGTATTGAGAGGATTACTAGGGTCGCATATTTCATACTTTATTGATAATATATTCTTGCTGTTAAAAGATGGTATAAATTTAAACATTGCAATTTCGTGACGCAAATGACAGTCAGAAGTTGGTATCACTGCTGCAAAACATCAAAACACCAAATAATAGCACTTCTTTCGCAAATACGAAAAAAATATTAATAGTGTTATCAAGTTTTCATAATATACGTACGTTCTCAAATATGTTGCATAGTTTTGACGTCTTTGCATTTTAAAGCTTTTCAAGCTAAAGGTAGTGAAAAATTGGTAGTGAAAGTCTTGCAGAATTATTATAATTATAAAATGCTTCGTGCCAAAATAACTTCCATGTTGTGAAAGTCTTGAAAAGTAAACTGATTCAATTCTAATTACAAGACACATCTGCTAAAGAAAGCCTTAAGGGGAAACAGAGGCACTTAGCCATCGAATAATGAGAATGAATCAAGCCCCGTCGTATGATTCCCTAAGAAACTTTTTTTCTGGAAAAGAAATCACGTTGAATATTTCTTGATGGAGTATAGTGGTAATCTGTTTTAATGAAAGAAAATAATAAAGGGATTTTAGGGAAGTAAAATAGAGTGACTATAAATATTTTTTAGACATTTGTAGTTATTTACAAATCTGTGTGGAAAATGACGACTTATAAAACTACTTACTGCTATATACACTTCAATTCTGAACTTACTGAAACTACTTACAATGAAGAAATTACTGAAACTTCAATTCTGTTATTTTCATCACAATATATACAATAGTTCAGTTCTCATACAGCTCCGAAATCTTTCCCCGTTTTTTTCATACTGACCCAAAGGTATTAAAGTATTTCACAATAAGCGATATACCCGTTTATTTTACTTATTTTTCATTCAGTACAATCAGTATGACAGCCGGTTATTTGAAGCCATATTGTATTTTGATAGTTTTCAACGGACCATGGGAAATATGATTCATGCATAAGTCAAATATTGAGCATTATCTTTCTTCAAAAAAGTCTGAAAAATTGTTTTCTTCATCAATAAACTATTAACGAATATGTTTTCAGAATTGTAGTTACACATTTAGGCAGCTAAATACAGGTATCTTTTTAATTTGGATCCTACAGCAGTCTACACTCTTTTTCATGCATCATTCAAACGTACCAAGAATAAGAACAACACATTGTTCCTCAACAGCTGTTTTTCAACCTAGCTGACAGTCCCCACACGCATGCACAGATGCCTTTATCACACGCCTGGTACCACAGCTGCGCCTCTACGTGCCTGCTTCCAGGTGCAACACGTATTCATTGAGGTCACTACGCGATAGAAAATAAACTTAGGATCATTTTCAATTCTGAACAGTATATACCAGGTCTAAGCAACTTCAACTCAGGTGTGATCTACTTTTATGAATAAAAGCCTAAGTGATCGACCACTGCCAATTGGAATGTTAATAGAATAGAGGGGGTCTTTGTTTTTTACAAAATAAATTAACCCTGTTGAAACACAAATGTTATTTATTTACCCAAATATGCATAAACATTACAACAAAATTAATCCTGTAATTTTTTAATAAATGTGATGTTCATGTTTGCACATCATGCACCAAAATCTGATAATCAGGCGTACTATTAGTAAGAGCGAATTATAAATTAGATTGACACAAAAATATGCTGCGATTGACTCGTCGATCGCAATTCACTTGTTACCCATCCCTGGTATAGATCATTCAATAACATAAGAACACTGAAATTAATATTGTCGTTTTTAATGTGTAATACATTTTCATGTCTATTCTACAGCCTTTCAAATTTCTTTTGTTACTTCGAATCTATTCTGAGCAATTAAATTTCATGGGTGATTCTCAAGGAACAGAGAATTTTTAAATTTTGTTTTGTATAAAATCTCAATTAAAAAGTATTAATTTTATTAATTTTGAGGAAATTATTGTCCCCAAAATGTTTCTCGCACTTTGATATTTGAAAGAACACATTGTGGATACGTTATGTATACAAGCACTAAGTATGCGTAAGTCATTCAACGAGTCAGCGAGGTTTGCAGTCGCGAACAAATTGGCTAACTTGTAGGGATGCTACAAATGCTCCGATGGGACTTCAGGCGGTTGTAAGCTGTCAAGTTTTCAAAATCCAATAATAGTCTTTTGAAACGAAATATCGCGAACATTTGAGTAAAGTGTAAATAAGAATGATGACATAACTACAATATACTTGTTTCGTTAATGGACTAGACCATTGTGAGAAATAAATTTTGGACTAGAAAAGTCTTTTAAGTATTAGAGAATAATGCTCCAATCCCATGATCGAACGGTAGACATTGCGCAAAGCTAATTTTGCTAGTGGAGTAAGACGATATTTAAAAATTCAAATCTATCAATATAGCATTACAACTTATGATCGTTTACAAAATACTTTTTGTTCTGAGTAAAATGCGAATGAGCTTAATCCTATTTTCATTGAAAATAACTTATATTTACATTTCAGAGGACGTTCGCTCTCTAAAACCAATTACGTCGGGAAATCATAACTAAACCAGTTTTACCGATTTGTCATAGTTTGTTCGTTTGTTTTTTGTTGCTTTTTGACAGTTGTGACTTCGCTTAGAGTTTCTAGTTACGTGATGCTTTGATGTTGTGATTTTTTAGCGAAGGTATATGGAGGTCTCCCACCATCCATGGTATCGATTGTAGATAAATATCTTTAGGAAGTATTTTAAAAGATTTGAATTTCGAACACAATATTAGGAGCGTCGAGTGGGCTAAAGGAAGAGGTCACCAAACCTACGTACCTCAAGAACCACTAAATCCATTATTTTAAATCCCGCTAACAGTAAATATCAGTATATTAAATGATCAATACATTTGTTAAATAGCGATCAGAGGACTCTAAATATATGAAACAAAATCACCAGAAATGTCCCGATTATTAGGCGGTGTGGCGGGGTTCTTGCTTTTGCTCTCCCTTTTACACCTATTTGATTCAGATACACAGTACAGTCACGCTGATGTGGCCACTCGTCCAAGTCCTGAATAATCCCCTTTTGCAGCGCTGACAGCTGCGAGACGAACCACGTGCTCTTCGAACCACGCACGTACACTGAGAGCTGTATGAAACGTTGCATTGTCCTCTTGATAGATGCCGTCTAGCTGAGGGAAAGGATCTGCGTGTACGGTGGACATGGTCCCCAAGAATGGCTGCGAACTTTGTTGATTTATTGTGCCTTCCAAAATGACGAGACTACCCAGGGCAAGCCACGAAAACATCCCCCACACCATCACGCGCCCTTGTCCGGCCTGGATCCGTTCGGCGATTGTTGCAGGGTGTTTGCGTTCAGACAGTTCACGCCGTATACGCCAACGAGCATCTGTCAGATGGAGCACTCCTGCAAACCTTTACGTGGGAGGTTCTCGGCCACCCCCATGCAGTCCGGACCCCTCTCCCTGCGATTATGTCACTTTTGGTCCCCTAAAAAGGGGCTCTGAGGAGCAAACGATTCCCCTTGGACGGCGACGGCGAGCAGCGCGTGAGGAGCTCGTTCACAGCGCAGCCCCGCGGATATTACCAGGCAGCCCTTCACCGCCTCTTGCCGCAGTGGGAGAAGCGCCAGGCCATGCTTCTGACATACACGCGCCGGTTCAGTTCCTAGGGCCTCCGGCTCGTTTCTTCTTGAGTACCAGGCAGGGCGGTGCTAGCAGTAGATACCTGGTTGGGGAAAACCTGCAAGCCTTGTAGGTCGGTGCCGGTTCTCACTATCTAGCTGAGGAAGATCCCATCCACCTCCAATTACTGCAACACGACGCGATCGGAAACACTAATCAATCAAAAACACTAATTAATTAATTAAAAAACAAGAAACTTTATTTCAACCATCATTCGGGGGCAACGGCCGCAGAAGGTCTCTAAGGGCACGTCCAGCGGGAGGGAATTTTAGTCTCAACTACTAGTTCAACAAGGACTCTTGGCGCCACATCCCTTCTACAAATCTCGTCTCACAACCATACGTGAAATAATTCGAACTGTTAAGAGATCCGCTCGCGTTCGTAAATGTGCCAATTGTGCCCGTACGGGTTTCCAGGACTTGAGAAGGCACAAAAAGGTGCTCAACCATTAGGATTATTATCTGCCAGTTTTATCTGCAGGCTTTTAGGTGTATCGTGCTCAACCAAACAAAAAGAGGTACAACAACTTTCTCTTGTAAACAATAATAGTTTCCTAGAGATGGATAGCTCGAACCAGCAGTGAATAACTAGTAAATAGGACTATCATAAATACAAAAAATTCATTATGCATTTTTTAAATTTTTTATAAATGAGTACTATTAACATTTCTCTTTTTATATTACCATATTTGTTATTATTAGAGGATTTCCTTTTTTTCAGTTAGAAAACGACATTAGATTTTTTGTTTTGACTGCATAATGAAGAGTAATAAAAGTAGATGTAATAGAAGTATTAGAGTGATGTAATTTTTATGCAGAACTAAAATATCGACATTAGAAAATATTTTCAAATTTTACATAAAACAAAGTAATGGTATTCTTAGGGAGAAAGCATTTCATTATTTTATTACATACGCAGTTTGATTATACAAAATATATTATGGACGTATGTTTTCTATAAAACTGAAGCATCCAATAAACTCGCCGTAATATGGATTCTGCATGACACCTCCCTGTCAACTACAGCGAACATCTAACAAAACCGTGCCCGAAAAGAAAAAAGGCACACACGTTCAGCGTATGGTGAACAACGATCTCAAACCCTCGAAAATCTCAGAACTCCACTAATTTTACGTGCAAGAGTTCTGTCTGAGATAGTACGAATACAACTGGCACATATGGTCCATGTGTAGGCATCTTTAAAGCCATTGTTTCCCAATAATCGATTATCATACGGTGCTGGATAGATTGAACCCAATTCTAGATGTTCGGCGTCTCTGGATACGTCCCTTCCGCAATATTTGGAACCAGTAGATCCAGAAGTTTTATTCTAATTTCATTTTTTACTAACGGCACCTTTCTTAAGACATTTATTCATTATTATAACGTTCAGACTAAAAATGATAAGTGTACAGTGTACACAAAAATGTTATGTCGTTCTTTATTGGTTAAAAAAAGAAAGAAACACGAGAGAAAGGAATATTATGAAGATTCTTACGATTTGGCAGTTCTACATCGATAAAAAATGGACTTAGGTTTAACTAATATTCTAGGGAGCTACCCGCTTCATTCAAATTTCCCCATCGCCCACCCCATTTTGTACGCTAGAGTCGTCCCTGGCCTAAACACTTTTCTCAGCTATATATTTTGTATCATTTATCAAAAATATCAGTGCCCTATAATATACTAGCAGAACCCGGCAGACGTCGTTTTGCCTTTCATCTCCCTTTCTCTGTCTTCGTTTGCCCCCTCTCTCTTCGTCTCCATCCCTCTCCCCCCTGCAAAAAAGTAATGGAATGTTCCACCTTGTTTCACCCTGTAGGTTACGGTATGAGATACGTTTCTCTGAGGTCTTCAGCTTCAAAATTTTAGATTTTAATGTCCTAGAACGCTTCGTTTAGGAGTTATTTAACGATATAGATTCAAAGAATCCTGCGGAGTGTGACACGGGTTGAATTTGACATAGCATTGAGTTTTATTCTACAGCATAAAATTCTGCGTAATATTCTACAGATAAAACCAACTTTGAAGAGGATTGTATATCGTGTCGAAAACGAATTTGAGCTCAAGCGCTGCAGAACTTCTTGAGTTTTTGAAGCATACACAAACCTACATACCATTTTTATATAGAGAGACAAAACACTCGATAACCTTTTTGAATTTTGTGTATACTTGCGAAAATTTATTTTCACTTGAACTTTGAATCACTGTCATTGGAAGAAGTAATCTCTAGAACAACCTTTGTTTGATGTTGTTTTTTCCTGGATATTTGCAAGTACGAGGCAAGTATGAGACAGCTTCCCTGAAATTGGTACAATGGACCCCTAGTGACAAGATAATCTGAAATCATAGCTGAATACGCTTCTGAAATTTCTGTAGATCCTTATGTAGAAACAGAACGATATTAATTCCTATAGCTACAAACACGAATATAACTACTAAATTATACGATGAACGATACAATTACTATAAACGAGACAATGGTTTTGTGCGACGGAAGCCTATTGCATCATATATTTTCAAGAAACGACCATGTTATTTTTCTGAGACTCTTGTATCAACTTGGATGCGTGGCTTTGTACCTGAAGGAGATCAAACGCACAAATCGAGCGTAAAATTATATAATGCTCCACTGAGCAAAATTAAAAATATCGATCCTAAAAATATTTGCATGGAGCTGACGAGGTATTCGTTAGCTCAGCTTATCGCAAGGAAGCTTTAATACTGTAACGTTCCTCGTGGTGAATTAAAACCAACACAATATTGTTTAAACAAAGACGTTTATTCGGGAACAACTATACACTAAAATCTACTTACACTAAAAACTACTTTGTCTATTTACAGATATATTACACTTAATTATTTACACTGTTACACACAACTTCGTTCTCTTGATTTATTTACACAGTTCGCTTCTTACACCCTATTTATTTAAACAGTTCTCTTCTTCTACAGTATCAGTCAGTCCATGCACTGTCCACGGTCCACTGCACTTGACCCCAATTCCCTGCACAGACCACAATTCCCCTGCGCAGACCACAATTCCTTGCGCAGACCACACTTCACTGCGCACACCAGGGTCCACTGCACTGCTGTTTACTGCGATGCCCACTTCACAGCTCAGCTTCCACTGCAGACTTCAAACTGCTGACTGCTGTTTCCCCACTGCACCACTGCTTACCGCGATGCACCCTTCACAGCTCAGCTTCCACTGCAGACTTCAGACTGCTGACTGCTGTTCAACCACTGCACCACTCTTCACCGCAATGCACACTTCCCAGCACAGCTTCCACTTCGGACACACTGACGGACTGACGTCTTACTGCTCACTACTGACTTCCTTCTGTTAACTGACTCCTGCTAACTTCTGACTTCTGTTAAACTTCTCCCTGTTAACTAACTCGCGGCCGCCGGCAGAGGCGCATTTATACCTGCCTGGCGCTTGTCCCCAGGCGCCCGGCACATTCTCGGCATTTCTCCGCGGCTCGCGGATTGTCCGGAACCGTCTAGTTCGGAGGGAAGGGAAGGGGCGGCGGCAGATGACGCAATCCACGCGCAGCGACTTCGGCAGGTGATGCAATATTCGTTACAATACTATACTATATTTTAATACTATATTTTTTTAGAAATTGGATGTTTGAAATTTACAAACTATGTTCATCCACCAACAGTTTTGTTGAATAAGAACACGTCATCCCAAAATTTCCATGTTTTCATTCTTTAGAAGTGAAAAAATTGATTATGGCTATTTTAGATGTGATAAAAGAATACTCCACAGAACGGTATTAGTTATTTATGAAGTTTCGTGAAGTATCTGACTACAACTCAATTGGTTGTCACTCGGCCTAACGGCCTCTTTTGGCAATTTCCAATCTCGTGTTGTAATTAGATGTTACGACACGAATGTCGTACAACGTTTTATACATTAAATGTACCATACTATAAGCAATACAAAACAGTGGTTTGTTAATTTATTATCTGCACTTCATTGGAAAATGATCAGTATTTATTTAATAAAGCACAACACAAAGGCCGTAAGGACTTGTAGACGTCGCGACTTACCACTTCTCATCACGAGGAAATGGAAAGAAAACAAAAACGATTCTTCTAAATTTCTTACTTCATGCAATTAAAACACAGCTCACACCTTCCCAGCCACATGAAAAGTTATTAACGATCAAACGAAAAAAAGTACTCACTCTGCAAAACGTAAGTAATAGTAATCGTAGGTAAACTAAAAAAAATATTCCTAGTTTATACATTTCGTACTTGATTTCTTAATGTTTGTGACAGGTCGAGCCACTTTGAGTTCTACTTTCAAATGTCTCCCGTTATATCGCAGTGTCAAGTACTGTGTCTATAGTATTTGGCGATACTTCTGGTACATATTTTGGAATAGAATTCAACCTCCTAGCTCCTCCAATGGTCAGAGTATGAATCCAATTTATTTTTATGTGAAGCGTGAAGCGCCACCGTTGAAAAAAGTTGCTAGCGGGAGGGGGAGGGTCTTGTTGCAATGCATCACGCGCACAATCGTCCACCGCCACCGGCTTCTCGGAAGCCATTCTTAAAGCGTCCGCTCTTGAACCTCGCTGTGGCTGCTGGACATTCCAAGGACCTGATGTAAGCTCAGGGCCGCAGCGCGTGGCGCCAATCCAAACGGGCGCCGCACCCGACTGCTCCCGACGCTAACAAATGCCCACCGCAGGCGCCACCTCCACCTCCACCAGGAGGCACAGAGAAATAAAGTTACGGGAAGGACGCTGCAATGCAAATAATGAACGATCATGTCTTGATACAATATGGATGGTGAAAGATGAAATGATAATACAATACCGATTGAAATTCATTAATTAATTCATACTTACTTTCTTTCCTTCTTTTCATGCTATTAGGTAAGAAATAATTATTTATAAGATTATAATCTTCCACAATGTATAAAAATATATCTTAGCTTCAAACATTAATCAGTCATGTTTCAGGGATTATTTAATCTTCAGTGGTGCACAGCTAGGTAACGTGGAGAAAATTACGTATTTAACTGATAAATCTCAACGTGTTGAAACGCATGTTTATAGTCGACCGCCATCTTGTAAACTGAGAGGAAATGGATGAGAGCGATTCCATTTCCACCATTTCCTCTCATACATTTCCTTTCAGTTTACAAGGCAGAGTTCTACCATAAACATGGTTTACAGCATGTTGAGATGTATCTGGTAAATATGCAATTTGTTCCTCATTACTTCGCTGCTATATTACTGAACATAAAACAGAATCCTTGAAACACAACTTGTTAATATTTGAAGGTAATATATTATTTAATAGGGTGGGGAAGCTTATTTCCCACTCCAAACCTTCAAAATCAATTACTTTAAAAAAATTTCATCGAAAGCATTGAAATGGTTCCTTCTTTCATTTACCTGGCGTTAGTCCCGCCCTGATTCAGGTCCCGCAAAGTCTTCCCGCTGGCCTGTACCGGATACGACGGGATGTGTTAGGGCAAAACGTACTTCCTCGCGTCACTCCGCCCAAATTGGGAGAGATGATGGGATGATCGTAATGATGATGAGGGAATAGAAAGGAACGATCGCGCATGGTGCATGGTTTGTTGAATAGGATGCTGCTCTACAACATTTTTTCTACATGATATGTTTCTATGACTAATCATTACTTGATTCCTGTACTTTCTTCGTGGTTGTCGAAACGAAGTATCGCGCCATTTATGTATCTTCGATCGCTGTGTATACGAAAAGCGCCAATTAGTATGTATCTTCGATCGCCACATTGGTACGAAAAGTCCTTTTGCTGTATAACGTGACGTCACCAAATTAAAAACTGGTTGCACGATGTCAAGTTTTCCAGATGTTTTAAGACAATATGAGCTTCCCGCACGCAGAGTAGCTTTATACAAAATCTTTTTTTTTTATTCGACTGGGGAAATCAATGTTTGTATTATCCGATAGCGCTAATGCTCAGATCGGGCCTTGGGTCAACATCGCGCACTTGCAAAAAGCTCGGAGTCTTTTGCTCTAAAGATATTCATTCTACCGTATGAATTTTGCATCAGATGCATAAGTCAATTGCATTATGCAATTAGTAACACAGTATTACTACATTGCAGTCAGTAATAGGGTTTTCTGTCATATATTGGAGTTCTGTCAGGATGAGATACAATGTCAGTCAATTGATACTATTATCCAGGGCAATTGGTAACAGAAATAATGCACTTGGTCAAATATATCAGAGATACCATATTTATACTTAATATTGGAATACATAGTGCAACAAGTATCACGGATGAAGCAGCAGTTTTCGTGGTTATAACAGTTACGAATAACATTTTGTTCCGATTTAACCATTTCCTTGCTACGTCAATAACTTAGACGATTATACATTACAATATGAAACAATGCTGTTTCAACCATTGAATTACACTACACTATATCACAAAGTATTTATGTAATTAATAAAGAAAAAATTATACGCGCGTTATCAAACGACAGTGAAGTCAAAAACTGACTGAAAATAGTTTCAACCATAAAAATAACACTCAAATATTTTTTTTTTAATTTTTCACAAAATCTTGAGTTAACATCAAAATGAATGAGACACATCTCATTCTTGTAGATGCTCTAATCAATGCATTTTTTTTTAGCCAAAGACTAAAACTCGTGCTGTCTGTGTGTCCTGCCCGTCTTATGAACTACCTTATCAAATATTCAGAAGTAAAAATGATGTATCTAAAAGTTTTCAGTAAAATACAAAATTAAAAATATGTGTTCGGTTATGTCAGAACAAATAGTTTGCTGTGCCGCCGCCAGGAGCGGTTCTGCCAAGATTAATATATGAACATTTGAATCATTCCTGGGATATAAAGATGTGCTGCAGTAGCATATTACTGGCCACTAAGACATGCTCTCAACTTTTTTAATACAATAAAAATAATTATGTTTCTGTATTGCAAAACCTGTCAGACATTTGTATCTCTTCTATGTTGTCTGTACCGAGAAATTATGATCATTAGAGACTTGGCTTGGCACTGAAAACCTGATCTCCTCTATTATCTATAAATAAAAGTAAAAAAATATTAGAAACTATTCTTCTTCTAATAAACATCTTTACTAATTTAGTTTATGGGTTATTCTTGGATTCTAGCCATTACGTGAGATTTATTGAGATGTTTTTGAAATACTAATGACCTAGAATGAAAGGCTATTCACTCACAAAAACACAAAACAATAACATGCGCTCTTCCTTCTTTTGTAAGCGTTAATTAAAATGAATTTTACAATTAAATATATAGTTATGACGAAATAATGTACAATTATATTTTGAATGTGCGTTTTTTTATTATTGAAATGCATTCAATATAATTTAAATATTTTTATCCTAAAAAATTACCTTTTTTTATTCCTAACACAGTTTTCTACATTAATACAGTAAAAATATGATATCGTAGTCTAATTTACTTTTTATAATTTAATAAAATTTAAATCTTTAGTTACAGCATTTTGGGTACTTACATTATATGAAGACGGAGATTTTATTTTAAAATGATTTATCTTAATCTTATTGATTTTCTTGATCTTTTAGTGTAAATAATAATAATAATAATAATAATAATAATAATAATAATAATAATGTGTGTGTATGTATTTGGCGCGACAGCCCGTGAAGGTGCACCGGCGACGTCCCTGCCTCTCTGCCATGGGTTAAGAGGGTACGTTTGGTCAACACGTAGACATCCCCACGCCGTATTCCGGTCTTCTCAACGTGAGAATTGGATTTTCCCGTCACACAGCAACATATACTGCGACATTGCAAGGAAAACGCACACTATATAATCTCGCGTCATCGGTAATCGAACCTGGGGGCCGCCGTAGTGGAAAGCGAGCACGCTGACCAACGGCTAGCCTCGAGGCTAATAATAATAATAATAATAATAATAATAATAATAATAATAATAATAATAATAATAATAATATACGCCATTCCTAAAACCTACATTTCTCTTTAATAAAATGGACTACGTAATTTTATTTCACTTTCATTTCATAAACTGACGCTCTCTCCGAACCAGATATCCTACAGCAATGACAATAGTCACATCCATCACTCTCCATGCAGCGCGTAGACTTGCGCGGCTGCCAAGGGAGCTGGCTGTAAATCATCATTGTTGTTCCTCGGCGCGAAGCTTCTCGCCGCCAAAATAGATCTGAGGGTGTCGCCTGCGTGCGGAACGCGTAAATACAAACTCCCCCCTCCCCCGCAATGCGCTGCTATATTGACGCGCTGAGGCAAGTCTGCCGCCGTTGAGTACCCGAGAATATTTCGGGCAGACTCGCCTTCGGGTCTGGAGGAACGCCAGTTCGGAGGTGGATGAGGGAATGAGGGGGCGGGCTGTGGAGGGCCCGTCCTTTCACACCCTCCGGAGAAAAATCAAAAGGCAAAAAATAGCCTTGGCCCACATCCCAGGGTCTCCGTGCTGCTCAAAGGCGTTGGAGTAAATCCAGTGCGACGTTTTGCTTGCAAAGATGCGCAGCCTACCGCCCGTGCAGACGTGAACTGTCAGTAAATCAGCCTCGTTTGTTTTTCAGCTTGCGTGGGCTTGTCTTCCGAAGATGGAGACCTCTGGTCTTACGAAGGAGACGGTAAGTACGTCAGCGACCGGAAGGGGGAGGACGGGGCCTGGAGGTCCTGACGAAGGCCAGAAGGCGCACTTCTTGTGGGCTGACAGAAGCAACATCAGCATCAGAAATAATTTTCACTATCTTACCAAACACTTGCGCCGATGTAATGGCGTAGTCTCTTCGCGAATGTTTAGAAGAGGTCCAGATGGTAGTATTTTACTTCTCAACACAGGAATGCATATGTATAAATAGAAATTCAGTAAGACCACCCTCGCGTTCATGAAGTGCAAGGATTCAGGGACCACCTAAGTAGTTTCAAGCACACAGACAATGCTTCGAAGCGTAATTTAATGTTTAATACATGCTAAAAACGTATGTTAAACTTTTCCCATTCACTATCATTTTCTGTAATAAATAGAATGATCATTAAAATATGTCCGTTTTACTTATTTTTCTAACATTGACAGTTGAAAACAGAAAAATACTGATGAATATTAATTGAATATTCAAAAAATAATCTTCATCCGAAATAGGTTCTAAGGTTACCAGAAAATTTTTCTGACTGTTAGATACTAAATGTGTGTACAAAATTGTAGAATAGTTGAAAACTATTTGAAAGTGTAACAGTTGAATTTTTAATATTATTTTGTGTATATAGAGTTGGTATTATCAAGTTTATGAATACAAACGCATATGTGAATGAACATAAATTTAAACATCTCGCTCACGACAAGTTTCAAATTAGTCACTATTTGCCAACAAATAGTACGTATTTCATTGACTCTGCATGAATGCAAGCCTCTGTCTTAATTTTTTTGTAATAATATATTTTCAAAGAAAAGAAATTGGGAATAAACTACAAAGAAAATAAAAAAAATAATTATTAACCCCGATAAAGTTGACGGCCTTCCAGAAGGATGTGTGTAGTTCTGTTACAAATTGGCCATTATTTCGGTGAAGTTTTCAAACTAAGAGATCGTGTTGATGGCATTTTGGAGGTCGAATCGTAGTATTTACATTAGATAATAAACGAGTGTGGAATATAGAATTTGTGTGGTTCAGAATCATTATCGTAGAACAACATTTTTCAACGTGGATCATCCTGTTGATGGGAGAACTGATGGGTGAGCATAACAAGTGTGCTTCTTTTTGCAGTAAGAAAACTTCTGCTGAAACACGCCTCCAAAAGTTCATTTTAAAACAATTGCTTTGTAAATAGATCTTATTTAGATTTAATTTGTAAAATTTGAGTCGTATACTTTGACATCCTTCTGGAAGGTCGTCAGCCGAATAGGTAGCCATCTTTGAAAAATCAAAGGGTTCGGTTGTACTTATATTATTTACAGTACTTTTAGTTGTACTTTTTTCAATTATACTTTGATCTAAATTAATTTTCCCGTTTTAATGGTTCCACATCAAGGCGCTGGAACACTGCCTGTAAACTATTCAGATAAAGGACTGTGATATTGTGTAGTTATGACTTACGCAGATTCTCTAAACTAACTGCCTTGCAATATTTATTTGGTTAATTTGTTTTTGGCAGTCCCTCTTCTAACTGATTTAGACAATAGAAACATTCACACCGCGGGAACAATAAAACCTTACAGAATTGGTTCTGATTGTGGTATTATGAAGAAATAACAATTGAAGAAAATGCGAACGGGAAATTTTTATTTCAGATCTAGTGAGAGACTACGAAAGAGTTGATTGCAGCATGACAACACCGTTGTTAATATTACCACTCATTTTGACAGCATATTTCCCTGACACTATGCGTCTCATTATTCACAGCGCAAGGAAACTATTGCTATTTAAATGCCACAACTGCTGCATTATTACAATATCCACATGGGTGGAATCAATAGGGCAGATCAAAATATATCTCTGTACAGAGTGTCACTAAGAGGGAAGAAATGGTATGTTCCCGTAATAGGCCTTGCTGAGCATAATGCATGGTAACTTCATCGAGAGGATGTAGGCACACACTACCATTTGAGTTGCCGTCGCCGAATGGCGTGTGCAATCGTAGTGTTGTTTCACCCCGAGGAAGACCATCAGCTCCTTCCAAGGTGGTTTCCCACTATGACAGGAAAGATCATACGTGGCAGATTTATCACGTGATGAAGTTATTGAAAAGAAGAAGCAGCTTCACTGCCGTGATTGACACAATAAAGAAATTACACAGGACTCAAAACGTTGCATTCCGCTTCTTGTGGCTTGTTTTGTTACTTACCATAAAAAATAAAAGTAAATAGAAATGTAATAATATGTTTATTTAAAAAAAGTAGTTTCGTTTATAAGAGAAGAAAATGAATGTTTCTGGTGCGCTGTATGTAACTTAATGATGTGTAGATGATTTGCTTGCCAAGTTCTTTTTTCGACATTCAGCTATAGAAAGTGAGACGATTGTAATGGAAAACTAAAGTTCGATTATTGCCCTGTCCGAGAATCGAATCCGGGTGACACCGTGAACAACAGGCCCCCTGTTCATGACCCAATCGAGAAGCTGTTTTAATATCCAATATGAAAATCACAAATGCGAGTGTACTTTAATTGTTCTTATTTCTCTACACATAATTTGAATGTAAAAATGATACCTTTCTCTATCCTTTTAAATCAAAATTATATTTTGAAGCCAGCTGAAGAAATTCTGGGTCTCAATAACATTAAAAGCTTTTCAAGCCTTTCGAAATTAAATATATGAATTCGTACATTCATACATTTAATTTCAAGTTTCATTAACGAATTGCTTCGAAAACTGATTTCGGAGCATTATTAACATGGAGCTTTATTGTTTCGACGGATTTATATGACATTCAAAAATAATATTTCAAAATATCGTTATTAATTTTCAAAACACGGAATTATACACAACACTATCTCATAATATTATTCATTACTATTTCATTTGTTATAAAATTCGAAATGAACAAAAATGTGAATGTAACATAATGAACAGGAAGGTCTGAAAAGTTGATGTGGTTGTCTTTCTAGTCCTTGAAGACGCTTTGAAGTGCAAAACAGCCATTAAAATACAAGATACAATATCGGTTCTTTGGCCTTCATTAGTTTTTATCACAACTGCCAAGCAGATGTATTGGTTTCTTTCATTTTATCCCTTGAAAAATAATACATTTGCCTGGGATAATTGTTATATACATTCGTTAAAACTACAATGTAGAAGTCTGCAAGCAAAAATTACGACTGTTCTTCACATTATTTTTCAATCATTTGACCAAACAGTACCATAAATATTGGTATTCAGTTCGACAGAAGATACGATTAATAGAAGTTGTGACGATTTATTATGATGTATCTGCTGCAGTAACTGAAAAAAACAAAAATTGAAATATATATTTAAATCATTAGACCTGAAATTTAAAAACTCACTATTAAAATTTATAAAACTACTTTATATTTATTTATCATTTACTGAATCACATCACAACCTTGAAAATTTCGTACTTGTAGTAGCTGTCAACTCCCTGTGTACTGTCTACCTAGATCTCTAATGCACGTCAGGGATTTTCCAAAAAAATATATTTAATTGTTGCTTTTGTGGACATAATTACTACTGGATACAATAATACATATATTGACGATGTTAAGTTATTTGTATATTCTTAGTTTCTCGCCTTACATCGGAAGAAGATAAAGTATTGTAATGGCGCGCCGGGAAACATCGACTTTTTCAACAGAAAAACTCTTATCGCCCAGTCCTGGTAAAAACAATTGAATAAACACTGTTCCTATGCGTAGTAAATTACTTCTTCTAACACGTTGTGTATTCAGATTCCATATGTTGGGGGCCCGAAAAAGTATTGACGGCACAACGTACGTCTGTCTACCTGTGGTCAACACTAGCACCGAAACAGTTTACACGATTTTCTCCAAATTTGATATCCTCCTATCTATTTGAAGGAACTGGAAGCCATGCAATTTTTAAAGGAATATTTTCATGTTTGGAGGAACTTTACGTGTAGCTTCAACATTTTCTCAAAAATGGTCCTATTTTTTCTTTTAAAATGTGTCTTCCAATAGCGTAAAGGTCGCTTAAAAAATATCACGGGACACATTTTCGTACATATCCCTAATTTTTCGAAAATTTCAAAAGTTCAAATTTCATTTCGCGTCTTCCTACAACTACAATATTGAAAATAGAATTAGTTTCCTAATGAAAACTGCTTTTTAAAGACAGGTTAGGCTCTTGTAGTAAAAAATAATAATGTTGAATAAAGGCTTTACAAGGGGGACTGGTTATCAAATGTTATAGAGAAGTTAGTCTAAGGAAAGACCAGGGGACAAGGGGAAGTTTGACCGGTCGGGAAACAAATGCAAGTGTCATTGGATTTCAAATGGCATTGCAAGATGTAAAATTGAAGCTATTTAAAAGTGAGCCTACTTGAAACGAACGCATTAAGTAAGCACATGAACATAAGTTGCAGTTATGTTGCCTGCTGTAACCAACAGCCTTAAAGTAATCACTCTACAAACTGGGCGCGATTGGCATTCGGTTCATCACGTGACACGCAAATTAGAACGAGTAAAACCAACGCATGCCAATTGCGAACGGGCCCCTAACCCGACCACAGGTAGTGTCAAATGTAACCCGAATGAGTGGGATGGGTGAATGACCCGGATTAATAATCAAGAATTACATAACAAATACTATATTTATTTAATATAAAATGAAGCATTTTTGCAACTACCTTATATAATTATTATTTTTATCTAAAACTATTTCTTAAATGTATGAACGAAGCATAATGAACCAAGGCGAGTCATCCTCTTTCAAAAGACTCCATTTATTACTCTTACACTTCACCTATTTCGCAATATTTCATTATACTTTAAATTATATTACTAATTAGAACATTTCCCCTATTTTGCAATTTGAAATATTTCTAAAGACAAGAATACTCGACTGCAGTTACAACAACGCATGAGTATGGTCCCAGAGGTCAAACACGAAAATAATTAAATTTAAAATCACCTATAGAACCTTTACCACAGTAATTGGATCATTGAACATTACATTTACAAAAAAACGCAAAGGTAACAGATGTTATTTGTATGTCTTTGGCAGATGTACTTGTTAATTGATAGATTGATTGTTAGTAATTCTGGACGCGTCAACTGCTAAGGTTATTAGTCCCCTAAGTGCAGTGCATGCTTTTCCCTCACAAAGTGGCGGTGCATGGCAAAATCAGGCGCCGACCTCATCGGCTAGCGGGGTTTTCCCCAACCACGTATCTTCCACCAGAGGGGCATACTCTAATAAAGTATCTTCCACCCCAACCGGGACATACTCTAAGCTCCCGACCGGTCTCCCGTCATGTGTGGTAGTGTAGTGCATGTTCATGTGTGCGTAAATGAGGGGTGAGGATAGGACAAGGAAGAGGAAGGAAATATCGCTCGCGGTTCGTGGCCCGTTTGTTAGGGTACTGCTCCAGCATTCGCCTGGTATTGATCGGAGAATGCACGGAAAACTACTGAGAGCAGCCGGCCGCTAGAATTCTCCTCCAGAGAGCGACTGAATTAGACCTGGCTATGAAGCTAGCGTCGAAAAGCCTCCCACCGCCGTCTGCACTTGAACCCAGGACCTCCCGGTTTGAGGCACTGCACTGACATGAGTTGATGCCCTGAGCCCTCTCTCCCGGTGGACGTACTTGTTAACTGACGGACCCAATCCATTCGTTGCGGGGTTAAGAGGCCGAAATTTCGGCGGGCGCGCGTTCCCGCGGGAGCTGCCAAACGCTTGCGCCGCCACTTGCAGAGAGCACCGCAGCGCGGCGGCCGATTACGGGCCACCTATTTCCCCAGTTGCTTTTAACAACTCGGTTACCGGCCTCCTGTGATGAACCAACCTCTCGCCGCGGCGCGGCGCGGCGGCGCTGCTCGTTCGCAGGGGGCATTGCCTGGGGCGGCCCCCCGACCCCCTCCCCCACGCTCACCAGCTGCGGCAAGGGCAGCAGATCTCGCGGCCGCCGCCGACGCTGGGACGAGGGCCGTCGCTTGGGGGGATGCTGGGAGCATTTGATGGTTCGCTACCTCAGTGCTTGCTCAATGCAATGTGCTCGAAACAAGGCGCAGTTTATTTATAGAACGCTGCTTTATTGTATTAGTTCGAAAGCCCACGAGACAAGCCGGAGGACCAAGAAAATTAAGTTAAATTAAAAGACGTCTTTACAGAAATACGAAATTAGAAAATTATAAGATATAGAAAATTTATAGAAAGTCAACGATAACTCAGGCACACTCACAAAAATTTCAGACCCAAAAACTTGACACACGTTTTTCTATGTATTTCAACTTGCTAAATCGAAAGTCAGAATTGAGCCATCACCCTCCGAGTTTTTTAAATCTCAAAAAATCATCGTGACATTGTTTTTTTCTGAGATTGTTTACAGACCCGAAGACATGACATATGTTTCTCTATATATGTCGCCACGCTAAATTCGAACTACAGTCTAATTGTGCCAACACCTTCCAATTGTTTTTTTTTTTTTTAAATCTTGAAACACCACTATAAGATTGTAGATTCTACATTTGAGGGTTTTTTTCTTTTGAGATTTAAAAAACCTGGAGGGTAAACGCGCAATTCTGACTTCAGTTTCGGATTCAGAGCGTCGAAACACACAGAGAAACATGTCAATTATATATTACATGTCATTACAAGTCAATTATATATTACATGTTTTGCCGCTGTCTGCCCGGCCCCGCCGCTGCTCATCCGAGGAGATAGAGCCCTCTTGGGAGGGAATGCAGCATTTGATGGCTCATTACGTGGCGAGATAGTAGTCAATTATCCTTTACAAGAGAACTCATCATGCAATATTCAGTTTATTTATAAGTTGCTGCGTAACTACTATATTTCGAGAGCCTATGACAGAAGTCTCTACATTCCAAAGACTGAATCGAATAAGTAGCCAATTATTGTCTTCGAAGAACTCAAATGATAGATATTTCAACATTAACGTTAACTGTTTTATTTTTCATTCTTTAGTATTAATATTATTTAAATTTAATAATTAAATATTATTTAAATATTTTATTTTAATATATACACAAATAATATTTATTATTTAAATTATATTAATTATTTTTACGTGTTTTACACACAATTGGGCGTTAAAAGAACTACTATCTTGCGATAAATATATCTTGCAATAAGTGAAGTGATATCTTCTGTTTTCATCTCCGTCACATTTACGTTTCTCACCATCAACTCCCCCACCCCCACCCCTCGTTATTCAAGTGTTATAATTTATCGTCTCTCTCACCGTGTACTTATTACTTGTTCAGTACAGTCCTCTCACATAAAGAAACATCTTTCAGTAACAAACTCTTGCCAGGGTATTCAACATACGGTCTGCAGACCACTAAAGTTCTGCGATAACAATATTAGTACTCCGCAAATTGTTTAAGCGAGTTCAACAAAATGAGACCTGCGCTATTATTTTAAGCATTATTTTTGCTCTCTCTAAGAAGTTTCAACAAAAATTGGGAGTCATTTTTTTTAATTAAAAAAATGTACGTAGGGTACTGCTCCGGCTTTCGCCTGGTATTGATTGAAGGAACCACGGAAAACTTCCGATTAGAGCAGCCGGTCGCTAGAATTCTCCCGCAGACAGCGACAGAACACGGACGTACCGGTCAGAGGCACTGCAGTGACACCACTTGAAGCCCTGAGCCACCTCTCCCGTCCATGTCGTCGTCGGATCTCAGGTTCCATTGGGACTAAAGACCAAAGTAGTTGAATCACCACTTTTTTCCCACTGACTCTTCTTTTCCTTCATATCTGCCGCAAGTCCAGTCGGATCACGCATTTAGTATATCAGATACTTTTTAAACAGCGTAAATCACCTTAATGCATTCAACTTTTGAGCCAAGATGCATACGCAGTTCGAGCAATGTTTTAGTAGAACCTCAAAAGTGATATACATTTAGATGCTTAGTGATAAAAAAATTCTCCAGTATCAACATGATTTGCTTCCGTAATAACCTTAAACCGTTCCTCATCTAACGTACCATACCAAACACATCTCATTTCCTTGGAGAATTGCCTCTTATGAACATAAAGTTGTGATCTTTTCTGTTTGTGTGTCTCTGCATCGCTTTCATTTCGTCCGATACACCGTCTTAGGTGGGTGAGGGTATTATTTAATGACCCTGCAGTGTCTCTGATCCGGAAGTCCTAGGTTTCGAGCGCCGACGGAGACCGGATTTTCGACATTAGCTTCAGAGCTCAGTCGAATTGAGCCACTGGCTGCACGAGAATGCTGCGTGGCTTCTCCGAGCAATACCAGATCAGGACACTAACAAACGCGTCTCGGACCGCGCGAGATCTTTCCTTGTCCTGGCTTCCTCTTACGTACACACTACCTACACTGCACAACCGCACATGACGGGAGGCAAGTCGGGAGATCAGAGCTTGTCCCGGCTGAGGCGGTGCTCTGTGGGAGATACCTGGTGAGGGAAAACCCGCAATCTCGCCATGTGTATGGGAGTGTGGAAGGTGGAAAATGGGGATATCAGCGCCGTCTCCCGCAATAAAAACGAGCACTATGTTTACGGAACTAATGACCTTAGCAGTTGTCGCAAAACACCAGTTGCAGGGAAGTCGCAGTTGCCGCGAAGCACCAATCAATCAGTCGATAATCGCCTATCGCAGTTTCTACCGCGCCATGTCAGAGTCAGCAGCACGGACTCAGTACGGAACTAATGGTTTCCAATCTTGAGTTACAATGACGGAAGTCCATCCAACATGTTGCAATATTTGTATTATGCATTTATTTTGCATTTTAGGGTCGGATTAATTCGACTTTTGCCAGCAAGTGATGTTTCTTTCGAAATGTCTAGAATATCCGCTCTGAATCCGCCCTTTCACCAACACAATCGGTACCTCCCGCCGGGTTTCCGGTCAACTCCTCCATTCTGGTATTCACATCCACACTTTACTAAATACTCTCCTCCCCCGCATTTCTTTCTACTCTCCACCTCCGCCAACATCAACACGTTTGTCCTCATCGATTCTAACGCACTGCCGAGGCCTCTGCCATCCTCTACGTCACTGTCACCGTCTCTGCCACTCAGCATTCACACCCATGACATTTTATCACACTGTATTTACGATTTATTAACATTTCGACACTTCGGCCATTAACCCGGCTGTCACTACCACTGCGAACTCCAACTCGTTAGGCCTCATCATCTATCTCCTGCACCACCGCCACCACTTACTTTGCTACTGCCCTATTATTATATTGTATTAGTATTCCGACACTATATTAAAAGAGATATTACAATATTATTTTTAATAATTATAATAAATGTTAAACATAAATAATTATAATAAATTAACAATAAACGTTATTCAAAATAATATTGCAGTGCCTGTTTTAATGATAGGAAGAAATACTATTACTACTAAACGAGATAACATATTCTTTAAAATATTATTATTACTGTTATTATTATTATTATTATTATTATTATTATTATTAGTATCATAATCAATATTATCATCACTACATACAACTGCACATTTCATCACCTGGCCTCAGAATCATTTACGTCATTACTCCTGCTTTAAAGCGAGCGCCCCGCCCGCCACCGCGCCGCCCCCGCGAGGCGCGCGCCGCCTGCCCACCGCCGCTGGGTGCCCGCCGCTTGTCAGCAGCGCTGTCATTCACTTTGATTGAGGAAGTGAAACTATTTAAGTGGATAATATCTCACCCATCTACGGCCCGTTAGCAAAGCCCGAGCATCTAGGGTACACGCGCAGAAACTGGCCCGGGCCTCTTTGCGGTTCGAGGCTGCCGTGCAGATGGGCGCTTGGCGGGAACGTTGGCTCGCGTTCTCGCCACGTGCTCGTCGCGTGGGCGACATACTCGTTTTCTCTCTTGCAAAGTATTCGAATGGGAGTAATGGAACGTATTCTCTGTACAAGAAATACGCTAAAGACGGAGGAAATTTATAAGAAGTCCTGCAAGTGTGCTACTTCTGGATATGGATGCATGCGACAGATTTAAGATTAAAAATACAAGTTAGCTAATTATTACATTAAAACCGTTATTTCCACACATTACAGTTGCTTGTAAATCAGAAACGATGCTTGCTAGTATCTTAAAACTAGTTTTATAGCCCAAAGCGCCACACGTTTTGTGGACTCCGGTGAGGTCTGATACGAGTATCGTAAAGACAGGAGGGGAACACGAGGGTACATGTGTGGAAATGAAGGGGGGACAGAACGGTCCTGATTTACGTTTCTTAAGCTGTGTTGCACAAAATGAGATGATTTAAAACTTTCTATTACATTTTTGGAGATTTCGATTTTTTGGGTGCTCCCATTCCTTAGCATTAATACTTAGAAAAGTGCACTATCAAAAATTTAATTAAAGGAAATATAAATAATCATTCCCGATAAAATTAAAGGAACCATTGAATTTTCTGTGCAATTTATTCTCAATTATTAATATTACAATGGTTACTGACGTGATCTTGCAAAGTAATTTTCGCTTTTAAAACAATTATTTACAAAGTGCAGAGTTCCGCACGGATTCAACTATTTTTTTAAATATAAATCAACATCATGTTAGTGTAGGAAATATTTACTACACAGGCACTAGTAAAGCGGTTCTTTCAGAGATCATATATTCAGATAAACCTGTAAAGAAAACAAAATTATTTCGTCTGACCGCATCAGCTATTGGTGACTTTAATTTGTCATTAAATGATTTGTATACTTGTATTAAAATAAAATTAAAGTTATTAAGGCTGCCTAAAAATTGTGAATTGCAGACGTGGTGATTTTATAAGTGATTTTATTTTGCTCGCACGACTGCGCCACACGGCCTATCGGACTGTTTCCTACTCGCAAAATAAATTGTCTCTTTTACCACTCGAATCATAAATAACTTATTTTTACAGAGAATATAGTGGCACCTTGCTGGTGAGAGTGCTTGCAACAGAAAAAATGTTGATAGCACCAACTGCAGCTCTAAAACGTAAATAGCGTACTCACTATAACCATAACAGATTATGGAGGTGTTGTCCCCTTCACTTGTTTTCCGGTGATCTGGTTGCTACCAACATAAATGCGATTTTTAATACGAGGCTCTGGTTCTTCTCGGTGCGGAGAGAATTTCTTGATGCACTGTACTTTTTTACTCAAACAGGACAAAACATTTCAAAAGTTTTTACCTACGAATGTTTGTATTTTTATCGGACTCAAATGGATGTTTTTGTTATTTTCGTTACAGCACAAGAGTTTTCGTGTATTAATAAAATCCTAAGCATCTTAGTGAATTAACGACAGTTTTTCTCATTCAATTACAAACAAAATTTGAAACAAGGTTTATTCTTGTTTCTTCCCAGACCACTCACATGACTCTGGCCGCGGAAGCCTACGACTTCATTTAAGGTTTATTCTTTTAGGTAATAGGGAGTTTAAGCGCCACGCGTAAGGTAGCGGCGTTATGCACTAACAGTCACGAAACAGACCTTGAAGTCATAACGTCTTACCTTAGGCCAGGAAGGCTTAGGAAGACATTGCTGACATAGAATTGCGACAAGATATATCGAATTTGACTTCATTGTATAGTATTTTTTCATTAGAAAAGTGCTTTTCCAATAAACTATTCCGGCCTCCCTACATTTTGATCTCTTATTTTTGCCACCCACCGTCTACGATATCTCAGCGGCAATCCCGTTGACTCGTAGCATTACTGATTACGAGATCGTAGTGTTCGCGCCCTGATGATGCTGGATTGTTCACATTAGCTACAAAGATTTGTCGAATTCAACCACTGTCTAAACTACAATTCTAACAACCGGCTGTTCTAATAGGATATTGTCAGTGATTTCTGCAATTAATACAAGGCGAATGTCCGAGGTCGCACGGGCTTTCTTATCCTTCTCCTCCACATTCCCCTCACACAACCACGTTTAATATTTGCTAGCACTACGCAACAAACATGTCGAATCAACAGGAGAGAGATTTGAGCTTGTTCCAGCTGGGGGAGATATCTATGGCACTACAACATGAAGGGAGGCGCCGGATCTCATATTTCAGAGAGGGAAGTACTCTGCCACCTCCCGGGATTAAACATGATCTTACGGGACTAACCTAAGTAGCTGAGGCGCCTATAAGCGTAACTCAGCCATCCATGTAGTGGAAAAACTATTTTGTAAATTATTAAGAGACGTACTCGATGATCTATGAAGAAAAGATCGTATGTACGGTGAATTCACCGAAAATTAGACTCGAGGCATTTTATGTGTCCTTTTCTCTTTCCTTACAAAAAATTAAGAAAGAAAAAGTTGTTTGTTTTTTTTAAGAAAAAGTATATAAATTGCTGTCAATTCAAGAAGGAATTATGCAATCTATTTTTAGAAACCTGAACATGACATTTTTCAAAGATCTAATTTTTAGAAAATATTTTTAAGACACAAATGTTTATCTTAAATATTGTCGTTTTGCAATGTTAACTTTTTTCATTTTAGAAAATACACATAGTTCGCCAGAACTGGGATTATAATCACTTTTTAACCGTTCTTTAGTACATATGAGAAAAAATTAAAGAAACAATTTGGAATCGTTAATAAGAAAATTAAAAATTAAAAAAATTGAAATTGCCAATATTTAATGCAAAATTGATCAAAACAACATTTTTTTAAATTATACAGGATTTAACGACATGAAGTCTTTTGAACAATAGATTTAATTAGATAAAATATCTATCTTCACTATTATAGTTATAGAAAAATGCCGAAAAGCATTTTGAATGTTTACAATTTTCGATCAAGGGATTCGAGGTTTTCAACGAGATCAAAGTGAGAATTACAAATGAGATCTACTACACCATTTTTAAGCGTTCATTACGCTATCCGAGGACAAAGTTCAATTAAAACATTTGACTGCATTCTTGAAAAAATGTTGTAATGACCCAGGGGTTCCATATAAAATACCCCCCAAAATTAAAATATCGGTTTCAAATTCAAGAGGTGCGCAATATCAGCCAGATAGATTGTCAAATATCGGTTTTGGAGAAAATCGGCTGAACGGTTTAAGTACTAGCAATGACCACTGACGTACAGACACGTTTTGTCATCAATCGATTTTTCAGTGTGAAGGACCCACAAAACATGGATTCTGGCTACACCACGTGTTAGGGGAAGTAATTTACTAGATACACGTGAACAAGATTTATCCACTTTTTTCGTTACCAGGGCCCGGCAATAAAATACTTTGTGTAGAAAACTCGCCGTTTTCCGGCAAAGGGTTACTTTCTATTCTTATGTACATGGAAGCGAGAAAATAAAAATTACAAAAACAAATTAGGTAAGTTATAAGAAAATTACGAAAATATCGTAGGGATATCATGTAATGTACTCTCAAAAATTAAAAAATACTACTAAATAGACTACGTCAGCCAGATCGATTGGGGATTATCAATAGTGAACGCCAGAGTAACTTAAACATTTAGACAAAAACACTTTTTCGACATTCAGACTCCACAAACGAGGATAATGAGTACACTACAGAAACGAGAAAGTAAAATATTACGTATATGAGCAAGGAAAGTTCGTCCTTTCGGTACCAGAGGCAATCAAAATGTTTATATGTAGAAATATGTAGAAAAATCGGCCCTTTTTTCCACCAGCATCGTACCCTGAGAGGTGGCTCACAGCATCAACTGATGTCATTGAGTGCCTCTCACCAGGAGGCCCTTGAGTTCAAGTAACCGACGGTGCAAGGGCAGAATTTTCGACCCTAACTAGATAGCTAGGTCGAGTTCAGTCGCCGTCTGGAGAAATATTCTAGCGACCAGCTGCTCTGACCGTTAGTTTTCCGTGTTTTCTTCGATCTATACCAGGCGAATGCCAGAGCAGTACCCTATCAAATGGGCCACGGACTGCGCGCGATCTTTCCTTCCTCTTCCTTGTACTGTTATCACCCTTTGCTTACACACACACTAAAATACATTGCACTACCACACATGACGGGAGATATGTGGGGAGCTGAGAGTTTGTCTTAATCCCAGCGGTGCCCGCTGACGGGGGACCCGGCAGGGAAAAACCCGTCTAACCGACGGTAGACCGGCGCCGGATCTCACCATCTGGCGAGGGGAAATCAGCGCGACCTCCTGATGAAATAAACACGCACTAAAGTTACGGAACTAATGTCCTTAGCAGGTGACGTGCCCGGAATCACCAATCAATCCACCAGCGTTGCACTAATTTCCCTCTAACCACTGCGTATATAGAAGAATCTTCCTAAGGATGGGATGATTTGACAGCTAGTGCTGGCAACACAACTGACGATTCTGTGGTCGTTGTGTCCTTGAACTTAATAGACTCTCCTTCCTCCATTCGTTCGTTTGCAGTTGGCTAACTTGTAAGAAGCCACGACGCTCCCTGCTGTGATGTCCTCGTCCGACGAAAATATAGTGCGCCACGAGAAATAATTGAAATTAGGAAGTGCAGAGCTTTGTGCTCTAATGTAAAAATTCTTTTTTTTATATAAAAATTATATTGAATTTAGTTTTTATGTGATAAGTATTATGTTTGTTTTAAAATCGAGTCTTGAATGTGAGATGCGTAGTTGAGACGGTCCACGTGTTCCGGCATTGTGCTGTTCGGCATTGTTCTTTTATTGAATGTGATATTACGTTAAGACATTTTCCCACTTATGTAAATAAATTTCTATATTTCCCGGACTCACGTGCGTGCATATAACTAAGCGAAACTCAAGACATCTCTTTATTGATGTCTCGCGTGAACCGTAAACAAACACTACGAAGGGGCGTAACTAAACAGCTGACGCGGCGGATGGATACTTCTCTGAAGTACACGTGATGTTCACTTGTTTCCCGATCTGTCAAATCATCCCATCCTTAGGAAAATTGTTCTCTACGTAGAAGTATACGAAGTTCGAATATTCAAATCTTGAATCTGTCAGTGTTTATTTTCTTTTTTTTAAAGATTCGAGTTTTCCGTTTTGTAATTATTAGTGTGACAGTACGTAAAATACGCCGCTGTGTCTTCTGTTAGATGAGAAAGGAATCCCAAAGACCTATTGTGTGTGCCTATTATCAGCGTTTAGAGAGAAAGAGAAAATTTTTGGTCAGGTACTCACCGTTGAATCGAGCATCCACCTCTGCCTGGCACAGAGGTTTCCAAACCTTTACAAGTGTGTGTATTAAAACTGCTTCCAATACTTTTTTCCAATGGGGCATCTGTTAAATTTAAAAATAATTACCATGGAAATACACAAAGTATAGTAGGAACAAATATGTTCTTCTGTTGATTAGTATAGATACACAGAGGAGAAGAAATGGTGAACTTTGTCAACCAATGTTTATTAAGAGACGGCTTTCACCAACTTTATCTGTCGTTGGGTGGTTGACGACTGAAGATAACGACGACGATGTCATAACAGACTATCGTTTTAATACAGTTATTTTTGTGACCATCTGTCTAATAATTCAATCTTAATGAAATTAAAACACAAGACATCTCAAAGCTGATTTTAGCCTGAAATAGGTTTAAAATAAATAGGATAAGCTGCTGTACCTAACGAAGCAGACACATTAATCCGTGAAACGTGCCATGAATTACGAATTTGACTGTCTATAATACATATATAGATTATGTTTATAATTATGTATAATTATTATTGATGTCTAGCAATAATATAATTTTAATAATGTTTTAATTATTATAAAATAACTATAACCCATAAAAAATTATTATCGTTTTAAATAACACTGACAAATATTTGTTCTTATAATATTAATTTCAGAGTACGTATGTGACAACTTCTGCTGAACAAACAACCTAGTTTTCAGTGAGAATAATTTTAACATAAATAATATCTTCACAAATGTAAATTAAGCTAAATATATTGATTAATGAGAACAATAGCGAAAATGATGTGCCTATATCTGCCATTTAGATCCCAAAGTGAAATTAACTCATTTTGCGTGTATTTCGTATCTGCGGAACTTAATTGCGGAAATTAAGTGATGAACAGCCTACAACTCTTTCCACTTTTCTAGAAATTTATCAACAACTCCTATTCACATTATTTTGTTTTTCATTTAGTTAACTAAATATGCTCATATTCCATGAAAATTGTTTATTATCACTGTGTTTATGGTATGCGTATAATTAAAACTTAATCATGCAATTAAAAGTCCACAACAGCCAATCAGAGAACAGAGAAATTGTTTTTATTATATATAGGTATCTATAATACAGACGTTGCCAGTCGGCCATGAAACATGAACAAAAATGTACATCACATATTACGTAAATAAAAAACATGTACTAATCAGTGAACGTATGGAATAAAATTATAAACGAATAATAAATACTTCTTAGACAATCATGTTAATATTGTAGTACAATAAGTTAAATTAGAAACTATTACCCAACTCATACTTAACATCAATCATCCTAACCCAGAAGTCGCTTTATATTGCACAGATATGTTTACTTCACCTATTTGAACGTGACGGCTCAGAGAGAAAAGTTGTTTTTCGCAAAACTCCTTAATATGTTTGGAAAATCAAGTAAATTGTTTATAAATTAAAATATCAATATTCTCCTTTTTACGTTATGTATTCAACATAAACAAGTATGACCATTGGTTTGACACTAGCTGACTAATGGAACAACATGAATATTTAATATGAATAAATGTGTTACATGTAGACATTGGACTAAGCATATTACAGATATAAAAAATGTAATCGTCAGTTGTATTTAACAGCTCTGGAAAGTACATCAGCAAAACGTCTGAGTCAGAACTGAATCGACTTTCTCCTTTCCAACATTAACACGTGTTGTTCTCTCATACATGCCCCTACTTTTCGTACAAAGTAATGCATTCATGGCTTTGTCAGCTTCTAATATTTCAAACGAAATACTTTAATATTTTCCATTTTCAAATGTAATTATCAAACTCAATTATTCTCTAAGACTCTAAGGTGATCATAAATATACACTACAAGGCCTACTAAAATAGGTCTCGTTCAAAACCAATATTACATTATCAGATACCTTCCTCTAAAGGTCAAGATATGATTGAATTTCTCAAAATTAAAATTATTCTTCAATGGAAACAAAAAAATATTGAACGTAACACGTGGATAAAGGGGTATAATTGCACTCATGGTAAATAATACTCTCTCCTATCGTCACTCGTTTTCTTTAGCATTCCATTCATGCAATTATACCCTCTTTATACACTCGTTTCGTTAATTACTATAATCAGTGTGCAGTTTTTATTAATTATACATTAGTTCCTCGCCCTTAGTAACGGTTACGTATTATTATTATACCTCAATTTCTGACCATATTAACATATCTCAGTCATCATTTGTAAAACTCATTACAAATAGTAGAACATTAGGAACGAACAACTAATTCTTTTATAGCCAACATATCACAAATTTGACTATTAAAACAGCGTTTCATGCCGCTGTAATATCTCCCAACAATGAATTTTCAGAAAACTGCCCTCTCGCGGCGGGAAATTCTATCGTCACATTCCAGTATGATAATTCCCGAAGGCGAATGAGAAATGGAGTGAGGGAAATTCTAATTTCCAAATCAGAAAATTGCCAAACGTATGCTCAACTACTCACATTTGGTTAATGTACATGGCCTATTTTAAAAGAACTGATTTTCTTAAACATTCCGTTTAACAAAAAATCTCTATCATCAACATTGTACTTTTTACTTCCCCATATATGTAGTATAGGGAAAGTCATGTAATGCTGCGGAAAATTGATTTCCAGATTTCAACGGAAATACATTTATGGTCCCCAGATACCAAAAAAGTGTTGGTTTGTTTTTTCCAAAATGTTCGTCTGTCTGTATGTCCGTCCGTCTGGTGTCTGAACACTACTGCGCCTAAACGATGCGTGGGATTTTTTCCAAATTGAAGAAACCACTATCTGGCTCGAGTCAAAACTTTGATATTTTGAAAAATATTCTTCAAAATTTGGGGGTACTTTACTTGTAGCCCTCCGGACATTTTCAAAATTTTCTCAAAAACCGGTCCAATTTTTAAAAAAATTCTTTTTAGATGTAAGAACTGAGTAAAATACACTTATGAATTGGCATTGGTCCGGTTTTCACGGTTAACTCTCAATTGTCGAAAATTTGAAAAGTCTTTCTACAACAACAAAATTGAAGATAGAGATTTTTCCTTCAAATAACTTTATTCTACATAGTGAGTTATTTCATTAAGGCCATATACATTGTTTTGAAAATTTAAGTAGTTTTCGCGCAATATTGCGTGCAATATGATTTTTTTTAAATCATATTGCGTGCAATATGATTTTTTTAAAAATCACAAAAACAAGATTTTCTCAAAAAGACTCTAAATGTTTCCTTTCAACTTTTAATAGGTATAGTGTTAATGCACTCTATCAGATGGCATGCATGACATATTGCTCCATTCTTATGTTTTTTTTAAATTCACAAATGTATTTTTTTTACTTGTCTCTCGCGTCGTTAATATTTACATTAGCAGCAACAGTTTTCCGTTAAAACGAGCTAAAAATTCCGCATTTTCAGAAACGTTCAAACACCATTTTCTCTAAAACGTCTCCAAATTTTTTTCTTCAAAGTTTTCCAACAGGTAATGCCAATTGCACTGATTAAGGTGACAGAATTAATTTTGCTGTATTCATTTGTTTTTTCTAAAATTACACAAATGTATTTTTTTGAAATATCTCTCATGCCTTTAACACTCACATTTCTAGCGATTTGTAAACACTACTGCATTTGTGACTGGAAATGTTTGATGCAAGACCTCATATAGTTTTTCGAAAACTCAAATTTTCTGTGAAAAGAGGTTCAAATTTCGAATTTACAGTAGCGCTAAAATGCCGTATTCTTAATAACAACTTCAAATTTTTCAATGAAAATTACCATTATGACAAGGTTTTACTGTTCTTTAAAATTTTGCATAAACAAATTTAAAAATGAACTTTGGGTGGTGATAGATGGCAGCTGGCAAGAGTATGTGGCAAGTCCGAGAATCTACCCGAGACCAAAGGAAATCGAAGACTAATACGGAAAAGTCAGTGCCGTTCTGCAGCACCACTAGTTCAATGTTAATTTGTTGGTGTTTACGATATAAAGCACATCTTCTCTGGCAATTGTCTAAAACTTTTTGACTGAAGATATTGATTGAATGATATTTAACTGTGCATAGACTGAAAATATTTTGGCCTCTGTTACCGTGACGAACATCCTGAACACACATCAGAGCAGCCAATTTCCGCGAGGAGTATTATGTCAGAGAAACTGTACATGTGCACTGTTGCATAACAAAATGAGGGGAAAGGAACAAGTGAAAAGAGTCGTGCAACTTTAATAAGACCATAGACCAATGATTCGCTCTACGTTAAGAGTCTCGGAAATATATTATTCCAAAAATAAATTTGAATTTCTAGGAAATTTCAAGCTTTGGACGTTCTGAATCCTATATTTATTTTTCGTAATTTAAAGGGCACAATAGCACAAATATTTACGATGACAACACCTCGCCCTGCAACGAACTCAGTTTTTTTCGTACCAATACTAACAAACCTATGCTTTGACCTTCAATTTTTATCGTATTTCATGTCAGGTCATGAGGTAATTTAGGAAACACAAACGACACCTTTCTTTCGCCCAGTCCACTCCCTCCTGTGGCTGCATCTTCGCTTGTACAGACAATGAACACGAAGAGACATTGTTTTGCAATTGGATAAATGATAAGTGAGGAATATCAAATAATCAGACAATATGCAACTCATAACCACAATTAGGAAATTGAAGGAGCGTCAATTTGCTCTCATTCACTTCCCATTGTTCAATTTTCCTCTCTATAATTGAACGATCAATCACCGAAACTAACGAGCACGTTCTTTGACGCGGCACTAACATGACGCTCCGACGCAACAATGGCAAGTTCGACGTCACTCACTGCATTTCAAACCGTTTGAAGACGTATAATCCAAAGTAATATTTGTGGCATTTGATATGTAGGGAATTTATGCACGAGCTGAAAACAAGAACTTAATGAAACACAGAATATGCGAAATGTGAATATGCGAAAATACTTGAATGGATTCGAATGATCTCTGTATAAAAAAACATTTTTGTACACTTGAGTGTGTTAATAACGATTTAAAAGATAAAAACAATGGAAAAATTAAACTCGCGTATGAGTCCAATATTAATTAAATATATAATTAGTTTTAAAAAGTTACTATATTTTTTTCAAAATTATAGTTTTCCAATATAAGTTGTACAAACATTTCATGTCAAACGGCAGAAAAACAATATTTATATAACTCATATTAAAACATAACATTTGATTATGATTATGATGACGAGGCTACATGTAAAGTACCCCCAAACATCAAACTGTCTGTATCAAACTCTTTATTATCTTGAGTTCAGATCGATCGGCGAATATCAGTTTTGGAGAAAATCGTCTGAACCGTTCTGGCGTTAAACCACAGAGAAACGAACAGACGCACGGGCAGACACGCGTTGCCGGCAATAGATTTTTTTGTATAAAGGAACCAAAAACATGTATTCTGACTACAGAACGTGTTAAAGAAAGTAATTTATTACATAAGATTTATTTTTAAAATATTTATCCTATTTTTCGTTACTAGAGCAGTCAATACGATTTTTTCTGCCGAAAAATCGCCGATTTCCTGACCACGATTACAATACATTCTCTTCTTACGAAGAAAGGAGAGAAAGTAAAATGCTAATGCATAAACGTGTTAACATCCACTATTATAAGAAAATTAAAATAACCGGAACGTTATTCTGGCGTGTGTTGGATCATCTAAACATCTGTAAATCATAGGACATAAGGGACAAATCGATTTAAAAGAAAAACTCAAAATGCTAACTTTCGTATTGCCAGACACAATGCCAGCTGCAAACAAGTAAATAAGTGAAATATGTAAAAATATTTCTTTGCTGATATTTTAATGCCTTCTTTTTGACTGTTCCACAGTAATATCTGAGACATATTTTTTTCAGGTCCGGAACACTGGTCTGGTAAATGTAAAGATGGCAAACACCAGTCTCCAATTGACCTGGGCTCTGGAGGAACCGTAGAAAGTAACTTTGAATCCCTATCCTTCATAAATTATAACAATATATATAATGGAAACATCACAAATAATGGACATACAAGTAAGAGATTAATAATAATAATAATAATAATAATAATAATAATAATAATAATAATAATAATAATAATAAATTATTATATTATATATTTAAAACTGAAAAAAATATTTTGTTTTCTAGTTCAACTGCAGGTAACAGATATTTCTCATAATATCATGCTAACAGGAGGAGGATTAAATAGAGTTTATTCCTTAGCACAAATCCATTTTCACTGGAAATCTGAGCACACTATCAACGGAAAAAGGTATTTAATTGTAAAGAAGCGAATTTGATTAATGATATTCAACATGTCATTAAAATGTTTCGGTCGTTTCAGATATCCACTTGAGGTGCATTTTGTTCATTTTGAAAAGAGATTCAAGAAAGTCGAAGACGCAGTTAAAGTAAAAGGGGGTATAGCAGTTATAGGAGTCATGTTTGAGGTAAGTGAAACCAGTCATGTACAAAATGGGATATGTGTGCGCTCGTGCGTGTAGGTTTCCACAAAACCTTTAAACCATTGGTGCAATTGTTCACAAATTTTGCACAAACACTTTGAGCAACGTTTAAAATAAACGTAGGGTTTGCGATCCAAAAAATGTTACCACAAATTTGATAATAGAAATATTTCGTTACTGGATTTAATTCAACCTACCATGATCTACGAAACGACATTGTTGCCGAGCAAGGCTGGTGGAGGGGGCAGGACCGGGCGGGGCTTGCCAAGTGTTGGTCAGGTTGCTCTGTTTGTGAGTAATGGTAATAGTAGTAGTAGTAGTAGTAGTAGTAGTAATAATAATAATAATAATAATAATAATAATAATAATAATAATAATAATAATAATAATAATAATAATAATAATAATAATAATAATAATAATAATAATAATAATAATAATAATAGCCGATCAGATGGCCGAGATCGCTAAGGCAGTAGTGCCGGAGTGGTTTCGGACCAGAAGATCGCGGGTTCGAGTCCCGCCTCGGGCATGGGTGTATTTGTGTATGTCTGTATGTGTTGTCCTTTCACTCCCATTATCATCATATCATCATTTCATCTTCCATACTCCCAGGGCTAACAACCGTGGGGGATAAAAATCGGATCCAGCTAAAATGCTGGTCCCCCCCAAAAATTGTCGCAAGCACCTGCCACCGTGATAATAAATAAAAACTGAGCCACGGTAAATTCAGGATGCTTGCATGCGTGGTCCTAGTCGGCCGATTAACGAAAAAATAATAATAATAATAATAATAATAATAATAATAATAATAATAATAATAATAATAATAATAATAATAATAATAATAATAATAATAATAATAATAATAATAATAATAATAATAATAATAATAATAATAATAATAATAATTGAAGCCCCCTGGCACAATGCAATAGTGGGGATGGAAAAGTACGAAGTCAAGTCATCAAGATGATCCAATAATGATGCAGGTCATGAAATCTTATCGAAGAATAGGAAACAGAGAAATTGTCAGTGTAGCAAGAAACATTGCGAATAAAGCTAAGCAAGACATGCAGAATAACACAGACACTGGACTTCAGATGCTCCAAAATATGAAACGTGAGACACAAAAAATGTTACAGAAATCGTGGAGATGCAAACCACTCCATGGACAGTATCTAAAAAGAATGAATAAGGTGCAGATCAATAAATATCAATCATTTATGTGGCTTAAAAAGGAAAGAATGAAGCTCGAATCGGAAGCAATTTTAAGAGCTGCCCAAAATCAGGTGTTGAGAACACATTATGATAAAACGATTCTCAAAATCTTCCGAAGATGATAAATACCGTAATTGATCGTATTGTCTCAGCTTGTCCAATTGTAGCAAATACCAAATACTTTATAACATACGAATGGGTGTGTAGTTACCTCCACCGGCAGATCTGTACCGCCCTCAAAGTTCTAAACACATGCTCCAAATGCTACGAACACTCGCCAAAACCGGTGACGTCTATTGGACCTTGCCCGACCAATAAATTCAAACTGATCGCACGACTGTGGCAAACAAACCGGATATTGTTATCCGGAATTGGAAGAAAATAGACATGTCTACTTGTAGATGTTTCTATACCGTGCGATCAAAACGTGGTAACCAATAGGCAGAGAAACGCCTTAAATACAAGAGTTTGGGAATCGAGATCAGCCGAATGTGGGGCGTAAAAGCACAGCTTGTCCCAGTAGTTATCGGAGCTCTGGAATTTTTTCCGCAAAATTGTATAAGAACTTGGCTAAACTTCCGGGCAACTCAAAAGACTGGGAAGTACAAGAAATTGCTTTATTTGGAACAGCCTACATTTTGCGCAAAGTTTGTACCGCCAGTCCTTAGATCTGCTCCTTAGGAAATGGGTTGCAACCTGGAGGAGATTTTATAATCAACATATTCATAACATCTTTAGTTGTGAAGCATTTTTTCAAATAAATACTTAATAATTTACGAACCGTTCACGTATGTGATTTATTGCCCCGGCAAAGACGCCACAATATCAGATAATTGCCAGAAGATGACACATTAAAGACTAATGGTACTACAGAATGGCACAGACTTTCTCGTATTAGTTTCCTTATTCTTCAGTCTGAGCTACATTTTCGGTTTTGCCCCACGATTATCTCATCTCCCATCTTTTGGCTCCCCAAGTTATTTTTTCTTGTTATCTCGTTTTTTTTTTTCGTATCTCTAAAATTGGAATTCAAATATCACTTTAAGAATGTAATAAAAAGATCAAATCTAGTCCTACATATATATGCACATTTTCAGTGGAAAAGTTGGATCCGTTTTTAAGAAACTTTTGTTTGAGCATTTATGAAAATGCGCATTTTGAAACAAATTTCACTGAAAGGTTTTGAAGGTCCGAGAAGCGTCATAAGGAATTATTTGAAGCTCTTCTATACACAAATGCAATAAGTATAAGAAAATTTCGAAATGTAAATATTGACATGAGAGACATTTCAAAAGAATTAATTTGGTTTAACTTTTGATAAAACAAAAGAATACACCAAAGTCTCGTGTTATTCAATCCGATTAGCACTATCCATATATTTTTTATTGCAATTGCTTTCGAGAAAATGGCATTTCAGCATTTCAGAAACTGCGGAATTTCGAGCTCATTTTCTCAGAAAACTCCCCCCCCCCCTCCCCCCAGAAATTTTATCATTTAAAGTACCCACTAAATTTAAAGAATGATTTTCAAAATAACAGAGCTTTAAGTCGGTTCAGATCGACCGGGGCATTTTCTTTTTTTTGGGGGGGGGGGTATTCTATGAATGGTTTCGTTGATAGTTTTTTCACAGGACGTTTTTGAGAAAACCAATTTGATAGATTCAGGGGACCCCCAACTGTATATTTTCGTTGAAATCTCGAAATTAATTCTCCGAAGCATTACATAACTTTCTCTGTACTACATACTATCTGAATGTGAACTTTGAACTTCTTTGAATTTTTTAAAAATATATTCAAATATTAAATAAATCAACTAAGCAAATTCTAAAGAAAAGGATACTTTAAACATATAGTTGTCTGTTTTTTCACCCTGAAACGTTATACGTAAAGAATAATAACATAGGATTAAAATTAAATAATAAAAATAGACAAAACTTGTAAGACGCAACTCTTCTTTCGGTCCCCGGCGGTCTTCCCTGGCCTGGAGACAGGTGTAGTTGAAAGAACGGCGTCGTCAGTTTTCCATGCGTGGATGGCCCCCGCCGATTTATTTATATCTTTGTTCTTGTAATGGCAAATGTGTACCCAGAGGCATTTCCCGCCACGTCGACGTAACTGTGGCCGCAGCTCCAGGGATCTAATACACCAGGCAGAAGAGGTGGGATGCAATCTTTAACGCATACTAACTTTTACCCGCGTTTTCCACGGACTTTGAAGGGCGTCTTTTTGTTGAAGTGACTCAAAAGTTCTGCAATTTTTTCTTAGATCCCTAAGTGAGGTGTGTTCGAGTCCCGTCGGTGGCAGAATTTTCGACTCTAGCTAAATAACTAGGTCGAATTCAGCTTCCGTGTGGAGAATTCTAGTGGCCGACTGCTCTGATCGGGAATTATCAATGGTTTCTCCGATTAACACCAGGCGAATGCCAGAACAGTACCTATTCTCGTCCCCTTACTTACACACGCTTGCACTTACTTGCACTACACTACTACATATGTCGGGAAATCAACTGACTGCTTAGAGCTTGTTCTGGCTGGGGCGATGCTCCGCTAGTTGAAGAGGTAGAAGTGGAAAATTCTGCTAGCCGGCGTGTGGGTTGGCGCCGGATCTCATCATCCAGTGGGGGAGAAACACTGCCACCTCCCGTGACAAAAAATGCTCTGAACGGTACTAATGTCCATAGCAAGTGATGCGCCCAAAAACACGAAATAATCAGTCAATGAATACGTAAGGAAACGTGTAAGGGATCGCGTGGAGAACATTTGGAGATGCATGCCAGAAACACGTGCACATACAAAGAAAAATGAAAACCTTTATAAACACATAAACTAGGCGCGGGTCCACGGGGGGGGGGGATGGGGAAGCCCCCCTAAAAGTTTTCAGTAACCATTAATTTTAACGAAACTTTCAAGCAAACTTATTTTCGGCTTATCATTAAAACGAAGAAAAACGTATCGCAGGATGAGCTGAGTGTAGCCTGCGACATTTTACAGAATCTGTAATACGACACATTCGACCAAAACATTTTGAATTTCCCCTCCAAAAATTTGTCTCTGGATCCGCCCCTGCATAAACTCATAAAAACACTATATACTTTTTCACGCTACGTCGTCATCCTCTTCATTTTGACCGCAGCTTACGGGAACATGCGCGAGAAATAATTTGGGAATCGTGTAGAGTACGAGGATCATGCGGGGTCACCTGGAGCTAGGAACTGAATGGAGATTCAGCTCTTCTGGCGCCCCTACTCCGTAGCAGGATGGTCAGAAACGATTATAAACTAGAAATCTGTGTTAAATGAAATTGATGCGTTAATAGGCCTAAAATACCTCAATGTAGAGTTCACGTTCTGTCCTGAAGTTCACTTAAAGTTGAACAATTTTCTTTTCTTTTTTTAATGTAAATTACAATGTTAATACCAATCTCGCGAATGGTATTTTTGCAAAATTGGCCCCGACATTTAATATTGTGATAGAACTTGCGGCATCTGTAGTATACAATGCTAATACAATAAGAAAATATTTTTACCAACAGAGGTAAAGCATTCAATTCCTGTAGAAAGTACAGAATGAATCACTAAAGAAAGAGTCCTGCAGTGAATTAATTCTCCTGATGATCCCACGTATCCTTAATGTAGTTTAAGTTGATAATATTTCAGTTCAGTCATACAAACTCACTATATGATCAGACTGGTTTTATAATGTTGAACAAAACTTTCAATCCTATTCAACCTGTAACCAAAAATAATACAATTGTGAAATTAATTATGTAAATTCATTAATTTTCAGGATAAAGACTCCAGGAATGAAATTCAAGTACTAGATCAAGTGAAGGACCTGAGACATGATATGAAAAAGAATATAAAGTTTTCACCTGCGAGTCTGCTGCCACATGACACATCCAAATTCTACCGGTACTATGGATCTCTGACAACTCCAGGTTGTGATGAATCTGTGGTGTGGACTGTACTCAGTAATAGCCTGCCCCTCTCCAACAAACAGGTATTAAAACCTTAATTCAATAAATAGGCTGTAAAACCTAAACCAAATATTTTTCATGAAAGTGTTATGATGTCAGCATCTTGATTTAAAAAGTCACTACTTCACATTGACTCTCTTTTCTGAAAACATACTCTTCACATATTTTCTCAGATACTCTTTTTTAACAATTTCTTTCAAAAATGTATCATTTGCTTTCAAATATAATAGTAGTAATTTCTAAAATATTACTTTTTCTCTTTCAGATTTCACTTTTCCAAAAGGTGACTGACTCAAAAGGAAAATTTCTGCTTTCAAACTTCAGGCCTCTGCAGAAACAAAATGATCGCATAGTATATTTCCAATCCTCTCCACCCCACCAAGTCCCATACCATAGTTCTGCATTGTCGTTGAAAAATTCATTATCCATTATGTCAAGTTTGCTAATAGTTTTAAAATTGAAATAAACTGAGTAGTACTTACAAACAGAACAAAGCCAAAGAATTACAAGTTATGTATTGCATTTATGTGGTAAAAGTACTGTTTTCATTTTACGAGTGTGCAATAAAATTTCTAATACTAAATATATAATTTTTTAGACAGCCACTAGTAAAAGTAGTTTCTTTCCGGCCATTGGTGGCATGCAAAAGGTTCAATATTTAGCGCTGGTGCTAAAAGTGAGAGGATGCTCAAATGTTTAGATAAAACAGGGATTGCAATAAAGAAAAAAATATTTTTGTCTGACTGCATCAGCTACTACTGATCTTAATGTGACACAGTTCCCAGTTTATCGATCTATATACCAGAATTAAAATAAAAGGAAAATCTATAAGTCTGTCTAAAAATAGTGTGTGACACACCTGGTAAAAGTGATTTCATTATGTTTGTAAGGTTGTGTTTCTCAGGCTATCAGCCTTGTGTCTCAATATTTCCTATTTGTAAATTAAAATGTCACATTTATCATTTGTATCATAAGTAACTATTATTATCAATCAAAACATAAAGGATTCTGAAAGAATTCTTACAAGTGAGGATTTGAAATAAGGATTATTCAGTATGTAATTGCATCAGAAATGTATTGTTAGTAAATATATTATGACACGAATTAGGCTTAGTAACTAATCTATTGTTTTATTTATGGCTGCATTAAAGCACAGTTTTAAAACATTGGAGTCATTGCATACAAATGTACTTTTAAAGATATTGGAAGATCAAATTGATACAAAAAATGCATTTCAAAGTGCTTCCATTAACTTATAAAATACTCATTCAAAAAAATATCTTATTGACAGATTTTCAAAGGAACAATTTTTAAAAAAGGGTTTGAAGTAACTAATTAATATGTTTATGTTCCTACCTCTTTTTGTTGGTAAATCTTGAGATGTCTTGTTTAAAATCAACTTATTTAGTAATTTATCAGAAAAACATTCTAGAAACAACTCTAAATATGTACATAAATTATATCAATACAGTTACAGAAATTAATATTTTATAACCTGATATTTGATTGATTCAATAAATCATACAAGTTTGATCAGTTGTAAAGAAATTTTCATTTTCAAAATTTTAAAATGTCGCTCAAATTGTTACCCAAAATGTTATCCAAATCTGTAGATATGTGTGTAGTAATGTATTAATTCATTATTTTAAATATAAAAACAATTTTATTTAATAAATGCATTGTCTTTATTATTTAGGGCATCTCTGGAAAATGAAATCTAGAAATCAAATTTCAAACATAAAAAAAAAAAAAAAAAAAAAAAAAAAAAAAAAAAAAAAAAAAAAAAAGTTGTCTTCATTGGATAGCACACACTTTAAATGTTGTGACACAAACACGGTACTGATATTTTCCAACTTTCTATGAGAAATATTCTTTTTAAAAACAGTTTACATGAGAGAAATGAAAAACTACTACTTTTACTGTAAATTTGAACATTCATAAAAAGGTAACTAATTACACCAAACATTTTTAGTTGCAATATTATAAAAGCTCATAAAATATGTATTCTATTTTGCATATAACAATCTTAAAAGCTATATCATCATGCCTCTAAAATTCAGTTCACCTTTTCTAGTAATTCACTAGCACATCCTTCTTTCACAAAACAATGGAGTCTTGTTTTGGTCTGTTTTTTCCCATTCTTTTCATGTAATGGACACAGCAAGTTCAAGTTCAGTGGCCACTTTAGACCCAGTGAACATTTATCACATTTGTCACAGAGCTCATTACATTGTTGCAAAGAATGTTTTCCCAAAATGTGCTGGATTCATCTTTTATTTTTAGAAGGCCTCATTTCAAAAAATGTTTTTACATGTCTTACATTTACACTGATCAGGTGTATCATGCTAGAGAACAATATTACTTGGACAAAGTATGCAAAATGTGGAAAATCCAACTTTGAATGTGAAACTAATCACAAAACAGCTAATAAGCTTTCTTTAGAGAAACCCTTTAGAGAAATAGTACTTTCTTTCTCTTGTTTTCTTTCCATCCCTCCATACAACAAACTCATCCTTCATACTAGGGGTAGTATATACAGGGTCAAGTTTATAATAAAATTGAATAATTTCATCTTGTGCATCAGGTCTAGAACTATGAGTCAATTTTTGATGCTTCATCAAATTCAAACGTACTTCTTTTACAAGTTTATCTACTATTGCTTTCTGTTTTGAAGGGAATTTTGGTAGAGAACTAATGGACTTCTAAAAGCTTTGCCAATACCTGAAGGGAGAAAATAAGTTCTTACTGGTGTAGAAGGTCCTTGATCATTTCCACTAATGATATTGACTAACTTCTTTCTATATTCAGATTTTCTTAATTTCTCTTTTCTCCTCTACATTTCAAGTTTGACTAGATCTGCTTTTCTCATCTCCTTTCGTTTTGCTTGCATTCTCTGTTTATTTTTCTCCTTTACCTAACTGTTCTGTTCTGTATTCTTTAGCTCTTTCCCTAACACTCTTCTTGTTCACTATTGCCATGATAATCTGAAATTAGGAATTAGTTATTTGATAATCTGAAATTAGTTATCATTAAAGACTGTTTTAAGGTTCTTTTTAAGAATACTAAGAATTAATTTAATATTCTTACCTTTGTAAACTAAGTCAAAATAGCTAAAAAGATTCTAAACGATAGCACACAATTTGTAATTATAACAAATCTAAACAGAAACAATTGTGAACTGCAGTTTCTTTTCTCAACCACATTTTGACGTGCTGGCAACTTTACAGAAAAAAGTGTCCCGTGTGTCACTTTTCAAATGTCCCATGCATCACAAACAAATCAAGTAATGAAAAATTTAATTAATAATATAACGGCAGTTGTATAGTGCAATGGCATAAACTATGAATATACTTAATATTTTTATTCGAAATATTTCAAGAATCTTTTATAATTCACAGAAAAAATAAATAATTTTAAACAATGTGAAAAATAGTTTTTTCTCCCTGTCCAATGAGTTACCAAAAATTTCAAGTTATTCTTTTACATAATATATGTGGTTACATATTTCATTCTGACATATTTTGAATAACACTTGAATGTTATGCATTAATAAGTTCTGGGAAGCGGCTATCATCAAATCAAATAAAATTACATTGGCATGTATATCTATGGATGTCCCCTGTATCATACAGAGAATTGCCTTTTACCTTTCTCTTTGTTTATTCATTAAGCCTTCAACAGACATACTATTGACATTCAAAGGGCAGGAATGTGTGGCATTCAGACTGCTCTTTTTTAAAAATATATTTTTTAGTTTTAAAAGAAGCATGATAAGTGGGCATTTAATCTACGGCATTTAATGGAAAATGTATTTTCTTTAATTTAAAGCAATCCAAATATATTTATATTGAGAAATATTTTTTCAAAGACAAAATAAAACAAAGAATATAAGTTCAGAACATGATCAAAAGAGTAAAATAATAGTGATGTGAATCTAGATCTAGAAACCAGTTTCTTGGACAAACAATTGTAATTAATATTCTGCTCTGGATGCAGAGGTTTTGCTCTGAAATGCTGAACACATTCTCACTGTACCCATACCCAATGTTGTACCTGAACTCTCTGCTGTAGACCACACAATATCCTTTTATCACTAATCACTAATGTCTATCACTAATAAGATCCAGTAGCAGATGATGCAAATGCTCTCCAATACTACCAAGAATATTTGAACTGGGGCACATCAACTGCAATGCAACCCTTAGAAACAAACTGTTAGAGTCAAGAAAATTGATCATGCAACTCTTAGCACTGTTATACATCTAAAGGAGGGTTAATTTGATACATTATTTAAAAAAATATTCAATCATTTCTAAATTATCTCCCTCTACGGCTTTTATCCAGCCAATGGTCAAATACCCTTTACATCCCCTTGGGACACATAAAATGATACAACATAAAATCAATTAGTATTTATTAATTTATCGTAACAATTTTATTCTTCTGTAGCATGTTTATTTTTTACTAGTTAAGTATGCCGTACGTAAATTAACTAATGGTGCTCCAACAACACACACTTTCTCATATTATTTCTTTATTAGCAATTTCCGAAAATTTAGAGTGTTCAATGAAAATGTTAGCTGCACCGTTCCTTTAAACGTCCTCTACCTGTGGAAAAAATGTAAAGAAAAAATTTTGAGCTGTTTTTGCGAGAATTTTTTTTAAATTGTCTTTGTTTCCTGACAAAATTAAATGAAAAGTACTCATATTTTCGAAAAATTGAACATGAACATATTTAAATATCCCTCTTTAATGAACATATTTCATGAAGGAAAAATGTCTATGTTCAATATAGCTTTAGAAAGAACCCAAAAAATTGTACTTTTGCAATTTTCAAAAAAAAATCTAGGATTTTAACGAACATAAAACCTGCACCATTCTCTTAAGCGTCCTTTATCTAAGGACAAAGTTTGATCAAAAAATTAGGTGTCATTTTTTGAGAAAATTTTGAAAATGTGTTTGAGGCTTCATACAAAGTACCCTTAAAAATCAAAATATCGGTTTCAAATTCCTATAGCCTCGAGTTAACTCAGATCAATCAGAGAATATCAATTTTGAAGAAAATTGCTTGAACGATTTAGGCGTAGCGTTGACCACAGACGGAAAGACAGACAGTCATATTGTCGTTAATCGATTTTTCTGTATCAAGGACCCATAAACCTTGGCTACATGTGCAAGAAGATTTTTTAAATATATTTAGCAACAATATTTATCCACTTTTTCGTTTTCAGAGCCCGGCAATAAGAGTTTTTCTGCCAAAAGTCCTCGTTTTCAGAAGCACGATTACATAACTTTCTCTTCTTAAGAAGTTACTTCGTAAAACTTTAATGAACACGGGACCCAGACAAGACGGTGCCCCTTCTTGTTATAGGTTGCGCCCGCCTATACGCAGCCTAAAGCAGAGTGTTTGTAGAATCTCTCCTTGTGACAAGTTGAAAGCCAACTAACAATTAGACTACTCAAAGGATTAATTACCACATTTCTTATCTTATCTCTCGGCTGCCGTTGTAAAATAAGTGGAAAGGGAAAAGAAGTACAAAAGAGAGTTAATTTTGATTCTGGAGAGAAACACACTCGAGTAACAATGCCACAAATGCTGCTCATATTAACATTATTTTTGGTAATTATACCAATGGTAGTGCTTCAAACACAGCCTTTGGTCCACCTAGAAACAGGAGCTGTGCAAGGTGTGTACGCATCATCCACTGCAGGAAGGAAATTTTCTGCATTTCGAGGAATTCCATATGCAAGACCTCCAACAGGAAAGTATAGATTTAAAGTAAGTACCTAATCATAATTCTTCTAGGGCCATATTCGTGACAAGATGTTAGCGAATCATATTAGAAACTGATGTCGGTCTATGAAAGCTTTGTATAGTAGAGGGCACTATCACCAGGGGCAGATTAAATCACAACCAGACAAAATATATACTTAGGACCCCCGCTCGCTAAGGAACCCCCAATATATTTTTTTCAAGGCGTACTATATTCTATCACAAGCATGTCTAATTATTAGCTAATTTATCGTAACACCCAAAACTTGAGGTGTTAAGACAGCGCATACTTTATCGCATTATTGGAAATAGTTACGTAATATTTAAATATTTTAATTCTTGACATTCTAAAAACTTAGTTATAACTTGAAAAAGTCCAATTCAACCAATTCACACGAAACGCCTGTGGTGCATATCGAAGCGTATTTCGATAAACAGAAATAGAGCCATTTCTAAATTTTATAAATGTGACATACATGAATAAATTTAACTATTACAGTATTTGCAGCACATTGTGTAGAAAAGAAAGAATATTTCACATATACTTGCTTTGATTACATGGATGTGACCTTTCAATTTCTGAATACCATAATCAGCGATCAAAACTTCTTAATGTAAAAGAAATGCATTTGAACGTTTTACTTTTGATACATTACCTTCCTTAAATCTATTTCTTTTCACAAGAATATTATCTACATCGTACGATTATCACGACCGGCAACAAACGCAAACCAGAAGAGCTACATAATGGTACAGACGTTTTCGTATTAATTTTCTAATTTCTTTGGTCAGGCAAGCTTATCGGTTTCCCCCCCCCCCCCTTCCTTGCTGCCATATATCGCCGCCTAAAGAATACTTTTTTTCATATTTTCTCAATATTTCGGTTTCCCAATGATAGAACTGAAACATGTGCAAGTAGGCTTCTGCGGCTCGAGTTCCTGACTTCTAGGCTGTTCGGGTGAGGCCTCTCTGCCAACGACGCGGCGTCACCCGGACAGCCGCGTCGTTGGCAGAGAGGCCTCACCCGAACAACCTACAAGTCACAACTATAACATGTCTTTAAGAATTTTAGAGAAATGTAAATCCTCGCCCTATATGGAATTTTCGTTGAAAAATTTGGAGCTGTTTATGAGAAAATGTTGAGCGATTCTCTAAATGCGAAATTTGAAGTTATTTTTCACAGAAAAGTTTTGAGCTTTCAAGAATCTTCATTGGAAATCATTTGAAGCACTTTGACTCACAAATACAATAAAGTATACAAATTGCTGATAATATGAATATTAACAGAATGAGAGATATTTAAAAAAATACATGTATGTAATTTTTGAAAAACCAAAAGAATACATCAAAGACGAAAAAATTCAAACTATTGCAATTTTCGAAAATTTAGCGTCAACAGTGACAATCGTAACCATGCCATCTTTATAAGTGCATATCACTCTATTCGTACAAGAAATTGTAAGAAAAAATGTGGGGCTATTTTGAGAAAATTTTGAAGATGTCCCTGTGGCTTCAGGTAAAGTACCCCCAAAATTTAAAGAATGTTTTTCGAAATTGCAGAGCTTCCAAACAAGCCAGATCGACTTGCGAATGTCCATTTTGGAAAAAAAAATCCACGAATAGTTTAGTATTGTTCATCGACAGTTGGACGGTCGGACGTACATGGACGGATGTCTTGGAAAAAATAACCTTTTTGGGTATCAGGGGCCCCAAAACAATTATTTCCTGTGCAATCTCAAAATCAAATTTCCGCAGCATTACATAACATCTATACACTGTATAAACGTATGTATACGAGAAAGTACAATTCTAGCTTCCAACTGCCGTGTTGCCATTTTGCAAACTGACAACGCGCCAAACGAAAAGAGGGAAATTAGAATTTATAATATCGATTTTTCAGTTTTCGAAAATACAGAGAGTGAGCCGCAAATGGGATCAGAGCCCTTTACTTATCGTTCTTTGCTCCATACGTGCAAAATTTTAAAGAAAAACTTTGGAGCTGTTTTGAGTAAATAATTGTTTAAAATTTAAAAATTGCCTGTTTCACACAAATACTTACATTTTCGAAAAGTTGAACCGGACCTTATTTCAAGGTGTTTTTGATGAACACATTTCATTAAGTATTAAAATGTATCTTCATAATTGTAGTTGTAGTAAGACGCAGAAAAAAATATGAACTATTGCAATTTTCGAAAAATTAGGAATTTTAACGTAAATGAAACCTGCACCATTCACTTGGAATTAAAATATCGGTTCAAATTCAAGAGGCGGAGACATTAGTCAGATGGATTAGGGAATACCAATTTTTGAAAATCAGGTTTACGGTTTAGCCGGTAGTGTTGTTCACAGACGGACAGACCATTTACCGTCAATCGATTTTGACGTCTCAAGGACCTGCAAAACATTGAATCTGACTACACATGTTAGGGGAAGTAATTTACCGTAAAGAAACAATAAGTGTCTTCTTTTACATTACCAGGGTCCGGCAATAAAAGTTTTTCTGTCGAAAATTCTTCTTTCTTCCTGTAACTTCACGAGTATAACAATTTCTCAGTAATCTGTAAGCAGTAGCAAGAAAGTAAAATTGATTCATTAATTCAGGTATGAAAAAGTAAACAATGGACTTTTTTTTAATTGACACGCAAAAATGTAGATTAAACTATTTTAAACCACACGCGTGGGTGGGTGGGTGTGTTTATTTGAATGCTAATGAATTTGCAAATTGAAAAGCTTTCATATTGATTTTGGATATATTCAATTTTCAATATTATTCAGGAAAGAGGTAATTTTGGTCATGCTTAGGACCCCTGAAGACAATAATCCGATCTCGACAATCGTTGTGTAACCACAATATTATGCCTGATCTACGTCAAACTGCATAAACGCTCACACACGCAAAATATCCAGAATACGCAACAGTTTTGCTCGTTTCGGTCTACCTGATCTGTCAGGCAAGAGCGGCTTTGGCTATCCGGCCGGTGAAGCTGTCACTTACTAATCCGACGACTCTTGATTTTTCTGGAGTAAGTTCGTGGTTCCCTTATTTTAAATATCTGTGCGTGTAACTTTTTCTTTCTCGCTATGGAGTGGAGAGAAAGTTATGTAATGCTGCGCGAAAAACGGTAAATTTTCAACAGAAAAATTCTTATTACAGGGCCCTGGTAACGAAAAAGTGGAAAACCCAGTTGCTAAAAGGGAAGAAAATCCTCTAACACGTGGTGTAGCGAGAATCCATGATTTCTGGGTCCTTGATACCGGAAAATCGAATGACGGTCTGCCGTCTGCCAGTCCGTCCGTCGTTTCGTCTGTCTCTAAACATTGCTAGCAACTAAACTATTCAGCCGATTTTTTCCAAAATTTACATTTTTCAATCGATGTGGTAGATGTCACGGCCCTCTGAAATTGACACCGATATTTTAATTTTGGGGGTACTTCACACGAAGACGCTGAAACATTTTCTTTTTTTTTTTTTTTTTCAAACAAAGGCTCCATTTTTTATTAAATTTTGTTGTTGGATTGTGTGAAGGACGTTTAAGAGAAGGGTGCAGGTCTCATTTTCGCCTAAAACTTCAATTTTTCGAAAACTTAAAAGTTTAAGAGTTTTGTGGAGTCATCCTACAACTACAATTATGAAGATAGAGATTTTTGTCTTAATGAAATCTATTCCTTTAATGATTTTGATAATGATTTTGAAATAAGGTCAAAATATAATTTTTAGAAAATTTGAGTACTTTTCGCGTAATGTACTTTTTGCGAGAAAGAAGGAGCTGTTGGCACCACTAGTTTTCATTGCGATGATCTCCAGGGTAGTGGCGACGCACCTCCGCTCAGCAAAAGAGACCCTTCCCCAAGGGCGAGCAACGCAAGGGCAGTAGAGGGGAGGGGGATCGAAGCCGAGTGGGAGGCAGTGGCGAGGAGGAAACAGTTCCTCATAAGAGTAATTTCGATAGTTTTGTGTTGCTTGAAAGCGCGTGTAGTTTAAAACTCTATCAAAGTAAATTCCCCGTCGTCATCAACTCAAAAATTGTTTTCAATCGTTAAAGCCACAGGCGGGCGTAGCCTAAATCTGCAGGGGATGTCCAATTCTGGACCACCTTTTCCATTTATTTTATTCACATACGACATATTTTATTAGTAAATAAACATCACATACTAAGAGAAGATGAAATTGTAACTTCAATGATAAATTAATAAATAGAATCCATTTTGTGTTGAACTATTCATAGAGAAGCCAGATGGCTAGAAAGCCTTATCCCCAAATGTTGTGTTCTCCAAATTATCAAGTAAAAAAAGAAGAAAATTAGGCTTTGTATATATTTACGTAACCAAAATGCCCTATTTCGTAAGAAACGAGGCCCCTTTCAATATTTGCTGGGGGAGGGGTTAAAGCCCCCCTCTCCGCACGCCTACGATCAAAGCTATTATTTTATTTGGTAATCAGATTCACATTTAGAAGAATAAATGTGAAGAGGATTTTCCTCCCTTACGTTCCCTGAGAAGCCGCAACTGTTGTGGGGATGCTGCTGAAAATCAGACGAGGAATTACGAACGGGTAAAACTATCTCGTTTCCGGAGAAAAATGACTCCCTTAAGGGGAAATTTCAGGAGGAACTAAGGATGTTTGTATCCCAGAATCACACTCAGATTAAGCGTGTAAGTTGCTTGAATTTCTCCCGTTTCTCTTTAAAAAACTTGGGGAGCACGAAATTGTAGTGAAATTGGTATATAATTTCTAGTTACAGCTTATAACTGATTATACTTATCTTCCCTGGTAAACTTTTATGGTAACGGTAAACGTACACTCATAGATTCTTCGTTTTTGGGCGTTTTTCAAGTACATTTTCAAACGTTTATCTTTGTTTTATCGGATGCATTGGACAGAAAACAGACAATAGTATTATATAGTATCGTAGGCTTTCACGGCCGGAGTCAATAGAAAGTAGATTTTCCGGGCTGATAGGCCGTGGTCCAGTTGGCATAGTTGGGCCAAACGTTTCGTCCACGTCTGCGGTGGACATCTTCAGTGGCGGCAAGGTCGCGGGCGCAGTGTTCGGGACGGCGGCTGGCTGGCGACTGGCAAGCTGGCTGGCGCCAGTCGCCAGCCAGCCGCCGTCCCGAACACTGCGCCCGCGACCTTGCCGCCACTGAAGATGTCCACCGCAGACGTGGACGAAACGTTTGGCCCAACTATGCCCACTGGACCACGGCCTATCAGTGGCGATAGGCTTTGTATCAGCCCGGAAAATCTACTTTCTATAGACAATAGTATTGTATACCTTTAAAAATTTACTCAAGAGTTCCTGTAAAAACTGAACGAATCTTAATTATGGACAAAGACCTAGAAATATTTGAACAAACTCGTATTGCTACATCAGCGTACAATTTCTCGCATTATGTATACATTTGCAAATTTCGATCATTCAGAATAGTTCAACGAAAATGAGACCGTTCTTTTAAGCGTCCATTCTATCCATTGGGAAAAAATTAAAGAAATTTGGAGCGGTTTTTGAGAAAATGTTTTTATAGCATTATTACAAACTGCATTAATTTCAAGCCAAATTACGCGAAAACTACTCGTTTTTGCAACAAACTGTATATGACATTTTTTTAAGAGCTGATTTTTTGGAAAAGGCATTGTCTAAGGCGAAAGTCTCTATCTTCAGTTTTCTAGTTTTACAATGTTACCCTTTTGCGATTTTCGAAAAAATGGAGTTTGTCGAAAATGGGATAAGCAAGACTTTTTTTATCGTTCCTTGACACATACGAAGCTAAATATTACAGAAAAAATTGGTGCTGATTTAGAGAAAAAATGTTTAAAAAAATTGGCTATATTTCGCGCAAAATTTCTCGAAAATGCTAATATTTTTGAAGAATAGTGCGTGACCTTATTTTAAGAAACAGATTTAATTAAGGAAAAATATCTATCTTCAAAATTATAATTGTATGAAGATTCCCAAAAAAATTGCACTTTTGCAATTTTCCAAAAATCTGAGATATCAATGGACATGAGGCTTGCACCATTCTCTTAAGCGTACTTGACGCTATCTGAGGACAAAAGTTTAATAAACAAATTTGGTTCCATTTTTGAGAAATGTTTGAAAATATTTTTGAGCCTTGATGTAAAGTATCGTAAAAAATCAAAATATCCGTTTGAAACTTCCAAACCGTCGAGTTCGTTTAGATCGATCGGGGAATATCAATTTTAGAGAAAATAGGCGTAAAGGTTTAGGCGATAGTACTGACAACAAATCATGGAATCTTGATACACCACGGGTAAAAGGAAGTAATTTACTACAGATAGCAACAGGATTTATCCACGTTCCCGTTACCAGGGCCCGGCAATAAGAGTTTCTGCCGAAAGTTCGCCGTTTTCGGGCACACGATTACGTAGTTTTCATCTCACGAAGAGCGAGAAAGTAAAAAGATAATTAAGTTTTCAGACACACTATTTAAGATGTGTCCAATTATATTTTTTTATTACTTTTGGAAAATCTGAAATAAAAGTATATGGTGACGGTAGTTTTTTAATAACGCTAATCCTTACCTTAATATTAATTATATATTATTATTATTATTATTATTATTATTATTATTATTATTATTATTATTATTATTATTATTATTATTATTATTATTATTATTATAGTACCTATTGAATTAAAAGTGCTGAGATTGTGTTCAAAGCAGATATAAAAATAGTTTATACCTGTAAATCTAAATCTATATCTTGTCATGTTTTGTTGCAATCATTTCATTATACAAGAATTTCTTAATTTATAATTTTTCATGTTTTTGTCATGAAGCGAAAAAGGAACGACAAAATTCGATTTATCGAAGTTGCCTAGAATTATGTTTTTTAGAACGACTTCATGTCTCTTGATAAAAACTTCTTTTGACTAGAGCGTGTTTTAAATAAGATTTTTTCAGGAACCTACACCAATAAAGAGATGGCCTGGTGTATGGAATGCATCTGAATATGGAAGTTCCTGTCTCCAATACGAGAATGACTTAGACCGTGTAACTGGAAGTGAAGATTGTCTATTTATTAATATTTTTACGCCAAAGGTCAAACTAACTCGTCGTAACTCCTTATAATAACTGACTAAAAAAATATGCACTACTAGTGAAATATAAATGGAATATATCATGTACATATTTACCAGCCAATAAATAGCATCAAGTTTTAAAATGTCTCAATGTTTACTTTCAGCTCTTTACAATGGATGCTTCGCCTCCGAGAGAAGTCTTGGTTTTCATTCACGGAAAAACATTTATGTCTGCCACTGAGCTGAAACATGATCCATCTCATCTAATGGATAACAATATTGTGGTGGTCACATTCAATTACAGACTAGGCATTTTGGGTATGAAATGAATTAAATCCGGGTTCAACGTTTTCGATTTGGGTCCTTATTTTGTTGGAAATTTATTTTCCTATTTATCAGGATTTCTGAGCACCGAAGATGACGTAGCACCAGGTAATTTTGGAATGAAAGATCAAGTATTGGCTTTACATTGGATTCAAAAAAATATTGCTGCCTTTGGAGGCAATCCTATGAGAGTAATTATAGCAGGATCATTAGCAGGCGGAGCCAGCGTGCATTACCATTATTTTTCATCAAATTCACAAGGTAAATATAAAAAATAAAAAAAAATATTTCAGTTATAAATACTACGTAAGATACGTGCATATATAGTTCTTATAAATCAAATTGGTCAAAACATTATTCACATAAAAATGAAAACTTGAGTTTCGTAATACCTCTATTTTTTTCTTGGGTAAATTGTCATTTGTTGTCTTATCGCCCAGTATAGATGTTACAACTGAAGTCTGAAACAAGGTAGCAAATAGTTAATTCGTTTAGTCAAACAGTGGGGATAAAGCTATGTGAAGGATGATAAACGGAACATTCGAACTTCATCCGACTAATGTTGGCTTTAACCTCAAGGCGTTGGATAAAGTAAGGTGATAAAATGGAAGCACCTAGCATGGAGCGTCTTATGTTTTCGAGAGAAGTATTTTGGAATAAAAATGCGATGGAAATTATGCGTTTCAAAGGTCAAAATTGTTTTATGTACATAAATTGCGAACAGGAACGGATCTAGAAACGAATTTTCGGAGAGGGCATTTAAAATATTTTTGTCGAATATGTCATTACAGATTTTGTAAAATGTCGCAGGCTACACTTAGCTCATGCTGCGATACCTTTTTTTTTTTTTCGTTTTAATGATAATCCGAAAATAGTTTTGCTTGAAATTCACATGACAAGTTAAAATGAATAGTTAGGGGAAAATGTTGGGAGGGGAAATATCCCTCATTTTCGTCCCGTGGATCCGCGCCCGATCGCCAAGGGCGGAGCCTCGTCGGGAACTCGAAGGCGCCTAGCGAAGCGCCCAGTCGCTATCAGGTTAGATACCTACCTACGTAATATCGAGAAAATAGGAATTTACGAATGGCACAATATAGGCCGGAACTACAAAACTTGTCTCTTCCAAGCCTTAGAAACTTCCCTCCAACTGTCTGATTCCATTTCATTACATTGTATTACCTGCTCTTCCCCGTTTCCGTGAGGCACTTCACCTCTCCTAGCCATCTCGTGTTTGCTAATATCAACTTCATCCTGTTAAAGTATACTTCCAAGTGATTCTACTTCGTCACCATTTTGGATAAACATTAACTGACTGATTAAAAAATTAGCTATATTCCATCATTAGCCGTAATAGCGTAGGAATTCATTCATAGCCGTATTTTACGTAAGAATTTTCAGTAAAAGCAATGTGGATTTATGGAGAGGCCATAATACGTAGTTTCACGATTTACTTCTTTTCTATTTATCTTCCTGTAAAATAATCCATCGTTAATCCAGCGTGTTGTCTACATCTATTTTAGTTCAATATCAATTTAACTTCAAATCTAAACGAACGGCCACGGTGGGGCCAAATGCCAAAAAGCTGGCCAAAAGTCCAAAAAAAAAGTTACTAGATAGGGATTTTGTCGTTGCTACTTCAATAGGTTGGTATTTGGGCCGTTGAATTCCGCAATTAGTAACGGTTTCTCTCTTATACTTGAGGTAAGAGATCAGTTCAAAGTTGGGCCTCGAGCGATCGATATCGGTCAGCTGTGAAACGTGTTTTCAGAACCTTTGTGTTTCGAAGGATAGAGAAGCGTGCAGTCGGCCGAATTCAATAAAACAAAATGGAATCTATTCCTGAGAGTAAGTAGAAACATAATATGTATACTTAATTTTTTAAAAATAATTTGTTAATGTAATAATTAACGTTGATTGTTGGCGAAAAATGAAAATGCTATAATCAAAAATTTGTGTTTAAAATTAAAAATAACTATGTGCACCGTCGTGCGGGGCTAGAAACTTAACATGACATTATTCGAAATGTTATTCTCTGTGAGAATCACAAAAAAACAGCTGCCCGTAGCTGCCGTTTTAGTGCCTGTGACAAATTTTCGTAGCGCGTGCAACATGTAAAAATACAAACTTTTGATGATTTTGTTCGCCATATTGGTCCGCCATTTTGTTTTTTTAGCATTTTTATTCAATATTTATTAATCAGCATGCTTATAAACCCAAATCAACTCATTTTTAATTATAAACACGATCATTTCGTGTTAAAAATGGAAAAAATTGATGATTTGGTCCGCCATATTAGTCCGCCATTTTGTTTTTTGACATTTTCATTCAAGGTTATTAATTAGCATCCTTAAAAATTCAAACTAACTCTTCTTTACTTATAAACATAATAATGTTGTGTTAAAAATACAAACTTATGGTAATTTTGTCCGCCATATTGGTCCGCCATTTTGTTTTTTATGCATTTTTATTTAATATTATTAATCAGCATGCTTATAAACCCGAATGAACTCATTTTTAATTTTAAACACGATCATTTTGTGTTAAAAATGAAGAAAATGATGATTTTGTCCGCCATATTGGTCCGCCATTTTGTTTTTTTGGCATTTTCATTCAAGATTATTAATCAGCATCCTTAAAAACCCGAATGAACTCATTTTTACTTATAAGTATGATCATTTTGTGTTAAAAATACAAAATTTTGATAATTTTATCCGCCATATTGGTCCGCCATTTTGTTTTTCGGAATTTTTATTACAGATTATTAATTAGAATGATCATAAACCTCTGAATACAAAGTTTCAGTCAAATCGTACAACGCTTTCGACTTTTGACCAGCTTTTTGGCATTTGGCCCCACCGTGCGGCGGTCGAAAAGTTTCTAGTCCAAGATATTTACCGCAATGTTTCACACGCGAGACTGGGCGGTTATACAATATTCAGTAAGAATTATAAATAACATCAATTGAAGAAACATTTCATTCCAAAATTAATGGGTGTACACGAACACATGTGCGCACTTGTAATCAATGCAGTGACGCACCATTTCCTTTCTTAATATATTCACTTCGTACCATCCTCGTATTTCGGCATTATTTCCTTTTATCATAACTTTTTCTCTGTACAAACAGAACACAATTTCCATTATCGGTATTTTTATTCTTTTCTTAATATTCAAAATTCTTCAAGAGGATTACAAAACATGGATAATACATTTTTGATTACAACCTTTCGTTTTTTATTAAGCTAATATCTTATAAAATGTTTTGTTAGAAATCAATGTATTCTAAAATTTTTAATTTTCTTAAGGATTATTCCATGGAGGAATGTCATTTGCTGGAACAGCACTATCACCATGGGCTCAAGCATATAAGCCACGAGTTCAAACAAATAAATTGGCAGAAATTTTAGGATGCAGTACATATTCATCTGGTGATTTAATTGACTGCCTTCGATATCGTCCTGCTAGAAAAATAATGCAACAAACAAAACATTTTCTGGTAATATCTTTCAATAAAGTATTAAAGATAGCATTAATAAAATAAATGATTAATTTAAAATGTAATTCTTTTCTTTTTCTTTTTTATTTTTCCTTTCTTTATTTAAATTTTTTTCTGACTGTTCAACAAGAATGTCTTTTGGGGTTTTTGACATTACAAATTGACATCACTAAAGATTTGGATCTCACAGGGAGAATGAGGTAGGGATTTCAGACAATATTACATTAAATATATAAATTCTATTTTACTAAAAAATATGTAATTAGATATTTTAAGAAATTTTTGCTGAATGAGGAAGGGAGCTAATAAATATTATGTAGTTTAGGGGGGATGGAATTTATCTTTCAGAAATCTTGAAAGTATTTGTTGAGGAAATAAGTATGTTTGACCTAAGTTAAAAGTATGTGTTTGTTGTAAATCATCTAAGAAGTTGAAGAATTTCTGGCTGTGATGATTAATTAAAGTGTGAGTAAACTGGGTACTGATCACAATCAAGTTCAGGAAGTACAGTTTGAGTGACAAGCGAATGTAAATTTTGTGTAATCATTATGTCTACAATGTCAGTCACAATGTAATCATTATGTCTACAATGTCAGAATGATGTTTTCATTATAAGAATAATAGGTGGGTATGAGAGGTGAGAATGAGTGTAGTTTATAGCCTTTAGGGTTAGTACTGTTACACCCCCAAATTTGGTTTTTACAATTTACGTTGTCTATTAGTAAAATGTTTTTAATATTGTTAAAAATGTTTTGAAAAGTTGAAAGCAAAAATATATATTTGGGAGATATATAAGCAACTAATATGTGATATTGTGTTTTATTAATGTATATTATAATTGTTAGTAATTTTGGTGAGGGTGAAACAGTGGTGTGTGTTAAAGTACATTTTAATTTAGGGGATATTATGATAGCAACACAACCAGACGCTATGCTATCAAGCCTGACGTAACTGTATATTTTGTAGTCGAATAGGAAAAATTTTTCATTAGGAACAAGCCCAGTTTCTGTGACACAAGCTATTTGTACATTGTGAATATGGAGGAAGTGTTCAAAATTTGAAGTTGCCTTTTAATACCATTAGCATGCCAGTTCAGTAATCAAATATAGTGAGCTGAAATATAGTAATCAAGTATAGTGAGCTGATTAGTGTCATTTGGCATTTTGATTGAGAATAAGTGATTTAATAATTAGTTGAATTTGCGGAACAAGAGAGGAGAAAACTTGAGACACTATCGTAATAATTAATTGGGTGATATCTAGAGAAGAAAAGTTACAAGTATTGTAAAAGTTTTGAAGCTTGTGTGCAGTTGAAGGAGAGAAGTTTATCCATGGATTAGGAGGTGAAGGAAGATTCAGAAAGTCAAATTTATTATAGGTGTATAATTTAGTATGTGCATTGTTGTTTATAGGATTATACAGTGGCTTAGACTTAGCTGAAGTGTTATTAAATTTAGAAATTGTGTTAAAAACTTGTTTGTAGTAAGGACGTCCTTTATAATTAGCAGTATGATTTTGGTTGCAATTAATACAAATTGGAAAAGTATTTGACGATTTCTTGCAAAAAGAGTTATGGTCATTTTGGTTACATTTTACACATCTGAGGGATAATTTGCAGTTTGCCTGTGAGTATCCAAATCTTGGACAGTTCTTACATTGGAAAGGAAAAATGTGTTTAGTTCTTGGTTGCACAGAATTTATACAATAAAATAAAGTTTTTAAATATAATATATCTTTACCTTCTTTAGAGTTTAGATTTAAAATACATGTTTGGAGAGGATGTTTGAAATTGTCATAGAGCCTTCTAAGATTTATTACTGGAAATTTCAAATGTGACTGTTCACTAAAAATGTCTATTTCTGAGATTGACGTAGGAATGGTTTTAGCTACATTGGAAAGCATGTATTAGAAGGATCTTGGTAGGTATAAAATTGTATATTGTTTGTTTTATAGAATTTACATTAATTTCTGAAGACTTTCATAGTTGTAAAGAAGATTTTCATTTTGTAATTGTGAGTTTCATTGAATTCAATATGCACTATTTTGGAGAAATCATGAATTAATAATTGATAGTTTTTTTCCAATAACAGTAATCAGCGATATTTTGACTTCTGATGATTCTTGAGGTTCATTTTCAGTTTCAGAAATTTCATTGAAAGTTTTGTAATGAGATTATGTAGACACTGAGTATGTTGGCTTTAAAGATTTAATGTTTTGCCAAATTTGATGCTTGAAAATGACGTTGATGTGAGGTGGTATTATTAGAGATGTCTATATACACTCGTGGAGATTGATTACTGTTTGTTACCTCCTCCAGAATGAGAGTATCTTGAGGAAACTAAGAGGAAGTGGACAGGTCAGAAGAATTTTGAAGGTCTTGAAAATCCATGTTTTGTGGTGTAGAGTGTTAGAATTCATGTTGATTACTCATGTAGAAGCTTCATTATAATTTTATCAATTGCCATTCTGCATAGTATAGTAGTAATAATACTTCTACAATGTATTATACAACACCCACAAAGAGGAGAATTAAAGTTTAAAAGAATGAGGGGCCAAAATAAAGTGTTAGATATGTAATCAACTCAAAAGTAAAAACATAATTACACAATAAGTCAATTTTTCCACATAATGTACAAATGTCATGTTTTCTTTATAGCACGGCCATCTGAAAATAAGTGTGTTATTCCTTTTTTTTTCTTTCTTTCTTTCTTCTTTCTTTCTTTCTTTCTTTCTTTCTTTCTTTCTTCTTTCTTTCTTTCTTTCTTATTTCTTACATTCTGCCTTTTTATTTCTTACTTTCTTTCTTTTTCTTCTTCTTCAGCTTTTTTCTCTTCATATCTTGAAATTATTGGAAAACTTACTAATGCAAAAGAATGCCTAAATTTTTACAGTTCCTCTACTTCTCAAAAGAAATTGGAACCATTCCTACAAGCCCTTTTGGACCCACCATTGAAACAATGGGAAAAGCTCCATTTATAAATAGGCATCCAGGAGAAAGTTTACTAGCAGGTGCAATTCAAGATTTGCCCTGGGTAACAAGTACAACTATAGGGAATGGATTTGATCCATTATCAGGTAAAAAAGCTAATATTTTCAATATATATGGATATCTAATGCATATTTATATTAAAAAAATTACAATAGGAGAAATAAGAAGAAAATTGTAGAATAATATATAAAAATTTCTTTCTGTGTCGAAAACATAAAGTACATTTCAATGAAGACCTATCTATAAATTTTTTAGTAGTAGAAAGTTTGACTATGTATTGAAGCAGGCTGCATTTCCTTAATATTCAGAATAATATACATCCATAAGAATAATAAATATTATCAGCACTCAAATTCAATAGAGCAAACCAAACTTCAATCCGACTATTACTTCAGCAAATACTTGTGAAACAAAATTGTGCCCAAAATATGAAATTTGGTGGAAAAAAAAGGGAAAAAACTATCTTCGTCGATAAATTTTGAAATCACGTATGCGAGTAAAACTTTCGACATTATTTCAGTGGAGCAAACAAGACTTCTATTGGTCTATTAGTTTAGGAAATACGCGAGAAACAATGTGTTCGAATATTGACATTTGGTGAAACAATAGGTAAAAAAATTAAATTCGCCGATTCTTTCTGAATAAACGTATGTGAGTAAAATTCTCGACCACAAATTCAATGGAGCAAACAAGACATCAATCCGAATATTAGTTTAGGAAATACGCGAGAAACAAAATTGTGTTCGAATTGTGAATATTGGTGAAAAATTAGTAAAAAATTAACTTCGTCGCTTCATTTTGAAATCACGTATATGAGTAGTAGTCTCGACGAGAAATTCAATGGGACAAACCAGACTTCAATCCGACTAGTGGTTTAGAAAATACACGTGAAAAAAACTTGTTCTCGAAAAGAGAATTTTGGTGAAAAAAATCGTAAAAATTAACATTCGTCGCTTGTATCCAAATTTACGTATGTGCCTAGTAGAGTCGACGAGAAATTCAATGGAGCAAACCAGATTTCAATCCGACTATTACCTTAGAAAATACACTTGAAACAAAATATTGGCCGCATTGAGCATTTTGGTGAAAAAATTCGTAAACAATAACTTTCGTCTCTTCTATTTGAAATCACGTGTGTTAGTAGTAGTGTCGACGAGAAATTCAATGGAGCAAACCAGACTTCAATCCGACTATTAGTTTAGGAAACAAAATATGAAACAAAATATGAAACAAAACATTGCCCAAATTGCTTGAAACAAAATATTGCCCAAATTAAGCATTTTGGTGAAAAAAGTCGTAAAAACTAACTTTCGTCACATCTATCTCAAATCACGTATGTGAGTATACTCTCGACGAGAAAATAAGTGGAGCAAACCAGACTTCAATACGATTTTTACTTCAGGAAATACAAGTGAAACAAATTCGCGCTCGAATTGAGAATTTTGGTGAAAAAATTTGTAAAAATTCGTAAAAATTAACTTTTGTCGTTTCTATCTGGAATAACGTATGTGATTAGTAGTGTCGACGAGAAATTCAATGGAGCAAACAAGACTTCAATCCGACTTTTAGTAAAGGAAATACGCGTGAAACAAATTTTTGCTCGAATTCAGATTTGGAGAAAATATTCGTCAAAAATATTTTTCATCGCTTATTTCTGAAATCACGTATGTAAGTAGTAGTTTTAGACGTGAAATTCAATGGAGAAAACCAGATTTCAATCCGACTATTAGTTTAGAAAATACACTTGAAACAAAATATTGTCCAAATTGAGTATTTTGGTGAAAAAATTCATAAAAATTAACTTTCGTCGCTTCTATCTGAAATTACGTATGTGAGTAGTAGTGTCGACGAGAAATTCAATGGAGCAAAACACACTTCAATCCGACTATTAGTTTAGGAAATACGCTTGAAGCAAAATATTACCCGAATTGAACATATGGTGAACAAATTCGTAAAAATTAACTGTCGTCGCTTCTTTCTGAAATCACGGATGCGAGTAGTACTTACGACGAGAAATTCAATGGAACAAACCAGCCTTCAATCCGACTATTAGTTTAGGAAATACGCTTGAAGTAAAATATTGCCCGAATTGAGCATTCTGCTGAAAAAAAATCGTAAAAATTAACTTTCGTCGCTTCCATCTAAAATCACGTATGTGAGTAGTAATCTCGACCAGAAAATAAATGAAACAAACCACACTTCAATACGATTTTTACTTTAGGAAATACACGTGAAACGAATTTGTGCTGAAATTGTGTATTTTGGCGAAAAAATTCGTAAAAATTAATTTACATCGCATATTATTGAAATCAGGTATGTGAGTAGTAGTATCGACGAGAAATTCAATGGAGCAAACCAGAATTCAATCCGACTTTTAGTTAAGGAAATACGTGTGAAACAAATTTGTGCTCGAATTGAGAATTTTGGCGAACATATTCGTCAAAATTATTTTTCAACGCTTATTTCTGAAATCACGTATGTGAGTAGTAGTTTTAGACGAGAAATTCAATGGAGCAAACCAGACTTCAATCTAACTATTAGTTTAGGAAAAACGCTTGAAACAAAATATTGCCCAAATTAAGCATTTTGGTGAAAAAAGTCGTAAAAACTAACTTTCGTCACATCTATCTCAAATCACGTATGTGAGTATACTCTCGACGAGAAAATAAGTGGAGCAAACCAGACTTCAATACGATTTTTACTTCAGGAAATACAAGTGAAACAAATTCGCGCTCGAATTGAGAATTTTGGTGAAAAAATTCGTAAAAATTCGTAAAAATTAACTTTTGTCGTTTCTATCTGGAATAACGTATGTAATTAGTAGTGTCGACGAGAAATTCAATGGAGCAAACAAGACTTCAATCCGACTTTTAGTAAAGGAAATACGAGTGAAACAAATTTTTGCTCGAATTCAGAATTTTGAAGAAAATATTCGTCATAATTATTTTTCATCGCTTATTTCTGAAATCACGTATGTGAGTAGTAGTTTTAGACGTGAAATTCAATGGAGAAAACCAGATTTCAATCCGACTATTAGTTTAGAAAATACACTTGAAACAAAATATTGCCCAAATTGAGTATTTTGGTGAAAAAATTCATAAAAATTAACTTTCGTCGCTTCTATCTGAAATTACGTATGTGAGTAGTAGTGTCGACGAGAAATTCAATGGAGCAAAACAGACTTCAATCCGACTATTAGTTTAGGAAAAAACGCTTGAAGCAAAATATTACCCGAATTGAACATTTGGTGAACAAATTCGTAAAAATTAACTGTCGTCGTTTCTTTCTGAAATCACGGATGTGAGTAGTACTTACGACGATAAATTCAATGGACCAAACCAGCCTTCAATCCGATTTTTAGTTAAGGAAATACGCGTGAAACAAATTTGTGCTCGAATTGAGAATTTTGGCAAAAATATTAGTCAAAATCATTTTTCATCGCTTATTTCTGAAATCACGTATGTGAGTAGTAGTTCGACGAGAAATTCAATGGAACAAACCAGATTACAATCCGACCATTAGCTTAGAAAATACACTTAAAACAAAATATTGCCCGAATTGAGCATTTTGGTGAAAAATTTCGTAAACAATAACTTTCGACGCTTCTATCTGAAATCACGTATGTGAGTAGTAGTGTCGACGAGAAATTCAATGGAGCAAACCAGACTTCAATCCGACTATTAGTTTAAGAAATAAGCTTGAAGCAAAATATTGCACGAATTGAGCATTATGGTGAAAAAAATGTTAAAAATTAACTTTCGCCGTTTCTTTCTGAAATCACGGATGTGAGTAGTTCTCACGACGAGAAATTCAATGGAGCAGACCAGACTTCAATCCGACTATAAGTTAGGGAAAATCACGTGAAACAAATTTGTACTCGAATTGAGAATTTTGGCGAAAAAATTCGTAAAAATTATTTTTCATCGCTTATTTCTGAAATCAGGTATGTGAATAGTAGTGTCGACGAAAAATTCAATGGAGCAAACCAGACTTCAATCCGACTATTATTTTAGGAAATTCGCTTGAAGAAAATATTGCCCGAATTGAGCATTTTCGTGAAAAAAATCGTAAAAATTAACTTTTGGTGCTAAATTAACAAATTTGTGCTCGAATTGAGAATTTTGGCGAAATAATTCTAAAAAAATTAACTTAAGTCGCTTCTATCTGTAATCAAGTATGTGAGTAGTACTTTCGACGAGAAATAAAATGGAGGAAAGTTGACTTCAATCTGGCTATTAGTTTAGGTAATACACGTGAAACAAAATATTGCCCGATTTGAGGATTTTGGTGAAAAAATTCGTAAAAATTAACTTTTGTCGCTTCTTTCTGAAATCACGGATGTGAGTAGTACATACGACGAGAAATTCAATGGAGCAAACCAGACTTCAATCCGACTATTAGTTTAGGAAATACGCTTGAAACAAAATATTGCCCGAATTGAGGATTTTGGTGAAAAAGTTTGTCAAATTTAATTTTGTCTCTTGAATCTGAAATCACGGATGAGAGTAGTACATACGACGAGAAATTCAATGGAGCAAACCAGACTTCAATCCCACGACTATTAGTTTAGGAAATACACTTGAAACAAAACATTGCCCAAATTGAGCATTTTGGTGAAAAAATTCGTAAAAATTAACTTTCATCGCTTCTATCAGAAATCACGTATGTAAGTAGTACTCTCGACCAGAAAAGAAATGAAGCAAAGCAGACTTCAATACGATTTTTACTTTAGGAAATACACGTGAAACGAATTTGTTCTGGAATTGTTCATTTTGGCGAAAAAATTCGTTAAAATTAATTTACATCGCTTATTTCTGAAATCAGGTATGTGAGTATCGACGAGAAATTCAATAGAGCAACCCAGAATTCAATCCGACTATTAGTTTAGGAAATGCGCGTGAAACAAAATATTTCCCGGATTGAGGATCTAGGCGAAAAAATTCTTAAAATGAACTTCCGTCTCTTCTTTGTAAAATCACGGATGTAAGTAGTACTCACGACGAGAAATTCAATGGAGCAATCCAGACTTCAATCTAACTATTAGTTTAGGAAATACACGCGAAACAAAATATTGCCCGGATTTAGGATTTTGGCGAAAAAATTCGTAAAAATTATTTTTCATTGCTTATTTCTGAAATCACGTATGTGAGTAGTACTTTCGACGAGACATTCAATGGAGCAAACCAGACTTCAATCCGCCTATAAGTTTAGGAAATACACGTAAAACAAATTTTGCCCCATTTAGGATTTTGGTGAAAAAAATTCATAAAATTTAACTATCGTCGCTTCTGTCTGAAATTACGTATGTGAGTAGTACTCTCGACGAGAAAATAAGTGGGGCAATTAAGACTTCAATACGATTTTTACTTTACGAATTACACGTGAAACAAATTTGTGCTCGAATTGAGAATTTTGGCGAAATAATTCTAAAAAAATTAACTTAGTCGCTTCTATCTGAAATCACGTATGTGAGTAGTACTTTCGACGAGAAATAAAATGGAGGAAAGTAGACTTCAATCTGGCTATTAGTTTAGGTAATACACGTGAAACAAAATATTGCCCGATTTGAGGATTTTGGTGAAAAAATTCGTAAAAATTAACTTTTGTCGCTTCTTTCTGAAATCACGGATGAGAGTAGTACATACGACGAGAAATTCAATGGAGCAAACCAGACTTCAATCCGACGACTATTAGTTTAGGAAATACACTTGAAACAAAACATTGCCCAAATTGAGCATTTTGGTGAAAAAATTCGTAAAAATTAACTTTCATCGCTTCTATCAGAAATCACGTATGTAAGTAGTACTCTCGACCAGAAAAGAAATGAAGCAAAGCAGACTTCAATACGATTTTTACTTTAGGAAATACACGTGAAACGAATTTGTTCTGGAATTGTTCATTTTGGCGAAAAAATTCGTTAAAATTAATTTACATCGCTTATTTCTGAAATCAGGTATGTGAGTATCGACGAGAAATTCAATAGAGCAACCCAGAATTCAATCCGACTATTAGTTTAGGAAATGCGCGTGAAACAAAATATTTCCCGGATTGAGGATCTAGGCGAAAAAATTCTTAAAATTAACTTTCGTCTCTTCTTTCTAAAATCACGGACGTAAGTAGTACTCACGACGAGAAATTCAATGGAGCAATCCAGACTTCAATCTAACTATTAGTTTAGGAAATACACGCGAAACAAAATATTGCCCGGATTTAGGATTTTGGCGAAAAAATTCGTAAAAATTATTTTTCATTGCTTATTTCTGAAATCACGTATGTGAGTAGTACTTTCGACGAGAAATTCAATGGAGCAAACCAGACTTCAATCCGCCTATAAGTTTAGGAAATACACGTGAAACAAAATATTGCCCCATTTAGGATTTTGGTGAAAAAAATTCATAAAATTTAACTATCGTCGCTTCTTTCTGAAATTATGTATGTGAGTAGTACTCTCGACGAGAAAATAAGTGGGGCAATTAAGACTTCAATACGATTTTTACATTAAGAAATACACGTGAAACAAATTTGTGCTCGAATTGAGAATTTGGCGAAATAATTCTAAAAAAATTAACTTAGTCGCTTCTATCTGAAATCACGTATGTGAGTAGTACTTTCGACGAGAAATAAAATGGAGGAAAGTAGACTTCAATCTGGCTATTAGTTTAGGTAATACACGTGAAACAAAATATTGCCCGATTTGAGGATTTTGGTGAAAAAATTCGTAAAAATTAACTTTTGTCGCTTCTTTCTGAAATCACGGATGAGAGTAGTACATACGACGAGAAATTCAATGGAGCAAACCAGACTTCAATCCGACGACTATTAGTTTAGGAAATACACTTGAAACAAAACATTGCCCAAATTGAGCATTTTGGTGAAAAAATTCGTAAAAATTAACTTTCATCGCTTCTATCAGAAATCACGTATGTAAGTAGTACTCTCGACCAGAAAAGAAATGAAGCAAAGCAGACTTCAATACGATTTTTACTTTAGGAAATACACGTGAAACGAATTTGTTCTGGAATTGTTCATTTTGGCGAAAAAATTCGTTAAAATTAATTTACATCGCTTATTTCTGAAATCAGGTATGTGAGTATCGACGAGAAATTCAATAGAGCAACCCAGAATTCAATCCGACTATTAGTTTAGGAAATGCGCGTGAAACAAAATATTTCCCGGATTGAGGATCTAGGCGAAAAAATTCTTAAAATTAACTTTCGTCTCTTCTTTCTAAAATCACGGACGTAAGTAGTACTCACGACGAGAAATTCAATGGAGCAATCCAGACTTCAATCTAACTATTAGTTTAGGAAATACACGCGAAACAAAATATTGCCCGGATTTAGGATTTTGGCGAAAAAATTCGTAAAAATTATTTTTCATTGCTTATTTCTGTAATCACGTATGTGAGTAGTACTTTCGACGAGAAATTCAATGGAGCAAACCAGACTTCAATCCGCCTATAAGTTTAGGAAATACACGTGAAACAAAATATTGCCCCATTTAGGATTTTGGTGAAAAAAATTCATAAAATTTAACTATCGTCGCTTCTTTCTGAAATTATGTATGTGAGTAGTACTCTCGACGAGAAAATAAGTGGGGCAATTAAGACTTCAATACGATTTTTACATTAAGAAATACACGTGAAACAAATTTGTGCTCGAATTGAGAATTTTGGCGAAATAATTCTAAAAAAAATTAACTTTAGTCGCTTCTATCTGAAATCACGTATGTGAGTAGTACTTTCGACGAGAAATAAAATGGAGGAAAGTAGACTTCAATCTGGCTATTAGTTTAGGTAATACACGTGAAACAAAATATTGCCCAATTTGAGGATTTTGGTGAAAAAATTCGTAAAAATTAACTTTTGTCGCTTCTTTCTGAAATCACGGATGTGAGTAGTACATACGACGAGAAATTCAATGGAGCAAACCAGACTTCAATCCGACTATTAGTTTAGGAAATACACGTGAAACAAAATATTGCCCAATTTAGGATTTCGGTGAAAAAATTCATAAAATTTAACTTTCGTCGCTTCTGTCTGAAATTACGTATGTGAGTAGTAGTGTCGACGACAAATTCAATGGAGCAAACCAGACTTCAATACGACTATTAGTTTAGGAAATACACTTGAAATATAATATTGACCGAAGTGATTTTGGTGAAAAAATTCGTAAAAATTAACTTTCGTCGCTTCTATCTGAAATCACGTATGTGAGTAGTACTCTCGACGAGAAAATAAATGGAGCAGACCAGATATTAATACGATTTTTAGTTTAGGAATTACACGTGAAACGAATTTGTGCTCGAATTGGGAATTTTGGCTAAAAAATTCGTAAAAAATTAACCTTTTGTCGCTTTTATCTGAAAACACGTATATGAGTAGAACTTTCGACGAAAAATAAAATGGAGCAAAGTAGACTTCAATCTATTAGTTTAGGTAATACACGTGAAACAAAATATTGCCCGATTTGAGGATTTTGGTGAACAAATACGTAATAATTAACTTTCGTCGCTTCTATCTGAAATCACGTTCGTGAGTAGTAGTCTCGACGAGATATTCAATGGAGCAAACCAGACTTCAACCCGATTTTAGTTCAGGAAATACGAGTGAGAAATAATTGTGCCCGATTAGAGAATTTTGGTGAAAAAATCAGTAAAAAATTAATTTTGTCCCTTATTTCTGAAATAATGTGTGTGTGTACTACTCGTGACGACAAGTTCAACAACTCTTAGCAAATGGGTCACGGACCGCGCGCGATTTTTCTTTCCCTTCATTGTTCTATTCTCCCCTCCTAATACACAGAACGGGGGACCGGTCGTAGGTGGGACGGTGCCTCGTTGGATTTGCAGAATTTCGGGGTTTCTACTCAGACCAAATGGATAGGAGATTTTTCAATTTGGAAAAATAATTACGAGCAGACGGACATTTTGAAAAAAAAACATTTTCGGTATCAGGTCCCCAAAACGTGTATTATTGTTGAAATATCGTAATCGAATTTCTTCAGCATATGTAAGTTTTTCTATACTACTTATATTACTCCGTAAACACGTACGTAACTGGAATGTAATAACAATTTACAGTTTATATGGAAGGTCTAAATGTGGCATTATGATGTGGCTGAAGTCGTCTGGCTTTTCTGTTCATTAACACTACAGAGCAGAATAAGCTCCAAAGGCCTTCAGAACAGTATTAACAGCACAAACCACAGAATATGCAACCAGCACCATGATACTATACGTTGTATTACAATATGTGGTATCAGCTATTGACAGCTGTCACATTTCATGGAGTAAAATATATGCAGATATCGTTAATTTATGGGGTGTGGCGATTGTTTGGCGAGATAGTTGAAGTTAAATGTCATTTATTTATACAATCGTGAAATTCTACAATGACGGGAACCCAAAAAAGTTGACTAAAACGCAGCTAACGCTTTAGCTGATAGCTGCGAAATACATTTTTATCTTTAATAAGTGATCGATAAGCTTCTAATGTTGCCGGAACACTATTTAATTTATATTGACCCACAACCTTAAAGCAGTATTCTTTCCCTCTTTCCAATGCCTGGTTATTTGTATCTGAACTTCTAGTACAACAATTTTTTTCAAATATAAATATTGTGATGAAACTTTTTTTTACAGTAAGCGAGTCAGCTTTTCAATTTCTCAATGAAAATTTCCATAACATTGCTTCAATAGTACTAAATTTCAATCACACAGTGGCTCCCACTATGCACAGGAAAATCAGTGAAAATATTTATCAGCAATACATTGCAAATGCATCCACTCCGGAAGCCGCATTACTTGGATATCAGCAAGTATGTAAGCAATTATTTATTTATATATGATTTTTAACATCGAATTTTTAACAAAAGTAAATTACAAAAAATTGCAGTTATTGATCGATCGCATGTACACTGCGGATGCCGAGAGAGCAGCAAGAATGATGGCATCCATTAACTCAGCTCCTGTATACTTTTATGATATTCCCAACAAAAGTTTAAAAGATAAACTTGCAAGTCTACAAAACGATTGTCCAGAAAATCCAGGTATCCTTGATCCATTAATTATTGGTTATAATATATTAAAAACCCAAATAGAAAAAATAATCAAACCATTTCAACCAAAAATAATGTAAATAATAAAATATTTTACTTAGATTCAATATTTGTTTATCATTTAATGTATTTGAAAAATGTATTTATTTTTTAGGAATTGTAATTCGTAATGAAATAGAATACGTTGAACCAACACTGTATGCCAGAGAATATTTTGAAGAAGGTAGATCTCTGTTCAAACTTCTTACCAAAGTTTTTGTGAATTTCGTGCAAACTGGGTGAGTAGACTTCAAAGACATCCACCCACATCTTGTAGATCAATCTTGTAGAATCAATCAAATCAAATCAATTTAAAAAATGTTATTCTTTGTTTCCTTCTGAATAATACAATTAAGAAAGTATGGCGGATATTTTAGAAATGTAATTCAAAATAACTGTGAAATTGCTAGAAGAATATTTTTATAGAAAAATATTTTTCAATGGTCATCTGTTTAAACAGCTGGTAAAAGTTTAGCGGCATTCTTTAAAGCCTTGATTCATAACATGTACTATTCTTCTCACCACGGTACTGAGGCAATATGCATCTAATTAAAAAAGGGTAAGTCTCATAATTTTCGTGCAAATAAAAGTATTAGCAATGTATATTTGTCAATTCCATTTTTCCTTTCCCGTATACATACGTATACAGGGAGGAATATAGGGAAAGTTATGTACTGCTACGGAAAATCGATTTCGAGAATTCAAAGGAAATACACGTTTTGAGATCTGATACCGAAATAGTGTTTTTTTAAACATCCGCCAATCCGAACACCCGTTTGTCCGCTTGCACCGTCCCTCCGTCTGTCTGTCCGTTTGGTGCTTGTAAACAACACTAGCGCCTAAACTATGCGTTCACTTTTTTTCAAACTAAATAAACATCTGACGATCTGGCCTGAGTCAAAGCTGCGATTATGAAAAACATTCATTAATTTTTGGGGGTACCTTACATGAAGACCCTGAAACATTTAAAAATTTCCCTAAAAATGGCTCCAAATTTTGTCTTTATTTTTTTTAGTATAGTAAATGACACTTATAAAGGTGACTTAGGTCCGATTTTTACGGTTAACTCTGAACTTTCGAAAATAACAAAAGTTTGAAGTAGTTTCGGCGGATTCTTATATAAAAAAAGAAAGATTTTTCCTTCAAATGAAATTTACTGTCCATAATTAGTTATTTCATGAAGATCAAGTACATTTTTTGGAATTTTTATTAGTTTTCGCGCAATATTACGTGAAGTTTATGCAATTTTAAAAATTACAAAAACAAAATTTTCTCGAAAACGGCTCCAAATTTTTTCTGTAAACGTTAGGTTGGGATAGTGCTAACTGTACGCCATAAAGTGACAAAAATGATATTTTGCTCTATTGTTTTGTTTATTCAAAAATACCAAAATAGTTTTTTACTTGCTCTTGTGCCATTAATATTTACATTAGCGGCGATTTATTTACACTATTGCGTTTATGAGTGCATGTTCTTTAAATAATGTCTTAAAATTGTTTTTTCTGAAAAAATTACACAAATGTATTTTTAAATATATCTCACGCCATTAAATGCACATTTCCAGCAAATTGTATACATTATTGCATTTGTGAATGACAGTGTTGCAAATGACTTCAAATGAAGTTTTTCGAAAACACAATAGATTCCTGTGAAAAAGAGATTCAAATTGCGCATTTACAGTAGAGCTTAAAACTATTTTTCCTAAAAAAGGTTTCAAATTTTTCAATGAAATTTCCTCACCAAATGAGGTTTTACTCTTCTTTAACATTCTTAAAGCAAAATTTTGGTTCTACCATTTGGAAATCGAAAAATTGAGAAAAGTTGGAAAAAATGTACTTTGAGCGGCGATACATGGCAGCTGGCAAGAGGATGGGGCAAGATTATGAAGTTGGCCCAGACCAAAGAAATTAGAAAACTAACTAGTACGAGAAAGTCTGTGCCACTCTATAGCATCACTAGTTCACTATGTATCGAAGGTCGAACTTTAGAACAGGAAGAAAGCTGGTAATCCCCTGTTGTGACAACTATCCTAATGGGTCAAAACGTCTTTGCCGATAGAGATAATGAAACAGCCTGTAACAATTATCTTCAGTTCGCACCGAGCAGCCGTGCCGTGAACATCGTACGCCACAGCTCTCTCACTGCGTAGCGTGTTTAGATTGAGTGTCAAACTAGTTTCGCTTGCACAGCAATCTACGTGTCTATTTTAAATATTATATATTGTTACATCAAAAACAGTTTAACTTTGCAAATAGTATCATAAGTATTTACCACAAGTGAATGAAAACCAACCAGTGGCCGCGAGTGGCGAAATGGACGTCCAAGGTAGCCCCGAGTCGGGGCTACACAGCACATCACAAGTGTTGGTGAACGCTATGGATACCTTATATGCAAGCAACAGCGATCAGTGCATTCTCCCAACAGCACAATTTCAACTTTTGCAACAACAACAGCAACATCTGCAACTCCTTCATCAGCAACAACAGCAGCAACTACTGCTGCTTCAACAGAATCAACCCACAGCGCAGCAAGGGCAACCGTTAATGCAGCAGCAACCGCCCCAAACTACCCTGCCTCAAGAACGCCAAAGCGAGGAGATGCACGCAACAACTTCCAACGAAACGCTTTCAAACGTAAGTAAACGAAAGAGAAATGATGATGAAAACTCTATGCCATTATACAATGTTCAAACTTCATCGCGTTTCGAAGTGCTTCAAAATCTTAAAGACAGTGATCCAAGTACTCCAGAACAAACATTAAAAATTTCGCCCATAATTATGCACAACGTACTTGACTACAACCAAATGATTTCCGACATTAAATCAGTCGTCAAATGTGATTTCACAACCAAGACAACCGGTGATCAACTAAAAATCATGCTCACTACAATAGAAGATTACCGTAATTTTAGACATCACTGTGTTGAGAAGAACAGACAATTCTATTCTTTCCGCGACCCTTCTATTAAAACCTTTAATGCTGTGTTGAAGGGCATCCCCACATGTTACTCGGAAGCTGACATTTTAAAAGAACTTGAACTCAAATACCCTGTTACCAAAGTGACTAGATTATTTGACAAAAAGAAAAATCCAATCGAAATTTGTGCTCTAGAAATAAAAGACAATAGAGACGGGAAGTCAATATTAACTTTAAACCGCCTGATGCATTGCGTCATACAAGTTCAACCTAGAACAAATCGAAACTACCCAATACAATGTAAACGTTGTCAAAGGTATGGACACTCGCAAGCAAACTGCCGACTCACTCCGAGGTGCGTTAGATGTAAAGAGTCACACCACTATTCTCAATGTACAAAACCAAAAAGTGACAAACCGAATTGCGTAAACTGTGGCGAGGAGCACACGGCCAATTACAAAGGCTGTCGCATTTTCAAAGAAACTCAGCAAGCACGTTCAAACCTTCTAAATGAACGCAGGTCAGGGTCAGAGCAACAACCGCCGCCGCGCAACAATCCCTCTCGTAGCCCTCCAACATTTAGCCCTCGTGGATTTCCTCCCCTTCCCAAAACCAATACCCCGTGGTCACCGGTTCAATCTTTGCAAACCCAAATGCCAACTGATGTATCTCAACTAATAACCACAATAGTATCACAAGTAATCTCAGCTATAATCCCGCAAATTCAAAATATTGTACAGTCAGTGCTAATAAATTTCCATAATGGCAAATAAAATCACATTAATGAATTGGAATGCAAACGGAATTAAAAGACAACAATCACAAATAGAAATTTTTCTTCACGAACACAAAATCGATATTGCATGCATAACCGAAACCCACTTGGTTCTAAATGAAAAATTCAAAATTTCCGGTTATAAAATATATAGAAGTGACAGAATTTCAAATGTTGCAGCGGGGGGTGTTTTGATTGCTCTCTCAACCCGAGTCAAACATCAGCGGTCACTTAGCCCCAATACTTCTAACCTGGAAACTGTGTCAGTCACCGTAACCATAGATAATAAAGATTACACAATAATAACAGCATATAAACCTCCGAATAAACAATTTCCAGTAAAAGAATACAAGGAAATATTTAATAACAACACCAACGTTATTCTACTAGGAGACCTAAACAGTAAAAACCAAGCCTGGGGATGCAATTGCACAACCCAGCAAGGCACTAAATTGCAATCTTTTGCAGTAAACAATAACTTAGATGTAATAGCACCTTGGCAGCCAACACACTACCCGTACAATAGTAATATTATCCCAGATATTTTAGACATAATGGTGTCTAAAAACTTCCACTTACCTACATCTCAAACCGTACTTCCTGAATTAGATTCAGATCATTGCCCAGTCATCATTGAAATAAAATCTTCAAATCTCTTGCAGTCTAATAATCCCTTCACAGTTTTGGGCACGAAAGGGCACGTCAACTGGAATAAATTTAGAGACCTATTAGAAGTAAACCTTCACTACCCGGAACAGATACAAACAACAAATGAAATAGACAACCAGGTAACTAATATCACACAGAAAATCTACGTTGCATTGCTACAATCAACAACTCCTTTCGCAAGACCTTTCACTAACAATAGAAATCCGATTCCAAGGAATATTCTAAACCTAATTAAAAGTAAACGTATCCTTCGACGGCTCTGGCAAATCAACCGCAGACATGACCTTAAAGCAAAAATCAACAAATTAGGGAGAACAATCAAAAACAAATTAAATCAAATTCGAATAAGCAATTTTCAAAGATCCATAGCTCAAATACACCCTAATAGTAGACCACTCTGGTCAACCATAAAAAGACTATGTAAAGAAACCACTGACATTCCTATCCTGAAACACAACTCAAATGTAGCTTATACGGATCATATGAAAGCCAATATGTTAGGTAAATATCTGCAAAATAGTTTTACTCCAAACCCAAATACAAATTCTTCCTTTACTAATTATATTGCAAAAAACGTCCTGTTACCAGACTATAATGTCCCAGATAAAATAAAATTTATATCCCCATCCGAAACATCTAAAATTATTAAGCAATTGAAAACCCGAAAATCAGCAGGTCACGACCATATTAACAACAGAGCTCTTAAAGAATTACCCAAAAGAGCTATAACTATTTTAACCGCCTTATTTAATTCCTGTCTAAGACTGGGCCACTTTCCAAAAGATTGGAAATTATCTATAATCTTACCCTTCTGTAAACCAGGCAAAGATCCTCGCTTTCCTACAAGCTACAGACCAATAAGCCTCCTACCCTCAATCGCAAAGGTATTTGAAAAATTAATTCACAGCAGATTATCTACTTACCTAACAAAAATTAGCGCTATCCCAGACTTTCAGTTCGGATTCAGATCTCAACATAGTACCACCCACCAATTTCTCCGTTTAACTGAATATATTGCAAATTCATTTCACAGCAAAAAATACACAATTGCAGTTTTCCTAGACATTGAGAAAGGCTTTGATAAACTCTGGCATGAAGGTCTTTTATACAAACTTCGTCAACTAGGAACTCCCAAGTATCTACTCCATCTAATCAAAGGTTTTCTAAAAGATAGATATTTTTCCGTCCGTATTAACTCAAGTCTCTCAAACAGATTTGAAATTAATGCAGGAGTCCCTCAAGGTTCTTGCCTCTCTCCACTTCTCTTTACTGTTTACATGTCGGATTTACCACAGTCAGACTATACAGAAATTGCTCTTTACGCAGATGACACAGCACTTTTTACCTCTCATTCAGACATTAGCTGCGCCTTCGACAACATACAGATTGACCTAAATAACTACATTAAATGGGCTTCAAACTGGAAAATAAAGATTAACGCATATAAAACTCAAGCAAAAATATTCACACTCCGCAAACTTCCTCAACCACCCCTCCTCAGCTTCCAAAACACAAATATAGAATGGATGAGTGGAAATACACCAGCAAAATACTTAGGAGTACTACTTGACACCAAACTAAACTGGAAACAACATATGAAATCTATAGCAGATAAAACTTATGCAAAAATATCCAAACTATATCCAATAATAAATAGAAATTCCGGTCTTAGCACTGACTGCGGCTTAATCATCTATAAAACAATAATAAGACCAACCCTCACATATGCCTGCCCGATCTGAAATAACACCGCAAAAACAAACCTAAATAAAATAGAAATAATACAAAATAAATTTCTCAGAAAGATCATTAAAGCTCCTTGGTTCATAAGCAACATACAAATCCAAAATGAACTAAATATATCATCCATTAACGAATATATAAATCTTATGACTCATAAATTCTTCTCATCCCTTCCCCAATCGCGCAGTACAACAATATTCAAGCTAGGTAAAACGTATGGTTCATCAAAAAGAATAAGATCACGATTCCCTAAAGACTCCCTTCGTCCACCTTAAATCACCTACCCATCTTCCACTTTCCAAAAATTCCACCCACTATCACCCTCTCCTCAAAATTATCACATAACTCCAAAAACTGTATCCACAGTTTCTTCTCATAGAACAACGTTTTTATCAGACCCCTGAGAGAGGAGGTAACGCATGCGGATGTCCATCCCTAAAAGTTAATGTGTAAAATGTTGTATAATGAACACCCCTGAAAGGCAGAAATGCCGAGCAGGTAGAAATAAATTTAAAAAAAAAAAAAACAATTATCTTCCAAAAATCTTGGTCACCAGGCAGTGACCCTGAGTTACATGCTGTGATAGACATTGCCTCCCCGAATTCAGATGGGGGCCCTCCTTAAACGAAGAGGCCGTAATAGTTTCAGGGAATAATTAAAAGCTTACGGTTGTGCCCGTCCTCTTTGATTCTGTTTTATCTGTTACTGAGACGGCCGTTCCGTCACCGCTGGTCGATTAGGACGACAACAAAATTATATTGAGTTCCCAGCTTATATGACGCCCATAGATGTAACTACTGAACTTGTCTTAACAGGACCACACTAGAAGTTAAGCGTCACTGGAAGAAAAACATTTCAACTTTGCTAGGAACCTGGGTTACGTATCAAAGTAAGGTAGATCAAGAGCTTGCTGAGGTGGGAAATGAACAAAAGAAATATTCAATCCCAGAACCAGCTGGTCGAGACCTATGCCAAGTTAGTGGAGGTTTTGGGTGGCTCCGCTGCCACCAGACCACCAGTTTAAAAGACCCTGTAATCATGAAGGAAAGTGCGCTAAAAAGCGATAACTCTTATGCTAAGGCGCAGGACCTTTTTAAAAATGATCCAGCAAATTGCTATTAGCAAAGTGCATTAGAATGGGCATCGCTCTACTAATGTGGTTAATGTTGGGATGACGTTAATGACCTGTACAAATCCATTCGGGGTACAATGCCCCCTATTCGGCTTTTCGTGTTAAGAGAGAGCGATAAAGTGTTGACACCTGAAGTGGACCCCAACACCATTCTGTATGAGGTGCAAGTTGCTGAAATTAAAAGTCGCCTGTCTTGGATGAAAATGGCACTCTCCAGGACAGAATAAGATCAAAGCCACATATATTTAAGAGAAAAAATGGAAAAATTGTCCCTACTGTCCACTCAAATTCTATAGTGTCTTTGTGCCCTCTGGGAGGAAAGTTAACCTCTCCATCCTCCTCACAAGAGAGAGTATTCGTTCAATAAGTTTGTAATTAATTATAGCCCCATCACGATTGGTTTTCTGTTGTGCAAAATCTTTTGGACGATAGGGGCAAACGCATTCGATCCGTGGGGAAGTTCAATCGACAACCAGAAGGGTTTAACTCCAAAGCTGGCCGTCTTGTTAACGCAGGTGGCATCATTCTCGATGCCAAATTCTTCACGATGAGTCATTGACATGAAAACAACAGGGGGTTGTTTCGGTGCTATGCTAGATACGTACACATTCGACACAGTTCCTAATGCGGCGATTCGGTAGGCTCTGTTCATGAAAAAGATCCCCGAATTTGGCAATGGACTCTTACGCTAACGTTCCACCGCCACTCTGCACCTCTAGAAAAGAATTGAGGTGCCAACTGGAAGAGGAGTTAAACAATTTTCTTATTTCCTTTTAATCTCATTATGGACTACCTGCTTGAAAAATTGAAAAACAAGTCGGGATACACGCTATTGAAAAGGAGGGGGTCTGTATTAGCATTTACTAACCATCTGGTGCTGTCAGCAAAAGATGCCCAGTAGCTCAAGGTTGATATTGTGGTGAGATCTTTGGCGCCGCGGAATTGCATTGTCCTTAGCTAAGTGTTAATAATAATTCAAATTACAACTTTTTAACGATTCTTATTTATTGAGGACATCTTTCTGGAACGGTTGGTGGAAACAATTCCTAGGGGAACGATCGTATCCTAACACATCTAGAAGTGAACGATATTTGGAACGGTTTCCCAACTAGCCTCGAATTTAAGAGAAACAGTGACGAGGCTTAAGAAGGCGCATTTGAAGCCCATTCGGAAGCAGAAATTACTTCATAATTCCACAATACCTCTGCCAACTAGTTTTATCGATGCTTAGGCAAACAGTCGCTAAAAACAGAATGGCACCATCGGCTTATGAATACTGCATTTTTAAGACTTTTTCTCTCTTCTTGTAGAATGTTGTGGTCTTGAAGGAATTTAAATGATGATTATTCATTAAAACAAATAGCACTCAATCGAAAGAAAGCCATATTTGCAGCCATTGCCGCCAATATCATTCCTGTAACTATATAAACAGAATACCCTCGTTCGCGCCAATTTTTCTTCGCTTTCATTTAGCCATCTTACGACGTGGAATCGGCTTGCAAAGAAAAGGGATAAGACCCCTATTTTTGAATCGTTCAATGTGCGAAGTTCTTGGGTAGCAGACAGATGAATGAAATAGGTTTACATTTTTTATTTAATCTGTTCGGTATTAATGCTCTTTAAATTTAGTAAACGAATTTTTGCTAGGTACTTCTCTTAACTTTCTCTTCTGTTTAACAAGAAGGGAGTAAAATGGAACTGTACTTTTATAACGTTGATACGTTGGAACCTTAAAAATTTTAATTTAGTAAGCAGTAGTTTTTCTAAAGTAACACATGCTTCACCATCTCTCTTGAATTACTGACATGAATCGTAACTAATTCTATGTCACAGCAAAGCAATAAAACATCATTCTGAGTCAAAGTTCATACCCTATCTACTCCATATTTTTATGTCGTTTATCAGAACGTAGAGGTCAAATAATGTGTTTCTCCTTTAAGATGCATTCGCAAGTTTCAAACTTTTGTTGAGAAAACGATTAAGAATTCTATAAACATGAACCTCTTCTACAATTAAAAGGAGAGAAAAAATCTAGCTTCTATTCATACGTGTGAGAAGTAATGTCTAGAATGAACACACTAAATTAAGAATTCTCAATAACCATGAGGTCTCAAACCCCCTTGCAAAATGAGTCCTGGACTTTCAGGCATTTGATAGATGCATAGTATTTTGTTTAAATTTTGGTCATCTTTGAAAACATCGTAAAACATATTTCATACGGTTATAAGGTTTTAATTATTTTTGTCTTCCGGATAGTCATATGCAGTTATTTTAGTGTTACAGAAATATGCCAATTAATACCATAACATAAACACATTAATACCATGACATAATCCTAAATGTTTAAGTATTAAAAATTCATCAACTACGTTATTTTAATTATATAAATCAATATAAATCATTATGAATAACAGAACAACAACAATTACGTAATCATTAACCTCCACCAAAACTATTTATCTTAAATATATATTTCGGAATATATATTCCAGAATATGTTCAATATCTTCAATTTGCACACATTTCTTTATCATCTATGTCACGATTGTGATCATAAGTACACAATGCAATACCTACTAAAATATTTTTTGCAGCGATTCATTGTCATCAAATAAAGCCTCGAATGATAAAGATATTCAATAGAGTAAAGCAAGCAAAGGGAATTATCTATAAATGAATACGTTAAAACACAATAGAGCTGCAATAGTGAACACAAAGTGAAACTCGCAACTCAATTTAGAAACAAATGCACATCTGCGCGCATTTGTTTTTATTATAAAGATGTGCTTGCATTTTTCAAAATTTAAATTATTCTTACAAAACGAAAACTCGCTCCAACTGCCGCTCGTTGTCTTGAGCATATCATTCGTACAATTATACCCCTCTTAATTCACTCATTTCATTAATTTCGTTAATAGGAATCTCAACTGTTCGCATCTTGCCTCAATATTACTGAATGTAAAAATTGTTGTTCAACACCCTGCAAGAGGGAAAGAAAAAGAGCAGGACAGCGTCTGCCGGGTTCTGTTTGTAGAATATATAAAACAACTTCCGATTAATTATTTGACTTTCAGAATTTGGTCAATTAAATACATTTTCAGAATTTTATTCATTTCCAATGATACTTCAAATGTACGATCAATACGTGGTATTGGATTAATGAAAATAATTTTTGTATGTTGCAAATTAAAAATATTTTGCTATGTACAATATTTACTTATTTTCCAAACTAATAATTTTGTTAAAAAATAAATAAATTTCCAAAATCAGTATGATTTTCCTAAAGTTATAATTCAGACCTCTGTGTTTCAGGAATCCGACACCCAGCAATGGTGGAGGGGAATGGCTTCCTCTGATCCCAAACTACAAGGAAATCAACTATCTTTGTATCTCCAGCAGTACAGCTGTCGAAATGAAGTCGTCTTTAGAGCTAGGTAATAGAAAATTCTGGGACTCATTACCTCTTCAGGATCCGTCGAGTATTGCTTTTAAAGTCAAAATGTTTTCACATTCTTCGGAGTTGTAAATGCAATTATTTCATCATGGACATTCTATAATTTCATAATAACGTCTAAAAACAACACTTTTTATAATTAAAAGTTAAGTGTTGGTGATAATCTAATAGAATTATCATTTGTGACGGTCCTAACCTAAGGAAGACTTCATTTCTACTGTATTTCAAATTGTAACATAGGTGAATTAAAACATAAACATTGATAAGTGTTGTTGTTTGTCATTTCTATTTATTTATTTACGTCAAAACAGTTGAAAACTGGATGACGTGCTATGAGAGAGAAGTTAATTTGAAGTTATATTTATGTCCAGAAGCAAAACAAGGGGCCATCACAGCATTTGCTTAAGGGAAACTGGATGAAAACCTGATCGAGGTGGAGGTCATTGACCCAGGAGCTGAAGTATAATACTTGTTACAGGTTCTTTAGAATTATACAATTCAAAGGGTAAATTATATATAAAATGTCATTGTTAAAATTAATATCAGGATGCAAGAATTGCTTTTCCGTGAAATAATTTTCTTTTTTAAAGAGGAAAGCAAGTGTTCAAATGAAATCAAAGCGTTGAAAAACATATTTATCGTTTGTATCAACCGTATTGTAAATCAAGTTTCATGACTCTTGCAGTAATTGATGAATAATTTTATTTTACTTTTAATAAACAATCTACTCATATGTGAATTATTTTTGTGAATTATTTAGTCTTCAGCACACGCAAAAAATGCTGAAGCGACAAATACTCGTTCACGATTACACAAAACTATACAAAACTGGAAATAAATTTAATTGATATGAAAAATAAAAATAATAAATTTGATAATTCTTCATTACAAAGGAATGTTCTAGTTGTGTCTATATTTGTACTATAAATATTGATTTTGAATTTTGGTTGTTATGCACTACCACACATGTGGGAGATATCTTGATGTGGGGAATCCTTCGTGTAGGCCGACGCTGGATCTCACCATCCGGCGAGGGAAGCACACCGCCCCCTCCCGTTAAGAGAAGGCGCCACATGTACAGGACGAGCAACCACAGCAGTTGAAACACGACATAATCAAACAATGGGAAACAACGTGGCTTTGGGAAGAGTCCTTAAAACCGGCACTTGTTGACCCTGTAAAGGACCATAGTTGTTCTTGTACCGCGCTTTACAAATTGAGACCTTTCTGATTCTTTATTACATTTTTGGAGGTTTAACTCTTCTAGGGACTACCACCACCCCACCCCCCCCTACACACAGGAAGAAACACGGGGTTTCAGAAAGGCTACAGAAAATTAAACGGATTATTACAAATGGACTAGTATCTATTCAATTTAATAGCATTGATCTAACTCTCTCTCTCTCTCTGTTTCGTAATAAATTTCCTAGCAACATTCTTGGAATATTGACTTATCTCGACTCAATATATTATGACTTGCAACTCTGACAGCTATTAAAAAATGCGAATTTTATGTATTGGCCACATTATTATTGCATAACACTTTATTAATATTAATAGAGCTCATAGAAGCCCTTTAGTAGTGCTTATTCCATAAATCAATAATAATTAAACTATTTTATCTCAGAACTTAGCTCTTCCTGTTGTGTCAGTAACCGGCTGAGTTGAGCTCAAAGCTGCTAATACTGTAGTGAGTCTAACAGGGAGGTTCCAGGGTTCGACACTCCGCAGCGTCGTGTGACGCGTGATTTTTCAAATCTAGCTACATAGTTCCACAGCAACTACGCTTGCGTGCACTAAAGTAGCGTGTGTGTCGGGAGACCAGTCGAGAGCTAAGAGCTGGCCGCCAGAGGGCAGTACCTCCAGCATGCGGACGTGTCTGTTGGCGCCGGATCCCACCATTCAGAGGGGAGGAATACTGCCACCTCTCGGAGTAAAACATTTACAAGCACGGGGCTAATGAACATAGAAGTTGGCGTGCCCGGAGACGGCGAATAATGGAACTGCCAGTATGTACCATAATTGATGCGAGCCATTAATAAATGAGCCATTGGTGAATTAATGCCACCATGAACGATACGACAATGCCCAAGAACGATATGACGTAAGTGGGGGCCGTTAGAGAATAACGGGTTGAAAGCCGGTCGTTCAAAGTTATGTTTAATATGAAGCTATTTCCATTTCTAAAACAATGATAGACAAAGGGCTTTTACTTCTTTAACGTCGATTGATAACGTGAGTTAAAGAAACTTACAAGGATTAGAGTGGATTCTGTCTAGTGGATACTTAAACGATTAGAACGGTGGAGGTTAAAACGATTCCCTGCCACATGTGTTTTGATTAAAGACACGAATTTCAATCAATATTAAAATGTGTAAGCAAACTTGCACTCTCAAACAACCAAATATGCGCAATTAATGGTAAAAATAAATTAAAGATGCACTATCAATTTTTACCATTTTACTAATTTGTATTGCGTATAAGCGACAGCGAAGTCTATGTGTTATCAAATTGCTAATTATACTTAATACTATCGGACCTGACTAACCTTCGCTATTGCATTGTCTTACAAGTCACACGGTACTTATCACGTGATTGTTAATCACGTTTTACGCTACGCTCTGCAATTTTTTTAAATTTAATTTATTTATAATGGTCGCATAAACATCTAGGTCTTGAGCGACCACAAACAACCATTTTAATACATGACTTTCTCATGAGTATGGATTTGTTCTATGACCTGGTCTGAACTTGATTGAATTTAAAACATTCTTCCCCAAGTTTGGGCATGCGTTCGCTCTGACACTGTCTTGGAGAAATTTGATTTACTTGTCCCAGATAAGGTTCATATAATAATTTTGGCCGGTATTTCGTAATCACAGAGATAGAATATGCAGCCACAGACGCGTTTAATATTTGACTATGCAGCAGGTTGCGCTTCTGTTCAGGGGCGCTTGAGCCATCGTTAACGCCCCAACATCTCCCATTTAATTCAAACCACTCTTTAAATACTCCTCGTATAAATAAGACCAAAGTGTGAAAATTTCAGCGAAATCGACTGAGTAGTTTTTGCGTCTATATGCGACAGACACACGCACATTCACTTTTGTTTATAATATATATATATATATATATATATATATATATATATATATATAATTTGAGCCCATTATGAATAATACTTTACTTTATTCAAAAAATTATTTAAAGTCCCAAAAATGCTGGGTAAAACTGTAAATATCCCGTATTTACCACGATTAGTATGCTTATTGTGTGTTCCGCTGCGAATGCTTTGCACATTTTTTAATAAAATAGATAATAACTATCGCCTTATACAGGCGCGGCTCCACGGGGAGAGAGGTAAATTCTCAGTAATAAAAAAATCACTAACTATTAATTTCAACTTGCCACGAAATTTTCGAGTAACTAGTAGTAAAACTAGTTAAAGGTGCTAAAACAGTACTTCTTTCTCGCCCGTACTTTCACGCAAAAATTGCGCAAAAAGTAGTCATTTTCGAAAAATTGTATGTGACCTTATTTCAAAATCTATCTTTAAGGAATATTTTACATTAAGCAGCATATCGACAGAACGGTTTAACCGCTGGTTGTTCACAGACAGACGGACAGACGATTTTACCATCATTCGAATTTTTGGTTACGACATTAAGGGAAAATCTCTATCATTAATATTTTAGTTGTAGGAAGACTCCGAAAAGTTTTGAACTTCTGCAATTTTCCAAAAATCAGGGTTTAAACAAACATGAGAAGTATCATTCTCTTAAACGTCCTTCACACTAACATTTTCAATCAAAAACAATGGAGCTTTATTTTTTATTTTTTTATTTATTTTATTTTATTTTGAAAATGACCCAGAGATTTCATGTAAATTACCCCTCTTGAATTTGAACCCGATATTTTGAATATCGGGTTCAAATTCAAGGAGCCGCGATATCAGCCAGATCGATTGGGGAATAAAAATTTTCAGCATATCGACAGAACGGTTTAACTGCTAGTTGTTCACAGACGGACAGACGATTTTGCCATCATTCGAATTTTTGGTTACGACACATAAAACATGGATTCTGGCTACACCACATGGTAAAGGATTTTTTCTGCATTTAACAACTGGATTTATCCACTTTATCGTTTCCAGGGCCTTGTATTAAGAGTTTTTTGGCCGAAAATGTACCATTTTTTTCGTGCAGCATTACAAAACTTTCTCTCTACCCGTGAGAAAGTAAAAATATTTTCAAAAACTAATTAAAACGAATAAAATCATATCGCCATGAGCTGAGTTTAGCCTGCGTCATTCTAAATAATTTGTAATATGACAACATGCGCCCAAAACATTTTGAATAATAAACTATTATAATTTACCGATCACACTCGGCTCTGTGTCAGGCATTCATATACAAGTAGTATCCCTAGGGCGGGGAAAAATAACTAGTGGGCAGATTTTGATAACCAAATCATCGCCCATTGGTTAGCGCTAGATCATTAGTTTTCGAAGTGACAACGTTAGAGTACTGTCTCAGTTTCTTTTATCCTAGAATGTTAATTTTATCCTAGCGACAAATTAAATGCATTGAGCGTTGCAACGTATTCAGTAACCAAATTTTGGGCGAACATTTTGGGAACGCTACCCGACATTCTTTTTTCTCGGCTGCTTGGAATCCTGACCCTTTGAGCAAATGCTGGGATGCTGAGGCAATACCTGTAGCTCATTTGCCTTTGCATGTAGATTACGTTTCACGGGAGTGAAAATGTTTGTGCCTTTTTTTGCCAAAATCACTCTTTGCTACCTATATTCGTAACTCAACAATATGTATACGTTAGAACAGACATCTAATTAATCTAATTTAGATCTCGTTAATAAAATTAAGATATTGATGCTCCCCCCAATGCAAAATTCGAACAGAGAGCCCAAAGCTCAAGAATCAGAGCACATCTCATACTAGACGTACAATTTTAACTGTTTTTTACATTAAATACATCTATATCTATACTAATACATAGAGACAGAAGAATGTTGATTTGCAGCGCGATTATCACTGAATCTACAGAACAAATACCGACGAAACTTTTGTGCTATTTCCCTTTAAACTTATGCTGTACTCCGCTTAAAAAGTAAGTCCCTTCAAGGTCGCGAGTTGGCAGGAGATAAATTTTATACCTTCTTTATGAATACGACAGAATAAAAAATATAAAAAAAGAGTTAGTTTTACAATGTTGCAATATATTGAAAGTATTGATATAGTATACAAAAAATTTCAAAAATATTATACGTGATCTACAAGTATTTTATTTTGTAGTCTAGATTTATTTATTGTTTTTATAAAGTGATGAATGTTTGGGAGCTGGAACTTCCAATAACAAAAATGTAAACTTTTTTTAGTGGGAAAGTGGGCGAGGTAGATTGGAAATTTCCAAATAAGGCCAAAGTCAAGACAGGGCTAGCTGAGTGGGGCAGGGCAGGGCAAAGCTGAGCAGGGATACAATGGGATAGAAGTAGGCTTCACCGCAGGATGTGAATTAATGGAATTCCTCTTCCTGGTTAATCATTTTCTTTAATAAATTCCCGGGCTACGCTGCGTACTTCAGCTAGTAGATAAATAAAGTATCTGTCACCCGAAGCGGTCAGCGAACCCCGATGTAGGAAAAACAAAAGTTCGTGTTTTGCTTCAGACGATGGAAATTTCTGGGAGTTCTCGATTATCTCAGTAATCTGTATTATTTCAAGAGAAAGACAACTACGACTTAATTTATATTATCTTGCACCCATTAATTTCCGTCAATGAGCTTGGGTGACCCCTAGACTGTAGTCCCCTTCTCTCATATAAAGAGTTTCCAGCAGCTCTAAAGGCATTTCACGGCCAACCAAATGTCGTGCAACATGGGTGTACAGTTCTCTTGGTGCTTGTTCATATTTCTCGCTTATGGAAGTGCTGCGGAATCGTCCCCTATGGTCCAAACGGTGTACGGCCCCGTAAGAGGATCGTATATGAAATCGGCGAGTGGGAAGCAGTTTGCTGCATTTCGCGGTATTCCTTATGCACGACCACCCGTTGGAAAGTATCGTTTTGAGGTCAGTTAAGTTCAATCACTATTATTTTTTATTTGGATTTATACTGCTCGACTAAATAAATAATCATATATGATAGTTTTAAAGTTTGTGTTTAATTTTTAGAAATCTGCTCCGTATGAGAAATGGCCTGACACGTGGAATGCAACAGAATATGGAAGCCCCTGTCTACAGTATGATTTTACGTTTTCCCCTGAACAAGAACGCGTAATAGGTGATGAAGATTGTCTTTTTGTAAACGTCTTTACCCCGAAGGTAAAACAAGCATTGCTTCTGAACGCTACTCGTAATAATAGCACAGAGAGATAATTAGATGAGCAGGACAAAGAGGATTGAAACTTTTTTTCACTCAATAAATACCGAATACAGGTAGCAAAGTGTTGTAAATAGGTCACGTTATTTTCTAATAAAACAATGTGATATACCTCTGCCACGATTATGTACCTACACAATAATTTCATAAGTTAAAGTTCTAAATAATGAGCTAACTTAAAATAAATAATGATTGAATGTGTTGTTTACACAGCTATGAAACTTAATAATCAAACGCAACTGATTTATAAAATTTTAGGTCCCGGAATGCACCCGCTTCGGTACATGCTCTTAGCCACCTCGCCCTTACATATTATTCTGAAAGAATAATGCAAGCAACTATTTTAGGCGTTTCTAGGCCATTATTTGGGGCTAGAAATGAAACGCTGCGAATTAGCATACAGCGTTCTCGTCGTTCCACGAATCGTTATGACTTGATTCATCAAATTGATATTAATTTTACATAATTCTAAACATAACTAAACTTGATTCAATCTACAATTTAACTAGTGTACCTACAAAGCACGTACTGTCTCATTTTATTGAACACAGCTACGTAATATTGAAATATTGCATTTTCTGCCCTACTAACCTGTTATTACTTGAAAATTCAAACAAAGCACCTGTGATGCATATCTGCATCATTTCGATAGTCAGGCGCAGCAATCCTTTCTTGTTTTGACAAATGAAACACTCAGGAATACATTTGACTAATACAGTATTCGCGGCAAATTATTCACAAGAGGGCAACGCACTGTTACCAGCGCAGCGTTGTCAAAACTATATGCTTTCGTTTGGCGAATAATATCATTTCTTTGCAAAAACATTTAATTCCATCTGTATTCAGATTTCAACTTGTTTATCGGTTAGACATAAAACATCATACAGTTGATAAATAACTCTAATATTAATAAACTAATTAATTTCTAATATTCTATTTTTTAATAAAAGAAGTTGAAATTAATGCAGCTCTTATGGAAAATCTTTCGCGGACATAGTTTTCTTTAAGTTATTGAAGAAGTTATATGGCTAATTTACCTTCTTTTATTCAAGATGCAGTAATTTTTTTAGGGATCAGATAATAATAAATGAAACTTCACCGAATATTCTGAAAAGTAATTTATTAAAAAAACTGCTGCGAAATTCATAGCAAGCGGGAGTATTGCTTTCGGTTTAGGAGTTACGCCATACAAATCATACTATTGTCAACACTTGGTTCTCTTATGACACAAGAAAAAACAGCGACAAAAAATATGGATTATCAAATCGGTTTCGAATCATTTCTGAAAGGTTTATTTGGAAACATCAGCTGGACTAAATAAAACACCTATATCGTCACCGCAACCATCTCGACGTTCAACAACAATGAGCTTCTCAAATATCGATGCGGCATTGTTGCATAAACTTCAATTAAGCTTTGAGGATTGCTTGAAAGAAATACATCACTACATTGAGAATACAAGTTGAGTAAAAAGTAAAAGTGCGTGAAGGTAAAAATAGAATTAATATTGGCATTTTCAATAGTAAATTATAATTATAATTAAATTAATTATTATGCATATCACTCGTTCAATGTTTCTCGTAGCCCGTAGTTGGTGTGACGCCTGAATAGATTTCATTAATTTTACAGCAGAAATTACGAATAACATGACCTTTTTTAAAGAGCTAATTTAGTGCAACAAAATCTGTCGCGTGCAAAAATCTGTATCTTCAATTTTGTAGTTTTAAATTATTTTTTGTTGCAATTTTCGAAAAACTGAACGATACATGAAAATGGGGCTACCACCGTATTTTTTATCGTCCCTTATTACGCAAGTGACGAAAATTTAAAGAACAAATTTAGCATTTTTTTTTTCAGAAAAACAAGAATTTCGTAAATGTCTAGCGCAAATTACGCAAAACTGCTCTTTTTTTCAAACAATTATAAATGACCTTTTTTAAATAGCAAATTTTGTACAAAAGACTTTTTTTCTGAGACAAAAATCTCTATCTTCTATTTTGTAGTTTTAAAAGTTTTTGTGATTTTCGAAAAATTGGGGATTTCAACGAAAATGAGACCTTCACCATTCTCTTAAACGCCCTTCGCACTATTCAAAAAACAAAATTTAATCAAAAAATTTGGAGTCTTTCTTCTATTTTGAAAATGTCTCAGAGGCTTCTGTAAAGTATCTCCAAAATTAAAATATCGGTTTCAAATTCCGGGGGCCGCGACATTAGCCAGAACGATTGAGGAATATCTATTTTGGAGAAAATCGGCTGAACGGTTTAGGCGCTAGCGTTAGCCACAGACGGACAGACGTTTTGCTGTCCATTTTTCGGTATCAAGAACCAACAAAATGAATTCTGGCTACATCATGTGTACGAGGAATATTTCATAAATTTAACAAGAGGATTTATCGATTTTTTCGTTACCAGAATCCGGTAATAGGAGTTTTTTCTGGCGAACGATTACATAACTTTCTCTTCGTAAGAATTTCATCGTAAAGGGGAGAAAGTAAAAAGTACGAGTGAAATTGACGAAAAATTGTGTTCTGAGAGAAATAAATACCTCACATACCACAATGTCTCCTTTCAACATTAAGATAGTTGTTCTCCTTGATTACAAATTAACATTATAATCTCGTTAATATATTACAATACAACGAAATATTAACGAAAATAAAATAAAATATGGTGCTCGAATGACTGTGCGGCGTTCGGCCGCGGTTCTCCAACGATTATGTTGACGTGCGTCTATCGTGTAACCGTGTATCGTGTAAAGAACCACCAGAAGTGTTAAGGGATGCCACCACAAGCATTTATGCATTTTCTTACTGTTTAATTATATCCTAATCAATTCTTTTTCATGTGCGATGCCGGGAATAGACACGCCTGTCAACTGAAGTATGTTTAATTGTTATTTACTACTCGTACGTGAGCATATTAAGACATCTTAATATTCATTAAGATATAGGAGAATTATCAAACGAGGCCGTTAGGCCGATTTTGATAATCAATACTGTAATACGATTTTACGATGCAAATATAGTTCAATGATTTAGTCACATTTCAATAACTACAATTTTGTTTTTAATGAAATGTTACATTTTTCTATTCATCTTGGTGATGATATTTATGTGGATAGTAATTAATACATATAATTGCATAGAACACTTCTAATAATACCTCAAAACTGAGCCTAAAGACCACATTTGACAATTCTCCAATAACGTATAGCAATAAGGTGTCTTGCAATACTTACTGTATGTCTTAAATAACTATTAAACATACTACAAAAGACTGCCTTCTCTACCTTCAGACATTGATATGAAGAAGTATCCATAAGGGTGAAATTCAACAGTGAACTAGTGGCACTTAAACAGCAAATACTTTATCGCGTGATTTTTATCGGCTCTGCAATAATATACTACTACTTGAACATGCGTAAGTGCTTTCAACCAGAATTTTTTTCCAAGCCGAGACTCGAACTCAGGTCCACCGTATTAATTCACTGTGACACAGCAGTCACTCCCATTTGTGCGGACGTTTAAAATCTAATTGTCTCTCCTATTACTTCCTACACAGAATTCCGAAAACACAGAGCTAAACAAAAACGACACCTGCGCCTTTGATTTAGGCATCCCACATTTAATCCGTAGAAAAACTAGTGGGGCTAAAACAACACGTACTTTGTCGCCTTTATTAATAGTTATGTAATACTATTTACACCACGATTTCTTTCTGAATTAACACATCGTAGAACGTCGAACATTTGGTGCGAAAACTAAATATTTTAAGGTAAATATCAACACAAATTTGATACGTATAACTGCTTTCCATACAGCTAAATCATGTCCCAACAATGAGACGTATTTCACGTAAATTCGCGAGCCGCGACGCGGAATGCCATTGTCGCATGCAATCTGATATTCCCTGGAAGGAGCAGTTTTTATATCATAATTTTCAAAGTCTTGTTTTTGTTATTTTTAAAATTGCACGTACTTCATGCAATATTGCTCGAAAACTATTAAAAATTTCAAAACAATATGCACTACCTTATTGAAGGAACTAAATATGGAGAACAAATTGTACTTCAAAGAAAAATATCTATGTTCAATTTTGTAGTTATATGAAGAAAGGAAGATGGGACTTGATGAAATGAATGCCCAACTAATTAAATATGGAGGTTTGCTGTTAAAACTAAGACTCCTTCATTTATTAAATATATGTTGGAAGCAATGTAGTGTCCCTGAAAAATGGCAAAAATCAAAAGTGATTTCATTAATTATAAAAGGGAAAAGAAGCGACTGAGTCAACTATACAGGTATTAGTTTATTACCCACATGCTAAAAAATATATATGCAAACATTTTAAATAAAAAGCTTGTTAAAATCTCTGATATTTTAATAATAGAATAACAAAATTATTTTAGAAAAGAACGCTCATGTACAGATAATATTTTTACTATCTGACAAATAAAGGAAAAGCGTAGGGAATTTAATCTAGTGACCCATTCGCCGATTATGAAAAGACTTTCGATCAATTGAACGCTCTACTTTACATGAAATTATGGAAAGCTATCCACACCACTAAATATCATTAAATCTCTGTACCAGAATACCTCCGTTATTAAAGAATCAGATGAAAAATATTCAAAAGAAATAAAAACAAACCAAGGAGTTTGCCAAGGATGCAGCCTTTCCCCAACATTGTTTAACATATACTTAATTGTTGTTATAATATTTAATTGTGTGGCATGTTCTTAAAAACACTCCTATTTTCTGATGATCAAATTATAATCCAAGAAAGTCAGGATGACTTAAAGAGGTCTATTAATCAATTAAATCAAACGTGCAAAGGATATAATCTAAAGATTTCAAACACAAAGACCAAAACAATGGCATTTGAGGAAAAACATCCTATAAGCACCAAAATAATTTTGTAAAATACGATGCTGAAAAAAATCATAAATAGCAGAATATATGCGGAAACATTCGGCACATGTAGAGATAGTCTAATGAGGATGTATAAAGTAATGGCTGTCCTGTCTGTTTTTCGGAAGTAAATGCTGCACTCTGAGGTTACTATCTGCTGAAATTAAATTCTTGAGATCTGTAAAGAAAATGTACCAGACTAGATAAACTCAGAAATGAGTAAATTCGAAAAGAATTAAACGTTCAAGCAATCAATGACAAAATACAATGTTACAGACAGGAATGGTTACAACAAGTGGAAATAACGGAAGATACTCAATTCCAAAGCAGGCGTTAAGACATGAAACAAGCCTCAAGGCAGAAGAGACCCAGGGAGACCGCTAAGAAGGTGGAACTCTTAGAAGCCGGAACAGGTAGTAGACTTTGCCTTCAAGTGAAGAAGACGCAGAAAAATGGAAACTTTTGCAGTGTTCGAAAATTCAGAGTTAACCGTAAAAATCGGATCTATGACACCTTTTTAAGTGTATTTTACTATATTCTTAAAAGAAATCTAAAGAACAAATTCGAGCCGTTTTTGAGAAAATTCTGAAAATGTACCAGGGGTTTCATGTAAAGTAACCCTAAATTTAAAAAAAAAAGTTTTTCAAAATCGTGGCGCCTCGAGTGGAGTCAGATTGACTGAGGAATATCCATTTTGGAAAAAATCATACGTATGGTGTATGCGCTAGTTGTGTTCACAAACTGACAAATGGACGTTTTGCTGTAAATTAATTTTTCAGTATCAAGAACCCTCAAAGCAGGGATTCTAGTTACAACACGTGTTAGAGGATTTTTTCTTGAACTAGCAACTGGATTTATCCACTTTTTCGTTATCAGGGCCTGGCAATGATTTTTTTTTTGCCGAAAATGTGCCGTTTCTTCGCGTAGTATTACATAACTTTCCCTCTACTACGTTTATTACTGTGTATATATGTATGTACTCGTATACGGGAAAGTAAAAAGTGCCTAATTTAATCCTTTTGAAATCAATTTTAGACGTCAAAAACATAGCTTTTTCATGTGTAATGTTAATCAAATGCCTGGGGTAATCATTGTGCAACCCATTTTAAGCGCCGTTTTTTCGCACAGCATTACATAACTTTCTCTGTACTACTTATATTACTCGGTATATACGTACGTGTACAAGAAAGTAAAAATTAATAGTCATAAGAAAAACCAATGAATGTGTGTCAGTGACAATTAGACCGGATTTTACGGCAAATGCCTATTTAGTTCCTTTAGGAAGTTGTGAAAAATAATTGCAGATGTGTACGAATCATGAAAAAATACATCCGAAAAGCGTCTAATAGTACCTAAAATGTCATAAAAGGACGATTGATACCTTTTTTTGCCCAAAACTGCCTAAAACAAGTAATTTTGAAGAATTATCATATTTTAATTACTCTTTTTACTTTCCGTATACGTATGCATATACGAAGTAATTACGTAGTATAGGAAAAGTTATGTAATGCTGCGGAAAATCGATTTCGACATTTCAGCGGAAATAAACGTTTTGGAGCCCTCAGGTATCGAAAAAGTGTCTCTTTTCAAAATGTCCGTCCATCCGTCCGCCTCTCTGTCCGTCCGTGTGGTGTCTACGAACACTGCCTAAAACCACGCATAGGATTTTTTTCCAAATTGAAGAAACCCTCTCCATATGGCTCAAGTCAAAACTTTGATATTTTGAAAAACATTACTCAAAATTAGGGGGTACTTTACATGACGCCCTCCAACCATTTTCAAAATTTTCTCAAAAACGGTCCAAATTTTTTCTTTAAATTTCTTGTAAGAATAGAGTAAAATATACTAACAAATGTGGCTTAGGTCCGATTTCCACGATTAACTTTGAATTTTCGAAAATTTCAAAAAGTATTCTCTTTTCGGCGTCTTCCTACAACTAAAAATTCAAAATAGAGATTTTTCCTTCAAATAAATTTTGTTCTTCGTAGTGAGTTCTTTCATTAAGGTAACGTATGTTTTTTGAAAATTTTAGTAGTTTTCGTGCAATATGTCCAAATTTAAAAAATTACAAAAACAAAATTTTCTCAAAAATAGCTTTACCTAACTTTTTCTTTAAACTTTTGGTAGGGAAGTGCTAAATGTACTCATTAAGATGATATAACGCCATATTGCTCTATTCTTTTGTTGTTGTTTTTTTTTCTTCAAAAATTACAGAAATGTATTTTTTTACTTGTCTCTCACGTTAGTAATATTTATATTATTGGCAATTTGTTTAAATTATTGTATTCATGAGTACATGTGTTAAATAATGTCATATAAAGTTTCTCGAAACCTCAACCGTTTTCTGAGAAAACTAGCTCAAAACGCCGCATTTTCAGAAACGCTCAAACGACATTTTCTCAAAAAGGTTCCAATTTTTTTCTTCAAACATTTCGAACGGATATTGCTAATTCTACTCTTTAATATGACGCAATGTTCGTTTCGGTGATTTTTGTGTTTTAAAAAATTACACAAATTTCGAATTTACAGTAGCGCTTAAACACCTTTTTCTTAAAAATAGCACCAAATTTTTCACACAAAATTGCCATTTAGGATGATGGTTTACTGTTATTTAATAACCTTAAAAATAATATTTTCGCTCTACAATTAGGAAACCGAAAAATTAAGAAAATGTCAAAAGAAATGTACTTGGGTGGCGACAGATGGTAGCTGGCAAGAGTATGTGGCAAAACCGAGTAGCTTGCTGAGACCAAGGGGAAATAGAAAACTATTACGGGAAAGGCTGTGCCATTCTGTAAAACCACTAGTTTGAATGTGTTATACTGAAACGCAAATACGTTCCCGAATTTCCCGAAACGCGAACATTCCTTGACACTGAATCGATTACGCAGCGAAATCACTCACCCAACACACCGAACATACGGAGCTCTGTAAGCCAATACAAAGGCAATAACAATACATATTTAAAGCTTTTTCACAGGAAACTTTCGAATTGTCGAAAACTTCGAAGTAATTTGAAGTACATTAACTCACAAATACAATAGTGTTTACTACTCACTGGAAATGTGCATTTAATGATGTGAAAAATCTTTTAAAAAATGCATGAGTAAATTGTCAAAAAAAATTACCCCTAAAATGAACTCTTTCGAAACGTTTGAAAAAAAATTCGAAGCCATATATGAGAACTGGCGTTTGAGAGTTTCTGAAAATGCGAAATTTTGAGTTAGTTTTCACAGAAAAGGGTTGTGTTTTTGAGAAACTTTATGACATTATTTAAAGCACGCATTCTCGTAAATATAATAATATGAACTAATCGCCACTAATGTAAATATTAACGACATGAGAGACAATTCGAAAAAAATACATTTTTGTAATTTTTGAAAAAACAAAAGAATGGGGCAATATGACGATTATAATATCGTATAGAGTACATATAGCACTATACATTCCAAATGTTTAAAAAAGAAAATAGTGCTGTTTTCGAGAAAATCTCTATCTTCTATTTTGTAGTAGAAACTCGACGAAAAAAGTCGGATTTGCAATTATGGAAACCAGTCTAATCAGTGAAAATTGACCTATGTACCTTTTATAAGTGTACTTTACGCTGTTCTAACAAGAAATTTAAAGAAAAAATTTGGAGACATTTCTGAGAAAATTTTGAAAATGTCCGTGGGGCATCATTTAAAGTATCCCCAAAAATTAATTAATGATTTTCAAAATCACAGAGCTTTGTCTCAGTCCACAGACAGAGGTTTGGAAAACATCGTACGCCTAGTTTAGGCGCTAGTGTTGTTCACATACACCGGACGGACGGACGGACGGACGGACGGACGGACGTTTTGCCGTTAATCGAAATTTCGGTATCAAGGACCCACTAAACATGGATTCTGGCTACTCAACGTGTTAGACAATTTTTTTCTTAATATAGCAACTGGATTCATCCACCTTCCCGTTGCCAGGGCTCGGCAATGAATTTTTTTCTGCCGAAAATCCGTTTTTTTTCGCGCAGCATTACATAACTTCCACTATACTACGTACGTATATTATTCCGTAAATGTATACGGGAAAGTAAAAAGTGCCTAATTCAATCATTTTGAAATCAATTTTGGTCAGAAACATAGCTTTTCATGTGTAATGCTAATCAAATGTCTGGGATAATAATTTTGTAACCTATTTCAAGTGTCTAGAACATCACTTTTCAAGATAATAGTGCCAAATTTTATAATTTTGTTACCTATTATAGGTACCTAAATAATTTTGTATGCCTAAAATTCTGTGGTCTAGTGATAATGTAACCATAAGGGTTAGAACCTACCTCTTCTTTCATGACTATGTATAATGATAGGAATAAATTGTGCATTAAAACAACTGGGCAATAAATAGCAAAATAATTTACATTTTATAAGAGATCATATGTGCTTCATAGATAGACTAGATTACCAGTTGCTGGAGAAGTACTAGGAAAGAAGGGAATTCAGTGACTGTGTCACCAAGTTCTACTAATAGAATTAGCGACAAATATTACTACTCTGTTCTTCATTTGTTGATCTCAGTCACTACATATTACACAAGAGTAAACTTTGTTCTTAAAAGATTTTTATATCTTAAATTTCTTCACTTGCAGTTTCTTCTCCAAAACAATCATAGCTTCAATAAGACTGAGATAAAATTGTTCTTTTATTTATGAATTTATGCATAATTGATCATACATTATTCTCTTTATAATAGGAATATATTATGTTACAGTTATTTCTGTTTTTAGCTTCCTTCTAGCAAAAACAATGATTTTCTAGATGTATTTGTATATATTCATGGAGGAGCATTTGTTCATGGAGCAGGCTCCTTGTACGGTCCTAAATATTTAATGGATCATAATTTTGTGGCTGTCACATTTAACTACAGATTAGGAGTTCTTGGTAGGTTTTGTTTTTCACTTCGATGTCTACACTTTCATATGCAATTATGTATTGGGTTCTTTATCACCTCTTGTGTATTGCTAGGCTTCCTGAGCACAGAAGACGAAGTCGTACCAGGAAATAATGGATTAAAAGATCAATCACTTGCATTGCAATGGATTAAGAAAAACATTCATGCATTTGGAGGAAATCCTGAAAAGATTACAATTACTGGCACATCTGCAGGAGGAGCCAGTGTGCATTATCATTATTTATCTCCATTTTCCCGAGGTAATGTTTTTAAACAACACTTGATACTGTACATTTTAAATAGTCAGTGGCATAGCTATATGAGAAAGCACAGCCAAGCTGGGAGAGGGTCATACTGCCCCAGTCGACACCATTTGAAAATTTGAGTTAAACATTATTATAAGTAGTCTGCAACCAGTGGCGGCTGGAGCCCAACAGACCTGAGATTGCACCTTCATCGAATAACGGAAATTTAATTTCAAAAATTCAAAATACGAATATATGAATGGGTGAAAACCGGAGCAGTACGAGTGATATTTTATAAATTCTGAGAAATCTGTTTATGTAAGTCAATGTCAGTGGCAGCTCGTGCCCTCAAAAGGTGGTGGTTTACAGAACAATGGCATTTAGGGAGAAGCCCATGGTACATTTTCAAAATTTTCACAAAAACGGCTCCAAAGTTTTTCTTTAAATTTCTTGTAAGAATAGAGTAAAACACACTTATAAAGGTGTCACAGGTCCGATTTTCACTGTTAACTCTGAATTTACGAACACTGCAGAAGTTTTAATTTTTCCGCGACTTCCTTCTTCGTCACTTCAAGGCTAGGTCTACGACCTTCCGGCTTCTAAGAATTCCATATTTCTAACAGTCTTCCAGGGTCTTTTCTACCTTGAGGCATATACTTAAACGCCTGCTTTGTAATGCGAGTATCTTCCATTATTTCTACGTGTTGTAACCATTCCTAAACAAACCTAAAATAAACACGCTTTCTCAGAATTTATAAAACGCCACTTATACCCTCCTTGTTTTCACCCATTCATACAATAAACCAATTCAAGTAAATTAATTTAAACTAAGTTAAATAATAGTTATTTACGATATTAGTGTCGTAATACATCTGATTACAATACGAGATTGGAAAATTGCCAAACGAGTCCGTTAGGACGAGTTTGGTAACCAATTGAGTATTGTAATCAGATGTTACGACACGAATATCGTACGTTTTATCCACTTTGTAAACATTTGTTAGATTTAAGATTAAAATTTTCATTTAGTATTCACATTTTCCCCTTTAAGTGGCGACACTGTTCTTAACAAGGACAACAATCGAAACGCGCTTGGTGTACACATTTCGACAACATGAGCGAATGCAGTTCAGACTCAGAAATAGAAATAACAGCAAATGCTGCTATAGATTCTTTGTTAGCAAACAACTAGTGTAAATATACAATACATACAAACATACATATACATAAACATACAAATAGTAGACCATGGAATAGTGCTCGTCTCAGAATAACCCTACTCGTATGCAATTACCGCACTAGTGTGGTAATGAAGTTCATTACGAACGCGGTAAAGTACTTCATTACGAAACTGATTATAATAGCATAATGTTTCATATTAGCTAACCAAAGTGGATAAAAGTCTTTATTGAAACATTACTTACATAATTTTATGCTTCGTGTTCATGTAAGGTATACACACCTCCTGCGCACGTGGTTCTGACTCACATTTCCACTGGGCACTTCAAGTTCGATTCCAGAACATTGCAACACACTATTGTTTCGACACATTTAACACAAATAAAATTATTTTATTTCGAAAACTTCACTACCCTCGTATATAAAGCAATAATGAAAGACTTCGACACATAAATAAATGACTAAAGATATTGTCTGGTATCAATTTTAATCAACTTATGATCATTTCGATCGCGTTGCGATCATCATCAGAGCTAAAATGTAATACAAATATTATTAAATACAAATATTATAACAGGTTGTAGGTAACAGGTTATTGTATGCACGATGCGTAAGCAAACTGGGTCGTACATACCTTACAGCCTCTGGGCCGAAAACAAAGTTCTGCGAATTTTTTGGGCGTGTGTCTGGGCAAGGGGGCAAGGGGAATACCCTCACACCAATTGACAGAAGCACTACAGCCACGTACCACACAATCCCTTATGTAGGACCCCTTTCTCTAAAAATAGCCTCCACACTCAATAAATTCGGTCTAAAAACTTTTTTCAACAATACTCACACATTATATAAAATACTATCGAACACTAAAGATCCAATCCCACCTACATCCTTATGCGGAGTCTATGCTCTCACGTGTAACAATTGCAATGCCATATACATAGGACAAACAGGCCGTAAATTCACACAGAGAATCAAAGAACACGAACAAGCATGGAAAAATAACACTACCACAGTCTCACACTTTGCGGATCACCTAAATTTAAACAAACACACATTTGATAAACACATAAATTTCCGAATTCTAGAAATTGAAAACAGGTACTGGAAAAGAATAAAATTAGAAACCATACACATACACAACGTCCTCAAAAAACAGAACATGACATGTCTCAACCAGCGAATACCTGAACTCTCGTCACCTCTGCTAAAATTAGCACAAAGTGTACACCCCTAACCCACCCCCAGCCCTCCCCACTCCCCTGACCTTCGCTCGCCCGACCGTCTCTCAGCCTCTACCAGCACCCCCGCGGTTTACGACCCTACACCCGCACCCCACCCCTCTTCCCGCCCCCTCCCAGCTGCCGCCCGGCTGTGTTCTTAAACAGACACCCGCCCCCCCCCCAAAAAAAAAAATCGCAGAACTTTGTTTTCGGCCCAGAAGCTGTAAGGTATGTATGTACGACCCAGTTTGCTTACGCATCGTGCATACAATAACCTGTTACCTACAACCTGTTATAATATTTGTATTTAATAATATTTGTATAATATTTGTATTACATTTTAGCTCTGATGATGATCGCAACGCGATCGAAATGATCATAAGTTGATTAAAATTGATACCAGACAATATCTTTAGTCATTTATCATATAAAAAGGTATCTACATCACCAACAATCCAATTAATAACTTCGACACATATTCGTATTCACAAGAACTCGCAAACTGCTGACCGGCCTGTTGCAGGCACACTGGCTCTCGCGAGACACTAGGGCCGGTTTCACCAACCGGAATCAAGAAGATGATCCCGAGTTGATTTGGATCAACTTCAGTTTGATCCCGTTGTACGTTTCTCCACGCACTTGAAACCATAGAGGAGGGATACAACTCTAGGAGAGATATATCTCTACTCTATGCTTGAAACGAATCAACCTGTCTGACTCGGAGCACATTAGACTAGCAATTGATCCGTCGCCAAGCGGTGGATCACGGCCAGATCAGGAGATATTTCTCGGCTTGGTCGTCTAGCTATTCCAGTTTTCCGTATTTTTTAAGCAAATACCTGTAGTTGGACTTAGATTCAGTATATGGCGTTCGCGACTCATTCGCTAAGAGGTAGAATTGCGTGCAGTATTTGTTGAGCAAATGTGTTTTTTAAGATAGTATTGTAAATAAAAGTAGGGTTAACACAATTGTAGGTTAGAATTCTCGGTATTGGGAAGTAAAATTTAAATATATTTTGGCTTCAAATTAGTGTAATTATAGGTATCATTAGTAAAATAGTATTTTGTTAGTTGTAGTTTATTGGAGGCGCTGTTATTCCGCATTTCTATCTGATTATTGTGATATCTGTATTGCAATTCGCGTGGGATAGTTTTATTGAATACTTTTTTTAGTGTAGTAGTACTTTGAATTTTTGTTCTTGTTAATTCACGTTAATTTGTGTCGTAAAACTGGACTTTGTTTTCGAATGAAGTCATTGAAGATTCATTATGGGAAGAGACACCACGAGTAATTCCCAAAAGAAGCGATTATTTTGAAAAGTCAGAACGAGCATTAAAACTTACTTTGTATTTGCTCATTTAGCTTTCGAGTAATTTTCTTTCAATTGGAGAGAAATTAGGCGTCGTCTATGCATTCTTTCTAATGTCAGGTGAATCCATCACCGAACACTAATACTACCACACATACTCTCTGCTACCACACGCAACCGAACCCCACACAGACGGAACGAAATGAAATCAAGACAACTCGTTTCCTACAGCTGACCGCGAGAATACCCACAATGCATTGCAAAATTGTTGCCAACCGCGCGTTTTCACGACTGCTTGTGAATCATGGGATCCGGATTAACTTCAAAATTCTCAAAACGTTGGTGAAACGCACAGGGATCAAGTCGGCCTTGACTCCGCGGATCAGGATCACGAAACACGGATCAACTACGAATTTGATCTTGGTTGGTGAAACTGGCCCTTCCATCAGAACGGCCATCTTTACACACAGAACTTATCAAATGTACTTTTTAAATCAACAAATCTAATATCAAATGAAAACAAAATTTTCAGATATACATAATGCATTGAATATCGTCAATAATTGACTGAACTTGTGTACCTTCCATAACAAGACTGAACTTGTGCCTGCAAAATTCATAAAATTACGTTGTAGCGAGTCAGACGAAGACAGAATATTGGTATTCCCCTTGCCGTTTTGTAGACAGAATATTGGTATTCGCCGGACTGCGCTAGACAGCGCTACCCGTCTAGCGTCTGCTTGCGCCACCACAGGCCCTTGCTCCCCGTGTTAAATCGAAGGACCAAAGAGTAAATGCAGTGCCCAGTAATACAGCCAAGAGCCAAGAGCAGTGTTGCCATATCGGCGGAATTCCCGCCGTTTTCAGCGGATTTTGAACTCGTACGGCGGAAAAAAAATTAGTTTCGCGGACAGCGGAATAAACGGCGGGAATTAATAAAGTTAGTAAAGCAGTAAAATTAGTAAAGCAAGCATCAGTTTTCGTTAACCTCTATTATTAAGTTTTCTTGCACAGATGTATATTTTGAAATTTTCTAACTCCATGTTACTAGCAAGAATAAATAATATAATACTTGTATAAGTATTATATTATTTATTCTTGCTAGTAACATGGAGTTAGAAAATTTAATATAATATAATAAATATATAAATATATATATTTAAAATAAATATATATAAATAATATATAATTAATATAAATATAATAAATTATATACTACCTGAAATCAATTGTTATTATTTTGAAAATTTTCACCCCAGTAATGCATTCTATACTATCTAAAAACTGAATTACAGGTTCAATAAAGCCACTAAATTTCGCAATCATATTTTTGTTTTAATAGAATAAATTAATACAACATTTAAATATGGGAAAAATTATTTATTTTACGTTTAGCGGATTTAGGCGGGAAATTTAAAACCAATTCAGCGGATTTTCGGCGAAAACTGAAACGAACATGGCGGAATCTCTCTAAACACATCTGGCAACACTGGCCAGGAGAGCGGTGCAATACTTGGCAAGGCAACAGACACCGGAGAGAGCGCCAGTAGAAGGCTCTTAGGTTTCATCATAATTTCCTATACATTGATATTGCTTCAATATTTTGAATATTAAATGTAATTAAAAGAAAAATGTACATTCCTAAGATATTATGAGATCTTTTATCTGGGGGTTATGGAACCGTGCACTCCCAGCACGAGCCGCCACTGCCCCGCAACAACAAAATGTTGCTGAATGAAACAACATAAAGTGGTTTTCAAAAAAGTTGCACACACATCAGACAAACATTAAAATTTTTTTTTTCATATAACACTGCAATACTAAATGAAATATTTCAACAAAAAGTCTCTATAAATACTGCAATAACATGACACAGTATATAAACAGTACCACAGTTCTTTCCATGCCAAGAACAAAGAATTGCTTTTCCATAACACTACACTGAAATGCAAATAACTAGTGTATGGAATCTTCTTTGCAATCTCGCTATCACATGACAGCAGCTGCATTAGAAACAGTGATGCACTGAGTACGAGAATTGAGTCAATGCATGCAGAATAGGAATAAGCAGAATAACACAATCAAATAGGTGTCTACTTGCATCTTTAGTCACCGTCAAAACAGATGCATTGCTGCTGGATTTTTCACTGGATTTCAGGATGTCCGTAGACACCTCTTATATGCCCAGAGGCTGCGTAGTTTCCTGTCAATTTCTGGATGCATTAGAAATTAATAATAAAGAATTCAACATTTTCATTGGAAATTAGGTTTATTAATTTTAATAATTATTTTATAATTCTGAAATTTAATGTAAGGTTTGAAGTAATTTTGAAGGTAATGATTGCACCTCCCTTAATTATAATAAATTTTGATTACAAACTCTATTACTATTAAATTTGACCACTCATTGATATTCCCCTACCAAAATTATAACATTTTAACAGATATGACAGATTTTTTGTACAAAAAGTTTATTATGTATCATCTTTTTGTTCAAAAATTTTGTTGTACAAAAGCATTAATAGTAGGCTTTAAATTACATATGTTTGTGCAGAATTTGGGGGAAGGTGAGGGTGACACTAATATTATCATAGGTGTCACCAATTGAATGGTTGGGCCAAGAAATGGTCTATGATAAAATATATGAATTCTATTTACTTATTTATTTATTATATGATCAAATTATCCACAACATGAGTACCAAAATACATAAAATAACTCAAAAATACATGAAACGAAAGTATATAAAAGATTATAAAAGTATACATGAAACAAAAGTTTATAAAAGTATATAAAAGTAAGTATACTAATAAAATAACATCATTCATATGTCAATATGATGCTCCTCACATTATACAATAATTTAGTATGTTTTCTTTATTTAATTTAATGTTTAGTGCATAAACTGTTTTGCAAAAACATTTTATACAAGTATTGACTGTGTAAGACTCAACAAAATTTAATTTAAAAAATGCTGTTGTTTCCAGAAATAAAGTTAGAAGTTATTTTCTATATTAGGGTGCACAAAAGCAGGCAATCAATATCATAAATCAATTGCACAAAGAACATTAAATCAGTCAAGAAATATTTTTTTAATCTCTCAATGCACTATATATCTACCAAAGAAAGGTGACACAACAACTGATAACATCAGATTGGTTTTACCAGCATCAGGTATAGTGATTTTAAAATTACAATCAAGGGGAGTTCATGATGTGTTCACCTAATAAATCTGAAATTTTAATTTGATTAGGTAACAGTGCTCTGATATGATCTGAAAAAGTCATCAGAGCATTGTAAATTACACCCAGATTCCTTATTCCCTTCTAAGCACTGTGAAATTCAGAGCATTGTTAAAGGCTGTTAATGATTGGAATTTGTTAAAAGTGATCGCTTTGCATTTTTTAGTGTTGAGATAAACACCGTGAGTGAACCAGTCTGACAAGGTATTAAGTGCATTCAGGAGAAGAACTTTGGCAGTGTCTGATTGGATTTTCATGAAGAATTTAAAGTCATCTGCAAATGAAAGACACTCAACACCATTAATAGGGAGCTTTTGCACAGTGAAAAGTTTCTGCAATCAACAGCATTATCAATCTTCTGGGCATGTGGTTTGAGTTTCACATCACTTTTGAGCATCTACGCACACACAGAAGATCAAACAGAGTGCAGACGATTGATACGTGCTATGCAGGCCCATGTTAACACATGGACCCAAAGAGCCAAGGCCCAGGACCACCGATTGTTCTTAAAAAAATTATTTAATGCTAAATTTTTCAAAATATAAAAAGTGATGTATGATTAAACTGCACACAAGAAATTTGCATAAGGGAGTATTGAGTCGCGCATCCATGGATAATATTTATAATATGAAATGTTGCTGGTTGATGCGAGAATATCACTCAGTGATGAGAAGTTTAATTTTTAAACAAAACTTGTCTTTAATTTGGGGGGGGGGGGGGGGGGGGTGGGGGGCAGGAGGCGAGATCTGTGAAAGTAAGGGTGGGGGGCCCACATATTAACCAACAGCCCCCAAAGATGTTAAAATTACCCTTATGCTGGTTTGCCCTGCAAAAACTTCCTTATAACTTTACAACGCCATTTATGAAGATGTTGAACAAAAGAGGTCCCAAATGCAATCTCTGTGGAACTTTTGATGAGACAAATAGGTCTGGACATAACATTTTTATACAATACAAATTGAACACAATTAGAAAACTGCAAAACCGTTGTAACAACTGTCTGCAAATCCCAAAACGCTCAAGTTCATAGATCAGTATGTCATGATTTACAGAATCGAATGCTTTACTGAAGTCAGTGTAAATGTAATCAAATTGATATTTAAGCTCTAATGTGTTATGTAAGTAAGCTCTACGTAATATATAAAATTAGCTTTTATGTTTCTTCATAAATCCAAATTGTCACTCCAACAAAAGGGGGTAAATATCTTTTCCAATTTTCTTCATAATCAGAGACTTAAATTTCCAGTTTATCACATATATCTGATATGGGTATATAATTAGTTATATAGTTCTTGTCACTACACTTGAAGATAGAAAGTATAAAGGAAGATTTCCACTCACAAGGAAAAGATAACTCAGACAAAGATTTATCAATAAATATATTTGTAATTTTTTAAGATGACAGATGCCATCAGGCCCTGTGTTATATTCAGTGTCTAAGTGTTCAATTTTGCATAAAATATCTGCAACCCTGATTTCTACATCGCACAGAACCAGTAGCAGTTCATTGCATTGATCACAACCATGGTAGATGATTTTAAAATGAAGAAAAGTAGCTCACAAAATCATTCACAATAGATTCAACATCAGTGTATAATGATTAATCCCAGTGCACAATATTTACACCTCTAGTTGTAGATGAAGACTTCTGATTTCTTTCTTTGAAGTAACGAATCTCCAATATTTTTTTCTGATTAGTGGTGATATAATAATTAATTAATTTACTTATTTATTTATTTACGTCAAAAACAAATTAAAAACTGTGTGTGACGTGCTATGAGGAGAAGTTAATTTGAAATTACATTTATGCCCAAAAGCAAATGAAGGAGCCATCTCAGCATTTGCTCAAGGATCAGGGAAACTGGACAAAAACCTGATCGAGATAGGGGTCATTGATCCAGAAGCTGAAGCACAATACTTGTGACGGGATCTTTACAATTATACAATCCAAATGATATATAATACATTAAATGTCATTGTTAAAATTAATATTTCTTTCCTTTTGGATGTTCGGTATAGTCTCTCTCTATCGAAACGGTTGTGCAGCAGAAACGATTTTACTTTGGACTTAAACTTTTGTATCAAATTTAATTGTTTAATGTCATCTGGCAAGGTGTTGTAAAATAATGTACATGTATTATATGTGAATTTTTTGTAGTGATCTGTTGATACTGTTACCTGATGAATATGATTACTATGTCGAGTGTTGTCAGTTATAGACAATGCTGTTTGCTGAAAATATATTCCCGCCCTTATGTAAGTCATTTTTGACAAAAACCACTGATTCATATATTAAGAGACAAGCTAATGGTAAAAATACCTAGAATTAAATTACAATAGACTACTGCAAAATCCCTTGTGGCAAAACTTAAAATTTGCTCTCAGTTTACAAAACTAAGAAACATATATTAGAGAGTTTCACTGCATGTAATTCAAGTGTAATAGCTAATGTTTTGTTTTTGCACTTTTTAATTGTGTTATATTGCACTTTTTAATTCCCCGCTAAACCATGGTGGAAACTTGGAGTTAACCATTATTTTCTTGGGTACAAGTAGATCTAAACAAATACTAGCATTTCCTATAAATATACTCAAACAACTATTAAATGACATCAAATTAGAATATAAGTAACATGCGTACTACAGTAAGGATATCCAGCTGCAGAGAACTAATGTTTCCATTTTTCATATGTATCCCTTCACCAAGTGTAGTTGAAAAAACATACTGCACATCACCGCTCTTGTAAAGAAATAATGTGAAACGATAAACGCCTGGGTAGACACCAACATGCTCGATGACTAATGATAGACTATAGTTCCAACTTATAAATGCGTATTTTTGTTTCATAAGAACAGATCTAGCAGTGCGTTTGGTTAGTATTTTGAAATACAAAATTGCTGCAAAATACGCAAGACTAGATAGACCGATATCAGGGGCAGATCCAAAGACAAATTTTGGGAGGGGAAAAATGCCACAGGCAAATGATTATCCAAAAATATTTTTGCTTGAAAGTTTTGTGACAAGTTAATAGTTACTGAAAAATTGTAGGGGGAGAAGTTTCCTTCATTTTCCTACCCGTAGATCCATTCCTGCTGCTATTCTACAACAGGGTTGCCCTGAGAAAGTGAGGGGCCTGGGGCAGTTGATCCGTGGGGGTCACTCAGTTCAAACAAAAAATTCCATCCTCCCTAATTTCATGAACAGAATTCATTTCTCCATGCATCAGAAATAACTTATTGAGTTAAATTTGGATTAGAGATGAATGCATTTCTTATTTCTTTTGAGTGAAGAAAAATTCAGGGCCCCAATTGAGCCAGGGCCTGAGGCAAGTTGCCCCAGCTGCCCCCACCTTCTGGTCCTCCCTGGACAACAAATGCGATTTTCAAAACTCAAAATTTTCTGACCTAGCACATTATTCAACTGAATGATTAAATTCTTGCTTCACCAGTGCACAATATACTGCAGCAGACTTGTATCAATGCACTGCAATTCCCACAAAGATAATCTGCAAAAACACATTTATGTCACACTGGCTGTATTGTTTTCCAACACAACTCAATTATTTTTCAGAACAATGAAAAAGAGGTCAGAGGTAGTGTTATGTATAGTCAGTAGAAAGATGACCCATTATCTATTATATATTAATGTTTTTTTACTGCCCAAATTTTTTTTCGTAATGCTGTATTTATAAGTCACATACTCAATATCACTTTTTAAGTCTACTAATTTTTTAAAGCAAATGTGGCAAAAATGTTTGTTTGTCCCATATAAGTTTGTTGCAGAAAACCTAGAGTGATTAGAATTTTACCACACACACTACACATGCACACAAGCATCACACACATTTTACATGATACATGGCAACACACACTCAGGAATATCTGGCAAATAACGTATGTATACAAAGTTGTTGTGTTGATGTTGAGCATATTCAAGTACTAAATATCTTTTGCAAACAACTGTAGAGATTGATCACTACATCATGTATATGTTCACATCAGCACACCATCTTGTGACTTCTGAGATCTATTATTTTAATCTAATACTAAATTCATTTTGTTATAATTTATTCTTTGCATCTAGGTCTATTTAAGCAAGGTATGTCATTTAGTGGAAGTGTTCTAACACCTTGGGCTCAAGGATATCAACATAAAGAAAAAACAAAAAAAGTTGCTGACTTGGTCGGCTGCAGCACGCAAACATCACGTGAAATGGTTGAGTGCTTAAAGACACGACCTGCCAGAAAGATTGTTGAACAGACAAAGCATTTCCAGGTATACATTAAGCATTAAAACTGGATTTAAATTTATAGTTTAATAATAAAATACTTTGATAAATAATATTTTAATGTAAAGTTTAAAACAGAAAATTTTAATTCTCTTTGTATTACAGGTTTGGAGATTTATCCCATTTAACCCCTTTGGGCCCATTATACCTGAACCAGGTAAAACACCATTTCTTTCTAAACAACCTGTCGATATAATACTTGGAGGTGAAGCACAAGATCTGCCTTGGTTGACCAGCATAACAACAGAAGAAGGACTCTATCCTGCTGCTGGTAATAACAAATATATTTCTGCTCTAAATAAGACAGGTGTACATACATATTACATATGCACATTAATCCATTACAACAAAAACAATTTGAAGCAATTCAATATTTAGCCATTTACTTCTTCTTCCAAACCATGTTTCTGCACTGTACTTTTTCCCTCAATAATCACTGTAAGAAATATGAGACTTTTGTATGAAAATATTCAAGAATTCAGTACTCTAGATTAGAACTGACATTCCATTCCTTTACTGAAGATTAAGTCTACTGAAACACATCAGTAAATAGAGAATACAAAAATAAAATAGGACTCAAAATTGATTAGATTATCATGAATGAGCAAAATAAGAAACTTCTGATGCTACAACAGCACACAATTTCTCACACGTATAACAGCTATGCAATATGACACTACTACAAAGTACCTGCAAAAGTGTATCCGACCTACTAAAATAATTTCTCCACGAGCCAGAAACATTACACCTACACCAGTCTTACAGCTATACGAACCTTTCTGACACTGAAAAAAATTGATTGATTGCCTTTGCAATTTTCAAAAATTTGGAGATTTTCATTTACATTATTTCAAAATCTACTATTAAAGAATAGATCTTTCATCTTGAAACAAATTTGGACTCTTGTCATTTTCAAAAATTTAGGAATTTCAATGAGAATGAAACCTGCACCATTTTTTTCACCCATCCTTTATGCTATCCAAGGAAAAATTTTAATAAAAAAATTTGAAGATATTTTCAAGAAAATTTTGAAAAAGTGTTTGAGGCTTCATGTCAAGTGGGAACCTCCAAAAATCAAAATATCCATTTTAAACTCGCAGGACCTCAAGTTCCTCAAGATCAATTGGGGAATACCAATTTTGGAGAAAATTGTCTAAATGGTGTAAGGATGAGCATTGATCACCGGGGGGTCAGAGACACATTTTGCCACCAATCAATGTTTCGGTATCATAAATTCACAAAACATAGATTCTGCCTATACCACATGTTAGAGAAAGTAATTTACTACTTATATGGAATGAGATTTTTCTACTTTTCAATATCACAGCCCCACTACTTAAGTTTCTCTGTCAAACAATCACCTATTTCAGCTGCAACATTACAACACTGTCTCTTTGTAGTAAGACACACATAGTATGACATGAAAGCATAAAAGAATAATTGGCATTTAAGGCAATTGAGGCTTCTAATCAATCTTAATTGCTTGGAACTCCAAATATAATGGCAAGTCATAAGTCTCACAAAATGTTCTTTTGAATATAAAGAAAAGTAAACATTTTATTGTAGTGGAAGTATAGATTATCGGAGAAGTGTGTGGTAATTCTATAAAAATTATTTTGAAAACTTTATAATCATAAAAAACATACTTTAATCTTAATTTTTAAATTGAACATTTATTTTTTAGTTTCAAGCTGTGTTATTGATAGAAGTACTCTTCTGAATTATAAATTGCAGTTTCTCATTTAATTCAATCTGATTTTTGTGGACAATGAAATTTAAATCATCCATTTATTTCATTATCAAAAGAAACACATTTAAAAAATATTTTCCTCCTACCTTAAACATAAGAAAACAACACAATATAATGACCGTGACTTTATTTCGTAAAAAATAAAGATTATTTGTAATTGTGCCCCAAGCTTTGTGATGTTAGGTATCTTACAGATAATTAAATAATAAATTACTTACATAAAATGTGATGACTTTTTAGTCTCAAACTTACAGTCAAACTTTTCTTATTGCAAACTCCATGGAAAGATACTAAGAATAATGATCATACTGAATTAGAATTTGCAGCAAAGGATGAAGCTCTCCAAGATTTGAATGAAAAATTCAATGATATTGCCCCACATCTTCTATTTTTTAATTATACTGTTAATAACCAGGAAAAAAATCAAGTGAGTGACAAAATACGTCAATACTATTTTCAAGACAAACCTATATTACAGGAATCACGTCAAGAGCTCATTCAGGTAAGGTTTAGTATGAATAGATTATTACAATTTCATTAACTTTCCAACAAATTTGTTAATTCTGGAACACTATTTTCTTAGATGGTAGGTGATAGAACTTTTGTAGTAGCAGTGGAGAGAGCAGCAAGATTCATGGCATCTGCAAATTCTCAACCTGTTTACTTTTATGTCTTTTCACACAGAGGATATGACAGCATTTCTAATTTTATGTCAAAAACAAATATTAATATGGGTAAGAAATATATATTTTTAATATTCTCGAACTGAATAAATAAATGGATTCACATATTGTTCTTCTCTTTGTACATATAAAAATGACTGAGATAAATGTATATCTGTACATGCATGTTGTGTTTTAGGTGTGTCTCATGGAGATGACACGGGATATATAATGCACATGACATTTTGTAACACCGAATTGTCAGAAGAAGATAGAGCTGTTTCACAACTGATGTTAGATATTTGCAAAAATTTTGCCAAGACTGGGTAGGTATATACCACATTATATAGAACATAATAAAGTAATTATTAAGTCTTTTAAATGCCAACCAATGGTGGGATTCAATGTAGCAGCATATTGAGTCCCATCAACATTCACTTCATATTTATGACAGCTTTTCATTTCACTCAGATGCACCTCACGGCTTATGTTGTTGGATTAGAACCTCAAAGTGAGAATTCTCAATTGGTGGAAACCTGGGTCTAGGTGTACAGATAACTCTCAATAGTTACGTGCTACTGAAAGGCTCCCATTTCAACAATTACGAGACAAGTTGGACCCATGCAAACTTTTCATACTTTGTAGCTTATTGTTTTAAAAGTGAAAATACCTTCACATTGAAACCTAAATCTAAAAACCCTGAATTGGGCATTACATGATATAGGCCAAGTACTGTGCTTCAGTAAACATTCTAAGATATTGCTATGCATTTATTAAGAAATAAAGAGCTTAGACTTGGGAACTTAATTGCACAGAATAAAAATTAGTCATAGTAATTTTACAAACATTTTTAAATTCTGCACAATTTTAACCACAAGTACCCCTGCCTCTCCCAAAAAAGAAATAGGACCAGGGCTGTTTAAACAGCTTTGGGTACCCTTGGGACCACATTAATTTGGGGGTCCCCTTCCCACTCCTTACTTTCACTGATCTCTTCCTCCCACTAATTTAAAGGCAAGCTTTGTTAGAAAAAACCTAACTTCTTATCACAAAGTGACATTTGTGCATCAACCAGCAACATCCCATATAATAAATATTATTCAATTATGCACAACACATCACTCCGTTATGCCAATTTTTTGCATATAGTTCAATCATACTTCACTTTTTTACAGGTCTTTTTATTTTTTGAAAAATGTAGTATTAAATCATTTTTTAGGAACTATCTGGGGACCTGGGCCAAGGCCCTTTGGGCCCATGCATTAATAGGACAAACGGGCTTAAGTAGGACAAACGGTTTCCAAACGTAAGGTCTCCTTTTGTAGATTATTGATAAAGGAACATAACTTATGGCTCCTTGTGGTGACTTGAAAGTAGTTTTAAAGGCCTAGAAAACACTGTTTTTGAGTTATGCATGATAGTAATGTAAGTTACAGTTTGACAAATGTTGAGGGTTGCATTTTTGCTTCTGCTGATATCTTCAGAGCATAACTCCAAAAATGTACATTTTTTATCTTGAATCTGTTTGATACACCCTTGAGGGATAATTCTCTCTCTATCATCAAAACAGGCTTTTTTGTTGATGGCATTTTATTTGTCCTATAAAACAGTAAACTTCCCTTAAAATATTATCATATAGAGAAGAATTAATTATTTGCTCACTTTTCATTTCAGTAACCCCACACCAACTAGAAAAAAATATTGTATGGAAACCAGTTGGAGCAAGAAGTGAAGAATTAGACTATTTAAGTATACCCAACAGCAAAGAAATAACAATGAAATCAAGTTTAGATTTAGGGCACACAAAATTTTGGGATTCTTTACCATTAAATGAACCACACATATTTAATCATGTAAAACATTCCGAACTGTAAGAAAAATACTTAAAGAACTTCTGTATGAATAAATCAATTTATATTCTGACAAATTTTTTTTTTTTTACTTTTATTCTATGAAAACAAATGAGGAACAAGGAAAGTGTTGTAAGAATTCAAATTCTTTATTTTGTAAATATCATATATGTTAGCCACATTCATATGTACTATATGAGTAAACATAACGTAATGAAAAATCCACTTCTATTTCCAAGATACATAGAGCATATTATATTTCATGAAAATTATACTCTACAGTTAGGAAGCCTCACATATTTTTCTCAGTTGATAGGCCACTCATAATTGTGACATCAAATAACCTGTGTTTCAATGTTAATTGTTCTCCTGAAGGTCACAAATAATTGTTAGCAATTTAATGTCTGTTTCCGTCCAGTGACCCACACATACAGATAATATATGAGCAGCTCATTAAAGTATGTAGCAGCATAACTGAAACTCATAAAAAGTGACAAAAATTAAGCAAGAATTCAGTAATTGTAAAGTGCCTATCAAAGAGAGAGAAAGAACGTACCATAAGGTAACTATATGACAAGTTCCGTACTTCTCTAAATATACTGTCCAGTGAAAAAGGTAATGCACATACAGTGGGTGCACTTATCAGATGTACATTGCTTCTGAAAGGAGCTACTTTATACATTCATGAACATTAGACAAGATAGCTAAGCAAACCAAAAAGCAAGTTTAACAACTTCAAAATAAAAATTTTGAAAAAGTACCTGAACTGTGGCCATTCACAGACATTCTTTATAACACCTCATTTCATATAAGAAATTTAAATTAAAAATGTCTTTATTTCTGAAGAACCAAATAATTTTAGTTGTATGAAATTAACAATACAATTAAAAAGATATGAAATAGAAGTTATAGAAAGATACTTTTCCCAAGCCTTAATTAAAAGCTCTATGATTTGATATTACAAAGTACAAACTCCAAATATTCCTCAATGTATCAAATTAATATTACGACAATGGAATTATAACTTATTAATCATAATATTTTTTAAATATAAAAATTCACCAAGTATATTAAATTAAATTTGTACATTTTACAAATTAAAAATGAAGGTTAATGGACAAACCCACAATCATTTAAAATGTATCCAATTTATAAGTAAACTACAATGAATACACTCAATTAAAAATTTGACAGAAATAGATTTCAACAGAGAATTCAGTCTTTAAGATACTTATTACATTAAATACATCTCAAAACACGGGTTATTTCCCTAATCTTAATTTTCACAAATTCTACTTCATTTAATGAATAATAACAATTTTTAACAATTGAGATTACTCTTGTTTCTTCCTAATTCATACTTCTTCCAAAATTGAAAATAAGCATCACAAAAGAAATACATAAATTATATTACTCTTCCTACTAAAAAGTAGAAATGAAGTTAAGCATTCTCACAAAATCAGGAAAAGTCTGTGTAGAATGTATTTCTGACATAAATGACATTTAAACAAGACTAAAAGAACTAACAAGTAGTGTTTTTAAAAGATACAAACATTGAGTAAACAAAATAGAAAAAGGAATAAGAAGAAAGAAATCATTACATTTACTAGACTTTCATAAAAAATAATGTAAAAATGGCTTTAAAGAATAAAATTATTCAAACTAATTTATAACTTTCTGTGGGAAACAATGGGGCGTAAATATTTCCTAAATTGAAAAGTTTCAATTTTTGACAAGCAAACAATATTGACAGTAAAAGTTGTTGAAGACAAGAAGCTGAGATGAAATTGTAATGTCACACTTTTGCATTTTCATCTTACAAATGTTTTTGGGGAAAAAAATTCAAACATATCTGTTGGACATGAAAGAAACAATATTTGTACTCAAAAAATAATATGCTTACAAAAAAACAACATTGTTTCATATTTCTGAGCACAATATTGCATTGTGGTTCAATTTACATCTCAAGATCAATTCAAAGTTTTTAAGGAACAGCAAAATGGTAATGAATAAAAGAAAGTCAAATAACGACAACAAAAGCCAATAACCAGCAAACTCTTCACCAAATCAATTGCATATTTACTTGAAAGTATTTTTTTTTTTGAAGAAAAAAAAGAATCTTGTTTAAATTTCATTTTAAACATTTGGAACACAGCCAAAAACAACCACTCCACTGTTCTAGCTTATTGCCTTTGTCTTTTTGACAAAAATATCATTAGACCTTTGGTTAAATCTTTCACATAATCTTAACTGTATATGATACAAATGATATGTGAGTGCATTATATCAAATGCACTTCAAAAGTTCCTATTGTATGTTTACCTTGCTATCCACACAATCCAATCACATCTCTTTTCAACAAATCTCTTTTCAACAACAACAAATCAACAAAGGCTTGATGGTAAACTTGATGTTATAATAAGCAAAAGTGATATATTTTCAACACTGTTGTGTAAATACGCCTGACATTAATGCTTGCATGAAACAAATGTGGGGCATTCCTATTGAATCTGGCAGTGGAATGATTCCAACATTTTCGTTTATCTTGAAAACTAAACAGTGCACACTTCAAGGAGCGGTAACTTCTATCTCAATAGCCCAATTAAGACATTTAAAATATATTTTAATAACTACAAAAACATCATATCAAAATATTAACAATATCTTTCTAAAATGATAAAAATTAATATTTAGAGCACAGAAATACAGTTAAAATGTTGTAAATTACATCCAATAACATTAAGTATTTTCTAGCTGAACAATTTTGAATTTAAAAAAAATATTTAAAATAAATACTTTTATTTTGTTCATTAGAAAAGATCCTGACCAAATTGTTGATCATCTACTTTCAATTTCTCTTGTGAAAAGTGATTTTGGAACCTGTTATTTGCTATCAAACAACATCACAAATAAATCTGTGTTATAAAAATCATAAATCAGATCATTCTTCACACAACAATATTATATAAACAATTCTCAAAAAATCAAAATACAAAATATATATAACAATATTTGGTCTTAAAATCTGCACTTAAATAATTAATAAATAAATAAGTAACAATGGGTGAATATGTGTATAATAGTTTAACATAAATATAGAGGGTGGATTCTAACATTATTGTCTTAGTTTGTGAAAACTACTGGACTAGAAAACGAAATAGATCACTTGGCATATGTCTGACTAGCATGCGAAAGAAGATAGAAAAAGTGAGCTTTCAGGTTATCCTGAAAATGTAATGAAAACAAAGGCATGCACCAAGGCATACTGCTTGTAATTGGATAATGTATTTGAATTCAGGGAAGAGCAGATGAAAGTTTTTCAAAATATTATGAGAGTGCTTTATAAATCTATTTTCAGAATACTGCAAGCTCATTTTAGCTAGTTACTGAGGCATCTATACATGAGAGCATCTTACAAATCATTAGAAAACAATGAGTAACTACCGACATGCTCAAACAATTATTTTGCCTCTCTGAAGATTTAAAGAGCTACCGATTTACAAAACAAAGGCAATGCTGTTCCTGAGGATAAAATCACCCTCTGAGTATTCAAAGTTACATATCAAGAAATAGAATATTTCACTGTAGATAATAAAAAATACAGTAAATAAATCCCGAAGTAATCAACTTGAGTATTACATTAAGAGACTAGATACTTTTAAGAAGATGAGTAAAATTTTTAGAATAATTGGTATAAACAAATTTTATAAAACTAAACATTCAAGATGAAATGTCAATAGAAGCAATTAAATAAAATATCTCTGACAAAGGTCAGCAAATACACACTCTACATATTTCTCAACTAAATTCACATATCTTATATCACAATTCTACTGGAGATTACCACCACTCCATATTTAACAACCACACTATGAATTACACAATTCTGTCTCTACATTTCTTCACTATAGTTTGTGTAATGGCACTTTATAAGAATAAAACAATTTAATTAATGCATAATATATAGGCTGAATATGAATAATAAATCACAGAAAATTAACAACAACTCTTCAGTTAAATTATTTTACAAACATTAAATTATACATTATTAATTAGAACAACATAATGAGAAAAAGTTCCTGTTATGTACAATTACAGATTGACACTGATGCGATGTATTGTGATGTATGTACACTGCACTGACAGAATCAGTAAACTGCAATTGGGATGGACCAGTAAACAGCAACTAACAAGTCTGTAAAAAATGAAACACAACAATAATCCAATCTTACAAATAGACTTCACAATTTGGATCCAAAACTGAAATTTAACTGAAAGCTGCAAAATACTTATTTCTAAAAGAGTGAAATCAGAAATGAAATTAAACAATGTATAATCAATTGTGTCTGAAAACAAAGATAAATGAAAGAAATAAGATGACAAGCAAACTCATAGAAAAGACTAGAGAACCAGAAAACTCATCAGAAAAGAGGAAAATTAGCTATTAAAATAAGTTAAAACTGTAAAACACAATAAGTGAAGAATATGTAGAAATGAAAATATGAAGGAAATCTCGTTCATGGAAAACAACTGGAAACCATTAAAAAAAACAGAATCAGATGTGAGCGTCATATAGGAAAAAAAAAGAGACCCATATATACATATAGTGATTTTTACAACTTGGGTCATTTTAACAAGCAATCATCATCATTTAATTTAGTAAAGGTTGTAAGCAAATGTAGAGTGTACAACAGAGGACCAACAGAGATACCACACTCTACTGCTTACTTCATTTGCATGGTATACAAATCACGCTATGCAAAATTGTTTCAAAGTATACTGTATATCAGCTGGAACATTTGAAAGTATTAAAAAAATTAAGGACCCAGTTCTACCCTTCCTTTGTATCAACAAAGAAAGGAAGAAGCTTTTAATAAATTATGTGGGTGGAAAGGCATCAACATTATTGAATGAGTAAATGATAGAGTATAACAAGAATTTTAATACTGAGGAAAGAAAAAAAAAGAATTATTTTATTAAATTTTTAACACCAATATACAATTATAAGTTACAAACCAGCTATTTCCAAGGGAAAGGATAGTTATAAAAACGTTTGTGCAATGTTTTTCTAACACTACTTCTCTTGTGCTTCAGCATTAGGTACAAGGTATTCAGGGAAGAACACAAACTTTAATCAGATTGTTACGCAATCAGAAATTCCATAACTTTTGTTTAGTGTATGATACCAAAGAGAAGTATTGGATATTTGAAGCAACAGAATTATCCAACTGTGTAAACTAGAGGTATAAAGATATTATTCTTACCTTACTGTCTGTGCTCAGGTCTTTTCATAGAGTCAAAACCTTCAGGGACATTTTCATCTTCCTCCTCTTCATCATCCAAAAGTGGTTCTGCATTCAGTAAAAGATTATCTTTAGATGGTGCTGGTCCTTGGCTCAAAATATTTTTTGCTGAACTCCTTTTCTTACGTCTTGTGAAAACTCTAGCCAGCTGTGCAAATTTTTTGCGGGACACTAAAAATCAGAATATACACACCAATAAGATAATGTTCAGTCTACAGATATTCATCAAATCAAATGTTTCAAAAATACTTTTTCCCATATTTCGAAGTCTTTCTCTAAATAATGCCTCTTCATCATGACTACTTGAAAGTGACTTGCTAAAAGGAAATGATGCGAGAGTCTCTTCTGGAGGACTTTCTTCAGCTTGATCTGTCAAACACATAATGAGGAAATCTAATAAGGCAATGTGCACCAAAAGTAATGTGCAAATTTTCTAAAAATTAATTTTTATCTAAAAGCCAGACAATCTTTTGGATAAAAATTCAGGGAAACAATAAGACTAGAAAATCGGTCTACGTATCACAATCAATTTCAGAATCCAATAAAAATAACAATGAAGTATTAATAGCCAAACCTCTTTCAAGAGTTGATAAAAAATCCTTATTCCATCGTAGTTCAGCCATGAATTCTTCATTTTGTAGGAAAAGAGCTATTCTTTCATCTTCAAGATAGCGATCCAATTCAGGATCACCAACATCACAAAGAACTCCTCTAACTCTCTGATTTTCAGCATACTTCTGTTGTAGCAATTGCTGGCTTAGTAACATAGTCTGAAGATGTAAAAAAATTGAACAAATGCAATGAAATAACCAGAAAGAGGATGGTTATTATAGATGGTCAATTTCACAGTTTATTTAATATTTTCAGGGAAAAGCACATTTTATGTTATTTGAGAATTTTCTATGAATGTTTAGAATATCTGAAAGAGTTGAATTTACTCTAAAGAAATTCAAACATTCACAATTTTAACCATTGGTAAAAATATTTTAGTTATACACTTCATTAAAAATTCAAAGAGAAGGAAGAATGTAAAAGAAAACTGAAAAGCTATTAGTGTCGACAATGATAATAAAAGAGATTCAAGTGTAATAACATGTACAAAAAAGAATTCAACAATCCCCTTTACAACCTGATCTGCTTTTCGTCTTCTTTTCTCTCTTTTTAACCAACGCTGTCGAGCACAACGTTCCTGCCAGCGTGTAGTTATTCGTAAACTTTTCGCCTGAATTCGAAGCCATAACTGCTTCCACATAATAGAAAATTCAAGTGAGAGTAGACAACTTGAATGTGCACTGAGAAGTGAGTGACCTAAATAGAATGAGACAAGACAGCTGCAACCCATACCAACAGGTTTGTTAAGTGGCAGCCACTTAACTACTTGCCTCGAGCTCAAAACTGCTCTCAAGGTCATTTCACTCCACCTCCTCAGCAACCCACAAGAGAAAAAGCAAGAAACAACTGGTGAAAGTCTGAGTCATACCTTTCATTCAAGTGCTTCAAATCTGCATTTCTGTTTAATCCTTCAAGATCAGAGTGTACAAATTATAATTTCAGTGAGATTTGTTACTGGATACAAGATCAACAAAATGTTAAGTAATACAATTAACCACCATACATAATATTTGAAAATGAAAGAGTATGAAAAGATTATTACACAATACACATACAATTTAATGAAATAACTTGAAGAGAATGAAAGAACTTGAAGAGAATGAAATAACTTGCCAAGAAGAGAGAAGTATTTTCAATAAAACATCACAAAGCAATTTAAAGGACGTTGATAATCAGAGTTTTGAAAGAAATAATCCAGAGATGAAACACGAAGATATGGAAGAAATATTCCAGAGAAGAAACACAATCTTGTTTTTTTTTTCTAAAAAAAGTTAATTGATAAAATAAGTGTTCTGTGATAAAACTGCTCCAGAATAATGAAATTGGCATACTTTCACAAGAAGCATCTCAATCAGGCTTTTTGTCCCATTCCCCTTGATATATTGAGCAAATGCAATGATGGCTCTTGCTTTGCTTCTACACATAAATATAGCTTCACTATCAACAATGTTTCCCTGAGCCATATAGAGTATTCTTGGGAAGTTTAGCCATTTCCTCAGCAGTGTCACAAAATAATCATTCTCCAAGTTCTTGTAGTAAGACAATTCCTTCTTGTGAAACATGATAAGGGCAAACAGCCAAAATCCGTAACCATTTGCCAATGCAAGAAGTTTCTATTATGTAACAGCATATGTTTATTTATAACAAATTTTGACAAAAATGCTCATAGCTACCTTTATTCATAATTCAACTTTGTGAAGCGAACAATTGGGGATAAGGATTCCGGAGCTCAAGAAAACGTGCACATATTGTCCTTCCCATATGTCACATACAGATTTTTGACAATAAATAATTAAACAAATTAAACATACATTTAAAATAAGAAACAAATTGCAAAAAGATATAAAAAGCAAAATACCCACGGGGCATGAAAAAATAATTTCAACAAATTATTCAGGGACATTATGCTTCTTAGTTCTTCACACATCACAGACTATTAAAAAAAACATGTTTGCTTCAGGGGTAGGAGGATCCCACAGCATTTATGGTCACAAATATGAATGAAAGGAATGATGAAAGAGTGGGTGAGGAAAGTGGGTTAAAATAATCATTCTCTCAATAATTTATCAATCTCATTTTATGTTCAAATGGTGTGTTTATACCAAAAAAATTGGCAATGTATACCAACAACATCTATTGCATTTTGTCTGTTATCATTGTGAAAATATTTAAAATCCACAATTTCATATTTATTCCAAATCCCTGCTATGTTTTCCAACTGAAGAACACCTAAAATTGTTGGGGGATGGTGTTGATTATAAATTAAATTAAAAATTACCTTCCACTACAAATAAATTGTTTTGAAATATTGAAATTAATTTTTTACTTTATTAATACCAAACAATAAATAAAAAAATTATATTAATAAAAAACATACTTTTTTATTTGACAAATTGAATTGAAATATATATACAATTTCACGCAATTTTTAATGAAGTTAGTATTATTTAACTTTTCTTCTTTATGTTTCTCTTTACTATTAATAATTCAAGTATTCTTTTTTATCCTATATATTTTGTTCTAAAGATAAAATTAGTCCAACTCATATTACTAATGCAGGTAAGCTTCTGTCTACTTACACTAGAATTTAATAAATACTTTAAAATGTAGTTAAAAATTTCTTAAATTATATTGACATGATTTTTGGTTAAAATCATTTAAAAAAAGATTGTAAATATAATAGTAATTGTCAACCTACTATAATTTGTATTCTCTGTAAAACATAGGTCTGAAGATGGCTAAAAAACATTTGTCCAAAATGTTTTCAACTGCAGAGTTATAACAGAGATTTACAAGGCAGAATAAATTACTTTTGTGTTAAAAGGTCAATGTCTTTATTTTAAAAGGAACTGGTTGGAATCAATAGTAGTCTGGTGGAACTGATTGAAATCAAGTAATATTTAACCCAAGAAGGGGTAGAAGGTTTCAAAATGGAATTTTCCTCTAAGTGAGGGGAAGGTTTATGAGTTGTGTTGGGTAGAATTTATGGGAGAAAAGGTAGAGGGCAGATAGTAAAACAAATAAAATTTTTCAAACATACTTTTTGAATGGCCCCTGAGCCCAGAACGCACCTGCTTCTTGTGAGTTGCAGCCCAAGGAGGAGGTACAACTCGTAAAAAGTCATCAGGTAGAGGACCCAACAAAGGTGGTGCCCAGCCTCGTATAGTTCTCAATGGCACTTCAGTGTTCGTAGTATGTTGTGGAGATGGCTGTGGACTCCTGAATACATAGAGTAATAAACAGCCTTATAAATTTATAATTGTACTTATAATTACAATCATTAATTTCCCTACTATGATAATTCTCAACTTCTTCTTTTGTAAGCACACTTTTGAGAATTACAGCAATTAAACAAATGCTAGACCATAACCACAAAAGATGTTCATGGTATTTATGAGTACACTCTTCATAATTATTAGGTATTGGTTATGGAAAAGGATTACATCACTAACATCATAGTCTGGTTCTCTTAGGAAGAAACTGGTACTCAGTGAATAGCAACTTCAGTATACCTAGCAGTCATTCTGAAATATATAGTAAGACATCAAGAAATAATGGGTATACTATATTATGTACATAACCACACACTATAAACATTACATTTATCTTTTATTTATACCCTAAAAATAGTAAAAGAAATAACTGTAATTGTAACTGAAAATTTTATGCTTCTGCTTATTTGTTGTTTGATGGTGTATCTCTATGGTCAAAATTGTACCGCCACAATCAAAGGATAATGAAATATTATGAGGTATGAAATTGTAATTTTGGCACAAATAGAAGAAAATGAGAATAATGTGATTATCTATCAACATATCATTAAAATTATTTTCATGGTTTTTAGCATATGATGCTGCAACAAAAACCTCATAGCACACCAGTTGAGAATCAATGCTATAGAGGAAATAATAAGTATGTAAATAAAAACCTTTTAGCAGGTGCCTCTTGAACAGTTTCTTCCTGAACATCATCTGCAGCAGGGGTGTCTGGAACAAGTGTTTCTTTCTTTTCCATTTCATTGCGCAATTTTTCATTTTCATTATCAGTGCTCATAGCTAAAAGCTGATCAATTGTGGCATCCACTGCTCCTTGATTTGCCCGTAACACAGCCTATAATTTATATTCAAAACAACAATGATTAGATGTGTAATATAATGATATATTTTTATCATATATTTCAAAATACCATTCTTTGAATTTAACACTGTCAGTATCTTTGTATCACATTAAATAAATAATTTGAATGCCAATATGACACACATGTAGCTTTTTTAACAATTAAAAAATAGGAATTTTCTGTTAGGAATAATTTGTGGAAAAGGACTTCAATACTGATTGATAGATTGCAACATAAAATAAAAACTAGTTTGTCAATGGATAAATAATTTCTATTTTTATACAAGACTTTAAATTCTAGTAATTAATCGTTCAAATAAACAAAATGTTACTGTAATAACATTAAAAATGGCAAAAATACTTTTCTAAAGTAAGAGGTATTTCTCGTATGTAACATTTAATAAAAATTCATCTTGAATGAAAAATTTATTTATGTAATGTTAAAGAACAGTTAAAAACTATGAGTGATGTATAACAGTGAAGTACAAACTGCACATTTTTTTAAGCTCTTGAATTTACATCCCTGCTTTTTTACTTCATTAAGCTGAATTGTGAATTAAGGTAGCAACAAACATTTTTGGTAAAATTTGTTAACAAGAATAATTCAGTTCCATGCAATGGAAACATTTGCTTTGGTGAATGAGCTACAGATTTTGGCTATTTTCTCTTATTGTGCCCAACATGAAGGAACCAACTAGTCACCACAAGAAAAATCAAAACAATTTTTTAATGGTATTGTTGACAAAATAACTACCGTAAATTCCCCAGCAACATCTCAAGAGCTCAACAAAACATGCATATATATGATGAAGCTTCATTTATGTCCAGAAGCAAAACATCTCAGTACCTACACAATGGATCAATGGGAACTGGATCAAAAACCAGATCAAGATGTGGGTCACTGACCCACAAGTTGAAGAAAGACTTTTGATAAAGGCAAATATGCACTTTTAGAATTATAAATAAATAATAGTAACAATACAAATTGTAATTAATGTATTAATATAATTATTAAAATGAATATCATTTTATTTTTGATGATCAGCATCAGGGCCATCCTTGCTGATGAGGCTCATGCCTTGGGCTCCATGATTAAGGAGGCCCCGCAGATGATAAAAAAAATTATCAAACAATCCTTCTAATGAATTCTTGTTCTCTAATGGAAAGTTGAAAAAGCAATATAAAAATCATATGAACCCTAATGGGATTTTAATTCTATTCCTCTAATTATCTTTTTGACTTCTGTTTACTTACCATAAGAGGAAGGGTTAACACACATTTTAATTTTTATATTAACTTTTCAGAATAAATTATAACAAAATGAAATAATAATGTTCTCAGACAATACTTAGGGGCCCCATCTAACTGAAAGACAGCCCTGGTCAGTACACTTGCTAACTGCTTAGAAACAGTTACACAGCCAAAAAGATTTTATTTGGTATTTAAACTTGTGTATCAATTGTAATTGATTCATGTTATCTAGCAGTGTGTTGTAAAATAATGTACATGTATTATGTGGATTACTTTAAGTGAATTATTGATTCCGACACCCGATGAATACAATCCCACCCATGAGCAAATTAGTTTTCACAAAAACTAATGATTTGTACATGAACATCCAAGGTCATGGTTGTATTCCATGCTCAATGAAGAGAGGGATGCAGGATCACATGAAAGACATTTGCTTATTATTCAAACAATTTTTTTCTGTAACCTAAAAATCTGAGTACTACAGCACATTTTTCCTTAGGATATTATGCCCTAACTTGAGTGGGAATGTACATTTCCTTCAATGCAACAAACTGTAGAAATTGCCCGTCCGGATGGCCGAGATCGTTAAGGCAGTAGTGCCGAAGCGATCTCGAACCGAAGGATCGAGGGTTCGAGTCCCACCTCGGGCATGGTTGTATTGTGTTCATCTTTTCACATCCCTATCATCACCACATCGTGTCATCCTCGTAGTTACCATACCGTTACATGCAATAGTGGTTGCTAATGACCTAGTAGTTGATGCAACCTTAAATAACAAACAAAAACTGTAGGAATATATATTCAATACAAATTACATCCCAATGAAATATAATATAAACTTTTAGATTAGAATGGTATATTAGAATTATGCAAAATACTTCACTGTAAGAAGAATTATGATACTAAAGAAAAACATAAAAGAAACAACTTGTATTTTTTCCAGATATTGAATTATCTGTCAATAACAGGTAGCAAATTTATTTTCTTTCCATACATTTTGAGTAATCAGGAAAATAACGTATGTTAAAATTAGCAAAATGAAAAATAATAAAAAACAGTCTCCATTATTCCAGCACTTATAAATATTAATCCTTCAGTGTTAAATATTTTTTCCAATAAAAGAAATAACTTCTGCAAATATAATAGCAGTTTTCAATTCTCCACAATATATTGGCATGTGCACGGGGAGGCATGTTCTCCCTGAAATTTTTTGAAGCGGCCCTGTAGCCCTATGTAATGAAATCTTTTATTTCTGAATATGTGAACTATTCCTCATTTCCCCTTTTTAAAGTTGGAACTTTGAGGAATTAATACATGACATTTAGGGAAGAAGCTCTTCAAATCTCTTGTAACACTGTAAATTATTGAACATAATTCAATTATTTATTAATTGTATCATTAAATTTTTTATTTCATTTTCCTTGGAGTATGTTTTATTTATTTACTAGTAAAATATATCATATGTCATTTAAAATGTTCAATGGTAAAAAAGGTCCAAAGGGACTGAAAAATGTAGTTGCTCCCCTTTCTTCAATGCAGTTGTACAAACAGGCGTTTATTTATACAACTTTCCAAAGACCTGAACCAAAGCAAAGCAGAAAAAAATTAATTTAGCAGACTGATGAAAACGAACACTACCAAAAGTAAATAAAAGACATGTACCTTGTTTGCTGAAAAAATCTGTAAATGGCTTAATAATGAGTAAAGATAATCTCAACAAATTTTTTACTTTTTTACTTTGAGTTGGAAGGAAGCATACTACATAAAATGAATTCATAAACAATCAGACAATTACATGTTCAAATTCACTTTTCAGTACTTCAATTTACAAAATAAAAATTTAAGTGTTTCCAGAAATACACAATTTGAGAATAATTTCATTTTTTGATATGTCCTTTATGAATATCTGCAAGTTGTAGTGTCACTAGATTCTATTTGCATGACTGATTAATTGGTGCACATTGTCACAGGTGACCATAAAGCACAACCAACATCCAAGCACATACATGCAATTTTCATAAGCAAGCCATGAAGATAATTATGAAGCATTTACCCAACCACAAAATACACTAATTTAATAAATGATTTATGTATATAAAGCCTTCTGAAAGTTACAATTTTTAATGTTATTTTCACACATGCTACAAAAAGACCCACTGCTCTCACAAAACTATCTGAATTATGACTATCAAGAGTTCTCACAAGTAATTGAGAGTGAAACCTGGCTCAATAAAATGTAGAAATATAAATCACACTTTTCATTAATAAATCTAATTAAATTAACAACCTTAACACAATTTGTAAGAAAGAATACAACTGGTTTCTTTCTAAGAAATAAATTTATCTTATACTATAACAAAAGAACCTAATGGACATTTATATAAAAAAAATTATATGGTGAAAATAATTCTGTTGTAGATTTATTTTAATATACCACTTTATTCTTCTGGATGTTAATGGAACATAATATGGTAGCATTTACTCACAGACCATTATTATTTACTATATTAAAATAACAAGTACATACTCATAAATGATTAATTATTCTATCAAAATAATGACTAGCTAACAAACAAGAAACTTGTCAAAGAAAGTGAAAAGCTTAAGAGGCTACACAAAAATTGGAGAAATGACTAAGGGTAATTCTCCTATCAATTTTATTTATGTAAAAAGTATAAGAATAACTTGTTTGAAACAATGCATGGAGAATATGAGAGAAGGAATCAGTAAACACTGAAATGAAGAGGAAGCTAAACATTTACTACGCAGTAACACAATGAGAAGCTTTAATGCAAATTGTCCAGTAAAACTTTCAACATTTGGAAAACTGCTAAAATAGATTCTTCTTTGCATTAGGTCAATAGAATGTCTTTTAATTCAATAGATACTACAAACAAAAATGTTTTTGAATCGCATAAGAAATTTTAATTTTATTGAAGAAAATATATCTATAGAAGTGTGTCCATAAAGTAGAATTAGTATTTGAAGCTAGTGGTATATATTTGTATACAAAACTATATAAAATACAAAAGTAATACATAATTTTAAAGATAATACTGCTATAGATAAGATGGAAAAACAGTTGAAGCAGTGTAAAGAATACGGTAACTTTCTCACAAGAATGTAACACTTTAAATTTTTACAAAATTTAAATTAAAGCTAATACTACAATCAGAGAAGGATTGGTACCTGTAACTGTATACATCAATAAAATATTCCTAAAGAATAAATTAAGAGTATCAAAATCTTACCTCTATAACTTCATCATCCATGTCAGGAAACATTGTTTTAAAGTCAGCCATGGCTTGATGGAATTCTAACTGTGTTGTTGGAGGTTGAACTGTAGCCATTTCTTGAATTAAGTGTATAACAATACAATGAATGAATAAAATTTTTGAAGCAGCTCACAAATTAATGAAAATACAGCACAAGTGTTTCAAGAGGAACATGCACTTCTTCGCCCATACTTTAAGCCTACAATTTTTGAAAGAAAACTATGTACAAACATTGCATAGAAAGTACTAAATAGTGATTATTTTAAAAGCATTGCCAATTCAACGTGACATACACATAAAAAATTAGGCACGAAAAAATGTGATGTCAAGACATTATAAAATAACTACTACAACTCCCAATAATTGTGAAAATTAACATGGGTGAAAGAAATACTTAGTGAAGAGACCTGTCAAGTGGCCGGAGGGTGAATAATTCAATTAGGCATTTGAAACTTCCAGTAATCAATACACTTCATTATGACTAATTCTTTCCCCCGGACAGTCATTTCTTTAATTACCGGAGAAGCTATAACGCCAAGTTTCTATTATCTGGTAATACATAAATTCACTTTCAGCGAGCATTTTCCCTCTCAGACATTCGCCATGAGAAGGTGGAACAGCAATATCAAGCTGTCAAACTGATGCAAAGAATACCAACCTACGCAAGTTTACACTTTGCGTATTCGCAGAGGTTATGTTGTTGACAAGTGAGAGGGGAAGCGCGTAATTTACAAACTGCTATTAAAAATACACTGCAATAAACCGTGATATGAACAGAGGTGAGCGCAGCTGAGATATAAAATGCCGGTTCTGACAACTACTGGTCAGCCGGGAAATTAAGTAAGGTGTCTTTTCATTTTTTTTCTATTAATTTTGTGAAAATCTGAAGTATTTGTATAATGGAATATCAGTTTACCATTTTGACATTCGTAAGATAATTGTTTTTATGTGTGATGTATAATTCGACAGAAATGACTTGCGAAGTAATGGGTGGAGGAATTTTCTGTTAATAGTTTTAGTTCAGTTATCTCAAAATTTTCAAAGATGGACACAGAAAAGATTGTCATCGTTATTATAGTGACTGTTGCATTAGGAGTTGGGGGGTTCATTTTGTGGGGTCCTCCTGACAGGTGCAAAAGAAAGGCAGGTATGTTTTATCCAACTGTGAATTCCTCTAAATGTTCAACATTTTAAAAATATTAAGTAAATTTTAAAAACTTTGAATATTATTTAGTAAATATAAATATTTCTTGTCCTTTATTAGGACGTATTGGTGGACTTGTCAATTTAGGTTTTACCTGTTTTCTAAATACGTTGCTTCAAGCTCTTGCATCTTGTCCCTCAATGTTGGAATGGTTATCACAACAAGAACAAGTGCCAGGGAGTCTAATTCAAGCTCTTAGAGATGTTGTTCTAGGTGAGCAACATGTTATTAAAATTATTTAAACAGCTTAAGTGTATTTAATGACTAAAAAATGTGTATGTATCAATCAACAGTTCTAAATGGCCAACATTCAACAATTTTTGATGACCCCTATGCACCATCAGATGTCATTAGATCTCTTGTTTTGAAAGGGTGGGTGATTTCTCCTGGAGAGCAAGATGCACATGAATTATTTCATGTAATTATGACAACTCTCTTGGAAGAAGCTCATTCAGGAAGGTCTCAGGTTGTTTTCAAATTTGATTTTTTAAATGAAGTTTTTTTTAAAATCAAGTGCCTTTATAATCAGATAAGTAACTGCAATGCTGTTATAATCCAGGCCCTCTCATTGTCGGTGGCATTAGAAGGAAATGCAAATGAAGTTCATGATAAGAATATTCTGCCTCGCAGAATACAGTCAGACCGAGGAGATTTTATTTCTCGACGATCATCAGCTTACTCCACAGTGTCTTCTTGTTCTTCGTTTCCTTCATTTCAACCTGTATCTCAAGCACCACCTTTTCAAGGGTTTTTGACAAGCCAGTTTCAGTGCATGGTCTGCAAATATAAGGTAAGTGAATGAGAGATACTTGTTTTGTCATTACCATCATATAAATGTTGAAATGTTTAGTAGTATGAATTTGCAGTCTGCTGTGATGTATGATACATTTGATAGTTTGTCCTTACACTTACCAAGTGTTGGGGAGAACATATTTATGAAGAAACTTACTCTTCACCAACTTTTAAATAAATTTGTATCAACTGAAATAGTAAAAGATGTTACATGTGAAAAATGTGTGGGACGTGAAGATGGAAAGAATGTGATGAAAGTTTGTGCTATGAAAACTTTAAACTTTGGAAAAGTGAGTTAACTTTTACCACAAAACTTATTGGCATTAATTGATGCAGTTTACTTAACATTGTATTCATATGATTGTAGTTACCAAAGTGCCTTTGCATTCAAATTCAGCGAACAATATGGCAACGAAATGGTCAAGCATACAAACGTTATGATTATGTAGAATTTCCTGAATATCTGTCAATGGATGAATATACATTTATGCAAGCACAAAAACAGAAGGTGAGAATACTTTTGATAATTACATATAAAGTAAAAACACCAATAGTGGCCATAGATAAGAATATTTTTGGAGTTATCTAAAAATTAGCATTTTAGTACTAAAATCATTACTTTAAACTCAGGAGACACTTAACATACATTTTTTGAATAGTTTAATTCATGCCTAAAAGTGGCTTTTCAATTAGCTATAATTTTTAATTTATTTCCAAATCCCATTTTGATCGAGTAGTGGCCAGATGGCACAATTTTTGACACTAGCTAGATAACTAGGTCAAATTAATCACTTTCTGGAGGAGAATTCTAGTAGCCAGCTACTCTGATCGGTATTTTCTGTAGTTTCTCCTATCAACACCAGGCAAATGCCAGGGCAGTACCCTGACAAACAGGCCACGGACTGCGTGCAATCTTTCCTTCCGCCTCCTTACTCACGCACTTACATGCCTTACACTACCAAGTGTCTCTTACCCCATTAATAGGCACATTTCCAACAATTTGTATACATTATGCATTTGTGAGTGGAAGGACTTAAAATGACTTCCAATAAAGTTTACTGTGAAAAAGAGCTTCAAATTTCACGTGTAAAGTAATGCTTAAATGCCATTATCTCAAAATTGCCTCAAAAGGTTTCCTTCAAACTTTTGGAAGGGATAGTGCTAATTGCATCAAGTGACATGTAATTGATTTTGCTCTATTCTTGTGTTTTTTGAAAAATCAGTTAATTATTTTGTGAGTTAAACTGCTTCAAATTTCGTATTTACAGTGATGCATATAAGACTTTTTTTTTTAAATGGCTCCAAGATTTTCACTGAAAATTTCCATGTAGGATGAGGCTTTACTGTTCTGTAATATTGCTAAAGTAATATTTTGATTATAGCATTAGGAAACCAAAAAATTGAGAAAATTTCAAAAAACATGGATAGGTCACCAATAGATTGCAGTTCACAAGAGGATAGGGAAGGACTGCAAAGTTAAATGAATTAAAAAAATATTCTTTTCTCTTTTTCTCTCTTGGTTAAAGTAAATCATTTTCAGTTTTTGTATTCTCAATCAACTGCTAACAGAACTCCCATTTTCTGGTGGTGACTCAATTGTCATTTGGATATGCATGACACTTTCTATAACTTTCAAGCCCCAAAACTCGTTTTTCTCACACTTTGCACAATTAAAGCAATACAACTATCTGAGAGTCTTGGGTGAAAGCTTGGCACAGATTCTGAATGCAACCCAAACATTTGTATGTTTGTGGGTAAGTCGATAACCTTGATTTCCAACATTGATATTGCACTGTGCCATATGTTCATCCAGGAAGGTAAAGGAAAGAAAAAGGCTCTTTTAATTCAAAGAATTAAAGGTTAAGTTACTTTTATACCTGCAGTCACATTAGAAGAAATAAAACGAAAATGCTGCAAGGAGTTGTGGTACCATATTATTGGCCACAGTATATTGTTGAATGTTTCCCAGAATTCCTCCTGTCCCTGACTTCCTGTAGTATTGAAGCTCAGACACAAGCCATGTTGCAAAAAAATCATTCACAATGTCACCAATTATTATTTTAACTGAAAATTCAATGTACTATGTACTTACAATTTTACTGAAAGTGGTATTATAAAAGGTATATAAAATAAATTGCTATTAAGGAGCTGGTGCCGAGGAGAGAAGTGCTCTGTTAACAGGGATACAATTTACATACTATATACAGGTTTCACTGTCCCTTGTAAGAAAAATCGGTCATTGTGAGAGATGGTCTTATAAAAGGGATTGTCTTTAAAGTCCCACTGTACAATGAATTCAACACAATTAGAAAATTTGGTTCACTCACTAGTTCAGTTTAAATGATACCAACTTCTAAATAATTTGAAAGGAGCATTTGTGCTTGTAACGTCTATTATGCTGCAAGTTAGCATATCGTTTCTCTATTGTATCATTTTGTTTCTGTGACCAGTTACTGTAGTATGCAAGACTTACTCCCTTAGCATGGAGTGAGAACAATTCAAGAGTTTAAAGTGAATGTTTTATATTTGTTGTTGAAAAGGATTGTTAGTATGCTATGGCATTAATTATTTGTATTTGGTATATGTAAAAAATGTAACCTAAAAATTTTCATCTTAGAATTTCATGAATGTTGATTTAAAAGTACCCTACCTACTAAATACAGAGTAAAACGGGGCTTAGGAAATTTTTTTACTACAGTGTACTGTCTCAGATGAAAATGTAATTACTTCTTCAAATCCAAATTTTGTTGTCATATTTTTTTTTTCTTTTATATTTGTTTGAATAAAATTTGAGGCATATTACAATAAAATGGGTAGTCTGTGACAAAATTCTTAGAGCATTGCAAGTCTCCAAGGTGAATGTCGATTAGAAAATATTCTTGTTTGAGTTGAGATTCCAAGACTAGTTTCAAGGCCCACTGCTTCATGAATAGTAACAAAATATAAATATGCGAATTGTAAGAGGGAATGGAGTCTGGTGGCTGGTGATCTATATCATTTGCTTTCATTAAAAAATGAGGCCATTCAAAAGCTCCATTTGCTTTTAGGGAGGGTAGCAAGTGTGACGAAAATGAATGAGGGGGTCAGAGAATGTTGATAAAAAATTTATATTCTCACAATTATGTTTCTATTATTACCAAGTATTAAATTAAAGTTATCTTACATTACAACTTATGTTAAATCCCATGTCTCTATCAAAATTTAATATAAATTGCTTTATAAGTAAAATGAAGAGTAAAAAAATCTCTCTTGCTCGCTCATCCTCTCTCTCCTCTTCCCCCCCCCCCCCCCCCCCCCCTCACACATGCACACGAACAAGATGTACGTTATGACAATTCATTAGTTTTCAGAACCTTATACATGGTAAAGAAGTAGTCAGCAGGGTCTTGGTTCATAATATTTCTTGAAATCTTCATATAAGAGATTTCTTATTCTAGAGCCCATATGCAGAACATTTTATTATGATTCATGCAAGTGTACTAAACGATTTATTAATTGTCCTCAGGCAATTACACCAGAATATTTCCATAATACAGGAGATGGAGAAAGAACTTATATACCAAAAAAATACAGGTAAAGTTTAACTTTTTTTAAAAAAAGTTGCAGTAATGCACATCTGTTTTCATTGAAATTTCTCATTCCACTTAAATGTCTTGAAAGTCCTACAGAAGTAACTGAATGAAATTTTGGATTACTGAAGTTTAAGCAGTCTTAACCAAGATGAAACAAATAATACAAAAGATGGGAATAATTAATTAGATCTGATACAAATCTGAAATAAAGAGAAGTTACTATTTTAGATAATGAATAATTAAATTGTACAAGGATAGTACTCCTTTAAATCCTTTTAACTTTTCATATACATAGTGCGGAAAATGTTATATAACGCTGCAAAAATAATGATCTTCAGAATTAGACTCATATGATTTTTTGGGTGTCTGATATGCAAAAAGCGTTTTCTCCCTGTTTGTCCTTGACCAACACTAATGTTCACCTAAACCACAAAATTGTTTGTGTTTTTTTTCTCTCTGAATTTGAAAAGGAATTTGTTTTGGGGGATACTTTAAATAAAAGCCTTAGAAATTCCTGAAAAATAAGGTAAAAGTTCAATTCTTATTCAAACTTTTTAATTTCCAAAATTTGCATAAGTTTTAACCTTTTTTACTTTACTTCCCTGTACTAGAGAAAAATATTGGAACCACCTCAACAATATGACTTGAATTTTTGGCCATAAAATTCATGTTTAAGGTTCTTTTGGAGTTGAAACTAATCACACATGAGGATTAAAGTTGATTAGTGCTATTCGATAGTTGGTTAAGCGTGGAGTAGGTGAGGAAGATGCATGCAATTTTGCACACATAAATCAGAGTGGGTGGATAGATGTGTCACACACAACTCTGACAGATTTGACAGCATTTGAACTAATAGTTGGGAAATATGTCAGGAGTAAGATGTAGTTGTGCTGTTCCAATTATCATTAGATATTATACGAATTACAGGTAGATCTTGTAATTTAATGGATTTGAGGTCACCAATGCTTCAAATTATTTTTTATCAAGTTTCTCAAAATATCAAAAGTTTTAAAGCATTGGTGGATCCAAAGTGCCACATCCTCCAAAATTCTCTATGTCCTCCCAAAAATGTTCACATAAAGAGTTTGCTGAACTGTATTCTAAAAACAAAAGAGGACCAAAAGCTTGAGAAAAATTTATTATTTTTGATATAATACTGTGTATGATATGAATAATATGGGAAAGAAAACTATTGTGGTAATTGCGATATTCTAAAAAATTTTCTGAATGGCCAGTGAAGATTGAAAAATATGTTTGTGAGAGTAGGAATGAAAGTTTTTGAAGCCAAAGAAACTTCTGAGCATTTTTGTCATGGCAACAGATTTTCTTGAATGTCATTGAGCTCTTTGCTGGCTGTGTATGCAACAGAAAAGTCAATATTATTTATGAAGTGGGTGTTAGAAGATATTTGAAAATGTGGTTTTAAGCAGTTTTGATTAGTTTTGCATGAGATAGCTGAACATTAGTATACAATTAGCTGTATGGTAAGTTTAACCCACCCTCCATGTCTGTGCTATGTTGTAGAACCACTAGTTTTGTGGCAGTTATTTTTCCAAAATTGTAATTTTAATTATTATTGCACCTTTAATGTTGTCCAGACAAGTTGTTTTAGTCTCTTCATCTTAAACAGAGAAAGATGTTTTCTTCTCTTCTCACTAACAATTTCTTGATTTCACCAATAGTTTTAATTTTTACAGTCCTAAACACTTGTACAGACTCACTGGTGTTATCGTTCACACTGGAAATTTGGAAGCTGGTCATTTTATAACATACAGAAGGGCACCTATTCGAGATAATAAGTAAGATTTTTTTAAAACAAGTATGAACTCAAATTAGTGTTAAACAATTATGTTGTGTCAGTGAATAGTTTGAAAATTAAAATTTGTTGTTTCTTTTTTAGTTGGTACTACACTTCTGATAGTGAAGTAAGAGAGACATCTCTAAAAGAAGTCATGCAGGCTTCTGCATATATGTTATTTTATAACAAATGCGTTCAAGTCATCAGTAAGTCGTCTTAGTATTTATGAAAGTTTTGAACTGATTGTGTGAATTATTTGTGATGATCTATTAAATTGTGTATATTTACAATGAGCTATGTATCTTTATTTGTTTCTTGTTTTGATAGCTTTAAATCTTGTCTTTGTACGTATTGTGAAAATATACTTTCTTCATACCTTAATGTCTTATTTTTATTCCTTTAACAATCAAGAGTTAATTTACATGTTAATTTTGGTATTTTTCTTCTTTTCATAATTAGATGTGTGTCAAACAAGTACTTTCATTTTAGAAAGAGAAAAATAAATGTCTACGATTTGATATTTCCTTTGAAATTGCACTCAGATGCATACTAGACAAAACCTTGAGATTGGTGGTCACTGGAGTACAGTGATGGGATTATTTTGTTCGAAAATATTCTGATGTTAGAAAAGTACTTGCGGAATACTACTGTTCTGTGATGTTTTAGTAATAATATGTGATCTTACTGAAATTATTTTAGATTATATTAAGCCCTCAGATACGTATCATTAACCGAAACTTTAGCATTGCATTTTGTACCTAACATTTAAAACGTAACTCGCAAATCAATTGGAATCAATAAGAATAAATTTAAATCTTCAGTAGCATCATCTGGAGTTCCACAGGTATTTTTATTGAATGTTTAGTTATTCCTATAATATGTAAATATAGTTTCATTGTCACATATTAACTAATCTTGTATGTAGATAATACAACTCAAACTTTAGTAGCAATAAAAAGTAAGGCCATTAAAAAAAAATAAATAAATTCATATCTACACTACAACTTAATAATTAATAAATTGTATCATGTATGTTTTGTTTATCTTAATAACAAACAAAACTATAATAACAATACAAGTATTGATATAAACACCAAGTACAAACTTCAAGGAATTTACGTTAAACAAAATATAATTTACAATGTGATCATATTATATCAATCATCAGCAGCAGCCTGGATTACATTGATCTAGCCTGTTTTGGCAGTTGTCTAGAGAAGATCGTGCCAGGGACATATTACACTCACTAGCAAGCAAAGTTGTAATAAGCTGGACCGACTGATATGTTAAAAAAGTAAATTCAGTCACCTTTCTGTAAAAGCTTTAAGTAATATCTGCGAAAATTGATTGTACCTACATATTATGTCATTCTTATACCTGGCCATTCAATATGAAAGAGAGACATGGCTAGGGCTATAATACTTTATTTAAATCATAAACATTGAAGTATTTCTATAAAAAAATTTAAAAAAAGAGTATTTCTACTAATGAAAAATAATTCCAAACAAGGAAACTCAATATTACAATACCTGAAGGCATAAAAGCTACCACAGGATGTATAGAAAATTCTCAATGAACAATGACCCTTGTAGGAATGCCTTACCATTTTTCAATACACTGCCCCTACATTAATAAATTAAATGAAGATAGTTTTCAATAATCACTTCAGAATTGACCTGGCTTTAGTTATGCAGGATAAGGAGGCTTAATCGATAATGGGGTAAGTATACTAATGTATTGGGCTTCTGACAGAACACACTGGAACACCATTTCAGTGCCTTCAGAACATTATAGATAAGAGGTACAAAAAGCACAGAACAAATACTTGGTGACTTATTTTTTCAGTTCAGTTCTCATGAACACAAAGTTAAATAACTTCCCACTTAATTATATCATTTCTATGTATGTAATAAAATTATTAGTAAAATAAACAATACAAATTGTATAGGCTAAATTAATTAAAAATTTACAAATTATATTGATTATTTACTATTACACAGGTTTATTAGCATATAGGAAGTCTACTGTTAAGGATAAATACTACCATCATTGCTACTTTTATTATTATTATTATTATTATTATTATTATTATTATTATTATTATTATTAAATTATATGGATAAATAACTATTTCCATTAATTAATAATTTATGGTATGTTTCGCGACCTAATTTTATAGAAGTCGATCACTGGTGCTATAAAATTCAAGTCTACTGGACTGGAAATAGCCTCGGACCTTTCATCCTGTAGTACACGACAAGTATTCAAAATAAAAGTTTTGAGAAGTTTATACGCAAATAGGAAATACTTGTATTAGAAAGAAACATTTTGTCTCTACAATTATGATTTTGAATGCCTTACATATTTATGTTGATGCTACAAAATAATGTAATAAAGAGTTAATTAACAGAATTATTATGTGAACTTTTGCAAATATTTTATTTCTCTATACAATTCATTTGACACATTTTTAGCTTTTATTATTGCTTTTTTTCCAATAAAGGTCAATTAAGTTTGGATACAGCAAAAATTAAGTAAATTATAAGTAATGGAATAAATATCAGAAAAAACCAATTCTAGCTAAATTCAATTATTTGGGCAACCTCATTGGACAGAGATTGGGAAACAAATTTCAGAAATACAACAGGATCACTGGATTAATCAAAAGTCACTTTGGAAGAAATATGACTACAGAGACAAAACTAAGAATCCACAATATATCTAAAGCAATCCTCATGTACGGGTCAGAAGTCTGGAGAATGAAAAGTAGCGAGCAACAAAGACTAGATGCAATGCAAATGAGATTCCTATGTCATCTTGCTGGAGTGACACTAAAGGGTAGACAAAGGAGTAAAGACAACAGAAACAGGTTTAGGACTAATCATATAGTAGAAGAAATAAATGATGGACAGAGATAATGGCTCTCTCATATTGAGAATAAAAACAAGAAAGTTGAAGAACCAAAAGAAGTGTTGAAGTACAAACCAATTAGACAAAGGGATGTGGGAAGACCACAAAAATGGCTAGATCAGGAACACCTGGAGGTATAAGCCTCCTGATCTATTGGGAAACAGGAGACAGGCCTAGCAACCTGCAGTTTATGATGATACAGCAAAAAACGATGGGAGGATATGAAATCTTTTGGACTTTTTTCCTTTTCTCCAGAATTTCCTGCTTCAAGTTTATTTTGCTTTGATGTAGAAGAATGTGTAATGCCAGCTTCCGTTATTGATTTTGTTTTTTGAAGGCCAGTATTTGTAAAAAGAGTGTGTATTGTGAATATGAAGCCCTTTACCAAAGTAATGATAGTGTGTTTACACTTGATAGGTCTTCTTTAATAGAATCTAGTAAATTATTATATCCCAACTAAGTTGAGAAAGATGTTTACAGGAGCGCGCCAGTCTGTATTTTCAGCCGAAGCAACAGTGTTTACACTTAGTTCCACAAAACTCCGCAATTGCCTACTTCATTCTTCCCTTGGTGAAGTTATATTTGTAGATAATCTAGTTGTAAAATCACAAACAACACTCATGAATGCTCGTGCTCTTCTCACACTGGCTGGAACAAGTTTTGCAGGCATACTGCGAATAGTTTTGGCCCTGTCATACATTTAACCCAGTTTTAAATTAGGGTAGCTCCCCCAATTTTTCAAGCACCACTCCCCTTGGAATGAAGACGGTAAAAACTACATAGATTATGAAACAAAAATTCAAAGCAGTAAATTATAGTATTAAAATCTGTATGTGCATTTGTACATGCTTGGGCGGTGGGGAGATAGAGAGAGAGATAGAGAGAGAGAGATAGAGAGAGAGATATATATAGAGAGAGATATATATAGAGAGAGATATATATAGAGAGAGATATATAGAGAGAGAGATATATAGAGAGAGAGATATAGAGAGAGAGAGATATATATAGAGATATATATATATATATATATATATATATATATATATATATATATATATATATATATATATAGAGAGAGAGAGAGAGAGAGAGAGAGAGAGAGAGAGAGAGAGAGAGAGAGATATAGAGAGAGAGAGAGATATAGAGAGAGAGAGAGAGAGAGATAGAGAGAGAGAGAGATAGAGAGAGAGAGAGATAGAGAAAGAGAGAGATAGAGATAGAGAGAGAGAGAGAGATAGAGAAAGAGAGATAGAGAGAGATAGAGAGAGAGATAGAGAGAGAGAGAGAGAAAGGGGAAGAGGTCATGACTTTTGAAAATTTCAAAAAAAAAATTTACTGGTAATTTAACCTGAGAAAATTTTCCCATAAATATCAATACCTTTTTTTAGCAGTTGCTTTGGGGAATTGATACAAGACATTTGGAAAAGCACTCCAAAACCATCTGGGCATCCTGTAAATGGTTCAACATAAAATCAATTCTATCACTAAAATTATTATTGTTTACTAGTAGACTCAGCAATGCTTAGCTATTGCAATGTATTATACATTACACACTATTGGACATGAGATTGTTAACCACACTACATTGTGCAAAAATTTGCATAGAAGAAAGACTTTCTCCTGAGTGTTAGTTTGTCCTATGTCCTGTTTAGGACATGGTCATCAAGTATCCTCTTGTTAACAAGTTCTCCCTAAAATTTGAGCATGCATTCGCTACATCACTATCTTGGAGAAATTTGATTTTTTCCAAGATTCAATTAATAATTACCCCTGATAATTCACAATTGCATGGCCAGAATACTTGTAAGCAGTGAAGAGTTCAGGGGCGCACAAGTCGTCATACCTGAATAAATCAACAACAATGCCCCACTTATCAAATTTTATTCAAATCACTCTTTAAACACTCCCACTACTAATAAGAACAAAATGCGAAAATTTCACTGAAATTGATTGAGTAGATTTTGCATGTATGTGTGACACACATTTCCTTTTATTTTTATTTAAGTTAGAAAAATTACATTATGCTAATAAAAATATTTAATAAAAAAAGGGGCCCTGATGAGACCAGAAATGTAACTTATTTATAAATTTATATACATTCTCTGTATTTTGATATTCTCTGTGTGTTGTAATTTCATCAAAATAAATCAAAGTAATACTATCGGCTGTAATGGAAAAATATGGTTCTTTAGCAGGATAGGTAGCTCTGAAATATAGGTGGGAAACATTCATCATTGATTTCCCTTGTAGTATTTTAACTGTCATACTGACAAATCTTTGCAATATTCTAATGGACAAAGCTAGTCGACAACACAATTTTTATATATTATAACATTTTTGTTAATGTAATTATTTTCTTCACAGAATTTCCCTTCTCAGAAGGTTTTCTTAGGACTTTGTATTTCCAATATTTGACACATACAGTTTGTTTTCATTAAATCTGCATTTCAAGAAAAATGTTCATCTACTAAGTTAACCCAAATTTAAGACCTAAAACATCAACAGTCATCTTCTTACTCAAAAATGTCTACCAAATTGTGATATGTGCAGAAAGCCAGTAAAACTTGCATTCATTCACAAGTTTGTTTGAAGTTCACAACATACAAACAATATATACAAATTTGAAAACACTTATTTTATTAATGTATTCTTCTGAAGTACAATATTTACATATAGCAAAGAGGAAATTTGCGATTCACAATTCACTCAATACAGTTAATGACATTAACATAATTTGTATTTATTTTCCTGCATTCCCTAGACACCTATGGTGCACATGCAGATACTCAGTCTGTCTTTTTTGGTTCTTTATCTTTATTAGATTTGCTCTTGGCATTTTCAGTCTCTTCTGTTTTTCCACTCATCTGTGAATATAAATTAAGAGAACTTATAGAACAGAAAATGTAATACTAATTATCTATATTTTAATTCTTGTGCAGGTATGTCTATGATGTATGTGTCATTATAAATATATGTATATATCTACATGCATGCATGGATGTATTGGTATATTAATGTGTTTTATATTTTTTTTTAAATTTTGGTTACATTGCGATGATGTCTGTTGTTGTGTATAGCCATGGGTCACTTGTATAATTACAGTCATATGTTTCCTGCATTGCAATTGCCATCCTCCTATACTGAATCCACAGCTATATCAATCTAAAAACTATTCAAGATATACAATGAGGCAGAACAAATGTATTGTTGTTAAAATTTATAATTATTCTAATACAAGTAGGAATTAAAGACTAAATAAGTCATTCAATATTATTAAGAAAGTAGATAAATGAAGATATTACGAAAGTGAATAATACACTGTTGGTACATAATAGTTTACTGCCAAGCCCATTATATGATTTGTGATGTCCAATCTACCTCTTTATATACTATATATGCATCCATTTAAGGAATGTCAGAAATTTGGCCTTTCTTCCACCCGGTTGAGGTCTAATTTACCAGGTCGTGACAATTGCATGACCTAAAATTACCCAGCTGGGAAATGAAAGTTTGTCAATTTATCACACAACAGACTAGTTTGTTTCAGCACTAATTATCAACCCTCTCTCCACAGTACCTAGGAAGTTAAAAAGTGATTTACACCTCTTGAAAGATTCCAACTCTAGATCCAATTCCTGTTGGTATGTGTTCGTTGTAGGCTAATAGATGAACCTGAACTTCATTTAATTTTACTGTACATTTATAAAAGTAAACAGACCATCATCTTCATCACAAAGATATGCACGGAAATTTTCACACATTCACAGTGCATTAATACATAACATGCTAGTAAAAAATTGCAATTACCTATAATTAAAATGTTTCTGGCAATTTACAACAAAAGCAACAGTACATAAATAAACATTTTCAACATATTATGTGAAGAGATTTATATTAAGCATGAATGCCATAAGACACAAAGAACAAGCATTGAAACCCCTTCTTGTAGGATACAGTTCACTCAAAATGAAAACATTACACTTCAATATTGGGAAAAAATAAATCAATTTGTAAAATTTTAAAAATTTAGGAAAAATTTTGAAGTTGTGGTCTTCAAAACGTACTTCCTAAATAGATTCTACAAAGTTTAACATTGATAGTGTAACCACATCCCCAAAAAATGATGTTATCATAATCAGCGAAGAGACGAGTTCTTCAAATTTGTTTAGAGTATCTTATATTAGATACATAGCCAATAATAATTTAATACTCACTTTATTATTAGGAGATGAATGTTGAGATTTGTTTCCCCATGACATAAATTGATAATGGAATTTAACCTGTTGAAATTTCTGAGGAACAACCATCACTGTTGTAACTGTGTTTCCAAGGAATAACACAAAAAATGAAAATGAAAGTGCAGGAACCTGAAAGTCACAATCACTATTAACTTCTGAACAATTTTGTATCTTAATAATGTCTTATACAATGAAGTCAATGCAGATAACATGAAACAGTTTATGACAATCTCAACAATACAATTTATGACCCGTATTTTCTGAAAAATACTGAACTGAATCACGAAAGGAACTAAACAATGCAGCATAGCATAGTGTTTGTTTAAAAGTTAGTTTTTCCATACAAAGTTCATTCATCTAACTTTCGATAAATGATGGTTCCAGGCACAAATCGCTGCATTGGAAATAAAAATTTATTCAAAGTAGGAGATTAGAGACTCAAATTAAATTGCTCAGTTAACCAAGTTATTAATATACATATATTGATTATCCAATACATTAAAATCTATTACTTTAAAACCAACTACTAATTGTTTTCTTCCTCCTCCATGAGAAACATCATTAAAACAGTAATTAAAACACCTTGGCAGTTTTGCTAATTTTTTTCACTATGGCAACATTTCTCACATTATTGTGTTGCTCTCTAATTAATTTGGCCCTACAAACTTAATTTTTTAATATCTAGTGCATTTAGAAACATAACATGTCCACATGGAACTGAACCGGTGTACAAATATCTCTTTTTTATGGTACAAGTTCATTTATTCATCCTTAATCTACTCTCTGCAACTGATGAGTAGATATTTGATAGGTAACTAAAACATCAACAAATACATGGCATGTTTGTGCAACTCACCTGCCAAGTAGCCTCTGGATGATAGCTAAGATGATACAAAACATATGCATTGTACAGCTGGAAAAGATAACCAAGGAAAAGGAATGGCAACAAAAAGCTCAGTCCCCGCCACATCCAAGAATGAAATCCTTCAATAGTGATGTCCATAGTGTGGCGTTCTCCCAAAGCTTTTAGCCGATAAAGAACTCCTTGTTGATACCGGAATTGGAGATATTGTACAACACCTACAAATATTTAATATTAATGATTTTCAGAAGACTCAAATTCTGCAGTATTTTTAAGCACTAAAATGTACATATTTACTTACTAATATATACATTAAACCACATGAACTGTGTCCGAAATTCATACCATGCACCATTATTGGGCCAAATTAAAAGAATAGCAGCTACTACAGTTGAAATAAAATGATGAAGTCTCCACCATCCTTTTATACGAGACCCATTTACTTTCAAAATACTTTCTCGGATGGTTAAAGTGCAATAATACCACACCAACAGAAACATAAAACTCAGTTCCAAAGTGCTGAAAAAAATTTAATTGTAATTTACAAACTTTTAAGCATGGCACTTCTTAATTTTCATTAACTCCAAGACACTAACCGAAAATTTGTAGTAAGGTTAATAACAGATAATACAAAACCAATTACACTCAAAACTAGTTTGAATTTTTCATATTCATCCTTGTATCGGAACCTGAAAAAGTAAGTAGAGGTTAAATGTAATACTAGTAAAAGAAGAGGTTAAAAAATTTAATATACATGTTACAATTCAAGATTTTAAAATTCATAAAGTATTTAACATACTTATCATTTTTATTCAGTATTGATACATTAACATTTCCCAGTATAATCTTCAAATACAGTCCATTTTGTTTTGGCAAAGTTTGCTCCATTTCATGAAGTTGAGCTTTCCTTCGTATCATATCCTTCTCAAGATCCATTATTGTTTTATTACTTGCTTCGTTTCCTTTTGACAATCTGAAAAAACATGGAATCACAAAATTGTTGTCCAGAACAATTCATAACAGCTTGCACATCTTACATTAATACATTCTTTACAACTCTACAATTAAAACTGTTCACAAAAAACAAATATTTAAGTTCTCAGAAGGGGCACATTTTCTTTTTTGTAGAGTAGATCGCAGCTTACTTTTTTATAGAGCGACCAATAATCCCAAGGCGGTATCTTTGATGATTTATTTCTTTCATGCATTTTGCCTGAAGATCTCCTACTTGTTCTAGTTTCGCCAGGTACTCTCGGTTAAGATCCTGAAAATATTTAATTTTGATTACAAGACTAAGAAAGGTTAAAAAATTTCAACAAAATAAAATGTTGAAACTATCATTACTTTAAATAAATGTAGCCACGTTATATATTAAACAAATGCGTGCGAATAAAAGTATCAACTTTAATTAAATGACCCAAAAAAATGCGACCACGGAACTAGCCACTGGGTCAAAACAGTTTCAAACGAGTCATCACACTCACCTCTAAAACTTTGTAGTCTTTGGCAAGGTCATTAAAATCTTGCAAGCATGCACCCACATCGGTGAATTCCATGACGCAGCAGGGTGGCTTTATTGTCTAATAATCCAAGTGTAATCAAACCTTTTCAAATACAAATCCAGTCAATGTCCGCACAACGCCCGAAAAGCCATTCGACCTGTTTCGCTTCGACCCTGAACTACTGAAAACCACAGGAGAGAGCGGTAAGAGAGGACGCGGCAGCGGACTGTTATTACGAGAGACGGCTGGGGAACTGTCAGAGACAGAGCGAAATCGAACGAAGACTCGGGGCGAAGTACAAAATACGAATTTCAAAATCCCCTCCCATAATGTCTTACGTTGAAATGCAGATATGACAAATCTCTTCAGATAAATGATAATTAAATGAACTCTACAAAACGTAGAATACAAAGTGGTATCCTGATCGCATGATTTGCGTACACCGTTGAAGCGTTAAATGGCCAGCTTTAATCACTTTAACGTCGGAATTATGAGTAAATATTGTTGATGTTCGCAAAAGTTGTAATTAGTTTTGAGTTGCCCTTCTTTGATACTACGCATGCATGTACGCCATCAGACTGAACGTTTTTCTATTTATACGAATAATGGAATTAACAAATCAAATTTCAGATTTGAAACCAATTTTCCCAGCATAAGAACTGAATGAAATTGTGCCAGATCACCATTATCAGCCAAACTTATATATATTCGCCTAAGCAGGCACTTTTAGCGAGAAAAGTTATTCAAAATTACAATGATATTTTCAAAAGTCATGTCTCAGCCTGGTTATTTTCCATTGACTTGATATATAGCTATTTTTTTTTGTCTAATTATAATCCATGAATATCTCATTTTGTATTAATTTGCAATTTTACAAAGTCATTTTGATAGTAAGAGTCATTCATTTCCATTTTCATACAGTCGCCTGATACTAAAACAATTATAGCATTTGTTTCACATTAATACTTTAGAAAATAACAACAAAATATCCCCTTAAAGAATTAAACCAATTTCGTTACAGCGTTTTCATGGCAAGATGTCCGTAAGTTACAAATAAAAAGAGAAAATGACAAAGCCATTCTGGAACACTAAAGAAATTAGTGATGCTATAACCAAATAGTATTTGATCTTCTTTACTATTTGGTTAGAAATACCTGTATTGTGCATTGTGACAAATATATTATTATTATTATTATTATTATTATTATTATTATTATTATTATTATTATTATTATTATTATTATTATTATTATTATTATTAATACATACGGTTGTTTGTAACGGCCAAGCTACAAAAGTTTTTTCACCGCTTACGGATTCGAATTCAGTAAATCTGAGTTAGCACGAATTTCACGTTACCCACCAAGCGCAGACCCCCCCCCTCCATAATATTTTTCAGTAACTATTAATTTTAACTCGTTACGAAACTTTCAAGCAAAATTATGTTCGGAAATCATTAAAGCGAAGAAAATCGTATCGCAGCATGAGCTGAATGTAGCCTGCAACATTTTACAAAATCTGTAATAGTATGACACATTACATTTTGAATTTCCAAATTTGAATTTAACTAAAACATTTTGAAATTCCCCTATAATATACATTATTATTATTATTTACTTTTAAATATATGAATTGTGTTTAGTAGTCTTTAATATCATTCCCTCGTTTGTTGAAAAGTGTAATGCCCTCTATTAGGGTATTTTTTGTGTGGTTTCAGAGTGGAGAACATGTAAGTTATCCTTCGATCAGTGTTGTAGTTCTGTACATCGGAATTTAGAGTAAAAGTGTCTTTATTTTCCATGAGAATCTTCTTTGTGAAGATCACTATTTCAAATATATCCATGCATGGTAGAGGAAAAATCCAGTGTATTGAACGAGGGTTTGCAAGACTCCAGCTTATGAGTGTGGTCATTGTTCGCAGTATTCTTTTTTGGATAATAAATGTGTGAGTACTTTTAGGGGCATTTTCCCAGAATATTATTCCATATTTTAGGTGTGAGTGCACATTTGCAAAATACATTGTTCGAAGTGTCTCATTGTTGGAGCTTGACCTGAGGGTGTATAGGACATAGCAAGATTTGGTGAGCTTTTTGTTAAGATTTGAGATGTTCTACGCTTTGTTTAGGCACTAGTGTTATTCACAGATGGACGGACGTTTTGGAAAAAACGTTTTTTGGTATCAGGGGATCCCAAAACGTGTATTTTTGTTGAAATCTCGAAATCGATTTTGGGCAGCATTACCGTCAATAAAATTCTCTGTATTACGTATCTCCGTACAAACGTACGTATACGAGAAGAAAAAAAAAAAAAAAAAAAAAAAAACTTGGAGCAATATTCGCCAAAATTTTGAGGCTTCATGTAAAGTACCTCAAAAAATCAAAATATCCGTTCCAATCACGCAGGTCTTTGAGTTTGCCCAGATCGATAGTGGAATATCAATCTTGGAGAAAATTGTCGGAACAGTTAAGGCGTAATCGTTGATTACTAACTGACGGACAGACAAGCCGTTTTGCCTTCAATATAAAGGGCTTCGATATAAAGGACGAAAAAAACGTGAATTCTGACTACACATTTTACAGGGAGTAATTTACTACAGGATAAATATTTATAAACTTTTTCAATATCAGGGTCCCGCAATCCGCTTTTTACGGGTGGAGGATCGCCGATTTGACGGAGCATAACAATACCTTATTAGTATTTACTAGGCTGTCCGGGTGACGCCGCGTCCATGGCGAAGGTGCCGACGTTTCGGTCGCCATTCTGCGACCTTCTTCAGGGCGTAATGCCCCTGCATTCGTCGGCACCTTCGCCATGGACGCGGCGTCACCCGGACAGCCTAGTAAATACTGACTCCGGCCGCGGAAGCCTACGCTCTCACATAACAATACCTTCTCTATTCTACTTAAGTACATATTAAGACAGAGATAGTACGCATTCATATGGTGGGTCCTTCAGAAGAATTAGATCAGCCTCATGTGCATAATATTTTATATCCTACTTTGCAGGAGAAATAATGGAAGTAAATGTTCACCCTAGTGAAGTACATTGTAAGTCTTGTATTTCTTCTACTTAGAGTAAAAAATGTCAAGAAATATCCTACTTTTGCTCAAGTGTTTTATCATCTACAGAAAGCAAAGAAAGAAAAAAAACAGTTACCAGCTATCAATGAACGCTCGCAAAGAAATAGATTCAATGAAAAGATGAAACAATTTTGAGATAAGTCTTTATTTTAACAAAATATAAGCCTGCAATTGCATGAATATGCACCAACATATCAATCTATACAGCATCCACTTCTAACTAAATGTCAAGGAATTTCACTTAGTTATGCCCAGAAGCAATAGGCAAAAATATGCAAAATCATAGAAATCTGCACCATAATAATAATTATTATTATGGAGCAGATTTCTATGATTTTGCATAATAATAATTATTATTATTATTCCCTTGTGGGCCACTTCTGACCATGTAACACATTTCTCTCTCAGAGGCCTAGCTAGTCAGTCTGGAGAAATCAATATGTGGAAGTATGGGGATCAGCCTTTCAGCTGCATCCCTTGGTCAAGACAAGGTTGTTACCCTTGAGTATCAATTAGGGGGGTGATAGATTGATATTATTATTACTAATAAGGTGATGAGGGGGTGAACAGACTAGGATGATGGTAGGAGGTGTTAGGTGGGGTAATGGGAGGTGGAAGGTCTTCATGGGATTTTGGAACCATCCCAGCATTCACCTTGTGACTGAGGAAAACCACGAAAACCCTGGTCAGGATGGCTGGCCTGGAGATCGAACCCGAAACTCTAGCTTGCAAATCCAGCCCACTTCGCACTGAGCCACTTTGCACATTATTATTATTGAAAACTATTTTTTTCATCCTCAAAAACCCTTTACCTGACACAATAGTTTTTAAAATGCCATTCCTAAAATAGTCAGTATAACCTAGCACATATTCTATTATTAACTAGGTTTTTGATTGGTGGCTACATAATTAATGTATTCCATGAAATTGTGAAACCAAGCAGGAAACCAATAAAAAGACACAGCAATTTGGGAGGGAGAGAAAAAAGACTAGGAAAACAAACGTCACGAGACAAAAATTATCAATTTTCATATATATAGTTTATCAGAAAATTACACTTATTACACAAAAATATACATCTTAGCAAAAATGTGTGCACACATTTTAAGATTCTTGGTTTATCACTGTTTTTATGAGATAAAAAAATGAATATTTATTTCATTCCAAGCTTCCTCACATAAGTACATATTAAACAATGTAGTCATGACGAATTATATCATATGCAAAATATTATATTAATAGAATTAACAATACAGAAAAAACAAAAATCCCTCCTCTCCATACACGAAACACAGTGTTCTGCATCATTAAATATCATACACTGTAATAGGTACAAATCAACATTAGAAAGTACATAAAAAACAGTAAGTATATATATTTTATTTAAAAATAATATTTATCAAACACAAAAGTGCCCATTGGCAAACAAAGAGGTCTCTCGTTTTCCGAATGCTATGTTTCAAAGACCCAGTCACATGGCAATTTTGGCAGTTTGGATGCAGGCCAAGGAAGATAACCAGCAGTCTTGAATACCCAATAATCGTAGGACACTTTACTAACGAGAAATATAAGAAGTGTGACTTCTCCAGCTATAATGTAATATATGTAATCAGTCCAATTTCTTTGTGTCACACAGACCTCGTGTTGTTCCAGTTCTATAACCTGCAAATGAAATTATATGACTATAAAGAAAACAATGTTTCAATATTTCAATTAACATTATTATTAAGATGAGGTTGGTACAAGTGAAATACATAGCCTTAACAATGAAACATCAATATCAAAATTACAAGGTGACAACTCCTTCAAAACTAAATTTTCCTTCCAAATCTCCTTGAGTTTGTACGAATCTCACTTCACATTAACAAGAAAACTGGTGTATCTTCCCACAAGTATGACTTTTCTTACATTTAATATTTTGAAAAGAAAGCTTCAAAAGATATAGTTTCATTTATTAGTCATGATTCATTAGTTATTGATCATTACAAAATATTGAATATTCACACATATATGATAAAGTTAAAAAATTATATTTATTTAAAATGAAGCACATTCACTGACTAAAGAGGAGGATAAAAATGCTCTGATAAAGTTTGCCAAATTTTCTATTTCAAAGAGTTATGAATTTTGTTCCAATGCAGCAACAAAAGCATATAGATAAAACACTTCCACTGTATTAACAGAAATTCAACAACAAAAGGAAAAATAAAACCGTTTCCAAAAGAGTACAACCTAGTATTATCATTATATAATAATAATAATAATAATAATAATAATAATAATAATAATAATGTATAAGTGCTAATAATATTAGGAGATTATATTACTTCATTGAACTACAACCATTAGTGAAAGGTAAGCATATACTTTTCAAACAGAATGGCTTCCTTATAAGACAATATTATTTCCACATCAAAAGTGCTACAGCAGATACAATGCATGTTCACTGCTACCTGAATCTGCAAACTGCATGAATTATAAGTAGGCAGTGTACTCCCTCAAGGAGTCATAATTTAAATAAAAAAATTACTTCTCCGATTGTACATCCAAATCTGAAATGGCCAGACGTGCATCCATGATTTTTCTTAGGAGGAGTCTTAATTGATTTATGTTTTCTTATAAAGTATTTTTCATTTTGCTGAATATGAAATGTATTTTTATTTGTTGTCTTATTGTTCATATTTATAACATTAACAATTGAATTCTCACACATTGAAGGTGCAAGATTGAATAAATTTCATTAGTATAGAAAATGAGTAAAAGCTTAATTTTGAATCTCTAGCTTCAGGAGCTTCGGCTTGAATATTGGCTCCAGACTGCTGGATGATGCCAAAGAGTAGTGCTTTTGCTGCCGAGTACAACATACACTCATAATTTCACATTACTTACAGTAAAAATTGAATATTCCTTTGGATACATTATTTGCAATGCAAGATTAAAAATTAACAAAATTTAAATTATGACTTACAGGTTTTTGGATGTTTCTGCAGCCTACTTCCTTATAATCTTGAATATATGGTTTATTCAGCATTAACCAAATCTTGAAGGAAAAAAGACAAATAAATCCCAAGAAACGCATTGCCTAAAACTAGAATAGCCATACTGTGGTGGCCTTAGAATGTCATGGTTCCATCCAACTGAGAGGAAATTTAACAAGAAAACATTTTAAAAGTTTGGAAGTGTCTAATAAAGACTTGCAAATTGCTTTGTCATTTTGTTCATAAAATATTTTCTCCAAGTCTAATGTGAAATCTCTTTAATTTATTGCAGATACAAGTGCTAACAGAGTTTGATAAATCATCATTTTGGCCCAAAATGTCAGAAAGAACCTGCCATTCCATAGCAGCGACATATGACGAAAAACACCAGGCAAATGGCACAATCACCATTAATATTAATATAAATCTATTTTTATTTCTAGCTACAAGTTCTGTATAATTAAAACTATTAAATAATTAAATTATGTGTTCTTGACACAATACAAGACATGTTATCTGTCGGCTCTAAATTTTTCAAAGATCATTTCCCTGTAGGACGAGGTTTTACTCTCCTTTAATATTCTAAAAGTAATATTTTGAACTTATAATTAGGAAATTGAGGAAACTACAAAAATATGTATTTTGGGCACCGATACATGGTAGCTGACAAGAGAAGGGGGCAAGACCGTGAAGTTATCACTCCCCCAGGAAATTAGAAATCTACTACGAGAGAGTCTGTGCCATTCTTTTGCACCACTAGTTCAAAAAGTATACAATAATTGTAATTTGATATCTTTCTCAAGTCGTTAATATTTACATTACCGACGATTTGTATGCATTGTAGTATTCATAATTTAAGCTATTAGATGTTGAATACTGAAATTATGGCATATGGATTTTTGATTTCCTGTTGCACCATAGCAGTTTTACCTTAAGACTTTGTGCAGTATTGCAGTCGCATATTAATTTGTTGCCTCCAAGGTAGACTCTAGAATACATATTACGATCAAAGCTATTAGATAAGAAGTATGTTGGAACCTGAAAGACATGAACAAATTTCTTACATTTTTATCTTCAAAAATACATTGAAAAGTTCAATTTGAAAATTGTTTTTTGACTTACTGAACTTAAATTGTTTCGACGTAGATCCAAGATGGAAAAATTGCTTATAAACGATGTTCCTTCTAGAACTGCTATTGAAGAAATGCAATTGTTGCTTGCTTTGAACATACTGATACTGCTGTAAGAACTATCTTTCATTTGTTCTAAGCTGGTGATCTAAACACAAACCATTGTACAATAAGTTAATAGGGAAAGTATACATTAATATCAAACTACATTGAGACATAACTAACATTGTTATTTGAGACATCCAAAGCAACAGTGTTTGGTGGAAGCTGCGATGGTAGAGATTTCAGTTGTAAGTTAGAACAGTTTACTAGCAGCGCTATCAAAATAGTTTCATTGACTCGAGGGATGTATCGATGTATAATACAGCGACATCCATGGCGTCCTACTGTCTCTGCACACTGTCTCTGGTAGCAACAAAAACATATGGAAATACAAAGTTTCTAATTTATCTGTTTAATAAGGTAATATAAATGCACTTTAATATGATGTTATGCAGTATTAAACAAGGCTTACATCTAAAACATCTTCAAGATGAGAAAGACTAATTGTAACTGCACTTTGAAACCAATGAAAATCTTTCAGAGCAGAACAAACTGTTATATTTCGGTTTCTAAATTCTAATGACTTTTTTTTCTTATCAATTAACTCCTTAACATTATTGCAGTCTATGCGATTGTTACCTGCAAAATGAAGAAATGTCAGTTTACTATAAACAGGTGTATACATAACTGAAATAAGTAGAAACAACACATTACCTGATATATCAAGTGTAAAATTGTGTTTGATATCCACCATAACATCTGACTCGGGAAGATACGAGAGATTATTTTTTGAGATATCTAAAATTCTTAAATTAGGCATACTATCATTTTTAATGGTAACATTATTTAGACCATTATTTGACAAGTTGAGACATTTCATTTCATGAAATTTTCCTGTGAAAGAAATGTGTTTAATGTTGCCATTAGTAATGGTCAATGATTTCACATACATATCTGCTGGCAAGGTCATATTTTCAATTGTTATATTGTAAAGATGTAGATGTGTATAGTTTTTCATCCCTGAAAGAAAAAATAACTAGTAAAAATTTGAGAAATCAATAATATAATTACTTAATGAATAATATTGAGTAGTATTTCAAATTCAAGACCAAGGAAATTAGCAAATGAATTCCAAAATTCAAATATTTGAAGAAAAGGAATGCGACCAAATGAGTCTTCTTTCATTTAAATTTTTTTTACATGGGAAATAGAATTCTTAATGTAGTTTTAAATATTTAAATACTTTTAAGATTGAAAGTAAACACAAACCAAAAATAATTTACTTTCAAAAACAATTCCATTCCTCAGAAAACTTCAAACAATATTCTCATAAAAACTTGACATTCATCTATTTTATGTTACTTCATACATAAAGAAAAATAAGTAGAATTATTTAATGTCATCTATGTTACAGTTGGATTGTTAAAACATATGCTGCATTAATGGTGATAGTGTTCACTCCACAATTTTTTGTATTGCAAATTAATTTTGGACAACAAATTTCAAGTGAACTACAGCACAAAGCACTTTTTATTCACTACTGATTTAGATTCTATGTGATATTACTCTCAATATAATGAAAAACTACAGTTGGAAATTATCATAATGAATATTCATATAAGTTGCATTTTAACGAGTGCAGGTCTAGAAAAATCGTACAAGAAGACAATTATAAAAGCAGTTCACTTTCAAAACATGTCAGAAACATATTTAATGGGGAAAAAGAGACACTAATACATAATAAGTTGTAAATAATCACCTCCTAATGTCTCCTTAAAGTTGAATTTTTTTACATTGCAATACACAAGACTATCATTTCCACACTTGGAACATGGAGTTTCCTGGCAACCATAATGGCATTTCTCCAGACCACACACTTCATTTATTGAAGAAACCAAGATGAAAAGAAAGGCTGCAGTCAAATGGCCTTGATGCATCTATAAAAAATCATAATCATTTTGTAGCAACATCAAAACCAATAATCAGCATAATCCACATTAACAGTACTAATAAACTAGTAACAATAGGGTTCCACTAACTGGTTTACAATATCAGATATATATTGACATAAACTTCACGCCAGTTACTCAAATTCAAAATGGTTAATTATTATAATCTATAAAATACGATAACCATGAAAATTATAATTAAAAAATCACCTTATTCTACGGAAGTAGTGTGATTTTGCTGATACACTCTTCCAGTTAATTTAGCAACATTTTCCAATGAATCAACATGACAGTTCAAAATACTTTCGTTTAGGCGCATATGTCGTTGGAACATATCTCTTTCAACAATACATATTTTCGAGCAACAAGTACAGGTGTATTCATGTAACACGGCAGTCAAAGGCACAAGAACACTGAAAACTCAAGTTTCTTCGTGCTTATGTAGGGGGTATAAACAAAACGACAATACCCACTTTGAACAATTTCAGTACACATAGAACAAAAAAACACACGAAAAAAATGTTCAAGAATACGGGCACAGACTGGGGCCCATTTAATTCACAACCGTGAGACTTCGGTGAAGTGAAATATGCGACACCTATGCCCCTGACAGAACCACAAGACCAACCAATAACATTGGGTGGACAAGGAGATCTCGCGTTGTGCGTGCGGCAAGTGTTGATATTTCCTGGTTCGTGCTCACGAAGCGCTGCTGCGCAAAGCTATTGGCATCTGGATCGCGCTATACGATTGATAGCGCATGGCCAAGTCAGCCCTATGATTTGAACAATAATTGTGGTATTATAGTTTTATTTTCCTTATTATAAAAGCCATATTGCTCTATTCTTTTGTTGTTGTTTTTTCCTTTAAAAATTACAAAAATGTAATGTTTTTGACTCGTCTCTCATGTTAATATTTATATTAGCAGCAATTTGTACACATTATTATATTTATGAGTTAATATGCTATAAATAATGTTAGACAAAGTTTCTTGAAAACTCAACCGTTTTCTGTGAAAACTAGCTTAAAATTCCGCATTTTCAGAAACGCTAAAACTCCATTTTCTCAAAAACGTCTCCAATTTTTTCTTTAAACATTTCGAACGCATATGCTAATTCCACTATTTAATATGACGTAAAGTTCATTTCGGTGTATTTTTTGTTTTTTCAAAAATTACACAAATGTAAATTGTTTGAAAGATCTCTCACGCCTTTGATTTGCACATTTCCAGCAATTTGTAAACACTACTGTATTTGTGATTTTATCTACTTAAATTGAATTTAGATTAAATTTTTCGAAAATTCAATAGTTTTCAGTGAAAAGAGGTTCAACTTTCGAATTTACAGAAGCGCTTAAACGCTAGTTTTTTTTAAAAACGGCTCCAAAATTGCCATTTAGGAGGTTTTATAGTTCTTTAATAATCTTAAAACAATATTTCCATTCTATTACAAAACCAAAAAAATTAGATATTTAAAAAAATGCACTTTGAGCGGCGATAGCAGCTGGTAAGAGTATCTGGCAAGTTCGCATAGCTAGCCCAAACTAAAAGAAATACAAAAAATTACGGGAAAGTCTGTGCCATTCTGTAGCAACATTCATTATTACAACAAAACTTGTTACACAAAACTAAAGAACGTTTTACTCCGAAATGGTGTTCAATTCCATACACTTGGGATTATTAAATCAAAAAGGATTACTTTTGTAGAAAGACATGCCTTCGCTGCAGGATGCAAATTAGCAATTTTGTCCAGGGAAATGCGAATTGAATAAAACGAAGACTACCTTCGCTTACATAGTCTGAATAAAACCTAAGATTGCTCTTGTCTAACGTGCCCCGACAGAAATTGGCCGTTAAAAGAGGTGGCCATTTTATTAAGACTGTGAGTAGTGAAGGAAGAATTTAGCATTTAATTCTTTTTAAATAGCATTTTGAAAAAAAAAATTATAGCATTTAAAAAATTAAGATTTAACATTTTGTAGCATTTGTTGAGAAAGTTGTTATTAAGGAAGGACTCTTTGAGGTAGAAAAAATGCCTGTTATATTTTCCCATTAAATCAGGAAATAAGGGAAACTAATGTAATATTTCGCCAATTGAATTTTCACATAACATAAAAAACCTGTGTCTGCTTGGAGAAAAGGCTAGTGATATGGCGCCAACGATATAGGCAATCTGCCATACAACAACGTGATGAGTGTTGTCCCGTCAGGGGCCAATGGCACCTTTTCTGCCGTCTCCTATATTAGTTCTGCAGTACACAAACCTTTTACAGCACTCACGCGCAACCAATCTCGATAAATGAGGCCTCTAAAGAAAGAGAATTTCACGGAGACGTGAAGAATTGAACTTTGACTTTAAAAATATGAAGGATTTGTTGACAAAAACGCATTTAAAAATGCACGAAAAATGCAATCCGCACAAGACGGCCGTATTGCCCAAATCTATATAGTTAAATAACACGCGTTCTAGGGCCTTAAAACCTGGAATCTTGAGGTCAAATGCCTTAAAGAATCGTTTTCCGTGCCGTAATCTACAGAATGATAAATTATTAAACATTCTATTACATTTTTGTTGTTCTGATGTTTCAATATTATCTCATACAAACTATATTACTTGGCGTTGGAGGCGATCTTTGTTTGTGACGTCACTCTCAGAAGCCTTAGATTTCTACAACTTATGTGTATGCTTTCTGTGTACACCGTAGTTTGCGCCGACTGATGATGTTTATTTGCACAATCTTTAATTCAAGATTATGCAAATAAACCTAAATACTCTCGCAGCAACAGTTAGAAGTATTAATAGTTGCTTGATATCAATGAAGATAGCTTTTTATGAGTATAGCGCAACCGTTAATTTATCGATTGTAAGTAATGATATTCTTATTTCTCGAGAAAAGTTTGTGATATAACTTCAGTATCTGATGAATCTGCAGAATCAGTAACATACAGAATCTGCAACTGTACGTGAAATGAAACTAATTATTTGATATTCTAGGCGATAAAATTGCACGGGTGTACCTCTCAGTTTGGTAATAAAGTTAAATAATATTCCTAAGAGTCCTTGTCCGATCCTGATTTTCGCTTGGACAACTTTAAGTAGGTTTCTCGAGAGTAAAAATCTTTTGTAACATTTTTGTGACTATCGAGGAAAGCGAAAAGCTGACTGTCAAAGAAGATTGTCTAATTATTTCAAATGCTGTTTTTAAAGAAGTGTGAATTCTTCCAAGAGCATGACTGTAATAAACCTTTATTCAAAATTTATTTCAAACATAAATTTCATTGTTATTTATTTTTATTTTAAATTCTTTAAGTACATTAGAAGTTACCTTTTAAAATTTTTTGAATAAACACGTTTCGTTATGAACTTACCCTCTTAATATGGAAAAGGAAAGATAGAGAAACAGGTGGATTTTAACATGCGAGAGTTCTCGCTCGGATACGTTAGTTATAATTGATATGAATTAAAAATTATAATGTGATGAAATTTAAAGGGACTTTATATTCGGTTTCAGCGATCCCCAAAATATGTAAGTAACATAGTCTGACCCCTCGGTTAGAAATATATTATATGGACACTGGGTTCGGATTTAGCGGGTCCAGAAACATAAAAACATGGTCTGATCCCCAGGCACTTTTTGTTTTGTAATGAAGGCGTAGGACTGGTTCAAAAATAACTTGAACTTTTGCCATTTTTGAATATCCTGTTTATGGTTCAGGTGCTAGTGTTTTAACAGACAGAAATCACTTCATCGGTGTTAAAGATCAACAAAATGTGGATTCTTATACACTACGTATTTGAATAAACAATTTACTATAGGAGCAAGAAAATCCACTTTTTCCGTATCTGAGGAAAGGCGTCTCCATTTTTTCTTTCAAACTTTTGCTAAAATAAAGCAAAGAATGCTTATAAAAATGGCACAGGTTTGATTTTCAATTAACCTCTGAATTTTCGAAAATTGCCACAGTTCATTTTTTTCATCACTTCAGCTGCATTATTGAATATATAATATTATTGAATAGTATACATTTTAAATGAAATAAATTCTTTACGTAAGGCATGGAAATTTTCAAATGAATTTGTGGCATGTGAGGCAGTTCAAATCCCTCATTTATCTTCTCTGTATCCTAATCGTTCCATATTCTCTTACCCTATGCTGTGTGTCTGAGATGTGTGCGTAACTGAAGTGGCCCCTACATTCAGATTAACGATTGATAATTTTCTTTTTTCTGGGTGCGACAACTGCTAAGGTAATTGGCCCCGCAAGTTTAGTGCATGTTTATTCTCGGGAGGTGGCGGTAATCTTCCCCTGCTGGATACTAAGGTCTGGCTCCGACTTAGAAGTCGGTTAGCGGTTTTTTTCATCCTCCTCCTCCTCCTCCTCCTCCTCCTCCTCCTCCTCCTCCTCCTCTTCTTCTTCTTCTTCTTCTTCTTCTTCTTCTTCTTCTTCTTCTTCTTCTTCTTCTTCTTCTTCACTTCACGGATTAGGCTCATGACCTGTTCCGTTTTCACAAAGCATTCATTTCCGTCTTTTCCTCGGTCTGCCTATATTTCTTGTACCACGAGGATGATAGTTATACACTTTTTGGGGTATTCTTGTCTTTTCCTTTCTTCCAATATGTTCTTTCCATCTCTGTCTGTATTCCTCTATTTTCCCATTTATAGCTTCTATTTTCAATTCCTGTCGAATGTCATCGTTTTTTATCCTGTCAGATCTAGTACATCCTTTCACTCTTCTTAAAAATCTCATTTCTGCAGCCTGTATTCTGCTATCATCCTTTTTAATTGTTACTCAAATTTCACTTCCATATAGATGCATTGGCATGGTCATCATCTTATAAAGTTTTATTTTTGTATCTTCTCTAGTTTTTTGGCCTAATGTTCTAGTTATTGTGCCGCAAATATATTGAAATTTTTGGATCTTGTTTTCTATATCAATATCTCGTTCGTAACTAACATCACAACCGAGATAATTGAAGTGTGAAACTTGTTCTATAATTTCATTTTCTATTACAATTTTTGATCTCATAGGGTGTTTCCCATAAAAGGCCATAACTTTTGTCTTGTTTATTGCCATTTTAAAATTATATTTTTTACATACATGGTTTAGTTTATGTACCGCTCTTTGAAGTTTATTTTCATCTTTCTGGAGGATTATAACGTCATCAGCGAACAACAAAACGTTTAGGTGGGTATATCTATCTAATTGGATTCCAGGGTTAACTTCTGGTTTCTATTCTCTTATTATTTCATATATATATATATATATATATATATATATATATATATATATATATATATATATATATATATATATATATAAGAGTGTTGGCGATAAGCTGCAGCCTTGTCTTACCCCCTGAGTAGTGATTATTTCTGAAGTTTTACTGGCGCCAGTATTAATTGTGATTGCAGTTTCTGTGCGACTTATTCGTAGCATGCAATGTTAATTGAGAAATACTAACCTACTTCGTAATACATGAAAGTGCAAATTCAAAAAATGTGTATTTTTTGAATTTCTAATATTCATTTCTAAGGGATTCTTTAGTTGGTATGAATTGAATGCTACTACATTGAAGTTATGTATTTACGTATTTATTCATTTATTTAATGTTAATTTCTAAATCTAAATAAGTGTGATAAAATATAGTTTAACGTCCTCTTTTCCCCTTTTATCGCTGTGAAAAAAACTAAAATGTTCCATTTTTATGATTTCAAAATATGGTCACCTTAGTTACGGAATACTACTACAACGATTCGCGAGGACTAGACTCGGCTGCAGCTCCATGTCCGTTTAGCGGCTGTTATATTTCTGAGAGGAACGCCTGGATTTCAGATGGCACAGCCGCAATCATAGAGGGAAACTGGGGGAAAGGCGTGGGCGAGCTTCTCCGGTGCGCCGATTTTTGCTCGTTCTGCGCATTTTCAGTTTGCATCATGAACCACGTGACCACAGCACGGGCACTTCGTTTGAAAGGTCCGACCAGAAGATGCAATACTTAAAAGAAATGGTTCATATATCTATTTCAATGACTCGGAACAAGATGATAATTTTGGTATCTGGCTGCGTTTAAAAGTCCCGCTAGAAGCAAACTGGTGCCTGAAGCACCTTGGCTGAAGTCGGATACGGTGCGCAGTAGCTCACCCATGTCTTTCCATCATGGTCGTAATCAAGAAAGGAAACAATCCACTTATTGTACAATCTTCAGATTTGGAAGCTTTTGGCTAGAATAAATGTATCACTTAGCGACCAGGAAATCATTGCTACCCTTGATACTAATATTATGTTTTCTCACAATGCATAGTATAGTCTACGCATTTTACAACGCATGTATTTTCTATGTAGTCCGGTGTCTTCGAGATATAACACCTGCCTTGTGCAGTTTCAAATCCAACGAAATGCTGCTGCTACTACTACAAAGTATGCCAGAAATATGCCAACAACGTGGTGTGGCTAATTTTGCGTTTCAACCAGCCCAAGAAGCACAGAATGATTATACTCGTAGACCCTCATCTAACATCTTCTCACCTGAAGAGATCAAATTTTCCTTGTTATTCCTCATGGCTTTTCTAATGTGCCAACAAATGCACACTCTTTAGTGCGTCATCACGGAGTTCTGAATGTTATCTCCCAGGTAGAGCTACGTGCTTACCTTAAAAGACAGTAAAAACCAACGAGCTAGAATATACTACACAGAGTGGCTGACCCACAGACAGAGAGGTCTCTGTGTTTGTGGGTTGGCCCTGTGGTGTCAGCGCTCTTGTTAGACTCTCGCCGAAATACATGCCGCCATGTTTTTTGTAGTCAAAATATGAGAGGTACCTTATGGTGACGTATTGTTTGTATGAGATCTTGTTTCTATGTTGTTGTCTTTACGTTTATCTGTATTTAAATTACATTAGTGGTTACAATAATAATATTCACAATGCCTTCAGTATATTCGGCATATAATTGTAAAAATAGACGTCTTCAAACCACAAAAATATCATTTTCTAGTTTGTCGTCTTATTTGTGATCTGTTTGTTTTGTTCTTATAGCAATTTTTAATTTTCAGTCTTTATGCTACCTACAATAATATTTCAACAGCTTCTATTCCTAGGAGAATAACCGATTCAGGAAGCAACGTCTTTTTAAAGTTTCTCAATTTGTTCTGCTTGTGATTGCAGTGCCAAACGGAATACTAGAATACTCAAAGACTACACAGCAAAAAACATGGCTTCAATTTGCTGCAATTATGAAGGCGCTTCAGACACTCTACGTAGTATATTCTAGCTCGTTGGTAAAAACACGCCTACTCTGCAATCAAATCTTGTAGCTATTCCAAATTACAAGTTGATACGACATATCAGAAATAATTCTAAAATGTTCGGAGGTGGTGTTGCTATGAAAATCCGAGATGACAAAAATTTTACACACATGTATTTGTATTAGGAATTGAGGTTTTATTTCTTAAAATATCTTTTACTCTTCATACCTGTCTTTTAGGAGTAGTTTAACAACCAATCGTTACCAGTTCAGTTTCAGAATTCGAGAAGCTTCTTTCGCTTTTTGCAATCAAATACGATATTACAATAATGAGAGATTTTTAATTGTAACCTTATCTATACAAATGTGATAAGAGCTAAACATATTATTAAAACAATACCTGATTACCAGGTGTTACCCGCATATTTATTTAATCGGTTTTGTTAATACTCTTACGATAAGTGTTATTTCATTCAATAATACCGGTCATATTTTCAACGATGTGGAAAATGCAATGAAATCAGATCAAGAACTTAAAAAAAAATCAGAACGACCGAAAGATCAAAAATGAACCGAGAGACAGAAAGAAATATTGAAACGGGATCAAAGCCAGTTTCAAATAATGATGATGACAATGATTACTGTATAACCAATTAAAGTATTCATGTTAAACGTTTTCAAAAAATTTAATTTCAATAGTCGTCAAAATATTTACATAAGGAGAGAGATATGTTCATATGATGTAATCGAATTATTGTATTGTTATGTTACAAAGGTCACATTACAAAGGTTACAAATGTCATATTAATGATGAAAGTGATCTTTACGAAATTTTATAGAACTTATCAGTCATAAGTCATAATTTTCAGTAGAGGAACCTCGTACCATTTACGTACTAATACTCTGGCCCATATTTGTTGTTGGTAACAATCGGGGTTGTACCCCGATTGTTTTTATTCATAGTACATCTTATTTGTTCGGCCAGAAGATGTCCCATTAATGTCCGATGAAGCACGGTTTCATAGTCATTTTTGAGTACAAAGTATCATATAGTTGCACATAAGAATAGATAATGGAAGCTAGTGATTAAATAAAGATCATCTCCCCAAGGTCGTCTCATTTTGTATCTGCACAATTCCTTGGGGCAGTATACTAAAAGACTACTACTTACTCATCGTAAGACATGGAATTAGAGATTATCATTACTATTTTTCTGTATTCCAAAACAGTAAGTCTTTCATTCTGATACTCCATTACACTCTACATCTTTACCGTTCTTATAATTCACTTAAACATTCCTAAATATTTTATCTCTATATTATGTTAACTATACACGATGATCAGAGTTGGACAGTCTTTTAATCATTGTATTTGAAATACGTATTTTAAGTAAATTTTGTATTTCAAAAAACTTACAATACTTTAAATACAGATGAAGATAATGAGAATAGTTTCTTTGAAATGGAATTCTCTTAATTTTTAAATGATAAATATTAATCATTAAAATGCTGGACAATTCTCCAACAATACAAAAAGGTTTCTTCGTTTATTCGTTATAACACTACTTTGTTTATCCGCGCCAGTTGAATAACTGTTTTCCTTCGCAGATTTTATCCATTCCCACTGGGGGTTTAGTGCCTGAAGATTTGTTTGGAAAATTAGTCGTTTTAAAAAGAAATTCTCTTTATTTGTGTAACGAAACGAAATGAGCGCGGGCCGGCCCGCAAAACGTTTATCCGGATCCCATTTATAAAAGAGTATAGAAACCACAAGTAGTGTTAGTACCTTAAATAATAAAAATATCCTTTAACAAATTCATATTCATCAGACTATGATTACTACATTGACAATCGCAATACCGTTCGCTAGTAATTCGTGTATATTCGCAAAACCATCAGCTTAAAAACAGACCCTCTTTTACCTGGCATTGCGGGCCCGAAAGTTATGCCAGCATAAGACATTTTTTATATTATTTTATATTTGAAAGTGTTTATACATATTGTAACAATATAAATATACACTTTCAAATATAAACAATCTCAACAATACATTACTTATTGTTTAGTAAATTGTATGACTGTCAATTACTAATTTATTTTAATTGACAATTACAGTATATTGTTGCAATAAAAATATAACACAATGTTAGCAATGCAGAAAATTAAATCTGCAGTTCATTTATAGTAAAAAAGTTTTCTATAACTCCGGAACGAAAATGTGTAGTTTTTCAAATGTCGCAAATCTCGCGCTCTTTTTAAATTTTATTTTTATTTATTTATCTTTCAAGTTTTTATTGTCTTTCAACTATTTATTGTTAAAATGATGGGAAGAGGTTCTAGAACTCAAGAAAACGTGCACAGATTATTTTCTCCCCCATACGTCATATACAGTTTTTAGAATAAATCTAAATAAAGTATTTAATCGAGGTATTTAAATACTAAATTTAAAGTGGTTTGTTCAATTCTGAGGATGAGTCGCTTCAGGTAAAAAAAACAAAACATATCGCCATCACCTATAGAATTATATCAACAAATGTCTTATCTCATTTAGCTGAAAACTATTTTGTTACTGCACTGCAGTTTCTTGAGAAATTCTCTTATTCTATGACACCCAGAGCGTTGTATTTTAAGGGGATCGAAGTGCTAAGAATATTTGAAAGTATTAGAGAGAAAAAGAAAACTTCTTTCGGATGCAAATGATGAAAAACGGAAATTTATGAACTGGCGGAATCGGGATGCATTAGGTTCGCTTTGTATCGCGCGCCGCTCTGCGACAGCGTCCATGGCCGCCAGCCGACCATCACAATTCAGGTGTGCTCACTGTTCGCAAATGACATCTCGAGGCCACAATAGTTTCCAGCCTTGGAAATGCGCACTAAGTTGACACACGTAAGCTGCAACGAAATTGAAAGACGACGAAGATAAACACAAAACAACTTTCTGCGGGAATTTATGCTTCTGAGATCAAAACGTAGTACCCATAATCAACACCTTAAATATTTCTTTTTGTATTACCAATAAATAGTAAATGATTCTCACTCTATTTCCTTCATCGTTTCGGAATCAAAATGCACAGATATCTGTAATTGGTTTTTGAATAACTTTTAAATTTTGTCGCGTTCTGTATCTCACTGACTTCACGTATCACTGCATCAGCGGCGGATGGTAAAGCCACTCGCACCAATCCAAGCCTGCCCAATCCCCAATTTCATCAACTCGGAAATTTGCATTTGTCGTTATTTGTATTCAGTGACACCGCGATTAGTAAACTTTATATCCGTCTCGGCATTGGCTCGAGAAACATTTGTTACTCACATTATGCACTTCACGCTGGAACATATTTTCCCCGTCCAAAATGACCTCTGAAGAACTCCCATGTCGCCGTGGATTTTGAAGGGCGGAAAGAACCTTCCTACGCCTTCCTTCGGAGAGGAAGTAAAGCCCTTGATGTACATTTACAGCATGCAACAAATCAAGCTCAAGAGAGGTCTCTGAGATAATTTCAAACCCCTGTTTCGTTGCCCAAATGATACTTTCTTTCTCTTCTATAGATAACGAAAGGAGCGTAGCGAAATTTGCATAGTCAGACGGAAGAGCAGGCCTGATTGCCCAAGCCTCGTCACACAAAATAAGGCATCGTTGATTGACTGACTTCGAGAATTTGCCTTCGTTGTAGTCTACTAGGCGCAATTTTTTTACATTAGAGGATTCAACCCACGTTGGACGAATTATGGCACGTTAATATTAGAAAACACTATGACTCCCATATCGATACATGTACAAAATATTCTGAACAAATATTAGTCAGACACAAGATAATAAATATTTGACATTTCAATTTCCATTTTCAATTTTTGCTTGTTCCTATTATTACAATTATTATTAAATATTGTACTTCGTTGTTTTTTTTCTAAAAACTGGTCATTTTTGCAGCAATACAAATAGCAATAACTATGAAAAATAATATTACTTGCATATTTTCTATACTATCTGAAAATGTTGTGCTATATATTATAATAAATCTTGTACTATATATTGTAAGTATAAGTATTAACAAGTTACTGGTTAACGTGACTGCTGATAAATAGTAATAATTCACAAAAACATGAAACATCCTTTTTCAAGGCTTTTTCTAGATAATGCATGCAGTGAATATAAATAATCAAAATGCAATTAACTTTTGTCCTGTAACTAGATTTATTGCGGCAAATGACAACGGCAATCTGACAAAAGATGAATTCCATACTTCAAAACACAGAAGAATCAAGTACATTAGCACAAGCAATGAATATTTATGAAGAGTTTTATATGGAGAGGGTGAGCTAAAAGAAGTTTGTTGGTTCATGAGATCTATACACTATTTATTGTATTTTAGAATACTTTAATACTGCATGGGCGGATCCAGAAACAAATTTTGGGAGGGGGAAATTGAAAATGTTTTGGTTGAACATGTCATATTACAGATTTTGTAAAATGTCATAGGCTACACTTAGCTCATAATGTGATACGATTTAATTCGTTTTAATGATTTTTTGAAAATAATGTTTGAAAGTTTTGTGACAAGCTAAAATTAAAAGTTACTGAAACGTTGGTTTTTTTTTTTTTTTTTTTTTTTTTTTTTTTTTTTGGGGGGGGGGGGGGGGGGGTATTTCTCTCTTTTCCCTCCATGTGGATGCTGGTACTATACTCTGATTTTCATCAGAGATGAGTAGTGCACTATATTGTGTTGCATCTACCTAATTTTCAAACACCAGAATAATTGTCAATTGCAATTCCCCTGTACTCTGTTCATAGTGCCCACAATTATATTTACAACAAATGACAAATTATCTAAACATATAAGTGGAGAAGTGGTTAGAGTATCAAGAAAAACGAGTAATGACAAAATGCAGAGGTTTTTGTCTTTCAAGCCTTTTGTAGTGATGTAGAAAACTTACCTCTTTGTATAATTGTGTGTTACAATTTCCATGTGTGTTTATTTTCTTAAAACATTCACATAAGGAAACAGGGCAGATAATGAAAAGCATAAAGTAATAATGAGGTCTGGAGAGTAAATTGGATTAACATTCATCAGGAAGAAAATCTCTGGATACTTCACATCAATCTTAAGCTGGATTTTATGTTGCACATCACAGTCACATATTTTGTTAGCAATAATTTTAAATATTGAATAAATTATGTTGGAATATTTAAATGGACAATAACTCCTAATACCATTCTTAATGTAGTCTTTGAAGTTGAGATAATTAAACACACATGTAGCTTTATAGGAGAGGTATGAAAACAAGTTCTGGTAACAAGCAAAGAGTTCCTGAAAAATAAAACCCTAAGGGCATGCAAAAGAGAATGAAAAAACCAGAAGAGAAATTTTAATTGAACATGGTTCTAAATAACTTGATCAGTAAAAACTCAAAGGATGGAAAATATTGCAAATATTAAAAAAAACCTACACAATGAATATCAGAATGCATTACTCACCCGAAAAAAAAAATGTACTGTAAGGGATTCCATTAACACAGGTGGTTGAGCTGGCGAATACCTTGGTTAATAGAAATTGGATTTCACACTCCAACAGCAAAACATGAAGGAAGACAACACAATTTCTAACGGTTCTCACTCTTCCTTCACTACTATGATTTTTTTGATACTGCTCTGAGGCAGAAAGACAGGCACCAAAAATACCATCTACACACTGAAATGGATTTTTGTGTTTTTTCTCAATGCTGATATTGACTTTTGTGGAACCAAGTTTCTTACTGCTGTTAATGGAATCCCTACTGCACATTCATCAAAACAGACATTCAAAACGCAGGAAGGAAAAAACTTCAGTCCCTGAGAACTAGGGATAAAATTGCTTCAGTTAGAAATACATTTACTAAACTGTATTTAACAACACAACAATGGCTATTGCGGCTACAGGAGAACATTGTTCAGGGAGGATAAAAGGTGATGGTCAAAGATGGTAAGCAGCAATCAAGAAAGTAGGTAAAGAACTGCAGGATAGCCACTCTTTTGCTAGAACAAATTTCGATTTTCCCAGGTTTTCAGTACATTTAAAATTTTTTTCCCTGATAAAATTTGTAATTTTACACTACTTAAAGAAAATATTGATAACCTGATACTAACTGGTAAGATCTCTCGATTTCTTCGTGACAACATATGAATGAACAATATTTTTTCGCCAAATAAAAATTGAGAAAAAAAAGAACTCTACTAATGTTTTTAAGGAATAATACATAGTTTTATTCTCCTTGCAAACTTTTCCCCTGATTTCTGAGGTTTCTTTTACCAATTATCTGTTTTTCCCATGACCCTTCCAGACAAAAAATATTCCCTGATTTTTCCTGAAAGTGGCCACCCCAACTGAAAGAAAGCAGGGGTAATGATAAAGAAAATATGACAGCAAAGGAAAGGAAAAATTATTAGAGGGAAAATGAATGGTACAATTCATAAGAGATGGGTCTCCTAGAGTTCACATTATAATGAAATCTGGAATTTCTGAAGGAAGATTACTAAGTAACTTCCCCTTCTGAATAAATTACAGTTATTCAGTAAATTAACATCCCTTTTACAAATTATACAAGGTTTATTATATCAAAATATTCATTACTTTACTATGGATTATAATTAATTCAATTTTAGTTATTTAAAGAAGAGAAACAAAACTTTTTGGTAAAAAGCTGTAAATGAAAATGCTGATTTATTGTCGCATTTCCAATATTGCATGAACTATATGTCCATAAAAAATAGTAATCAGTTTTGACAACAATTTATATTTATAAATAATATGTACACTTTTTACAAAAGAAACATTTACTAGTACAGACACAAATAAATATTAATAGCAATGATTTCACACACCATCACTAAGGAACAAGAAGTCATTAAACTTGGTGCAAATATTAAAGAGACCCATAGGATCTTCCTAAGAACAATATCAAATATTGCAATTCTTAATCAACATTTTCTGCCCCAGAACATAGACTGTCCATTCTGAGCATGAATTTTGCACCTAACTGGCAAATGTACCATTCCTTTTTCCTAACAACTCTTTTATATCACTACACGGTAGTTTCTGGGTTTTGCCAGTCATCATCTTTACCTTTTGTTACATTTTTAGCATTAGGATTATCTAATGCATCCTGTCTTAATAAATGAGAGGACACTTTCTTAGGGCATAACTTTAAATCATCATCGGCTAATTTTTCCTGAGAACTTAAAAGAGTTGAGAGTCTGGCAGCCTCACTTTCCACACTGCTTGTACTCCCACTCACTGCAACCAAATGATAGTAGTTACTTGTGGGTTCCAAAATTTGACTCAGAGAAACAGATGATCCACAAGAGGATGAATAATTTTGTTCTGTCACAACATTGTCATTACTGATTACACCATTAGGTATGGCTTCAAGATTTCCATTGTTAACAGCACCACTCTGTTTTTCAACAGCACTCACTGGATTTGGGCCTGGGCTATTGTGAGGTGGAGAAGACAATGGTGTTGACTTTATTGATGAAGGAGAGTTGTCACTGCTTCCTGAATTACTGTCTGAGGCTCCTGCCACAGAGAAACCTCTGTTCAAAAAATGGCTAGAATTTGCACTAATGCTTGACATTGCAGCAGCAGGAGTTGATATTTCAGAGACAAGAGGAGTACTTTCATCATCACTGTCCAGATCTCCATTATTTTCAGAAATACCAATCTCTACATCTTTATCTTCTCCGCTTTGACTGCCAATGCTGTGCCCAAGAGGTGAAGCAACTGTTCTCAGAATTTTATCTTTCAATCTATTCAGTTTTTCAAGGCTAGAAGCAGGTGTCACTAAAACTGATGGTGATGTAGACAGTCCTAAGACACTATCATTAAGAGAACTATTTGATTTCTTAATACGAAGAGAAGCGGTAAGGCTACTGAGAAGAGAAGTTGATGATACTGCCTTTCCAGCATTCCCTGCACTATCTTCAGCAGAATGTGAACGGAATGCAACATGGTGTTTTGGTGATGCAGGTGGAGTCAAATTTTCAAATGCTGGACTCTGATCATCCCCAAGAACAAGAAGAGAAGATGGTCTCTGTCGTTGTTTCAGAACTTTTGCACCAGTGCTGAATGTTGCTAAAGCACTAACACTACGTGAAGAACTGGTTCTTTGAAGCAGATTGTGAAGGGAACCTTTGTTGCCAGAAGCTGGTTCCAATTTAGATGGTGGGAGAGGTGGCTTTCCACCTAACTTGCGTTGTTGGACTGGGGTTCCACTCGCTGAACTACCACAACTCGGGCAGTCAAAATTAGACTCTCGGCTGCTGCTTCCTCCCAAGCAGATAGTAACTGGTTTTGTGTGATGAAGAGGAGACGATTGAAGAAGCACCACATCTGTCTCACCCAGTGTGTCTAGAACACTGCTGTTACAGCTGGTTGTTCGAATACGACCTCTCATTTCTGCCAGCATGCGTAACCAAGGGAGCAAAACAAACATGCATTAACATATTATCTCTATTTGACGATACAAATTTGAATTTATCTAAAAAAAAAAAAAAAGCCATAAACTATTGTTAATACCTACAAAAATATACCAAATCTGGTAAATAAAAATTTAGCAAATTTTTATTTTTTGTACTTGTAACATATAAATTTGCAAATATTGTAATTAAGAAAGGAAATAATTTTTAAAAGTTTACAGCTACTATGTATTAATAGCATAACTTATCTAGAATTAAGTTTCTATAAGAATAATGTTTACACACAACAACACAACATTCAATCACTGCACATTGAGAGAAAACTAAATTTTGAAAACAGAACACAAAGATGTTAGAAGTATTTTACAATCTACAATGATCTACCTTACTGAATGCTAAAATAATACTTATTTTATGAGCATTCTTCCTACAGAGAGAAAAAAAAAGCAAGAAATACCTGACTTGAGGTACCAATTCTTCTGCCAACGTTTATGAAAGTAGCAGGTAACCACTGATTTTTGATAATTCTTATCAACACACAACTGCCCAACATGAAATACAAACTTGTAAAAGGCAATTATCTAGAAATAATTCATACTTACAGAAATACTAAAATCCTTTCATGAACTGAAGGTTTTTTAAAAAGGAAATAAATACAATCATGAAACTATAGTCAATCTTCAATGTGTCTTGATACCACACGTAAGAATAAAGATTTAAATCTTCAATGTGATTAAAATAAATTCGAAACAATACAACGCTCATGTAAATACATAACATTATCCTACAATTCACAGTTTACATCAGCTGCCATCATTTTCATTCTGATATCATGTATCAATCATAGATACAAGGGATTCTAAACTGCAAAAAATTAAAAGTATATATTTTTGTTAACTAGGAACAATTTACAAGAGGGTTCCACTTGATCAAATCTAAAACATCAGCCAAAAATCTGGTTTTAAATACAAATATATATACATTCATTTTGCTGAAGACAGTCTCTATCATATGACTTCACACTTATTGGTATGTATACAAAAAAGATGCACAAATGCACCTAAGACATTACAGTTATTATTTTTGTAACATGTTGAACTGTTTGTAGTTTCAAATAACGGAAATTTTACAAAAATTGGACCCTGCCATAACATTCTTGGGCAATGAAAAATAACAAAACATTAAGTAAAACTAGCTAATTTACTTAACGTTACTTACATATTTGAGATATTTTAAGTGGCAATATAGTATATATTGCAATATAGTTTAGAATATAAGAGCAATACACAAGTAGGAAAGCTTTTTTTTTGAAAGGAATGTACTTTCTGCAAAAGGAACCCAAACCAATGTATATTTTTTCTAAGTTTCACAGCACAACAAAAAAATTTGTATGTTGGTAGGGAAAATAATAGAGTGCAACTAATAAAACATTTGTTATATTTTTGGGAAACTTTATGGAAAATTTACATACCATATTTACAATTCATGCAAAGTAATTATTCAAACACGCATGCAATTAAATAACTTAACACTTTATTAATTCATGCTTCTGCACTTGTTGCATTTGTCCTTTCAATTACTAAATAAGATGAGGTTAAATACTGTTCTTTGGAAGTTACATTTAGAACTTCAGAAAGAACTGAAGTTTTATGAAAAAAATGTTTGTAACAATCTGTACACAAATTATTTTCTTTTAAATTAAAAATTAAAATAGCAAAAGAAACCTCTGACAGAAAGGCAATGAGACAAATCTTATTCTGACAAGCTGAAGTATTATCTAATCACAGAAAATATGCAAGTAACTTGAAATCTGAGAAAACTTATGAAAGATTGATTTACACAGAAATTGATAAAGCATACAAACTAAAGGAATTTTCCAGATCTCTTCCAAAACATTTCATTTGACAAAGCACTTCCTTATCTCTTCAGCCATTATAACACCGCATGCCAATTATAAAATTCTAAAAGAAATGAAGCTTTTTACATTAGATAGACAATTCAGTTAATCATGCAATTTGCAAATCATTTTAAAGAAATCAAGAAAACAATTTACAGAAAAGCTAGTGTGGAGTTAATCACACTGCCAAACCATACAGAAAAGGTTCTCATGGCACAATACAATAAAAATTGAAACTTCTACAGAAACAGCCAATACCATATTCTGGCATGTACCAATTAATATCAAACAATTTACATGTTCTAATTAAAATTGGAATGTAATATATTTTTTAAAATAAACTTATTATGAAACATTTTTATAATTCAACATCATTTTGGAGTTTTGAATATATTGTTAGGAATGCTTTTTTTAGCAGTGAAACAGATAAATGGTACAAAGACAAATTAATTTAATGTAAAATTGTTGTCACATTCTCCAACATTCAAAATATAAAAATTACAAAAATTGAAAATCCTAAACATCTTGCTTCTAGAAAACAACATGAATTGTAATGAAATTATGTTTAACTCCCAGTTGGAAAATCAGACAATTTTCACTCCTCAAGGTATTTGCCAGAAAACACCAAATTTATGAAAAATACTTGGCCCCTTTAATTTCATGTTTATGTTTAGTGTGTTCTATTTACAAATAAATTGCCAACACCACCAAAGCATAAGGAACCACATTAAGTACATTCCAGACAAAGAATATTAAGTATCTATCTAAATATATATATATATATATATATATATATATATATATATATATATATATATATATATATATATATATATATATATATATATATATATATAGATACATAAATATATACAGAAAGTTTCAGTTTTACTGCAGACTTTTAAAAGTTAAGTGGATCATAACATGCCACATTTAAACATGTAAGTGAAAGTTGTATATCTTATTAATAACCATGTTTTCTGGCAACATTTGATAAACTGTGAAAAAGAATACTTTTGAAATAAAAACAATACTATTTGTGAGGTCTTGGGTCTTCGGTATGATCTCTAGACAGTTCCATTTGAATAACATTGCTCATTTTTTTCAACAACAACAATGTGCAGTGATATTCAAATGGACCTATCTGAAGAGTTTATAAGAACTTGAAGCAACTGGCAGACGACTGGTTGACACATCACAACACTGTGTTTTCATTCCATGCGCCGCTTGTGCTGCTGAGATTCATATCCCCACTCTGGTCCAATGGAAGTGGCTCATATATGGTGACCACAGAGAACTCACCTGGCTCAGATGTAGGAGCCCCTGCAGGATTGACACGGTGTGCATCACCATGAACTTCTGCTTCATCCAATACATCCTCGCACGCTTCTTCATTCAGTGTTTGCAGAGCTCCACATATCATTTGTTCTTCTAATGTAACCTGTACAATACAATTTTTACATAAATACAGATGAGCAAAAACATTTTCTGCAAGGAATATGAAATCCTTTAATCTACCATAAAGAACTGTTTAAAAAAATATTCAGCCTAGTTTGCCTAGCTCACTACATCTGGGTGCAATTCATGGAATGTAAATAATTATTTCGCCCCCTCCAACAACTTTTCAATTCTCTCCATACCTGAAACTATTCCCATCGGATGCATGCGAACACACAACAGTGAATTAGGTACAAGAAAGTACAACAATGAATTAATTAAAGCAATGTAAAAAAACCAACAATGATTTAGTGAAACCATAGCAATTACATCAATATACATTGAAGGGCATGTACTTCATCAGAGCAGGAGTTGCAACAAAGTGATAAAACCATATCTCCTACAAAAACTCAGCCAAGAAGAATTCATTTAAAGCATTTATGAAGGTCTATTAATTGCATTTGATGCAATGAACCTGCATGTCCAAAGCACACGTAATATCATTTCAAGTTCTTGTTCCATTCAATCTCTGTCTTGGTTACCGCAGTCAAACACAAATGGACTAACTGGATGGTTAGCAATTACCAATGCACTAGGAGTCACAGGAATAGCATGCACTAATTTAAATGATAATTTTTCCAAAAGTTACAATTTGTATACAGAACACCACAAATCAAAAATAGCTCATATCAAATGGAATGCTACAACACAAATGTTGACAACATGTGACGAACATGGTAATATTTGTCAGTGGATACCTGGTTCTCACAATTTGGTCGTTGGAGCAAGGTACAAACTTAATTACCCTCCAACCTCAAGTGAGCCTCCACAAACAGTGGTCGACATAGCCTGGTCTCACAAAGGAAAAATTCTGGTAGTATGTTTCAGTGATGGCTTTCTTTCCATTCTGGAAGAAGAAGATGAAGAAAGAAGGAGCTATACCTTCATGAACCCTATTTCTGACTGTGTATTCAGTTGTTTAGCATTTGATCCAGACGACAATCGCATTCTTCTAGGAACCACAGATGGTTTCCTAGTAGTTGTGAATATTCAGGGTAATGCTCCAATTATTCAAGATTCAATAAGACTTACTAGAACCAGTGTAATACAATGCATTGCCTGGAGTTGTCCCCATTTCTACACACAAGAAACTCATTACATTTGGCAGAAAAAATCTTTTAATTTGGGAATTGGTTTTAAAAATGGTATGATACATATCCAAGAAAACTATGATGATCTCTCTCCTGTTCGTGTGCAAACTAATCTGTATAATATTATGATCCAATGGAATACAAATGGTGAATTTTTAGCTGTGGCAGGTCAACGACGAGCTTTCAAAATTAAAAAATCTAGTAATGCATTCTTCAATTTTGCAGACTCATATACTTATGTAAATGCTGTGACTATCTACAACAAAAAAGGAGCAAAGTTAATATTTTCAGTTCTAAGTGAACATTGTTCTTTAATAGACTCTTCACGTGTGAGAGGAATACACTGGGCACATAGAGACAGATGTCTGTTTGTGGCTGGTGGAAGTCATATCTACACTGTAAGAGTGATGAAAGACCCTAATACCAAAATTGCAACGTTGCAACAAATATGTTGCAGTAAAATATGTGCATTAATAGAGAAGAAGAAATATCCAGTTCCCAAGATATTGCCTCCTGCATTACAGGCTCAGATAAATTTTATGTTAAAACCAGTAATAACTTACCCATTACCTACATATGACTTCACAAGAAGGGAAGAATTTCTTTTTCATCAACCAAAAGAATACATCCATTGCACATTAAAAAAGAGAAGTAATTCAGTGTACACATTATATATGGAATTTCTTGGAAAGCTTATTCCTTTACTAGGAGCAATAAAATCATCAAGAAGAAATACTGAATTCATGATCTTGCATCCTAAGCAAAGTGATCGAATATCCAATTGTTCAATAAAAAACCAACAGTCATGTACAGAAGAAAAAGAGTCAAGAACAAAGAAATTATTTAGAAAATGCAAAAGATGTACTAAAATACAAGATCTTCCAGAAAACAACCCTGTAGCAATGGAGAAAAAAGAAGTAGAACCAAAACAAGCATTGGCTGTTGTAAGTTCAAACGCATGGAAAACTCAATTTAAAATTAAACAATACACATCAAACACACCTGTATTATTGGCAAAAATCAATTACAATCCATCATTTCTACACATGATGCCCAGGAAAATTAATGTTGAACTTGTTTGCAGAAAATTTGATGAAAACATAAGAAAGTACATCTTGCCCTGCAACATCCCTGCCCTTCTTTCTGATACTTATATGAAAACACTATTAATAGATAGTAGTAATAAAGAAATACGAGTAGCATTTTCTCCCAAGTTGCCATTATTGATTTTCCATTTTGACTGCAAAGAAAATGTGTTTCTCCCAAAGGCTACTTTTGCTTACACCATGCACAGATGTGCATGTTCCACATGCCATAAAGATAACATTCTAGATCACCTCCACAACTGGACATGGATATTTCAAAAATATACATTGAACAGACTGAAATTTTCTTTATATAATCGGGAAGATCAATGCATCAATTATGTGAACAGCACAATCTACTTTAAGCAAAGCTTAGAAGTTGTCTTCATCAATGTTTCAAGCAGTAATATAATATGCACGGTTATTGAAGATATCCATGAAGAGCATGAATTTTTAAATAAATTTTTCGTAAACAAGTCAGACAATTTTTTTCCAGAACATTGTAGAAAGCTGTGGGATATATCAATAAATCAAAGATCAAGAAAGGAACATTTTACCAAAAGGTACTCACAGCATTTGAAATTGCTCTATTTTGAAAATGAACAAAAGCAATTACCATTTAGCACTGTCACAAACCACCAAAAACAATACAGTGACAATTTTAAACAATCCTTCAGTTTTTGCAAGTTTGGAAATAAAAAAAAAATACAGGCAACTCATGTTCTGCAAAACAAAGCTCCTACATGGAACAAAACACTGTGTATCTATCAGCTTGACTGTGGAGGACGAGTGACTGTTGAATCAGAGAAGAATTGTCAATTTGAATACAAAGGTCAACAATCCTTGCAATTCGGAAGAATTGGAACTTTTCAATTTACTCTGGATTTCCGCTACCCTTTTACCCCTCTTCAGGCATTTGCAGTAGCACTTACAAGTCTTACTCATGGAATGAAGTAATCTACACTGAAGAAAACTATTACTGAACCGTAATGCAGAATGTTATTAGTGAATTTTACTATGTTCATTTCATCAGTAATTTAAATAATTTTATATGTTAATATAAATAAAGTTAAGAATCATATATTACCATTTATTTTAATGATTTAAGTTAAAAAAGAAAAAAATAGTCTCCCTCATTGCCAATGTAAGTTGAAAAAAGATAGCTAACATTATGGAGCACAAATTACCTGCTTCTCCATTATTGTCTGTTTATTTGATCTATTCTCACTTCTTGAAGATTTTTCTTTTTCTAATTGACTGTTTGATTTACTTGGGATTCCTGAAATACCAAAATAATTTACAACCACACCTTTACAAGATACGCAAATGAAATTCACTTTAGAATTATGGCTATACCTTTCCTATCTTGACCAGTTGCAGGCATCTGACGACTGGGGACAGCGAATCGTACATTTTTATTGTTGTATTCATCCATATGAGATAAAGATGCAAGTTCACTGTCTCTCAGTGATGTTATAACCATCCTGAACATTTCCCAATCACCAAAATTCATTTTCAATACCTGCAAGATAAATAAAAGGTAAAATATTAAAAACATCTTTGATCTAATATGTTCACAATCCCCAAAACAAACATTAATAAACAAAAATATTTCTGCAAAAAATGCCTGCCTCTGCAGTTTAATGAAATGGAGGTTTAATGAATATAAATTTAATGGTTTAATGAAAAACACTAAGGAATACAGTGAAACTCTGTTTATACGTTTCTCACTTTAATGTTTTTCACATTTATACATTTTTCTTGATAAGTCTCGGATAAATTCCTATAATATCCATTATCAATCATTTCAGTTATGCACTTTTTGTTTATATGTTCAAAATAAAAGTTCCTTTAAGATCGTATAATGTTCAAATGATCCCAGTGAGTCGCGGGGCTACCTGCGCAGAGAGCCCAGAACCTTCATATTACTTGAGTTGTCACGGTCCAGTGTGCTCCTGAGGAGCGACCTGTCGTTCGGCCTCTGAGGTGACTTCCCACTAATGAAACTTGTAATATAGAAGCTTGATTTCGCCTACCTGAGGGGCCAAAACTGTGTGTGCCTGTGGGATGTTAGGGCAAAGTTGGCTCCCAGGCCACCTTCTGCAGAGGAACTTCCAAAAATTTCAGTCGGTTGTGTATGGAAGCTCTGAGGATTTCAGGAGGCGATGTCTAGCTCTGAGGGAAGGTCAAGGGCATCCCCGGGAGAGAGTAATGACGTAGAATACAAGTAAGTAAAGTTTGTGCACTGACTGTCCCACTCTCCAAAGGCCCTTTTTCTCGCCAAAATATTGTACGAGATCCATTCTAGAGTGACATGGCACACGCAGCTATTGATACTGATCACTTTTCCGAGTGGCACAGGAAGTGTTGCCGCACTGTGGGGCTGAAGCAGTCATGCGCTTCTTGTCACTTGCGTAGAACACTGTACTTTGAGCCGTGGAATCTCAAGTAACATGAAGCTTTAAACCAAAGCAACCAGCTGCAGGTCGTCACTGCCAGTTGAAGCCCTAGCATGTCAAGTTTCCACAATGAAACTTGAGTCGCACAAGGTCATCAGTAAGGTCCCCATTGTGTGACCATTCTAACGAAAAAGTGTGGTAGGAAAACTCAACCCCTTTTGATATCAGATAAAATAAAAAAATTTAAAGTTGTTAGGGAGAGTGGCAATCAAAATGGTGTAGATATTGCAAACAAGTGGGAAAATGGTAGTGCAAAAATATTGATTTCTTATTTTGCTCAAAATCAATTTCAGTTAAGTGTTTTTTCTCACTTATTCATTTGTTCCCTTTAGTCCTCTGAAAAACATATAAGCAAAATTTAACTGCAATTTGAAAAATTTAAGAGCAAGCTGTAACCAGCAGAATCATGTAAAAATATGAATCACTGTGCATTACACTTCACTGATAACTAGAAAATACAGACAAGATAACAAAATAATTCTACCTAATAATTATTTCTCACCTTCTTTAATTCATCTAAATCACAATGTAACAGAACTTTTCCATTTATATTATTCTCTTGGATTAGAGCTGTGTATTGATTTGCCATAGAAGGATTCAAATCTTCTATTTTTGACAACACATTACACACTCCCTCCACACTCAAAGACGATAACTTCACATCTTGGACATCCATCTATAAAAATGTCATAGTTATATAATACATTAACAAAGGAATTTTATGTTTAAATATTTCTATATATTTCATTATAAAGAATTTTAACATACAGGTAATGCAGTGACTGGTACAGAAACATAACTAGGTTGTCGAACCAAGGATGACAATTGATCTTGTGACATAGGCATCCATGGTTGAGGCCACCCCATCATCGATGGCTGGGAGTAAGGGACACTAGGGCTTTGAATTGAAGAACTTCTGTTTAGAGGTCGCTGAAAACCCAACACGAAAAATCACTTCATGTTATTCACTTACAGGTTTCAACAAAAACATTTCCATCATTAATTAAAGAGGTACTATTGAATTCCTTTAAAGAAGGCTCAGATTTAAAATGCTGGGTGCTCTGAATCTAATAAAGTTTGCTCACATTACTAACATAAGATTTCTGCAACCTACACATAAAATTGTGGACGTAGTTGTTACTGGATACAGTTAATAAATTTGCTGCAAGATTACAGTTAAAATATGGAGGTCAAACCAAGATGTTGAAAAATAATGTTACCATGATATTTCATCCAAGATACTTCATTGACAAGGATGAACGGAACTCCACACATAGTACTGCTATTGCAAACAAACTATTGTCTAACTAACAGATACCAATCTGAAAAGTAGTTTTCAAAAAAATTCCCTATTAATTACTGTGAAGTTAAAGCATAAATATATGGTGCAATAGATTAAAATCTAAACAAGCAAGACACATGCCTGGAAAATTTCTCCAGCCCATTAAATTAAATGGACACCTGCCTGGAAAATTTGATTCGGACTAAAGCAGAACATGTGCAAGACAGAAACAGAACTATTTTTCATGCCTTCCAAGAGAAACAGAATTTTTGGCTGTAATGCAGTTGATAGAATGACTGGGTTAAGATATTCTTAATGGAATGTTTCTGCAGGTCAGTTTTCTGTCTGTGTCCCAGTGACATGAGATTCGCCTTAGCAGCTGTGCAGAGGGGATTAGGCTGTAATGCATAGACAGCAATCTTGAGAGGGAAGCTTGCCACTCAAGGCATAAGAAAATGGTTCTTCATTGGCTATCTGAGCATGTGAAGGTCTCTTAAGCATGGCTTTTGTTATTCAGAACTGATACTTTTGTGCACCTTCCTGCACTGCCTCTACCAGAGGAGCACAGCTTAAGGCCATGTAAGGTATAAGAAAGTCACATTTCACTGGGCTGTTGCGGACTGTTTGATGAAAGAGTCAGTGAGCAAAGGCAGTCTGTAGCCACTAGGCAGTAAGGAGTTGTGTTTTGGTACAGAATTTTATGCAGTTTAACAATGGTTAGAAAAAACATAGAAGTGTAACTCTAAACAGAAAATTCAAGTATACAGAAGTAAGTGAAACTTGGAGGCTGTCAATCAAATCTCTTCAATCATTAAATTATGAGAAAAACAACAAAAGTTTACTTTAAATTTACTTACTCAAAGTTCTTTTGTGTTAAACTTACACACTCAAAAGAAAAGGTTGAAATAAAGGGGAGCTGGTGGAAGGTGCAGACATGTTAGAGTCTGATTTCATTTAATGATTTTTTCAATGTATATTCATTTAATAATTTTTTTCAGTGTATAGGGGGCATTTTCAACAAATGACTCTTGTCACTAAATCTGACACACAAACCTGATCATTGCTATTACTCTGATCTTCATTCAATGGAATAAGACAAAATCAACTGTCTTATGTGCAAACGATTTGTGCAGCTAGATCCAAGAACATTCCCATAACCAATTCAATAGGATTTGCTCAAGCTAAAGAATTTACTGAACAACAAAGCAATTTTTTTATTTATGGCCTCTAATTAGTGGTTAGTAAATTTTAAAAACTGTCACAGAGTAGTGTAGAATGAAATGTGTGGGGGAGTCTAATTATAATAATGTTGAAAGTGTTTTGGAATGAAACAGAAAGATTTTCAGAACAATTGCAGGTAATGATAAGGTATACCCAAGTTGGCGGGTTCAAACCCGATCGAAGCCGTGGATTTTTAAGGGCGAAAAAATCCTTCGTACGCCTTCCTTCAGAGGGGAAGTAAAGCCGGCTGCCACATGTTAGTAGATTTACTTGCATGTAAAAGATCAAGCCTAAATGACGTCTCTTGAGCTAAATTCAAAATCGCCTGTTTCTCACCCAAGAAATACCTCCTTCCTCTGCTAGTTAGTGAAAGGAGCATAGTGAAATTTGTGTGGTCAGACAGAAGAGTGGACCTGATGACCCGAGTCTCGCCCCCATAAAATATGGCATTAATTCAATTCAATTCAATGATAATTACACATTGGAGATGCACACAGTATTTTATCATCTTTGTAGCTTTTTGTTACATTAAAATTACAAGTTTTGACATGGAAAGGCAATGTTAAAAAATAAACTCAGACTATTCTTATTCTGTGAATATATGACAATCCCACCCAGTTTTCCACTGAGATATTTAGAGGAGGAGGAGGGGGGGGAAGTAAACCTGTCTGATATTGAAGTAAATACTGTATACTATTGACAAGGGTATGCTCCAAGGAACAATTACTTCACCATTAACCAGAAGCAGCTGTAAAAAGCATTTTCATTCTAATAAAAAAGACTTCTCAAATAAATTCTCAAACAATTCTTTGGTAAAGTTGTGTTTGAATGTAACATTCATTGCAATTTACGAATCCAACATTTCTTATTTTTGCTTCTATTCTATTATTGATCAACAATACTGAAAAATATAAATACCTGTCGTCTAAGCAAGGCTGTTTTGCTAGTTCCCCACAAATTAGGCACCGCAGAACCTGAAGGAATGGCTGTTGGAGCTGGAGGGGGAGAAGTAGGAAAGTGGGCTCCCAAAACCAGGCCAGCATCGTCTGCATTCTGTTGCTCCTCTGGAATAAATTTGCATACTCTCAAAATCTAGCATGTCTTAAAATACAGTGTTTTAGCTTCAAGATTAAAAAATTTTAATAATTACCTTTTATAACTTTTTTAATGTAAGGATCCAAGTTTATAGTGAAAGGAAGAAATATTTTTAAATCACTAACTAATAAACTGCTTCGGTGAAAAGTCAAGAAAATATCAAATTTACGTTCATCTTTGTCAAGCTCCAATAAAGGTTCCATTTCTTTTGAAATAGGAATCTGAGGTCTTACTCTGCAAAACAATTATAATAATAAATATGTAATTACTCTGTTTCTTATTAAGAATGTAGACAGTGTTAAGTGGTAGACAATTGTCCATTAATAATACAAATTTTGGAATATTGAAATTGCCAACATCAGAATATCTGTTAATAAATTGAATATAATGGTATTTCTACAAAAAAACAACAGCCACACACTTTCTAAAACTTGCAAATTAAAACATTGAAAGTGATAAATACATACTTGTCATATAAAGCTTTCAGAGGCATGTTATCTTCACATGTATCTTCATACATGTCATAATACAAAATAATCCATGAAGTTCTATAAGGCCACTGTTCAGTAATATTTATCCAACTAGCTAAATGGTACCAGTTAAAATCAATTTGGAATGCTTTCAATAATCGACCTAAGAGAAAGGGATGAACACAAGCTTCTTGAATAATTCAATACTCTTTAGTATAAATAGCACACTCAAATTCAACACTCTTCATAATATCTATCATTCACACAATGATACACATGCCCATTCATTCATATAGAAACATGTAAACTAAGAGCATTATATTAAATTACCTGTACATGTAAAAATTTGTCAAGATTGTTTTGAAAGAGTTTACCGTTTCAAACTTAGGAAGTTGAAAATAATTAATATTAAATGTTAAGTTAAATAGCTGATCATTTCTTGAACCATCCTCTGATATTTTTAATTTGCTCTCACCCAGCATTTTCTTTGGATATTCAGAAGTGTAAATTAAATGTGGATAAATACAAGAAAACAAACAATTACTAATAGATGCCTATTACCTGTGATATACACAACATTCATAAGTCTGCGCATGCTTCGTGGGTTAACTTCACTGAAGTAATCATCTGTCAGCAACATTTTGGTGAGATCATGAGCACCACCTACACGATTTAAATTGCTGCCAAGACTACTAGCTACACTTTCACTCAGCTTCAATTTTCGTGAGCCCTTTCGTGAAGGTGGTTGTGGTTTCAACTTCTCAGAACTGCTCAATCCCGATTCAGATGAGAGTCTGCGACCAGACACCTGTTGTAAACACGGAAGCTTGAAATGAAAATATGATTCAGTACAATTTTTTGCACCCACTCATGCAATAATAAGAATCTGAGTTTATGAAATACTGTGTATTTCATCAACCTTAAAGTAAAAGTTACTATTTTGCATTCAGACTGAGATATAAAAATAATTGGGAAGTTATCTTAATTTCAGCTAGAAATTACTGTTAAGATACAGATTTGTGACTAATTATTCTGCTATTAATTTACACCTGCCTCCAACAGGTCATCAGCTGTTACAGTGTCATCCAATCGGGAGCTTACATGTCACTACAATGACATGACTATGGTGACGTGCAACCTTCCATTTGGATGACACCATAACAGCTGATTTACTTCAGAGGCAGCTCTAAATAAATCCAAGTAATAACTTTCACTGACTTTGCTCAACACAAATGATTTGAGAGTTTTTAGGAATGAAGTTCACTAGAACTATTTTAAAGGCACAATTTATTCAGAAATATTTAGTCACCAAACACAATGAATTTCATATTTCTGATGAACAAAAGCTTATTTTATGAGCAATGTCTTTCTAATATAACAGTGGTAATGAAGACTATAAATACTCACCGAAGACACAGCAAAACTAACACTCTCTTCATTTTCATTCCATGTTGTAGTAGCTTTTCTATGGTGTTGAGCAGTTTGCTGCGCTACTTTGACTTTCCTCAAGCCAGAATTTTGTAAGTAAAAAGGTAAATGAACCATGTTTCTTAAATAATCATGACCACCTATATTTGATTCACTAAACAAGCGTCTACTATTTACTTCAACAGCCTGCAAAAAAGCCCAATACATGAAAGTATTTGCTTTTCATATTAGTTTCCATTCAAAGGGCTAAGATAAAAAACTATAAAGAATGACAAACACCACAAATATTTGAAAATAAACAACTGTGAAACACAAACAATGCTGATTTTGTTCATTCTCATGTTCTTAATGCTAATACAACGTACAATTAACAAGACAATTCTGAAATACACCATTATGTGCATATAAAGTTATGTCAATTGGCCATGGAAACTGAATTCAGTGCATCATCAATTTTATTACATTTCTAAACAAATTTGATTGAGTATTTCACAACTGTCTTGTATAAACAAAGTATTCATTAAGCAAAAATAACAAAGAAAGAGAAAGGGCTTACAATGCTGAACTACAGATGAGGTAAATAAAAAACAACAGAAAGACAGATAGAGATAGAGATACAGAGCAAAACAGAAGGAACGGGCGTAAGGCGTTGCTCCTTACAAAAGTGGGATGGAAATAAAGAAAGAAAGAAATAGCTGAATTTTATCGAGAGTAAATCATCTCCCATAAAAATATTTGATACAATGAACATATACAATTCTAAATACACATTGTTACCATTAACAGCATGCGTTTTGAAATTTGTAAAATAATTTGTACCCAAATTCATTTAAATAAAATAAATTACAGAAATCCATAATTCAATTCATATATTTCAAAAACGTTACTGATAAATTATACTACTTTAAATACTTAGCTCCTCCATAAGAAGGAAAGAAATGATACTGGATTTACCAATGTCTTAACAGATTAAATATTTACAAATTTTGTAACTTGCTCAATACTTGACAAAAGAGATATATAAGTGGATAAGGTTATTTCAGATCTCACTATTTCTTTTTTAAGAGTAGGATGATGTACATTTACCGAGATAAACATGATACTCCAAACAAATTTGTTCTGCCTCAAAGATAAGTTTTAGAAATGGTAAATGATCCATGAAAGATAATAAATAGACCGTTCTGCAACTATTAATGCATTTTATTTTGAACATATATTTGGCTCATATTACTAAATAAATCCAAAAACAAGGGAGGTATGATGAAAAAGCACATAACATGGGTCTTCATTCAAAAACATTGAGAGAGAAACAGACATTCAGAACGGCACACTGAGACATATGTAACAGTGCACTGACCTGAGTGGCATTCTGGTTCCAAAATGAAAAATAAAACTTGCAATTAGTGAAGACACATATTGTGAAACACACAGAAATCTTACCTTGTACTAAGTGGCCTTCCTAAAACTGTAAAGGTCACATAGCATTCCTTCTCTAAGGAGACAAAATACTGCTGACTACGAAACTATGGGAGTCATTTTCAATGAACAATTATTCAGGGGCTCTAATTATACTGGTTAGAAAATGGACTGTATTTCTTGATCGGTATTTTGTATCAAGGGAAATATTCGTTGCCACAATAATAAAATTAACAAAAAAGTATTTAAACATTTAACTTAATTTCATCATTCGAAATGGCATTCGAATCATATGGTATTCGTACGGTGTAGTTTCATTGATATTCATCTCTACAGTTTCTCACTCAACAGTATCTGGTTACTCCAGCAAAGAAAAGCTAATTGTCAAACAGTGTTAAGATTGCCACTCTGTATATTGAAAGGAATCCAAGACAAGCATGATTAAATTCTGAACTATGATCAACAATTCCAAATTACTGAAGTGTCAAAGTGGCTAAGCTCCCAACACACAAATATTACAAATATGGAAAAATAAAAAAAAGTGAATTAATATTCATTTATTTTAGAGTACCTACCTTGGAAATAACATGAGGATCAATAGCAAGAATGACAATGAATGGTGATAAGGAATCAGAAAAGAGCATGTGCACTGCATCCAAAACCAATAATACTTTGTCTTGTTCACAGCTATCAAGACCATCAACAATAACTACAAGACGTGTCTGTTGAGATGTGAAACTATCCAAACATTTAACCTGTAATACAAAAACAAAAATATTCATAACAACAAAATTTTACATTGACTTGTTGCAAAATTTCCTTGCTAAGGAAAGAAAACAAACAACAAAGGCTAACAAATATTATTCTGCTCCATACCATTTCTGTCATTAGTGTCACTTCGGTACGCAGAGCTTGAAGAAATCCTTCCGATTTTAACGTATCAAGACGGGCTATTGCTCGCTGTAAGTGACGTCTTTGTGAGAAAATGATGGCTTGTAACATTTGGGCCCAAGTATACAGGTTTGCCACAATACCCACACCGAGGAGAAGTGCTATTGTGATTAAAATCACTTGCGCTGTTGTTTCCTCAATGCTGAAATGTCAAACTAAAAGTAATATTTCACAATATTGCATGATTTGTAGCATGCTACTAATCAGAAAATTTATTTATAGTTAACACTGAGCTGAGATTTTGCTTCCCTGAACAAAGGCCACATTTACCAAATAACTTTTTCAGTAAACTTTAAATAAATATTTCATTGAAGTATGTCAGTGTCCAATATATTACACATATTTTGTAAAATGTATGTGGAATTCTACATTTACAAAATACTCTCACAAATATTCATTATTTTTTTTATAACCAAAACGGAAGAAAATGTGAAGTTAAAAAACACTCGCACAAACAACAAACAGACATGCTGGAACATTGCTTCAAACATTGATTATATTACAGTAAAACTTACTCAATACAGAACATGCATACTCTAGAAATCTGCCTACAGCAAACATAATTCGCATTGCTGGCAAATGTAAATTCTAGAATATTACATTGTATAACACAGAATCCTATCTAATGCGGAAAACATATTGGACCCTTGAAATTCTGTATAAGTTTTACAGTCCTAGTGTTTCACAAAATTAGCTTTAGACCTACATTTAAAATGAAATAAACATGGTGCTAGTTATTGAGACAAACAATTTACTTCCCACCAGTAAATTCATGCAAAACTTTCGTACGCTTGTGCCAAAACAGGCACATGGACCTTGAAGCTGTTATCATGCTCCTGGAGAAATTCTCTTGACTGTGAGAGTACCAGCACAATTGGGAACAATCTGGCATTCTGAATTGCAGCACTGGACCTACTATGAGCCTGGGACTCCACAATGATGACCATATGAACTGTGTATTATTCAAGTAATTTTTAAAAATTTTAACAGAAAGTTGCAACCCTATCCTTGAAGTTAGTAAAAAAAATCCACTCCTCCTTTATTCAGCCCAGTAGACTCAGTACTTTGAGAAAAAGGTAAGTTGACAACTGAAATAATAAATAATTAACTTAGCCTGGTGCCTCACGGGTGGGTATTTTCATGTTGAACATTTTAATTTGTACTATGTAAGTTCATATTTAAAGAAAGCTTTAAAAACAATTATTAAGTAGTCTGGCTTGTCTAGAAAGAGAGAGTTACATAAAAAAGAGTCAATAAAAGTATTTTTTTTGAAATGTATGTTTCATTGCATTAGCAAGTTCAACTATCATCAAAAACTATTGTTTCTCTAAAGAATCATATCACAGGAATTCACATTAAGTCACATAATGCAGTATAGTAATCTACAGTGTACAGTGGTTAGGCACTGTAGGAGCCTTAAATTCCCACAAAATATATTTTTTTAGAATTCTTTGAGATTTCTCTGGAAAGTTTCGGGCTAATCATCTTGTCGAAAGTAATTGTAGATAGCTTTAAATCTCCCCAAAACACATTTAAGTGCTTAACACTCTCAGCCCTTTTTTTGTTTAGATAACTCATTAAAAAATAAGTAAATTATTGTCAATCTGATGAATCAAGTTTTAACAATTCATGTGTAAATTCTGGAAACACAATATAATAATTTACAGTGTTTCAATGATGTTCTCTTAGATGTATTGAAACAATAAAAATGGGGGTTTTCTTGAATTCTTCTAGAATATCTTTTCTTAGAATCTTCTGACTGGATACACAAAAAAATGATCAGTTCCCCACCAGACTGAAGACATATCAAATTACACCGCATTTGTCTAGGTTGGTGGACAGAAAGAGTGACAAACAAATGGACGCAGGTTATTATATAAGGATAAGTCATCACGTTAAAAAAAAATTTTCCTTCCATATATAAACTACAAGCAAAACTGTTCCCTGAAATCATGAAAATATTATATACATTCACTCATTGTGTACACACTCTACTACATCCCCAAACACCCATACAAATATTTAACAGGTAAATGTTCACTCACATTGCTTCTTGCTTGGAAAGATGTGGACATAAATACATTGTAAGAACACAAATTCCTCCCAGAAGAGACAAAAAGCTTAACTCGAAAATAATGGCATATGGGAGACAACAAAGTCGTCGCCATTTCCAAGCTGATGTTGACTTCACTGTAATTAAAGGAAGATAATATTAAAAGATCAAAATGAAATTCATTAGAACAATAGTGACTACCAATGCTTACTTTTTAAAGAAGACCAAGATAAATATTATGATATCTGAACAATGAGATTTTCAACTAACCACTCAGACGTTATATTTTGAATTAATGATAAGATTGACAATGTAAGTGTTCAATTATTGCCAACTTTAATTGTCCAGATAGCAAAATAAAAAGAATATTAACTCAAGTTTACAGTACTCACAAGGCTTTGGTCTGAATGCTCTGTACAGCCGTGTTGCTAAAGCACCATAATCATTTTCAATAGAATCATACAATGAACCAAGCATTTGCACCACTGAATTCTCTCCCCCAGTAGTACTACTCACACGTGTCTGGTCAGTAAAATAAAAGCTGCATGACAAATGTATGTATAAGTTTTTCTTTGTTTTAAAATTATGTATCCTATGTTTATAAAATTTCAAAAGAAATAAATAATATAACAAACCGTATAGGTTGAGCAGTTAGACCATCATTCCAACTTGACCCTGGAGGATGACAGAACATTACTTTCAAAACGAGCTTCAGAGAATTGAGCTTACGTGTCAGGTACACATTGAAAGAATATGGCCAATACCAATCATACCTGTCAATCATTTCAGAAAAATGTCACATACATAACAGATTGCAAGACAGGCAAACCCAATACCTACAATACAATGAGCATCCATCTTACCTATGACTTCCATACCAAATAACGAGAAGGAATGTATATGCAAGAATTATTATTGCTCCTGCGGTGCTGGTTCCTACTATCCAGCTATGTGCCAACAGTCCGCAAAGGACACCCACCATTAAAGCAACATGAACTACTACAGCTAATAACAATGAAGAGAACTGAAAGACAGGATCCACCCACTGCTTTGCAAAGTTTTTCATTTCCTCTAAAACAAAAGAATGCACAATTAACATCTTACAAACAAAGAAAAGAGTGTAAATAAACTTATTTAAAAAGTGTACAGAAAAGAAAATTACCTCTTAACTTGTTCAACAAAAAAGATTTACCACTGCCCCACTTTGCATATAACCCCACAGTTATGGGCATTGAAAGTGAGGGTTCACTAAGAATGTCGGCCAATGCACTGCTGTACAAGTCATAACCTAACATATTTTCATTATCTTCATTCGTGTTTAGCCGACCTAGAAGACAAGTAAGGAATTAATCACAAAACATGATCCATTTTTATTGAAATATAATGAGACTATTGAAAATAAATGTAATCATACGTGCACCAAATATTTGCCCCAAAATAGTCTTTTGATGATTCATATCAATGTTGTAGGGAGTTTCCCCAGATCGATTAGGCCGGTACAGAAGTTGGCTGTTTTTTGGATTTCGCAACAGAATTTCCACAATGCCCTGAAATTAGAAAATTATTATTATTATTATTATTATTATTATTATTATTATTATTATTATTATTATTATTACTATTATTATTATTATTATTGTTATTATTATTATTAACAACAGTAATAATATTAAATAAATATCCGATGAAAAAGAATGTAGCCCCTAATAACTACATTTTTTTCTTTTTAAATTCAATTGATTTCATATTTTTATTAATAGGGAGTTTGCAAGACATGGCATAGTATACAACAATCAACTTCAATTTTGATCTTCTGCTCATGCACAGATGGACAAAAGTGATACAAAACTCGAACTGAACACACACAGAAGATAAATATTGCTGTCGATTGCTATAATGCTATGCTGTAGAAAAACTCCCTAATTTTTCAGAGAATTTGCTTTGAAATGCTTCACAAATCAGAGAGTACTTTCAAGCGATTTTCTTCAGGCATTTTCTTACAAAAAGCAATACCAGAAAAATTTATTTAACATTTTCTTACTTTGGATCTTGCACGCATTGCTATATGGAGAGCAGTATCCCCTTTCTTATCTGCAGCAGATACTTTTGCTTTCTTATCCAGCAACAACTGAACAATTTCTCCATTTCGGATTCGAACAGCCCGCAGCAGAGGTGTGTCACCATCCTGAAAATGCAAATTCATTTTTTACTCGAATGTTGCTATGGAAGTTACTTTGGAAATTATTGTGTGTCTCACCTTTGTAGATATTTCTAAATCAGGATTTGCTGTTAACAATAATTTCACCATTGCAACATTACCTTTCTCTACAGCCCAATACACAGCTGTTTTTCTGTCCTAAAGAAAAATAAAACAAAGAATAAAATCAACACAATCAATTATTTATACAGAAATATATGAACAGAAAACTCACCTTTCCACAAATATCAACATCTGCATACTTTTTAAGTAATGCTTCAGCTACACCTCTATGTCCTCCTTTAACAGCATGAATCAAATTTGTATCACCAGCTCGATCCTTCAAAACAAAAAAGAAATTAAAAACTAGCATATTTTTCAATTACATCACGTGCAATAGACCCTCAAGCACTAGTGTTGAAACCAAATACTGCACATTTCCTCATCATAAATATAACCTCGTATATTAATAATAAATTATCTCTAGAATCAGAACAGGTTACACAAACTAACCCATATTCACCTATACCTTATAGGCAAAGCCCAACAACCCCTATGTTTATCTTCTATACAAAGATTACTATAAGAAGGAACCAGTTTGACAGCTACTTCTTGGTAACTGTTGGCAATATCACAACAAGTTATGTCAATGCACACATTTTGCCAGTGTGTTCGTGTATAGTTAGCTCATTTGTGAACGGCTTCATCACTATCTCTTGCAATGACATTGCCCTGAATGAAATTCATTTGTTTCCCGACCTGTCAAAGCTGACTCTTCTTAGAGTAACTTCTTTATAACACAAGTTTACCTATGTACCATACTTTTTATAACTGTTGGAATTACAGCCAACAGAGACTAGTTTTTCCTATAGGAAAAAGATCAAGACAATACTACAGTTACTAAATTATCAAAAACAGGTTATTAAATTTTGGAAAAGCATTAATAATTTCAGTGAAATTTAATCCGTTATTACAGTTTAATATTTTACTTCTTAGATACTGAGACTGTACTGTAAAAATTATTATAATCTAAAAAACAATATGTAATTTAAACAACATTGTAATGCAATGGAAAAATGTTTTAAACATAATTCAAAATGTAAAAGTGTAATAATTGTAAAACAATCTATTTACATTAACCTATAGTGGAAGTTGCTCATGATAACAAAGTTAATGTGATTTAAAATAAAATAAAATTAAAACATTTATAAAAATAGAACAAAAATACTGTATATAAAGTAATAAAAATACTGTATACAAAGTAATACATGTTTTAACGTGTAATTGAATTAGTTCCTCATGAAATATTTCGTAACACTTTCTAATAAACAGAGTGATCAATGATCATGGATGTCTCCAGTAACTTCTAAATAGTTCACGTTATCAAGATGCGTTTTTCATTCAATAATATTATAAATAAAAGCAGATACAATGTCTTAGAGCAGTTCTCTGAAATATTTGCATCCATCTTCATCCACCTTTGAGTACATCACTATCTTCAACAATTATATGAACTTATTCACACATCACAGCAAACCTCAAAATGAGGTACATCACGGTTCAAAATAGTGTATAAACTTACCTGAATATTTATATATGCTCCAACATTCAACAATGAAACAGCTATCTCATGGAAACCTTCTTTGCAAGCCAATGTCAAAGCTGTACATCCATCTTTGTCCAACGCATTCACATTTGGTCTATGTTCCAAGAGTAAATTGACAACATCTACATGATTGCCAAGAGTTGCCACCAATAAAGGCGTCCATGAATACTGTAGAATTCATTAAATTTAATATTAAAATTAAAAAATATTGAGCACAAAAACATTTCTTCGGTTTTCTGTAGAGATACTTAAAAGTTTAGTAAACTTTCAGGCTGTGCCCAACAAGATTTCATTAGGATTATCATTACTTCATGTATTAAACAAATTTAAATGCAAATTTTAATTTTGCTATGAACGTACAATCAACTTGAATATGATGTATGAAATATGTTTGAAATATGATGATGTTATAACTAACATTTATGTACAGTAAATGCCTTTTCTGCTCTCCACAGAATAATGTAAAGAATTTATTTGTAGTACAGAATTAATTTTAAAACATTAAAACTCATATAATGTGAATTTCTTCACTCAATAAATCTTCCCTATTGTTTACAATATAATTTTATGAAAGAATAGTTTTGGTTCCATTCATATAATTTTAAAGGTATACTTTTACCATTCCAGCTGTATCTACATTTGCTCCAGCTTTCAAAAGACAGTCCACGATTTCTGCATTTCCTTTCCGGCAAGCCCATACCAAAGCAGTTGTGCCATACTGAAACAATAAATCAAAAATAAATGCTACAATTTCTTGGACATTTTCTCACTTCATTTATAATATTAAGTCAAGAAATGAACTCATCTTTTCTTTGAATGTTCATTGTAATATTTACTACTATCACTATTTTATTATTATAATTATTATTTCTTTCACGCCCCTTGGATCAGCTACCCTTCTATAAACTCCATTTTGCCTATATTTACTTGCTTTATCCTAAGCTGTCTATGCACTGAATATTTGTTTTTGTTTTTATTTTTTTTACATAATGCTGATTTTTATCAGAAAATACTTTGCCCTTAAAAATACAAATATTTTACTTCAAACATTTAATAATAGTTCTATCAATATAACATTATCCAATTATCCTATCAGTTATTTCATATAATGATTTATATAATTTTCTCTAAATTAAAGTGATTACTCTGCAGAAACTAGCTCCAGCTGATACCATTTTTACCAACATTTCACATTGATTGTAAAATTGACATCCACTTTTAATTGTTTATACCAAGCCATCATTATGTCATAAACAGACCACTTTTGTTGGAAAAATTGAGGTTTCGAGTTCCCACAGCAACAAGAAAAGATACATTTTCGCTACCTTTATATACTTCTGCATATACTCTTAATCTGCTTACTCAAATTGGTAAATTAGTAAACGATAACCATTTCAATATTCAGTAAATGATCACCTCAAACTCTGTCGGAAAAGCAAAGAGAAAATTGCTAGTCTTCAGTTCAATCTAATTTTTGATTGAGTGTTTATTTTCTGTTTATATTCTATTCAGGTGTTAAAATTTGCATTTGGTACCAACCTTATGTTTATACACCAGTCTGAATGAGTTCACTAAGATTTTTGAATATACAGTACCTAATAATGTAAAATTATTTTATAATCTTCTTTCGTAAAATTGTTTTTTTTGGTACACTACAAATTAATCTTTTGTTTATTATGCTGTTGTGATATGTCTTTTTGATTAAGCAATAATTTAATGTATATTTCATATGATTATGTAAACATGGTTATTTATATTTTTATTTTTATATTTCCCTTACTGAAGCTATCTTTTACCTCTGGTTAAAACATTTCTGTATTGGACTTAAGTAAGTTTACTAATAAATAAATAAATAAACAAATAAACATTTCAATTACTTACCTTGTCCCCAACATTAACTTTTGCACCGTGCAGAATCAAGTTTTTTGCAATGTTGGCATGACCACGACCTGCGGCCCACAAAAGTGATGATATATGATAGTTCCCATGAGCATTCACTTCTGCCTTATTTTCCAGCAGAAGGTTTGCCACTTCTTCATGGCCTTTGTAAGTTGCCCACATGAGGGCGGTCCAGCCTCCCTATTCATAGTAATGATAAATACACATGACTGTATGGAAGAAATAAATTTCACGAATAATTATACTACAGAATGTTAAAAAATTGTCTACCATGTCTCTTTGTTCAATGTTGGCACCATGTTCAATTAGTTCTGTGCATATATCCAAATAACCTTCTTTAGCAGCACATAAAAGAGCAGTCCAATTATCCTGGAAAGTAAATTTAATTTTTTAGAAAAATTAATCCTCAAAAATGAAAAATAAAACCATGAAAAAAATATTTATAATATAATTACACTATCTTCTGCATTCACTTCTGCACCATGTTTGATAAATTCTCTCACAAACTGCAATTTTCCTTTGGAAGCTGCTACCATAAGAGCTGTTGTTCCATTCTAAAATAACAACAAATGGTAATAAAGGATAATTAAAAAATATTACATATGCTTTCAGGTAAGGAAAAACATATTTCACCTCATCTCGATCGTCGACTTGAACTCTTTTGTTCTCCAAAAAGTTCTGTAGTCCAATGAGATTGTCATCAGTAACATAGTTCACAAGCGTTCTAACACACAGCGACACCATTGAATCACTGCGTGGAAGAGTCTGTGGAGCAGATATTTGTAATAAGGAAATATTCACACAAGATATAGTGCAAAATATACTAGTAAAAGTTTCTTACGAGGTTTCACAGAACTAAATCAAAATTACAGCTCTCACCAAGATTTCATTAAGCAAGAAAAATATGAATGATAAAATACAACAAATCCACTTTTAATTTGAGAAGAAATCACTTAACACTTTTTTTAAACATTCACCATGTTAGAAATCAGTTGCACAGAAATTGAAATGTTCATTATTTATAACAAACCAAATAAATAAAAGTTAGTTTAGTTTTCTGGGGTCTATCATACAAAGTCTGTCAAATTCAATGTGCATCATTTCAGTAATATGAAAAATTATAGTCATTAATTTCTTGAAATTTTGCTTCAACTTTCATTATTTATTCAGATTTTTGTAAGTGGCATTCTCCAAAAAACCAATAAAAATTTTTAAACACCCTTACTTTCTAGATTCGGAGAATGTTTTGTTTGCAAAGACCAACAAAACTTCCAATAATTGCAATAGTTTATAAAATTCTTTAACCTCATTACTTGCATAGCATTATTTACAGATTATATCTAGTCCTGTATGAAATATGAAAGGCAACATGAAGATCTTGCAATATATTATCCAACAATTTTTCTTTTTATACCACTCACCAAACAACGTAACAAAGTATTTAACAATGCTAAGGACTGAAATCTTTGAAGTGCCATTAATTCAAGAATGCATAGTTACATATAAAACATTATTTGTACAAAACTAAATACATTTTAAGTGCAAGTTATTGGAACACACAGTAATACTTAGTTCTACAGACATTATTTCTACAACTACAAAAAAAAGGAGCTAATAAAATTCTAGAATATCTGGAAGTATAGAACCAACAAGGAAAGCAATGCATCATGGCAGAATATAATAAAATATTTTACAGGAAAGGGAATATTAGTACCTAGCAGACTTCATCATTACTCAGCACATCTCACATGTGGACAATTCAAACTGTCAGATCTATTGTTATTATGGTCCAGAACACAAAAACACATGAATACAGTTGTTAAGAATTACATAATCTACTATTTGTTCATTCAACATATACTACAAAAATGTACATTTTAGTTCTACTTCACGCCATTTGTTAAAACAAGTAGTGACATCAGCACATTCCATCTTTGCACACATGTGTACCGTCTGTGACAATCTCCGCAAGCCCAAACCAAAGTTGAACTTCCAGCTGCCAGAAGAGGTATCAGTGGCAACTGCAGGTGTGAGGGTGAACGTGGGTACAGACCAATGTCTGGTTGTCTCAATTCCCTGGTTTCCATGGCTGCTTCCACCACTACCACCAGTCCAACCAGAAAGGAACCCTGGCTCCGGAATGTGTAGATGCAGGAATGATGAGCGGTGTTGCCGGTGGGGGCCTTCACTCCTGCTACGTTGGGGCTCCGCATGGTTTGTGAGCAAGGGCACATGGTTCTCTGTTGGAGGAGGTGCAGTTGGTGGAGTTTGCGGAGGCTGTAGCAGCAAGTGGTTGGAAATGACGGTCATGTGATTCTCTGGCGCAGACTTATTTTGCAGTTCTTGTGGTGAAGAAGATTCCATTCCTGACCATCAACTTCCAAAGTCTTTTTTCACATATAAGTAAGTAAAGCCAAAACCTTCACTCGATGCCATCTATAATAAGATGTATCAAGAGCTTCAAACTGGAATATCCAGTTTTTATAATATTTTAGATTCCTGAACTGTAAGTTTGGACTGCACATTCAAACTCTCACATTTTACACCAGTACAATGATGACCAATCTTTTCTAAACTGCAAAATTATGCTCACTTCAAACATACGTGATGGGAACATCTCTTACCTTTGTCTTGTGGACAATACTATCTTTTCTCATAATTTATAATGGACGCAGAACGAACTGTTGTATGCATTGAGACCTTAAAAAGATACAAACTAATAACTCGAAATATTCAATTTCAAAGCAGTCGACTTGCAACCAAGGAGAGAAGCAGTTAACACTGCCAGATGAAGATACAAGTGAAACATGTGGACTTATTGTTCACTCTATCTTATCTTACAATCTTTCCCCCTTCCATCTCTTGAATTCCCTTCTGGTACCACATTAAATGCACCTTGACATTTTAAAGTCATAAAACGAGTTGTGGATGTGTAACATGAACTCTTTCCATTATTAATGCAGATTTAATAAAATTTTCAATTTGTAAAATTTATGAAACCTTTTATACGAGCAATTAAATGTCAGCTACCAGCAACAACGCGATTCTTATTTGCCGAAAACCGAGCTCCGACGAATTGGGTGGGAACGTGCATAAAAAAACGCGTGTCTGCATTTACAGCCACGCACATTTGAAGTGTTAATGGGTACACGAATTACAAACATCAGCTGGAACACACGCATTCGTCAGTCTGAGAAACGGCATCTCCGAGCGGACTATGAACAAGTGATATGTATCTTTCTCCGTAATCTACTCTTCGGACGTCAATTTTCGAAATTGTCGCATGTTGGTGAACTAGTTACTATTGACACCTATAAAAGTAATTGTAATATTAAGGTGTTCTCACGCAGAATCCCATTTATAAAGTAAACACGCAGGCTATCAGTCTCGCCCGAGATGTAATTTATTCCCGAGTAATCGAAACAAGTGTGAATTGTTATGAAGGAAGTTTCTGGTCGAGGTAATAATATAGGAAGACCGCATCAGTAACACACTTGGGGCGAGCTTAATCATATAAATGGAGGGGGCAAATGACGCGATGAGGGGAGTGTTGGAGGGTACGCCAAGATGTAACTACTGTGCAGTACTGTCAGACTATTCAGAGCAAACAATACTGTCAGACTATTGAGAGGTATTTACGATTTGATCGGAGCCCTTAACTTTGAATTATTCTTTGTTCCCCTTTTACTGTATATAATAGTTTCCCTTCAGTAATTTCGTCCCCAACTTGTATATTAGCGTAATGCAATCTGCGAGATCATAGCTCGGATAGTAATATATTGCAAGAGCATTGTACTCAACTTTACATGCAAATAACACCGATATCAAATACAGGAACCCGGGAGCAGCGGCATTTGAATTATTTACTTATCTAAAAAAAAAAAAAAAAAAAAAAAAAAAAAAAAAAAAAAAAAAAAAAAAAAAAAAAAACGTGTAAAACTGTATGTGATGATGAACGAGAAGCATCCGAGACGATTAAGGATTGTTTGTTGGATCTTGTGTGTGTGTGTGTGTTGGATTGTTTTTGAAAAGCATTCACTATGCGTTATAGATTGGCCTCGCTCCATTCCGGAAGCACAAAAATTACATTCCGGTTGTTTGCACGAAAATTGCAAAGATCGTTTAATACATTTAATGACAGCGCCAAAGAATTGGAAAAATGTTAGTGGATTTTGAGAACCAGGAACTGGTTTACCTTAATTATTAACCGACCTTAATACTTACACAGATAAAATTGGGAATACTGAAAATATTTACGATAAAAAAATTGTTTCACAAAAAAACATTTTATGAAAAACGGTCTTTCTGACGTCCTACATTTTGACTTGTTATTTACTATAACGTAGCTAATTAAAGTATCCTTAATTGGAGTTAAGAAACGGTTAACATTTGATCAGCCGATTGATAGTCCTCCCACGAGTCTTCTAAAATTAAACTTTTTGCATTCTATTTGGACATTAACCCATGCGAGTTTGCCATGTCAGTTTTCTTAGTTTGTACACGTTGTATTTTGTTCACGTCAGTACTTGTCAGTTTTCTTAGTTTGATGAGGTTTATAAATGCAAGTAGGTTTCTTTCGCGAGCTTGAAAATACAACGCGACGTGCTATGCTTCCGGAATAATGGGCGGCTTGGTACTAGAACACTTGAAGCTTCACATCATAGAAGCTGTTAAAATGATAGATGTGTCAATTAGAGCCGAAAAAGGTACAACGATGCTGATGAACACCAGGATCTTTTTCTTCCGAAATTATAAGTATGGATGGGTAAATAGAAATAATCTTCCACAATAAAAATGTACGTCGAAACATGTATCCTGGAAAGAAAGATCTAACTTAAGTGTAAATACATTTTTACTGTGAAAGTGCAGACCTCCAAGTGTAATTATACGAAAATCTCAGAAGCAAGAGCCCAACATAAATCCAATCAGCTTTTGTATGCAACATTGTATCTACATGACACTAATGGAGAACAAATTAAATTGAATGTTTGAACTATCATGTAAAGTATTCTGTGTCACCGTGCAATAGCGAGACAACTATGTCTAAAAACGAAATCACATCACAATATTTTCATAATCAAATCTGGTAATAAGTTTTATTTTTAAATCTTATGTCAATAACAAAACTCTGTACAGTGCGCTTACGGATATGTTCCCTGACATACAACTTAGAGGTAAAATATATTAAATTTATCTTATTTGATAGAATATTTGGCGTTCATTTTAAATATACTTTTTCGACAATAAAACTGAATCGCAACAGCTGCATCCATAATTCTATATCTCAGAACTTGAGAGAGCACAGACGTAAACATATATACCTTTTATAAAGATTAAAATAAAATAAAACCTACGCCTTACACGCCGTCAAATACGGTATAACCAATGTATTTAAAAAATATCCGCACGTTGACCCCCCCCCCCGGCTGTTGCTGCTTAATTCCCCTTCTCCAAATATCTCTCCCAGCCCGGACAAGCTCTCAGCTTTCGACTGGTCTCCCAGCATGTTTAGTAGTGTAGTGCATTGCATGTGTGTGTGTGTGTGTGTGGGGGGGAGAAGGACAATGATGTGCATTGCGCACGGTTCGTGGCCCATTTACACGGCTCCGTCGTTGACCTTACGAAGTTACCAAAGATCAGAGAAACGGCCATTAGATTTCTCCTAACACCGTGGTTGAATTCGACCTGTGTAGCTAGCGTCGAAAATTTGCCAACACGACAGCACCTAACCCTTGCACCTCCCAGACAACGAAGCGGTGAAGATGAGCAACCGCAGCCGGTCAAGCGGTCAAGCAACCTAATGATCTGCAATTCACCAAAGTATGTTTACCACAATACTTTGAGGCATTCATTTTGGGGACGGTAATACGTTATTGCGATAGAAGACTGTTTTACTTTTTATTTTCTCGCGTACACCTTACGTAGTAGTATAGAAAAACTCGTATTGTGGGTCCCTGATACGGAAAAAACACTTCTTGCTCCCGCATGTGTAAAGTAACTTCCTTAATTCCCTCTAATAAGGTGTGTAGTCAGCAGCTAAACCGTAGACAGTATTTTCATCAACGCGGATATTTCCCGGTCGATCTGTGGGACTCGTGGCTCATTGGATTTGAAATGGATGTTTTAAATGTTTGGAGTACTTTATATTTTTTTAGGAGGTACATGATTTATGGAGGTATAATGCCCCAACATTTTCAAAATTTTCTAAAAAAAATGAAGAGGAATATTAAATTTTTTATCTTCAATGTTTTTAATTCAATGAGAAAAACACGGTTATGAAAATGGCAATTTTTTCAAACGAATGTTTTTCGCGTAATTTTACGAGCGATGAAGACAATTTTAAAAACAATATTTTCTAAAACAAATTGGAGATATTTTGAATTTTTCTCTCGAGTAGAGCAAAGTATGCTTATTAATATGGTATAGGTCGCATTTTCAGTGAAGACTGTATTTTCGAAAATTTCAAAAAATTAACATGGCAAAACTTTAATATTGATGATAAAAATTCTTTTCCTTAACGAAATATGTTAAAAAAAATCTTTAAGTAATGTCTTGTGCAACAACAAAACAAAACAAGAAACGAGTACTTTTCAGGTCATTTTTGCTTGAAGTAAAAGCAACTAATGAAACCAAATTTTAAAAAAATGCTCCATATCTTTTCTTTCAATTTCCTCCAGATCGTACATAGAATGGTTTTAAAAATGGCGCAGGTCCGTTTTTCGTTGAATTTTCCGAATTTTCGAAAATAGCAAAAGTTACACACAATGCGAGAAAGTACGTGCAGCTGCAACACCACCGTAGTTCTAATTAAAGCAGAGTAAGGGGCATGCCGGGAAGGTACCTGCTCGCTGGCGCTGCGGGGAAGGCGAGGCCGGAGGCGCATGCTGCCGCGAGCCTCGCGTCGAGCCGTCGCGCGCCTCCACTGGCGCCAGCCAGCCAGCGGCCGGGTGAGCTTGGGACCCGGAGATGCAATTCACACGTCGCGCCGAGACATGCGAGGTTATTCAGTCACGAACGCGACATTTTGTTGGTCGGCGGAAAAAAACAAATCTCGAGAATCGTCGGAACGAAAAGAAGAAGAAAAGGGACGGCGGTGGCGCGGGGTCCGACTGTTCGCCTTTAACCGCCAGGTCTGGGCTTCAAATCCTAGTTTATCCATGTGGAATTTGCGGTGGCGCGGTTCGCGGAGGGTTTTGTCGAGGATATCTCCCGTTTCCTCTGCCTCCCATTTCACCGTAGCGCAGGTGCGGATCCACGGGAAGGGAAATGCATATTCCCCCCATTAAAATGTTTCAGTAACTATTAATTTTAACTTGTCACGCAACTTTCAAGCAGAAATATTCTCGGATAATTATTAAAATTAATATTATGTAATCGCAACATGAGCCGAGTGTAGTCTGCGACATTTTACAATATCTGTAATACGACATAATCGACCAAAACATTTTTAATTTCCTCTTTCAAAATTTGTCTCTGGATCCGCGCCTGTCGTAGCCCCATCATCTTTCACATAATATCCTTGCAATCACGTTTCTGTTAAGTCCTTCATCGTTCCAGCTATGGCCATTAAGTTATGTACTGGATTCATAATAAAGAAACTCATTAAAAATGCAGGCCAAATTCAATTTTAGGACGCACGCCCACTAGCAAAAATTTGCCAGAGGAGTGTCTCGAAGAGTAAAAAATAATATTTTTGCAAACATTCCAAGAAACTTACATCAAAACCGAGGTTCTCTCACAAGTGTTTCACAGCGAGGCACTTCTCTTAAATCTCTAACAAATTATTACGAAAAAACGTATCCAGTTCGAAGGCGAATTCTGATTTCCACAGGTTTAGTCTCTTTCTACTAACCATCGTCTTACGACACACACTCATCGATATAAAGGTTTTAGAGTAAGGTGTAAATCCTTTACCACTCTTCATGTCTAACTCGTTTCTTTGGAAAAGCAGATTTAGAAACTAAAAATGTGTCTCATCATAACAAATCTTCAAAAGTCAATACAATGCATGACGAGCTTCACCGTTTCCGAAACAATGAACGGGTGCTTTTGGGATGATACGAGTTCCATTTCGAATACTTTATTAAAACAAACATTTTTATAAAATCACTAGACTGGCAAAATGTGCATGCCTATTGCCGAATGGAAACTTTTCACAAACATGACGCTGTACTGCTCTCAGTGATGGTTGTGTATGGCAGAAATTCTCGCCAATTATGGCCCGCCAAACGCAAATGTTTTTAGCTTACTCTCAAAGCCTTGATACGCTACAAACTTGAAAAAAATGTACTCATACTAGTCGCAAGAATTCTCTAAGACAAAGGTTTTCAAAATATTGTAACCAAAAAATTAAGAGTTGTAATACAAACAGTAATAAACAAATTAATTGAGTTCAACAAGCGTATTTCAATAGTTTCAAAAATATAAATTTAAGAATTACCAACATTTTGTCTGTATTCGAACCAATAAAAAAGGATACCACGACCAGCAGATTAGTAAGGTACCTGTAGGTACCGGGATGTAAATTCCGTCATTGTAAGTGTCATGGTCAATGACGAGAATTCTGATTTCCTCGGGTTTCTCCCGCTTCTACAGACTTCGATCTTCTCATCAAGATCAAGATCAAATAATCCCATTCCTCGGACACGTCATAAAAAATAAACGTCTTTCAGTCAAAGAAAAAGAAAAAAATCACTAATAATCTACCCCGACAGTAAACTGCTAGGTATGTTAAATCAACTGCTGAATCCGAGGGTACTGTGTTTAGGAGTCATGTTTATTACCTCCAGTTAATCTGTTTAATTACTGAACAAACAGTCATTAAAGGACCACTGAAATAATCTTTAGTGATTGCGGTTTACTTCTTGGCGAATAAACACGAGATCTCTTTTCCGCTTGAATGCTTACAAGAATTATTTAGGCGTCGTTATTGAACGCGTTGGTTTCGATAGTAATAAAACAAAGAAAATCGTCAAAGAAAGTGCTACAAGAACCAAGTATAGGATCAGTGCTTCTATAAAATGCACAAGGCCGCAAATCAAAAGTTAAGCGCGCGTCGTGGATCTACGTGCTTTTAGGGCAGCCTGGTCTTTTCATGCTTGATCGAAAATCAATCATTTTCTGAGCAAGACCCCCCTAGAGAGGTCCGCCAACTCTGCGGCCCCCAGGGTCGGATTAATGCCGGAGGCCCTAAGAATGAACCACCCTACTATGGAGTCCGCTAACAACATACTCAAATTAATCACTCGTAATTAATTTAATCATTCAATTCAATGACGTCTTATTTTACGTGTCGGGACTGAGGCCTTCAGGCCTGCTCATCCGTCCGATCACGCAAAATTCACTCCGCGCTTTTCACCATGTAGCGGAGAAGGAAGGTATCACTCGGGCGACAAATCTTCTGATTTCAATTTAGCTCCGAACCTTCTTTCAGGCCTGAAGATATTTTACATGCAGTAAATCAACAACATGGAACAGGCGGCTACGTCTCCTCCGAATGAAAGCGTACGAAGGATTTTTTCGCCCTTAAAAATCAACGGCTTCGATTGGGTTTGTGTACAGCAGCCCAATACGCTAACCGTTATTCGTACCTCTGAAGCCATATATTCGGAGCCAACACTAGCCATTTCATGAAAACCAGTAACACTATTTTTAATTCACGAAGTATGATATACAATTTCGTTTCGCAAATTATTTGGGGGCTTAAGCTCCTGCTTAGTGCGCGTATGAATTAATTGGGTGACGGCGCGGCGCGGTGCGGCGGAGCGGGCGAGCCCTCGTTTAAGCAGTAATTTGCAGCAGCAGCCGCCCGGTGGGCTTGCGAGCATCCGGCGCGGCGGCGTGGGCGGCGGGGATGGAGGGGCAAATGATGCACGCAACCGCGCTCCGCTTGGCCACGGGCATGTGCACCACCAGCGCCGACGCGACGCGACGCGAGCGAGCGAGCGCCAAGAGCAGGAATGGGTCAAGTCCGCGGCGGCGGCGGCGGCGCTGGCGCGCGCACAGTGGGCGGGGCCCTTCTCTCACCGCTGGTCGCGGCCGCTCAATTGCCAACGCTCCAAAATAGACGTATCTACATTGCTGATTTCCGATGCGCGCGGAAATTGAAACAAAACAATGCAGCCTACGGCCATGTAAGAGGTGACCGGGAACAATGAGTTTACAATTTGATTATAAAAAAATGCAAGTACTCGATTGTGTTGGTCCGTCTATCTCCAACTCAAATACTGCGCCTACAGGCTGAAGACTTCAAAGAAGAGGCAGCCCGTCATGAAATTTATATAATGTGTGTGTGTGTGTGTGTGTGTGTGAAAACACTGTACTACGATATTACAGTGTAACAATAAACGATATATTTTATTCGTTAAGTAAAGTGCATGCCACTTTTTGGAGAACCATTGTGTGAGGTTGTGTTCAGCAACATTTCCGCTGCAGAAATTCAACCGCCTCGCCGGACGTCTGCGAACGAATAAAACCCAAGTGAGCACCAAACAGTTTTAAAGTAATCATCCTAAAAGATTCAAGAATGTAAAGCCAATAACTGCCGATTGGTGTAATAGCACGTCTTTGCTCTTGAAGGGATGGCTTAAGTTTTCAGTTCTGTAATTAACACGCCAGGGAAAACTACACATTAAAGGGGATCAAAGGGGTACAAGAAGGAGTAGTTCTGCTGCAAAGCGAAGCAGGAAGACGGTAACATTAAACGATATTCAAAGAGGAAAATGCCCTGTACCTCTGTTCACTGATTTTGGCTTAGCACTTCAAAGTTTTTTCTTTAGTTTTTTAAAGAACGATTTTCTGAATAAATAAATTTTATAGCCACAGCTGCAAGCCAATACAAGGAAATGTAATTATTTTTTGTAATCATTTATCATTTCTTCTTTTTACAACAAAAGTCAGACACACTGTATAATAATGTGTTTTAGTTAAACTTTACATCCCTGCCAACGCCAAAGCACGTAAAGGACGATAAACGGGCGCACGGTGCTTCGATTATCGAAGTTGAGGCCCGCTTCTCAGAGATATTTTGGAGCAATAAGGCGTTAATGACCGATAATTGGATTTTGGGTCCTTGGGGCGAGAACGCTCCGCACTGTGCGTCCTCGGCGGCGGCTGCCAACGCGCCAGGCGGCGGTGCCAGCGGCGGTGCCAGCGGCGGTGCCGGCGGCCGAGCGCCCATTCATGCCGCCGCGCGTTTTAGCTTCGAGCGCGAAAGCCTGCCCGCCGGCACGCATTCACTCTACAGTAATTGCCTTTTGCTCGGGAGGTGGCGGTGATCTGGCCTCGTAGGATGGCGAGATCCGGCGCCGATCAGCTAGCAGCGTTTTCCCCAACTAGGTATCTCCCACCAGCGGGGCACCGCCCCAGCCGGGACAAGCTCTAAGCTAGCGACCGGTCCCCCGGCATGTGTGGTAGAGTAGTGCATGCTAGTGTGTGTGTAATTTCAGCGGCACGCGGTCCGTTTGTTAGGGAACTACTCCGGCATTCGCCTGGTGTTGATGGGAGAAACAACGGAAAAGTACCGTTCGGAGCAGCCGGCCGCTAGAATTTTCCTCCAGATAGCGCAGGGGCAGGGGCAGGGGCAGGCCGGTCAGAGCAGGCAGTGTGCTGAGATTGATTCCGAGCGCCTCAAATACTTCGACCTTAGGTCAATAACCATGGAAGTGTAGGGCAAGTAATGATGCTGGAACACGAGGTCCGGCGGCGACCTCCAAGTGCCTCCCCCAAGCGTCGTCCCAACCGGGACTAGCTCTCAGCCTGATTGGTCTCCCGACATGTGCGGCAGTGTAGCGCGTGTAAGTGCAAGAGGAGATGAAGGGACAAGGAGGAGAAAGGAAACATCACGCGCTGTCCCTGGCCCTTTTGTTAGGTACTGATCGGCGAAACCATAGACCAATCAGAACATTCCTCCACGTAGTGGCTGAATTCGTAGCTGTAGTCGAAACAACGCCACCGGGACACGAAGTGGTCCAAGAGTTTTCCTGGTCCATGATTCTGCAGAGCAATCGCAGGCGGTCCGCGTGGCGTGTGGCGGGGACGAGAGGGGGGTGCGTACGCGCAGGAAGCGGAGGGCGCGGCACGCAGGTGGGCGCAACGCGAGAACGAAGGCGGCGGCGTCGCAAACGCCCCCAAGCACTCGTTACTCGCCCCAACACACGCTATCGCACGCCCACGGCCAACGGCTTTGTCTCAAAAATGGTCTTTTCGCACGGAATTCAAAAACGAAGTGTCACGCGAAGGCTTTCACATACACGCTACCCGCGGTTTCCTAAATTCGGGTGCAACAAACACAAAAAGTTTACACACAAATATTTTATGAGGAATACAAAGAGATAATCGTGTTAAGTATAAATTACAACTTCGTAACTTTATGTTTAAATATCAAATATTATTTTAGCCAAATCATGTACAAGTATTAGGAGCCAATTTCAAACTATATTTCCAAGATGTGGAGAAGTTTAGAAATATTCACCGACATCGTAGTACCCTAAAAGGCAAAACAAAGTAACATGAAGTGACAACCGAATTGCTTTAACTTTGGTCACAGGGTACCAGCGGCTCCCAATTCTAAAAAGCTTAATTCCATTCTTCAATTTTTATTATTATAATTATATAAGATCAATAGATTTGACAAATCGTGCTGATACAATGAACAGCTGCAGAGAAGGGTTAATGAACTGTACAACTTCTTGTCGCAAAATGAGAGGCGGAAACATCCGCTGCACCTCCAGACGCGCTGGATCTTGGACTTTCGAAGTACCTGACAGCGCGCACATGAGTTCCTAGTAGGCTTTAATAGTAATGTTAGAAAATCGATGACATATCTCGCAATACAATCAACGCTTTTGCATCACTTGGTAAACGCATCTAAGTGGGAAGACATTACACGCACACGAATGTGTGGCATTGAAAATCATATCTATTAACCACGTTCTATTTGTTTTGAAATTTATTTAATCAACAAGGGGTTCTGAAGCACAATCCTCACAGTTGCAGCAAGGCAAATTATGATCACCAAAAAACGACTACACAAGCGGTATAAAAATGGGAATCCCACAAGATCAGGAGAAAAAAAATTATCTAATACCTGACAATGTTGAGTTGAAAACCGTTGGACATATCCTTGTGAAAATAGTATCATTACCGTTTCTTTTAAACACATTCTCTCTAAGAAACAGATTTTTTTGTTCAAGAAACAAAGATGTATTATGAGTTCAATAAACATTTGAGTTGAAGTGTACAACATAATCCCTACTAAGGAGCTATTTAAACATTATCGCGTTTCTGCTGTTACTACAACACGCTTGTATGAAAGAGTAAAGTAGAATGATATTTACGAGTGAAGCGACATTAGGAGCCCAGGATCCATGAGTGAACAGAAGATATTCACAAAGGGGCATTTACTGTTGGGAAATGCTCATTGGCGTGAAGGTTCTTTACGCTGAGTTCACGTATGTGTATTCGTCAGATACAATCGCCACGCCTTTTCGAGAAAAGGCGTAAAAACTATCTTGGGAGTCGTCCATAAATCACGTAACCTTAAAGAGGGAGGGGTTCAGGCAGTGCTTCACTGCGTTACCTAGGGGTAGTTACGAAGTTTAGTGTTATTATCAGCTAATATTTATTTTTAATTGTTCAACATTTGCAGAAATAATTCATTTTATTCAGTCTTATGCTAGAACATCAGAATATTCACAAATTAAATTTAAAAAAGTTATAATGTATACATTGTTACAATAAAAGGACATATTCTTTCATCAGTGTTATATTCAATAACTCTTAGTTGGCGAAGAAAATATTCAAAATTTATCAATAACCTAATCCACTTAAATTGGGGCAGTAGACTCTGCCCCATGCATAATCCATGACTGCTTGTCAGAAATTTTCTCGCTTACCTTCCTTCCTTCATTCTTCTCATTATGAGCAGTCTGCATCGTCAACTACTTCTGACTTTAATTATCATAAAGTTCAATATAAAACTATAACACAAAATTAATACAATTCTTTGTTACTTTTTATAATTAATTTTTACTTATTGTAAATTGTCGCAAGCTTAGGCATTTATTTACGGGGGAGGAGAAAGATTATTCAAAATACTGTAAATTTGCGTTACATATTTTATGGACGGCCCCTTACGAACGTCTGAACGCAAAACTAACCTCACTGAGTAGGCCCGCTAAAGCCTGGTTGCAAAGTCGGTAAACAGGCCAACTCTAGCGCTATAAGTTCATTGTTTAAAACTAAATTCAACGGTATTAATTACTTTTGTTTATACTTAATTAATAATATTATTCGATAAGCAATGTGTTCATTTCTGCACAAAATTGCAGTTTTTCCCTTAATGTCATTTTTTTAATGATAGACTAATGATTTTTTCATGAATACAAAATAATTTTTGAATATATTTTACAGCGAGAGTAGGAAATTAAAATAAATAAATAAATCGCAGCCAGAATACGAACAAGAATCATCCAGCACTGTACTTGTGATCGACACAGACTACGCCACCTGGAAAACTGACAGTGCCTTCTCAATCGGATCACTAGCTTCATCATGTGCAAGATTCTTTGTAAGTTCTTTCTCCGAAACGCTGATACATTGTACATTAGGGCAAGCAAAGTTTCGATTTTCCAACCTTGGTTGCCGTTGTCAATCTCAAGAACCATTTGTCATCTTATTTAATATAAAATAAAATTGATAATAATGTCAAGAACAAAATAAAGTTAGTTTACCCAGTGGCAAGGGATAAAAACGTACATGCGTAGGTTTACCATGTCAGAATCGCTGCCAATTATCACCACACTTTCGTTGTCGTTGGCAAGGGCATGGAGCTTTCATAAAGTGATGTCACTCATGTTTTAAGACGGCAGCCTCTTCATGCAAACAAAACGTGGGAAATATTAAGCAAAGAAAGTTTATTTCCTGAGTAGAGGAAGGAAATTAAATTTATTCGCTAATATGTTTAAATTATGTATTAAAAATTTCGAGAAAATGTTCAAGTTCAGGTAAGTGGGGGTACTACATATAATTACATCACATGTTGTTTACATCCGGACGCGCCAGTCCGTCACAGACTGCAACGCACAACACACATCACGTGTTTCTTAACTCCACACAATCTGCTCCTTCACGCTTTGATTAAGGTCAATGTGTGGTTCAGGCAGCAAAGCGAGAGCAGTGCGTTCTCAAAAATTAGCAGCGAATTTTCTAAATATTTTATGTAAAGGAGGTTAGACTTATTTAAAATTCCTTTCCAGCAAGTTTTTCAAAAGGTGTAGCACGTTTTTACAGTTACTGCAATACACTTAACTGTAAGGCACATCCTGCCACGGCGCTAGTAAGGACATTTTCATGTTTATTCTCATTTCCGAAACATAACGGAATGCCCTGAATTTAAATGCACTCAACATAAGTACAAACAATCAATTTCACTTGAATCATTTTTCAAGTTTTTTCAATTTTATTTCATTTATATTTTTTGCACTTCAGAGTTGTTACTTTTGTGAATTAATTTACCATTTCATGTGTTTACTGTATTTAATAAGAATGAAATTGAGGATTAATTTTTGCAACTGAGCAACGTGAACGCAAATTCGAGCGATTTTAGTAAACTAGATTCAATAGATATCGAATTATATCCCCGAACATGCTTGTACAATAGATCTGAACAACCATAAAACAAACTTCAAAATTCATAATCGCCAGAAAACCTGTGTCAAACATTATTTTTATGATCTTTTAACGTCTGGAAATTATGTGGAATGAGAGTACAATAAATTGAAAATAATTGAAATTATGAATTTGTAATAATGTAATGTATAATAGTGGGCACAAGTAAGAAAGGCAGACCCAGATTACACGTAAGGGTTATTTAAGCATCCATCAAAGTCATAATTCCCAGATTTCACTATAGGACGTGATTTTCATTGTACGTTTGTATGACTTAATAAACATTCATAATCTGATAAGTGTAATATCAGAGTCCGCCAAATTAACATTTTTGCCTTTGTGTTTGTTATTTCCGGTACCCGTTTGAACAATACTCCAACAACGCTTTACACATATAAGAATGCTTAGGACATATATAAAAAAGCAAAATGGAACGTGAGAATGAACTCATGCTCTATCACTATTCCTCAGACAACTGCAATTCCGAAGCTAGTTATAAAATGAACATTAATGATGATTTCACAATAACATGAGCAGTTATCGATACAGTAAGCGATATCGAGCAGTAAACGATAAACCTGTCAGCAAACTACCAAGTTTCTCATTTCTATTGCAGATATCATTGCACCCAACTCTACTCTTATGTAATTTTGACAAACTGTGATATGCCTTGCCCCGAGTCATCATAGATTGTTTTGATGAGTATATTATTAATAGCACGGTCATGAGACAAACATTCGTCTAGCACTACAAGAAACTTTTCTGGTTACTAATGTTCCTGAAGATAATAGGTCCATCTGTATTAGATTTTTTCGAAAATTTCCAACGAGACCTACTAACTTCGTGCCATTACCAGGACTCAATTTTCCTTTACCCCATTCCATACATTCAATCTGATATTTGAAAATCACACTATTCAGCGTGACTAATTTATCGAGACGTGACCCGTGGATACGACCTATTTCTGCTCACTAGCTACGGAATTGACTACACGCAATGGTCATTGATAAAGAAATTAAAATTAATAAGTTATATTCAAATACTCTAACATGAGTATTTCTGTGAGTCAACAATATAAGATTAAATTGTCATAATACGTAAGGTTAAACGTCGATTTCATCTGAATATTATTAAAATATCTCTAGTACTATCCAGTTGCCACAAGAGGTTTTAAGAAAATAGAACCATGGAAATATATGGGCTGGTAGATACGCCAAGAATGTGATGAGGGAAAAATGCTTATCGTTATTGTATATTTTAAGTAAATATTAAGACCGTTGGACATATTTTCGACGGATTTATAACATTTCTATCGCAATGTAGTCGACGTACACGTTAATTAAGATCCCTGACTTGGGCGAATGAGTAGCAGGGAGACTGGGCATTTAGTGCCGCATGAAGACAAACCCGAGTGTACCTTGGACATGAGGTGGCTGGTGTTGCGCAGGAAGTGGTAATAGGGCAGGACGCTCCCGTAGCTTCGCGGCGGAGGGTAGGCCACGAAGGGCGAGCCTTCCACGGTCTTGGGGCCGCTCGCCATGGCCCCCAGCGAGCCAGCATCCCGTCCCGAGCACCGCTCCAGCGCAGCGAGCAACAGGTGCCCCCCACCCGTCTTCCTGGGCCTGGGCCTGGGTCTGGGCCTGGCGCGCGCTTGTCGCGGAAACCGCCGTCAACACACGTGCGTTGTTTCAAGCTCTCCCTTGTCAAACACTCCCCCTCCTAGCACTGCACTACGAATACTCTCGTGATGTCGACACTGCACCCAAACACATTGTTCCAGGCAGAAGCTGTTTTCCGCACTGTCCAAGTAAGATAACCGTGTTTGTTCCAGGAAAGTTACGTCTTAGGAGAATTTTGTTTAGACGATTCACAACTGACGATTCTCAGGCGAATATTTAGTATTTCACACTTCAATTCACACATTCCAATATAAGCTCACTAACAACATTTTATTTGCATGAAGTAAAAAGTCGCGAGCACTTTGATGTCCAATCCTCGTAAATCCGAAACAGTCGATGAGATAGATCGACACAATGACCTTTCGAGACGCAACGACAGCACGGCCGCTGGGTCACGCACCCCTCGCCCGGTGGGGCGGCCGCCGCGGGCGATGCAGACGCGGCGCGGCCGGTGCGCGACTGGCCCAGGAGGCGAAGGCGTCGTAATAAGGCTGGCGCGCGGCCAGCCAGGCGAGGGGGCGGGGGCGGGCGGCGCTAGGCCCCAAAAAATCCGTCAAAACAAACAGCCCGAGAGAGAAGTACAGAGGGAGGAGCGCGCGCTGGTACAGGGCTTCCGGAGTGCGGTCCGCGACTGCGCCCGACTGCGCCTTCGTCGCGGGGCCCGGCGCCCGTCAGCTGACGTAGTTATCGGCCGACGGCGGCGGCGGCGGCGCCAGCCTTGTTTGCTGCTGCGCACGGGCCGCCGACAAGAGGACCCACATGACGAGGGAGGCGACGGTTGTAGTGGCGTAGGTAGCAAAGATAATGACATTTCTGACAATGGCGGAGAGATGGGGAGGTGGCCCTGTTGAGGAGGGTGGCAGTGTTAAGGAGGGTGGCAGTGTTGAGGAGGGTGGCAGTGTTGAGGAGGGCGGCAGTGTTGAGGAGGGTGGCAGTGATGAGGAGGGCGGCAGTGTTGAGGAGGGTGGCAGTGTTGAGGAGGGTGGCAATGTTGAGGAGGGTGGCAGTGCTGAGGGGGTGGAAGTGTTTAGGAGGGTGGTGGTATAGAGGAGGTGGCAGTGTTGAGAGGGTGGAGGTGATAAGGGAGTGGGCAGTGAAGAACGGAGAGACAGAGATAAGAGTGGCAGTGATGACGGGAGCGACGGTGATGAGGGAGGTGCTAGTGACTTAAGACGTGGCAGCGTGGGACATTGTAGCCATACGGAACCTAGTAGATACGTGGGACACAGCTCGGGTTTGGGAGGTTACAGCGTTGTCGATGTGGGAGGTGGCGGAGCTGAGGGCGATGGACACTGGCGGCGGCTGCGGGAGATTCGGGGCACTGTCAACAGTGGTGGAATGGGAGCAGGAGATCCGTAGCACAGCGGCCAGCGCACTAGCTTTGCACCTTTGAGTATCGGAGTTTGGGCCCTGATAATCACAACAAATTTGTGGCCAAAGGAGAACTATGGGATGTTTCGTGTGCGGTCATGTCCAGATACTTTTCCGTTCATCAAATCTTCCACATTATTACGAGCTCATTAGTTCATCGTCGACCAATCCTGGTATCAACTAAAGCTCGGGTTCAGGAAACCATGGTAAGGTTACCATTATAAATGAAGGATGGTTTTGGAGAGGCGCAGTCTACGACAGGGAATCGCCATGTTGCAGGATGTGCTGATAGTGTGGTGGCAATTAAGATCAACATAGCGCAATGGGCGGGGGAAGAAATTTAGGCTGTCTTGTGTTGTCCCAGAAAACGGCAAACGGTTGCAAAAGACGGAAAATGATGGTCTAGGTAGCTGCTACTAACACATCAGTAGACTTAAAAATGGCAATAATAATCATTGTTATTGTATATATATTTTTAACAATATTTGACATTTCACCACGTGGTCACGGTTGTAACTGAATAGTCAATCACCATTACTTAATAATAATAATAATAATAATAATATTAATTGCACTGAAACTTTATCCATGGCACACGGAAGTGAAGATTCAAGGGTCGCATCCCCTCAAGACCATCGCTCACCTTGAATTTTGAATCAGAAAACTGCGGTAACACGAAAAAAAACCCTACACAAGGCATCTTCCTACAACATGTAATGTCCTTCGAGACTGCAACTCTTCAGGACATCTTGTTACGAGACGGCCTACACTCTAATCACCTCATCCGTCAACTCTGGACCCGTTTTCAATTCAAAATATTATATTAATAGGGAGTTTCGTAGTGTGCCCCAGAAATAAATGCGTAAGAAAAAAAATTAATTCAACGCAAAGTTAAAAAACGTGTTTTTTCTTCGCATTTGAGCGTGTTAGTTTATGATGGAAAGCTTCTGATACCATATCCAATTATTTACAAAATGTGAACAGAAATCGAAACTATTGTTTCGATACTATTACATCGAATTACCAACTAAGTGAACATGCAAGGTATTGAAAAATATATGGAGCTAGTAACTATGTTGCATTAACATATTTAAATTTCTGCCAGAAACTACGCAATTAAAAAGGGAATTATCAACATCGAACGTACGAGATTATGTAGTTCAAGGAAAACACGACTTGTACGAAAAGGGACTTGGGTGGCGTAGGGGGAAATCGTGGTAAGGGTGAGAATGAGAGACGTGGAGAATGGAGCGGGGGCCTGACGGGAAGCACAGCGAGGTGGAGGGAACGGGCGTTTTGTGGAGTGGATGCGGGCAGGGTGCAAATTGGCAATTTTCTCCGGGGAGAGCGAATCGACGATGACGTAGAACGACGACCTTCGCTTTTGCAGCACTCTGAATAAATCCTAAAAAATGCTTTCAGGAAAGTTTCCGGTACAAATTTCCTTCATTTGCACTTTTTGAAGTGAAGAAATCATGAACGAGACACCTTGAACGCATTGTGTGCGTGTGCAGGGACGAATTAATACATTTCCAGGAGAGGCAATAAAACTTTCTAGGGGGTACGATCCAAAGAGAATCCGATCCTATCCAGAATGGCTTTACTTATAACCCTTTTACTTAGTACGAAACTGGTCTCATTTTCGGTAAGTTTGAATTTAGAGAATCTAAATGGATAAAACATTACTTATGCTCTTAGGCGTGTGAGCCTGAAGCAAGAGGAGGCCAACTACATTTCTTAGTCCCCGTTCTTATTAAACTTTTCTTTCACATGAATGGGTGAAAACCAGGATGGTATAAGAAACATTTTATAAATTCTGAGAAAACTGTTTATATAATTTTTTAATCATTAAAATCACGGCATTTCAATTGTCCATTAACACCACAAAATTCCATTGCAACTGAAATATAGCCTAAAATAAACACGTTTTTCTCAGAATTTATAAAATGTTTCTTATACCGTTCTGGTTTTCACCCATTCACATGTCATATTTGTTCTAGAATATAAAACGTATATCAAGAATAATGTAATTATTTTAATAATACAATTAATAAATAAAATTTATTTTATGTTGAACCATTTACAGGTTTAAAGGTCTTCTTCCCTAAATATTCTGTATCAATTCTCCTTCTTAGCTTAACAAAGGGGAAAATCACGAATTGATCATATCTACGGAAATAAAATGTTTCATGTTGCGGGGCACCTTTGGAAATATTATTCAGAGGGACCAGGGCCCTTCTGGCCCCGTCTGCGCACGCCTGTGCGTACGCGTAATTTTATTTCACCAAAAAGTGTTAATGAAAGCCGAGTTTATTTGGTGGGTGGCGTGCCAGCGTGGTGGGCAGAATGTTGCGGGTGAGGCGCGCGTCGAAGTGCGAAGTGCGGCCCTTGGCAAAGACGTCGTCGCGTACGGCCTTGCGCTGGCGCCGACCTCCAGCGCCTTATCGCCCAGACTGGCGGTCACTCGCGACCGATGACGAACGCACACGAGAAGCGTCGAGATGTTTCCGGAAGAACGACTTCGCTTTGACCGCATTTTCGGTAACTGGGAACATCCTTATGCAACAACATGCCGCAATTCACAAAGACACATTGCATGTGGTACTTATTGATAATATCATCAAATAGTAACTGTAATGCCGAATTCAAATGGCAGTTTATTGCATTTACCTTGGGTATGCAGAAGTCACAATATTTCCGAAGTATTCAGTTTGTTAGCAGGTGGTGATTCAGTATGAATCTGGACTTCTACACAACAAAGCCTAGGAAATTTGTCACGATTAAACATTCATGTAAATGACGTACTATTTGCTCATAGCTGCATTCTTATCTAATCGCAAAACAGCAAATGATGTTTGTCCCAGGAAATGTGCATAAATAAAATGTTTACAAGTAACACCTTCCGGCGATTTGGTAATCAATATTCGTACGTACAGTGAACAACAATGAATATATCTCATTCGATTTTCAAGTGTCAATATTTCCAAAACATTTGAAAATCTAAGTAACTCATCCAGAAACAACGATAATATAATTCAATTCATCTCTTTCATGACCTATATTCAGCAAACAATTTTATTCAATACCTAAATGAAAGAAATTTATGGAAGGATGATAGTACTGTTTTTTATCTTGGGAAATTATTTTCATTACATTTCACGACAAAGATATTAAAGCATATTTTTTGCATACACAACGTAAACAGTAATAACCATAAAATACTTAAGAACTACGGATAAATGAAGCCGAACATAAAATATTACATTCAGCCTCTTTATATAACAATAATGGCCGCGAGCCATAACATGAAGTGATAAAAGCAGAAGAAATGACTGTTACGTAAATGACAGTGGGAATTTTCAAGTTACGCTATGCCATTCTATTTCAGTTACGTCGGTGCATGAACTCAACTAAGAGCGAAAGGTGCTCTTATAATTCCCAAAGATTGCAGCACTAAAGCTAACTTTCACCTTGTTAAAGGCCCCATTAACTATTCCACGAGGATCAACGTACTCCCAGTGGCATTGCGTGACTACCTCCTCGATTTACTTTGAATACGTAACGTTTGCACCTTATGAGGTCATTTCGCGTCAACGAAAAGTAAATGTCGGTCACAACGAGGCGCGATTAATCAACAAACAATTCTGGAAGATTTAGAAGAAGAAAAAAAGTTTTGTTTCCCTCCGTACCCCTTTTTTAACAAACATATTCGTGATTTCAAGAGCGTCATTAACAAGATGTTCAAAATGTACATTTGAAAATATTCGCGTTGCAATCCTGGATGTTTTCGTTAAAAGGACTTTTGTTTTGCCACATAACTGATTGTGATAACTCACTCCGCGAATAAATAATAATGCGGGGCAAACATCAAAGTGAACCAGAGAATAGAAAATACTATAAACGATGAGAATTGACAATCCCAAAGTTTTCTTGAATCAATCCTAGTGCTCGAATCTTTCACAAGTAATAATCTTCACAAGCATCAATTACACACAACAGTATACAAGAACAAATTCTAATTAACGGAAAAATCCGACACGGAATCGTGAAATACCAGGTAGGTTTTCACTGCATTTAGTACATAATTAAATCTTTTATTTTTTAAATTATAATATAACTAGTAACGAGAATAATAAAGATAAAGTAACTACGGGAGTAGCAACATTTTTAAATGTCACAAAATTACACAATATTTGTTCTCCCCGTTTTCTATGTTTGCGTAACGCTTTAGCCGAATACACGCAGGACTCAAACGATTCCGGAACGTTATTACGTAACATACGAGATGAGATAACATACATAATGAGATCAATGCGCATAAATATTATTCTGCACTCAATTATCGACCGCACCACATCCAAGCGAGGCACGGCGCAGCCCACGGGCGTACAAATGCACTCATCAAATAGCCAGTCTTTTAGCGTCCACGCCGTTAGTGACGTCCGTACGTCAAAATTGATTAAATGGCGATTTCAAAATTAAGCCTACCACAAATTAATGGGCCCAAATTGTCTCTTTTATTGAGATTGGTCGAAATCTGTAAGCTCAAGTAAACGCCACTTCCCCGCCGACCAAATAGAGAAAGCGGATGTGCAGAAAAACTCTAGCGTTTATGAATTTCCTGGAGCTAAAAATACGTTATGAAGGAATAAAAGTAGACACACAGAAAAGTAAGCAGACGTTTACCGTGTTTATGATCCTTGTGGGAACGAGCACACGAGATAAATTTTAAACGGAATGGTGTTATTTTCGCAGGTTAAAGCATTCAACTTCTCTGAGTCACTTCCTGCTTTTTCATTTGGTGTATACTATACATTCTTAAAATCCTTTACATTAAAGCCACGCCCCTTGAACATTTATTTTTACAGTTGTGTGTATTTTCCTTCAAAGAATCTCTGCATGAAAAATAAATTTTCATAAAAAAAGTTAAACGGTAAATACGGAGTTGAGTGTATTAACCACATAAAAAGTACCAATAAATTTCGGTACTAAAAAAAAAACATGTGATAGAAGCTCTGTTTATCGCCGTATGCTGCCTGAGCAGAATGGGATTATCCATGTAAGGCATTACTACAGGTTAAAAGTTAGAATTTTGATTGAAGGCGTCATGTAGGTTTAATGTTCTTTTACAAAACGTAAACTTGCGATATGGAACAACCGATTTTACTCCCAATCGGAAGGATTTTTTCGTCCATAAATATCCACGACTTCGATCGGTTTCGAACCTGCGAACTTAACGTGCAGGTGTTTACGAAGAAGTGCTACAATCTTATTTTATAGGAACGAAAAAATATCATTTTGCCAATAAACATATGATGGGGAATTTCATACACCGAAGTTATATATGTGATACGTGCCCCTGATTGTGACGCAATTTCTTATGCGCCTATGTATGGCAGATTACGTTCTGATGCAATCAGGGATATTTCAGGTACACACACCAGAGCAATATGAATGGCCTAACAATGAGGGACAAATATCACATCTGCAATTCCAATTTAAGACATTTGTAACTACATATTCATTAACAAAAAGTGATTTTCGACTCCTCTTTACGCTCTAGAAGTTTGTAACATTTACTCTGAGAAATCATGTATAAGAACCGGTAAAACAATCCCATATGTCAACTGAACTTTAGTGATCGCAGTTTCGCAATACATGAAAGTAATTAGAATGGGAAAGGCCCTTCACCAAGCGTGACTCAGATTTACTTCCTGTCCCCTTTTCCGAAACTGAAAGATTCCCTCTGTTGGTCCCCCTCAAACCTCTCCGCATGATACGCGTCGTCTCATTTTATCCCAATCACGAGCAACCATCCACTGTCAATTCCCGAAGCAAATACTCAAACACTAAGCTGCAATACTTTCATTACGATCACAGTATTGGAACAAGTGAAATTATATATAAACGACACTTCATCATGTCAAGATTCAGTTCCTAGAACTGTCTAATTCCATCTCTTACTAAAAGATCTTTCAAACCTTTCCACATCATAGGCGTCGTGCTAAGCCATCCCGATCACAAAGAACTATAAAAGTCATCGTCAGCACCCGAAAGAAAATGCTTAAACCCCAAGGTGCAATAGCTTCAGAACCGCAACACATGAATTGAAATGGAAAAAATACTTAACCGAATCTAATCTTAGATTGAGTTCCTCTTCCCGATCGTGGAACTGGCAAATCTCGCCCATAAGTCAAAGAACTTCCAAGAACCTTCCCACATGAGAGACGAGCTCCCACTCCTTTCCGGAGGGGGGTGCCGAAGAGTTATTTTCGTAGAAGCTGCGGCTGATAGGCGCCACGCGCGGCGGATGCATCAACAGAGCGCGTTACGCCGAACGCGCTGCGAAGCACAGTGGTCCAAATGCGCACGACAGAGGGCAAGGAGGAGGTTCATAATAAATGTTTGGAGCGCATGAAAGGGGCTCGAAGATGATCACATTTTGTCTCTACGCCAATGGTTGGGCGGAAGGACAGGTTTTATGATCACAAACAGATATTTTTACTCGTAATAATAATAATAACAATAATAATAATAATAATAATAATAATAAACACGTGATGGGAAATTTCATATTATGAAGTAACTCGAGTGACAATTTAACACAGTTTCACTTAATATGCAGCTCATCCGCCACTGGTGATTGGCAGAAACACTATCTCTCTGAGAACGACCTGCCCTCTTGCAATGGAAATATTTGGAAGTATTGTACTGTAATGATTTTAAAAAATTCTCGACTTGACGGGTTAATGCACACGTGGTAACGGCGATCCACATTCTGACGTATGCAAAGCTTCCAAAACGTTTTTATGGCGTGATTGGCTTTTCACACCATCCCGTTCACAATATTTCATCTTCCATTATCAACCACCACTCTATGATCACCCAACCACCATTCATCTAGTGGTATGCAATGGCAAACCACAAATGTGATTGTCCAGGACAGGCAAACGTATAAATGGGGAATGTGCCTCCTGCATCGCACATTCGTGGTGACCGAGAATGACAATCATATTCTAAGACAATAAAACATATTATTCCATTGCGGCCGTACGACGTAGAAGATGGCGCCAACTTAAAACTTACTAGAAGTTTAACCCATAATCCACTGAAGATGGGATGAAGTAGTTCCGAAACATGTGTATGACTATGTTTTCTTTTAATTAAAATGTATATTGTAATATTATTTTGTGGTTGATACCTCCGCAATGTTTAATTTATAATATATTCACAAATTATTTCGAACATATTACATAAACGACTACATGTAGTATCAATCGCAATGACTTTGATCAATATTCGCTATCTTTTAATCCAGAAAGAGCACTGGCACTTAACTCGGTCTCTGTTAATGAAATAAAGATCATTGAAATGGTGCAATAGATGAAAGAGGCAACGGCAGGGGAAAACCTGACCGAGCCGTCTTTTCAGGGCACAAGTAAATAATATTCCCCCCTCCACACCCACAAAAACCTTTAGTTTTAAAAATTCTTCCATAATATTCTCGGAAAATCCTGTTAAAAGTGTCAAGCATTTAGCCTTGGCGAGAGGGACCGCAGGAGTTATTGCTCGTGAGCACCTTCGAGGTAGGGGTGTGACATCGATGTCCATGTTTAAACATTGATATCCTAAAGCCCAACTGTTTTCAACATCGATGTTTATACGTTTTCCATGACTTTTTTGTAAATGAAAAATTCACATGATTATAATATTGTAAAACTTAAAATAAGAAATAATAACTGATGGCCAGCTTTTGTGTTGGAAGCAATTCAACGCTGTTTGTATCACCTTCATCCAGTATACTCGCTCTTTCCCGAGATGACCAGATGCCCCCTTGAATTTCCTGGGGTTCCTCGAATTCAGCACATGGGCGGTGGGCCTCCCCCTTCATCCCGTACTCTTCTTCGGCGAAATGAGGACTCATCCTTTGAGAGGATCCTGGGCACTCAGCCATTATTCTCATTATTTTTAAAACATTTTTTTCAGTTAAATCTCAACACAGTCAAATTCCATATCGTTGCGTACGAATTTAATTTTACAAATTATTAAATTATCTTCAAAACATCGCTGTGACATCACTACTCCGTAGATGTCATAAAATCTCTTCAAACGGATATCAATTGCTTACCAACCTCTAATAAAACACTTCAATTAGAGTATTTTGTAAGACCCGAAAAAAAAAGAAAGAAAAGAAACAAATAAATCAGACAGAGACTCGTCGAACGCCGCCCCACTGCCCCAGAAATGAACGGTGGACCGTGAATCCGCAACGGCCCCACACAGGATACCCCGGACATTCCCATCAACTCTTTTCGGCCATGCGCCTCTTTCCACGCGTTCCAAGCCTCGGCGCTATCAGCTGTGCCTGCGGCGGCAGCGGCGGCGAGGCGCTCTCGCGGATTATTCCCGTCGCTGATAAACATCCGGTCTATTTCCGCGCGGATCGCGGCGCGGCCGCACGCGGAATTCAGCCCTCGCTCGCCCGCGCGCCGCGCGACGGCTACTACCCGCGAAGCGACGCGACGCGACGCGGAGGGTGCCGTCGGGGTCGGGGGGGGGGGGGGAAGCAGGGAGCACCCGCCGCGCCGTTCGTTGACCCGACGCGAGCGCTTCATATTCACAGGGCTCCCGGCTGCGGGGGTGTGATGGTCGCGGACTCCCGACGGAGCACAAAGAAGATGCGGAACCGTCCTCCGTTTCGTATTATGACATCGACCGCTACAATGCTGGCCCTAGGGTTCGAGTCGCGTCCGTGGCAGGATTTCGACACCAACTACGTAGCTAGGTCCAATTCAACCACTGCAGCGCTGTTTGGAGCAGAATACGAACGGCCAACTGTTCTCATAGCTAGTTTTCCGATATTTCTTCGTTCAACACCAAGCGAATGCCGGAGCAGTTTCCTAGCAAACGGGCCAAGGACCGAGCGCGATCTTTCCTTCATATTCCTTGACCTCACGCGTTACTTATACAAAATTAGTAACACGCACTACACTACTCGTATCACACTTGAACCTAGGGCTTGTCCCGGCTAGGGAAAATCGTTACGCACCGACGCAGGCACAGCCAGCTCCCGCGATAAATACATGCACTGCACTGCACTTACGGCACTAATGACCTTAGTATTTGACGCGTTCGGAACCACCAATCAATCGATTATAACGAATAGTCTCATCGAACTCCATTCATACTCCATCGAACTCCACATCCGTATGTCGTATTTTCCATAAATAGGAAATAAATTATAAATACTTCCTTTTCAACGAAGCTCTCGCGAATTACAACCCCGTCCTTTAAAGCAAGCGTTTTCTTCCGATGTTTTGCTAGTTTAGGGATTTTCTTTCATGTGTACCGACCTTTGGGATCTGAGAACGTTTATGATGTTCATTCAAAATTTAAATAATGTGACGAATACGGTCAATGGTACTATACTGTAATATTTTCTATACAATTAAAATTACAAATATTTATATTCTATTTTCATAGGTCATTTGTTACTGCATTTGGTATACTGATCTTCATTTCGTAAGCATTTACTTATCAATCTAAAATTCAACCTTTTTAATCCAGATTACTGTGATTTTACTGCAATATCCGCGAAAATCTTGACATCTGGCAAACTACTACAGTATCGATACTTGAGTAAATGTTACCCCGATTGAGAATCGAAACCAAATCTCCTTGTTACTTCCCAGTTAGTTTTCCTACAAATCTTCTCAGAAGATCCAAATTTGACTCCCCGATTGAGTACTGCTTGGACCTATTTACTCATTTTATATGGGTTTCGTGGTAACAAGGTCATACAATAAGTATCAATTATTGGGGGAAGAAACCTATCTTATTTTATATAGCCATAAAGGAGGTGGGAACATACGAACACCAGTACGCTCATGAATATTATATGCATCCACCGTGGGGTAAGTCACGTAAACCATAAGAAAGAAGCTGTGCAGGCTGGAGGCCACAGAAGCAGAACGGGCACTGTCGCGGGGGTAGGCGTGGCCAATGCGCGAGTGCTTGCGGAGAGGAGAGACGCATTGCAGCTCTTGGCTACGCGCGCATACATCGTTCCGCCGTTTTGAGCGCGTCTTCGCTCCGCGCTGGCCTTCCACGCGCATCACTTCCAACTGCGCAGCAATTCACTGGCGTCCCCCTGAATATAATGTTAGCGGCAACGACAATGCTTCCTCGTTCCGATCGATCTGCAGACTTACATCACTGAGTTCGATCCCAGCGCACTGCCTTGAAGGGCATTTTAGTCACGGCTCATCCTAAGTACTGTTAAAGTTGATTCTACGAGTATAACTGATAGGAGACGGGGAGGAAAGTAATATTTGACTTCATCTTTTACTCCCATGAATTTTGAGATGGTAACGGGAACGAACGACGTTTTAGTTCGCAGTCACTAAACATTACAGTTCCTGACTGTCAGAAATTGAATTATCAGTAGCCTCTGAGACGTTTTAAGAAATAGCGCAAAACATGCTCTCTTTCAAGGAGCGGGTAGAAACAACACATCTGTTAATGAAATCGAGCCGCTGACTTCTAGAAACACAAAAATTTTTATTACTTTGGCCATAAGAATTCTGACTGAATCTTTGCCCTTCTGTGCTCACGTGATAGTTTTAACTTTTAAATACCGACTACGAGATTTAGAACCCTGTGTAGACAAACTGTTCCCCCATCAGAAGCTTTAGAACAACTCCCCACCCCGTCCAAGAGGCTATTTAAGACGTAAGAGTCTTTCCAGAGCTTAAAGCGTCAGTAACCGTTGCAAAGAGCTATTGATTTTCAGAAGAAAGAAGAAACCAGAGGTCCTGGAACTTTCAGAACGAGACGGAGAACAGACATACACTCTCAATCTATAGTTGATGGCTGGCTTACTACCCCACAAATATGCTGATGGAAGTTCAGAATTTTCAATTTATTGCAAGTCACCACATGAGAAAGTCAGTGGTACGCGGAAGCAACTATATCACGAAAATGTCTATACTAGCACTAAAAGGCACGTCACAATAATTAAAAGCCAAGGTTAGGCATTACTGTAGCAGAAAAGGTTAATAACGAGATAAACAAGCTGAACGATTGTATAACATCAATAAAATCTAGCGGAGTCGAACACGCAGAAAAGACGAGACATTATGAAACAATTCACCGAGAATATTTCATACAGGGCGATTGTTTTTGAAGTTTTTCTCCAAATTTAAAATACAAATCTCAATTCCTTTGATTGAGTACTATATTTGCAAACTATCTTCAGATTTCGACAATAAATCTCTCTTGACTAACCTACATACAACGGCCATTGTATTGTAAAAGAGTAAGAGCCATTGCATTATAAAAGAATCACAATGGAAACCTGCATAAATATAAAATGCACACTAAAAATCGCATAAACAAATATAACACAGGATAAATCTCGCATATGAAATTGAAAAGCTAATTATAAATCGAAAGGAAAACGAAATAGCTAATTAATAGTGTTTGTGCACGGCTAGCGCATAGCAATCGATTGAATTTCGATCTTCGGGCGCATGCGCAGATGCACAAACGCGATGTCAAACTAATTGCGCAGAAGATCAATTGGGCTGTCGATTGTTGAAGTGCTTCGCCGTACAACAACTCACTAGAGAAAAGAGGAATTCATTCACATACAAAGTGTAAAATAACAGTTTCAAATTTTCTTCACTTAGGGCATGATAGAAATCTGACACTACGTGAATCACCGCATTTCCTTCCTTAAGCATACCTCTACTTATTGGAAAATAAAATGTTTTCCACTTCACGACAGATGGAGTGAATATTAAATCGGAATCAGGTTTCAAATTCCTTGGCTCGCGTTTCAATTGCCTGAGCAGGAATTCGTCAAGTGGAACAGTATGATATGAGCCAATCGTCGAAAGTGGGGCACGTCTTGGAATTCATACGTTCTATATTCTCCTGAATTGATTCGCATCAGATATCATTCAATTTCCTTGTGTTACGTAATCTCTTATTATTAAAACTTATCCGATATGATGCACGCGACATTAGGAAAACATTTTGAATTCCGTGGACATGAAGAAATAGCTCGTCGTTATCCACATGTAGTGAGCTGCAAGAGGTTTTTTGCTCTGAAATTGTGAGCAGAACTTTTGCTCTGCCTACAACATTCTTGCTTGATCATTTTATGAAGGCCTTTGGTAACTTTCCACGCCACATCAGAGAACAAAACCTCGGCTACGAGACGAGGCACCGTATAAAACAAGAGAGCGTCATCAACCAACCTGCAACGCATTATCGCCCTCCTCATAACAATAACAAGCAACGTTCCCTCATTAAAGTACCCACTCTCCTTCCCCCACAAGACTATAGCAAACACTCTGGCATCACAAGAGTAGTAGCGACCAGAATTCACGTGACATCACACACCCACACAAGCTGTGTGATTGCGAAATCAGAACCTCGCCCAACACACCACACAGGAAACAAGCCAGCCGTTTCCGCGAACTCAAGAGGAGAAGCGTGGCGGCACGCTGAAGGCACGCACGCCGGGTGTCACGGCTGGCTCCGGGCCGCGCGCACGGGAGCTTTGTCGCGCCAGCCAACGCGCAATCGGCCGCGACCATTCCTGAGGAAACGCCAAGAGCGACAGGGCAGGGGGAGGTGAATCCCGCGTCAACGACAGTTCCCCCGCTTCCCCCCGCCCCGCTTCGCCGTCACCCCGCCGGGGTTCAATGAAAGGGGTCACGCGCGGTAGTAAATACGAATGAAAACGGCCGCAAGTATATCAAGCGTAACTCGAGGCGCCCCGCCTCCCTGGTTGCAAGTGTCGGCTGAGTCAGCGCTCGACATATCCACACGACACTCTTCTAATGCTGTATGAATTTAATGGGTAATCTAAACACCGAAGAGAGAGAGAGGAAGAAAGAAAGAGAGAGAAAGAAAGAGAGAGAAGAGAAGAGAGAGGAAAGAAAGAGAGAGAAAGAAAGAGAGAGAAAGAAAGAGAGAGAAAGAAAGAGAGAGAGAAAGAAAGAATGAGAAAGAAAGAGAGAGAAAGAAAGAGAGAGAAAGAAAGAGAGAGAAAGAAGAGAGAGAAAGAAAGACGAGAGAAAGAAAGAGAGAGAAAGAAAGAGAGAGAAAGAAAGTAGAGAGAAAGAAAAGAGAGAGAAAGAAAGAGAGAGAAAGAAAGAGAGAGGAAAAGAGAGAGAAAGCAAGAGAGAGAAAGCGAGAGAGAGAAAAGCGAGACAAAGAGGGAGAGAGGGATTGTAAGTGCTTCTACAGAAATATAATTATGTTTATAATGAATTACTTTTTAACGCAACAATATAGCGTAAATAAACATAACATTACGCTTATAACGAAATGCGAAGATACTGATTGTACAGACATTTTATTCTTTGGATATAACAATATTACATTTCAACCTCTCCCAGTTCGGTCAAAGACTACCCATTTGACTTTCATGCTAAACAGCCTTTTACACACCATGTAATTAAATATTAAATTTCAAAGATTGGCTTAAAACAAAACATTAAACATTTACAATGCCCAATACGAATTAAATGTAATTAAAAGGTAAAGGAAATGTGTTTAAGAAGGAAGGGCAAATGGAATACGAGTAAAAACTTGCTCCGAAATTTTGAGCGATCTAAAATTGATTTCCAATAAAACTTATTTGAGAACGTAAACAATAATTAACGATCACCATGTCTCTCGAATCATTCTTCGTATGTTACTCCCTTTTACTTTAAATAAATTCTCAGAAAAACAGTTACAATCACATGACATGTGCACAATGACAGGACGGTACTCATCATCCCATCTGAACAGAATATTTATAATCGACAATGCAAAACTACACAACGTGTCATGCTAAAGAAAGATTCATTGAGCAATAGTGTCCCTGCGTCGGATCCAGAGGAAGAGTGACATGTTGATTTTTAGACCATCTGGCATGGTTCCATGTCAACGGGCGTACAACCAGACGCGAGAGATAAGAGCAAATGCCAATCTATCCAAGGAATGATACGTGGGGCCTGATACAACCCCTCGCAACGACCGTGTTAAAAAGACAATTTTGCTCGATTCTAGGTCGAAGGCGCAAAAATGATCTAGAAAATCACCTGATAAATTCAACGAGTCTGATACCTCCCAACGTCAGTCATTAAATGTGCAATTTCGCTTGCGACTATAATAATAATAATAATAATAATAATAATAATAATAATGTCTTTATTAATGGCGAGGCTCAGGCCATAGGGCCTGCTCTTCCGCCTAACCACTATAGCTGGCGGAGGGGGGAAGCACCCACACAGCCCGATTGCTTCATTTCATTCGGAACTTCAAATACGCAGAGCAAGCAGTTCTTCGCCATGCAGAAATTCCTTTGTGGTCGGGAGAAGGAAAGCGCGGAAGTAGCTTTGAGAACATATAACCCGTTATGGAATCCGATGTAATTTACAATGGTCTCTTCTATTACTTCGTATTCGGTGTAACGAAAATTGTTGGAACGACTACAAAGACTGCCGTATCCTATTAGAAGTTCACAACATGCGCGTTAAAACTATAAAGTAGTAATATCATCATTAATTAAATTTAAGCTACAATATACTAATGTTATAATTTGTCACTATCTAATGTTTAAAACTTCGCAATTTGGTAACAATTCTAAAAGTACTACATGCTGGTTGATTTCCCTCCCTAAAGAAACTGTTGCTCGTCCGATATTTGTTTCCCTAACGAGATGAATGGTGCCTCCCGCCACTCTCTCGCCCGATCGAGAATGGACGAAGATCTTGAAAGCATGTTAAATACGACTTCTAAATCGACGCCCGCAGGAACAACTAATTTTAGTTATCTTGAGATAAAACACGCATAGTCAGACAAAACTAACTGATTCAGATGAAACTGAATGCATGATTTTAAATTTCTACATAAGGATTGAATACGGAGGGAAAGAGGAAACGAAAATGAGAGAAAGGGAGAGAGGCGGAGCACCACCCACCTCTGCGGACTTGTGGCGGCGGCGGCGCGAAGGGCTGAAGGAGAAGGCGTGCACCATCTGGTACTCGTCCGCGGGCGGGCGCGAGGCGCGCGAGGCCCCGCGGGCCGAACGCCCTCGCCACCACGTCAGCATCTCGTCCACGCTTCCACACCGCCTTCCGGTCTTCTCATGGAGTCAAGAGGGCGCACGGGGAGTGCACTCGCACGACTGGACACTTACGGCGCGTGCAAACGGCTCGGGCCGATGATTCACACAGACGCCGCCGCCGCCGCCGTCCCTTCAAGGGGGCGTGGTCGAAGGTCCTCGCGCGACCGTCTCCGATCGGGGAGGGGGGTGTCAACGCTGGAACTGCGCCGAGGCGCTGTCGCCGCCGTGCGCCTTCGATGTGTTCACACGCGCGACTGGAGACTTGCACTGACCGCACGCACAAAACGCACTGCGACACGCGGTAGCGGCAATCTTCTAGGGGCGATGAATCACGCACACAGACACACCCCCGGCGCTACGAGCGGGGGGGGGGGGGGGGCGTGGTGTCGGGTCACCGCGGGAGCAGCGACGAAGCTCGTCGCCAGCCGCCGTCGCCGGATGGCACCGCATCGCTCGCGCTAACCGGCCGTCTCTACGCCAGGGCGATAAGTACGCGCGCACACGGCCGGCGCGTGCGAAGCCTATCACCTGCGCCGCGCCCGACCGGGTCCGCCACTCGCGGCCTCCACCCTTCAGACAGAGACGGAGGCCTGCGCAGTCACAGGAGCGAAACGACGCCTCCACACTACGCTAGTTCTTTCAGCGCGAGGTCACCCAAATAGAGTACTGCACCCAACGGGCTTCACCGATACCACAGCCAAGCACGACGCGCCCGCGTTATCTTCTCGTAACGCAGCCAATTAAGACATTTGACTCATACGGGTCGGCCGACTACAACACCTGGCATAAAACCTCTCGCCGCCTGCGCCAACGGGCCATCGACCCACTCCGGTTTTTATATAGTATCGCCGCGTTTGTTTTCGTTCGGGCGGACGGGGTCCAGCCTCCGCGCGCGCCGTATTTCTCAGATTTAATTTTAGTTTTTTATCCCCCCACCGCCCTCTAGCGCGATGTGAGCGAGCGGAGGAGGCCGAAGAGCAGAACAAACGTCTACGGCTTACCCTAGGCGGCGCCGCCGCGCCGGCAGCGAGGCGGAGGCGGAGGCGGAGGCGGTTCGACCTCGCCGCTCCGGAGTATCGGGGACGCGATCTGCGCGCGGGGGCGGCGGAGCGAGACAGGGCGCGCTTCGGCACGCACAGCAGCGGGGGGGGGGGGCTCTGGGGGCGGGGCCCGAGTCGTGGGCGGGCGCTTAAAGGGGTCGGAACGCGAACGCTAGAGAGACGTCGATGAAGAGGCGACGCGCGCTGCGGGAGCAGGGGGGTCGCAGCACACAACGCACGTCACGGACGCGGTCGTGCGCAGGTTGTTATTTCAAACACGATTCACTCCACGTCCTGACGCTCAACTCGCGTGCCATCTCCCACGAACACCACCGTGCGTGCACGTCTTCACAGATTTCCGAGTCACATCCACAGGCACTCGAACCCCACTCGTTATTTTCCACTCGTTTCGCAACAGCTTGCGCGTTTCGAAATTTAATGAAGCGCGCGTGTCACTTCGGTCGATTGGCCGCATTCCGCCGGCCCTTGTCCTACATCGGCGGGGAGGACGGGGCCGCTCCCGGCGCGAGCGCGCGCTCTAATCGGCAGCTGCACCCGACGCAGAGCTCGCGGGGAATCACCGCGGCGCCCTCCGACTTCCTGGTGCGCTCCGGGACCCGCTCCGCCGCCCGCCCGGCGCCTTTCTCTTCTCTCTCTCTCTCTCTCTCTCTCTCTCTCTCTCTCTCTCTCTCTCTCTCTCTCTCTCTCTCCCTCTCTCTCGTCGTTCCCTTCTCCGCTGCCGGCCGGTCGTCTCTCCCCCGCCTCCGGCTCCACCAGTCTTTTCCTTTTCCAGGGATCACAAGCGGAGAATCCTTCCTCCTGCGAGAGCCCGCTTCGCAGCCCTCCGGCCCGTGCTCTCCTCGCGCTCCAAGCCGCCCTCACCGACTCCTTGATATACCCACATGGTCCTTAGATGAAACCATACGATTCTCCAAGATTCCAAACATCATTCAAAAAACGATGGATTTTCGATGTTTCGTGGATACATTAAAATAGAGTACTGTTCCATTACAGGATTTTAACAAAAACCAACACTTCCCAAGATTTTACTTCGGCGACAGTTTGCGCAAGCAGTGCGTAAACAAACTAACACAATCCCTACCACCACTTTCACACGATTGCCAATCCCGTTGGTTATTCATTCACCATATCTCTCCTCACAACTTCCGGGAAAACACTACATATCTCTCTTCCAACTAAATCCTTTTGTTCTCGCGCACTCTTTCCAGATCACCGCCCTCCAGCCGGCGACCTCCTCTCACTGCCGCAGCGAACGCCGCCTCCCACGCCCTCCGCCGGTCAGGAGACGAGCAGAGCGGAGTGGCGCGCCAGACGGCGACGGCATCCGCTCGCGCCGCCGCTTAACGGAACGCGCCTGAGTCACAAACGCGGCGGCGCTGGCTTTGTCGGCGGCGCCGTCTATTGTTCCTCGACGGGTCCGCGTGGCGGGGGTCGGTCGGGGGCGGCGCGGACTCGGGCGGCCGAAGGGGGGCTTGTCGTTACGCTCCGCTCGCCGAACGCCAGCGCGCCAGCGAACGCGAGTGCCAGCGCGCGCGGCCGGCCGACGTCTGGCCGTCGCCGCCGCCGCCGCTACCACCAGGCCATGCGCGCGCGCGCACACACGCGAGCGATCGGCCTAGCGAAACAAAAGGCGGCCGACGCTGGTCGTGGCCGAGCAACGCGCCACGTACGCTGCGGCGCACGTCTTGCTGATGCAACTGCTTCCAACTATTCCTTTCTGCACTTCGGAGTGTTCATGCAACCTCCAACAACACTTCAGGTGTAATTTTCCATAAGTATATCCTTTATCAATCAACTTATTATTCACACATTTACTCATTCACTATAAAATATTGATTCACATCCACCCCTAAATAGCATAACATCCCACTTCAATCATTCTTGTTCTCACTACAACCGTTACCAACGCACGCAGAGAATATTTCGCGATAGGAAACTCCCGAAACTTCATCAACGGAACAGGGTTGCGCCTAAGAAGCAATCTGTTTCTTTCCGCTCCCAGAGCCAAGACTGGTGGCTCCAGTGCAAAACCTTTTCTTATTCCACCCGTGACGAAACTGGCCAGGCGCGTCCCGTCGCGTCGCGCGGACCACTGCCAAGTGCTCTATGCCGCGAGAAGAGGCTGTACCGCGCCGCAAGCGAACAGGTTCTGGCCGCGCGAAGGCGCCGCGCCGCGCCGCGCCGTGCAGCGCAGCGCCGAGCGACCGGCCTTCGCCGATCGAGGAAGATGTACGCCTGGCGCGCCGCTGTGGAATCGACGCTTATCGGGCGCCGCGTGGGCCGCGCCGCGCAAGGGGACAGGCGCGGGCGCACGCGCGGGCGGGCGGCCGAGGCACGCTGGGCGCACGACACAAAACAAACACCTCCCCTGCGCGACTCATTCATTAGTGGTTCTGGGCGCGTCCACTGCGAAGGTCATTGCTCCTGTAAGCGGAGTACATGCTTCCATCGGGGAGGTGCCGGTGATCTGCTCCCCCGCTGGATGGTGAGATTCGGCGCTGACCTACATCGGCTTCAAGAGATTTTCCCAACCAAGTATCAGCGAGTCACCGCCCCACCCGGAACAAGCTCGAAATTCCCGACAAGTGTTGTCGTGTAGTGGTTGTGAAGATACGTCAGGAAAGAAGACTGCTGGCCTGGCGTGGCCAGTCGCTAGAATTCTCACTCCCACTGTCGGACTCGAACTCTAAAAGCGTCCAGTCAGAGGCTCCAAAGTGACATCAGCTGAGGCCCTGAGCCATCGCTGCCGGTTCCCTGCGCGAAATACGGTTGCGACATCAACAAAACATCGTTGTTCAAAATACATCATCCCCCAACTAACGATATTTTTGAAACTATTTTAGTAACCTCTAACCAGTGTTCACTTCAAGGGAAGCGACTTCATTTCACGGTGTTCCTATTTATTACTCATAATCATTTATAATTGAGACTTAGCTGACTAAACTAACTCAAAAAAGTATGACAACACTAAACATTTGTATTATCAGATTGAATAATATACAAATATAACACTACATTTATCAACAAAAATTCCACTAATATATTTTTCATCCTTTGTCACATTGACCTTAAGAATGTTCAATTTAAGGATCTCTGAAAAGTATTATAGTTTCTAAAATTACATTTTTTATGAAACATTAATGGTAAACACAAAAAAATATTGAGAACAAAACAATGATATTAAAAAAAATACATCTGCTTCGAAATCGATGTTTATATAAATATGTCGATGTCTTGAGAACATCCTCATCGATATAGCATCCTTAGTACGAAAAAAACCTCACATATGTTCGGTCAGCCTGGGCAGATTTTGAGGACGAGCTTTAAAGGGTGTATGAACGGAGTCTCATTGCGTAACGGCTAGGACATTTCATGATTCTGACAATATCTACGAACTACTCGTGCTATAGAACCAATTAACGTCTGAAAAGTTAGTTGACGCCTTGTCATTCCAAAGGGTCGATTAGCCTTCCGCTGCTGGGATCCGTATTAGATATCAGACCACTCTGCGTGGAATTCCCGAGGAGAAACCGAGCTCACGTTAGGTTCTTTTCTGGGCGTTCTCCCGTTAATCCTGCCTCTCAATTTACCACTTTCCCATCATCAATTACCTCATCTGTATCGCCATCATCTACTACTATTCATTAGCTCATCACTCATGAATCGCAACTAACATTCGAAGAGCTCCTAAACTCCAATGAATAAAAAATGAAGAACGTGAGGTTCGAATCCCGCTTTCGGGCACGAGCGTCCTTGGGTCTGCGCGGAGTGAGGCACGCACGCACGCGTAAGTGCATGCAAGCGTGTGCATCAGAAAAGGCACGCGCATGTATGTCCGTGCTAGAACATTCAATCACAGTAATCAATAGTGTCGAATCCATTATCTCTTGGAATTTTAACGACGAAGTGCACACTCGTTCTGGGGAATACGTGAACCATTCTATGTGCCCCACAGACGACACAATGAAACAGAAAAGACAAGTACTACCTCAAAAAAGAGTTTGATGATATACTCGACCTTTATCGCAACTTAAAGGTCATGCGTGCCAGAGAGACCAAAATAAACATTTTCCGAGGAATGTATTTTAATAACAAGTTTTAACAAAATCGGCTGTGAAGGAGTTTTTAGGATGGGAAATAAAATAATAAACGCTTCATGAGATGACGCTGTTAATTGCAGTTTGCCCATGCGTAAGAAAGAGAGCGACAGAGAAAGAAAAAAAAAGAAAGAAAAAAGAAAAGGAAAAAAAAAAAAGAGAAAGTTTAAGGCGTAACCCACATTCGATATGAAGTAAAAATTTCCTCTCTCAATCGCCGGTTGGACGCACATTATGGCATACCGCCGCGACTCTCTCACGGAAAAAGGACTGTTTTCGATTTCGCAGAACCAGTTTAATGAGTTTTCCACTTCTTCTTGTCCTCACGTTTAGAGATGAAATCGCTTGATTGTCAGCAGTTTTCAAATGCAGCTTGTGAGATGAGATAAAGTAAACTACAATTTTAACTAGAAAAAGTGCAGTTGTTTGTGTTATGAAAGAGAACTTTGCAAAACGGGATGAAATCTTTTTGTCATGTACTTTATTCTAGATACTACGGAATATTATTGCAATGAGCATAAATTGAAAGTATTTCAAAGTAAACAATGTTCAAAGAGTTTTGGAGAAATGAAACACGATCTTTTCGTCTTAATTTGTCAATTAGGACCACAAAAAGCAGATACAAATAAAAGTTACTATCGCGTTGTTACAAGCTTTCCTAAGTACATTATCACAATGGGAAACCACGAAGAGATCTTATAAATTTTAGTTGAAAGTTGAGGTTATGTCATTCACATTTCATCGTTTTATTTTCATTATTATTTTCATTATTATTATTATTATTATTATTATTATTATTATTATTATTATTATTATTATTATTATTATTATTATTATTATTATTATTATATTCAGGCATTTCCACACTTGTGTTGGGGTTCTCTTGACAAAAGCTAATGTTTTGTTTCTGGAATCGAAATGTTGTAATGTTATTGTGATTATTTTTACACACAAATCTGTTTTAAAAGTGGGTTCGTAATTAATGTGAAGAAATCTTTATTCTAAAATCGATAATATTGATATTAAATAGTTTTAACAATTTGATGTTAAGTGCTTGTTCTTATTCTTGTTTCCATTAACCATCGTTAAATATTCAATGAATGTCTACGTTATTTTGTTCTAATCATTACCCTTTTTTATATCACTTTTTTGTCTTCTGTTACAATTCGCTTCGACGTCACAATCTAATCACTGCGCCCACTTCGGACGCCGTTTCGACCCAGTGCGGGGCGTGGCGGTTGAGGGGAGGGGGGGATCGCCACGCGCCCCCTTCCGCCCGCCCGCTCGCCCGCCGGGCGTCAGGGGAATGCACTAGCGCGCGCCGACCGCTGATTAGGCTTAATTGGGCGGCGTCGGGTCGGGTGGCCTGGCCGGTGCCTCTGCCGCCCGCCGCGCGCGGGGCTCCGTGGTCAGCTGAGCGGCGCCGCCCCTGCGGTCGCGTCATTTCCGACGCCATCTGCGCCTTATTGCCAGATTAGAGCGACGTGGCCACGCGTCCTTTCGCTCATCGCCCAAATGCCCACGGCAAACCCTTCCGCATGTATTCATGCGTGAATGCGGCAGTAACAAATCTCAACTGTGCCATTTTAAGTGTTCTTTTCAATTAATTTACTTTTGATAATACATTTAACTAGTTTTACAATGACTGTGCAGTGCAAAATTAGAAATAAAAAATAATTTTAAATATTATACACTTCATCCACCCTCGATCATAGAAAGTTACATGAAAATGAACCGCTAGAAATATTGCATAACAAAATTAGATTTAATTATCGTCTATTTGATGAATCACGTCAAAACGACTCATGTTACGTCGGAAAAGGTCGCTGGTTGCAGGTAAAAATAAAACCAAACGATCTGACTTGTCGAGAGGAGTTCATTACCTCTATAGGTGCCGTAACCCTCTTCGGCTGACACTATTCGAAGCATTTTTCGAGAATTCTTTTAGAATATTTTGGAAGGATCCGAGAAAAAAATGATCAATTTCCAAAGGGATACACAGACTCGCGTTGAAAAACACTAGCTTCGAGTGATAAACTGTAAGAAGTACACGAGTTACATGAGTGGTTTCATGTATTTCTGGCCCCACCAACTTCCATTAGTGATTCAAAGGGAAACAAAATTGTTACTTTTCAACTCAATCTTCCTTTATTCTAGCCCACGTTTTACATTTGTTTATTAACATTTCTAAGCTATTGAAATACTACTCCCAAATTTTGTTCGTAAAATTTTCAAAAATTGCTTCTTTCATATCACACTAATCTGAAAAGTTTCTTCCCCGAAGGTCTTCGTTGAGATTTGATAAGTGACTGTAGTCGCTGGGTGTCCAAACTGGACTGTAGAGTGCATGGTCCAACTTCAAACCACAGTTCTTCACATCAGTCTTTGCAATCTGGCAGCAAGCATTGATGCGTCATCATGAAGAAGTTAAACGCCATGACATTTCACTTTTCAAAAGGTTTTCCGATTGATGAGCGTTATCTTGGTCAGGTCGGAAACTTATGGAATCGCCTCTGTAGGTGATTTAGGCTACCTGCTTACTGCAGGTACCATTCTTAAATTATGTTTATACTCACATGTATTCTTCAGACATGAAATACATAAGAATTTGCATTCGCAATAACTAAAGGAATACTCGAAAGGAAATCTTTTAAAGGCAAAAGAACAAACGCAAAAGCAAAAGAGCAAACATGATTTTCTTTCACTACAAACTCGGTAATGTTATTAAACGAATACATCCGGAAGAGAAGTTCTTAGTATTATACTTAAGGATGTGTATTCGAATGCAAGAATGTATAAGTGTTGTTGTGTGCATGGGTACGCATGAGGTAAGAGAATATAAGCACCGCCGAATTTGACCATGATGGATGACGCTCGCTTTTAAAAAATGATCGTCCAAATTAAAAAAAAAAAGTTCATGAAATATATTTTTGAAATCCCTTCAAATCAAAAATGTCATTTAAGATAATTCTGCTTACGCAAATTCCAGTGCACGTGGGGGTTGACGAAAAATAATTTTAAAAAACGGATGCCAGAAGTCCTATTGAATGGTGCTAAATAGCGCGTTTTCAAATGTGAGAAATAACTCGTAACTACGTGCAATCGCGTAAAAACAGTTAATTTCCGTTGGACGGAGATGAAATGCTACGCAATACCAATATTAACCCACTTTGAGAGAATGCAAACAAATACTAATAATTTTCGACGAGTCAGAAACTTCCACAACTTCCACACAATTTGAGCCATTTTCATTAAGCTCAAACGCACTCGTGGTTCATTTCATGTCCTGCGGTCCACAAATATTTGGAAAGGCGCAGAAATCCATAGCACGATCACACCGGAAAAGGATTTTCATTTGTAACGGATCAATACTTTTTTTTATGAAAAGTGTTCAGGCAGTTCTACACTAGCTACCTTCAGCTCTCCTTGTGCAGAAGTTGAACTATATAAAAATGTTATTCAAAAAAGACAGCGTAAGGAGCAAACACAACACTGCTGCCAGGCTTATTCTTAAACACCACCAAAAGTGCACCATTGAGTTGTTTATTAGGGATCCGGAAGTTGGTCCATGTGTATCACGGACGCAAAACAAAATAGTAAATTCCGTAACCGGCGCCCAGAAGGGGAAATTGTGGCCAGTGTCAGGCTCCATCTGGTTTATCTCCCGCAAGATTTCGGTCCTTCCTGGAACGGAAGTTGACAGAGGAAAATAACCGGAATTACGGAACAAATTGGGGAAGATTCGAAAATCGCCTATTCAACAAGACGGTAATTGTTTCAAAATTGAGACAACAATGTTCTCTGTTATAGTGGTGCTTCATAAAAGGAAATGCGATTAATAAATAAATAAATAACAAAAGCTCGTTTAAATGCACACAAATAAGTTTTTTCGGCAAACAATAGTGAAAGGATTAACGTATTTAAACGAAGAGCGTTAATTACGTATTTTGCTGTAAAGCGGCTATTTGTTAGAAGCTGTGGATCAAACCCAGACAAAATCAGGATCGGTCAATTACAGCACGGGAGTGCTTGGGCCACTGGTGGTTTGCATTTTTGGGCTTCCCTTGGCTCGGGAATCACCGGAAACCACGAAGGGGGGCTGGCTCGCGCGCGCCTTCAAGGCTCTTCACACGACTCCACTCCCAAGAGCCGAAACGGCAGCAAGTCATCATTCATATTCATAAGGAGCAGTCAATAATTTACGTATCGCAAATTTGCAATATTTTGAAAACCCCCTCTCCCCCTGCAATGCGCGCTTGAACCTCCCCCTTACGTAACGCTTGTGGCTAACCCCCCCTTTTTTTCCAGATACTAAAAATATGTTATATAGTAGTACAAAAAATATTAATTTTATTTGTACTACATATGACAATTAATTATAATTAATTGGTGATAATGACCACACCTAAAATTACGATGGGAGACAATTTTTAAGGAACTATGAATAGGTGAGACAATTTCTGACAACAATCCGTGCACCCACCGTCGTGAATGATACAGGGCAACAGATTATTGAGCCAATTTAATTGAACTCTAGAATATACTCCAGATCACTTTTCAATATTTTCTTCATAATCTAACAAATTCCATGAATATACCATTAATGAAAACACAGTTCAATTTATTGTAACTACATACTTTCTTTAATTTATTTATTTTTTAATTTAATTGTTAATATATTGTTTTAGTATGTGACTAAATAAAAATAATTATGTCCGCAAATGTTAAAAAAAATATCAACATCACGTAACACTAAGCTCACACCCACTACCTCAAATGCAACGTCTCTTCTACTCTGTAACGCAACGTCCTCTTTGTCTCAAACCGCCTCCCCCGTCTTTAGCGTTACGTAATTTATGTACGACCCCGAAACATCACAGTGACATTACAGAATACTACCCTGAGTTGAAATACTGTCTTAAAAGATATACATGAGACGTATTCCATTAGACTGAAAGAAGGATAGTGAAAAATTATTTAAATCTTCATTACCATACAAATCCAGTCACTCAGAAATCACAAAAGGGTAATATTCTTATCACGCAAAATTGTATTTGGAATAACTATTCCTTTAAAGGGATTTACTTATAAAAAATCCAAGTTTATAACTGTCCCGAGGAAAAAGATTACATTTTAGTTTATTCCCCAAACTGCTCCAACATTCAGTGAAGTTTGTGACAAACTCCTCCGGCTAATTATCTATTTTCGAAAATGCGCTCGCTGCGTTCCAACTTAAACTTAGCCATTCCTAATATGAGAAAATTAGAAATCGTTGGAAGCACAGCGATCTATTTAACTAAGCTAAATTAAACTTGCCACAACTAATACCTTGGTGAGACACGATCATGAATTGCGATGCAGAATCAACATCATGCAGTGTTGCAGATTTAACAAACAAATATTCTAGAAATTAAACTGAATACACCGATTCTTTTCCAAGCTCGAAATAAAATGTACAATTTCGCGCAAGCGCATCATACTGTTTTGATTAGCTGTGCTAGCAAGAGTGCGGATTTATTATTGGATTTTTATGGATTAAGACTCAATAGTTTTCAAAAGTCGAGAAAATCTCTAGACCAAGCATTACCATTAAGTTAATGCATTGCTATGTCACTTCCACTTTATTTCACAACCCATAGCCTGTCCCACCTGAAAATGGCTGTCTCGTTGATTTGTCTTGCTAGGATCTATGACGATACGAGTACATTGAAAACTGAAAATTGAAGAAAATCAAATTCGTTACTGAACCAACCAGTAATTTGAAAGGTCTTAAACGTAAATATTCAGTGAGGAACGAGTCTGCAAAATGTAATAATTATATTTGAACCTGTATCCTCGAAACTACAAGTACAAATGACCTCAAGTGCTGAAAAGCTTAATTCACGGGCAACGGAAAATTGTTTGTATGAAGATTGATTGACTGTTTCCGCGCAATTCGACCGCTATGGTCACAAGTTCCGTTAGAGTAGTGAATGATTGCAGGAGCTAGCGAAGTTGGGTAGGATTGGCGGTTGGTGGGCGATTTCACCTACCAGATATCTCCCTCCAGCAGGTCACCGCTCCAGCCGGCACAGGCTCTAGGCTTCCCGTGAAGTGCGATAGAGGAGGGCGTTTAAGTGTGTGTGTGTGTGTGTGTGTGTGTGTGTGTGTGTGTGTGCAACGGGAGGGAATAGGGCAAGAAAGAGGAAGGCCAGATCGCGTGTGGCCCGTGGCCATCTGTTAGGGTAGTGTTCCGACATTCGCCTGGTATTTATCGGATGTTGACGCTGCGAAAATAGCTGAATGAGGATGGCTGGGAGAGCATAGCATTGTTGATGAAAATTAAAATGACAATGGAACATCGCTTCTTCTATCGCAGTAGTGCTTTCGTCAGAAAATAATATTCTGGAAAATAAATGACACACAATTTACAAGTATTGTTACGTGGCGAAAGAAAACAAAGAGTATTGAAATTGTCACAGTTACCTCTGCCCACGAAAACTGTCCTTCCTTACGAATTCCGTGCCTTTAGCTACGTTTTTCTATTACATACATTTCCTGGTACACTCTGGGTAGAACCTTGAGGACTTTCCAAAACGCCTTTTTACGAAGCGTTTCGCACTGCTTGTCGTGACAAGGCGATCGGCCGTCTGATATAGAAATTCTCAGCATTTCGACCGTGTAATTTTCGCGGGAGTGGAGAATCTTTCCCCGGGAGCTGGTGCGATCTTTCGGTGGCGCTCCGCACTAATAAGACAAGTTGAAATCGAATTCAAGGAACTTGCAAAAAGAAATGAATGTTTTCGACACCAAAGAAGAAGAAATTCGCGCGGGTTTTGGGAGAAAATTAAGACTATCTCGAAGGCGCCACGTTTAAAATGTATGGTCTTTTCCTTTGAAAAGCCTTCAAAGAACATCAAACGCCCTGTTAACGAAGCCAAGGCGCCAAATTCGAAGTAATTTGGCCGGCAATGTGTCAACATCGGAGAATCCGCGGAAGACTAACGATCAGAGTAACCGTCCGCTAGAATTCGACCTAGCTATAGCTAGTATCAAAGTGAATGAATTCCAGGGGAATCACGGCAGTGTCAGGCAGCAGGGCTGGCTTGGAGCAAATTCCGCCAGCATGAAGGTAGAAAATACAGAGTACGAGCGCCAGATTTCCACCTCCAGCAACGTGTGTCATTTGTGGTGGGCGGATGTCAGCGGCGGGTTTCTGGGAAGATCTCTCGTTTCCCCCGCTTCTCAGTCCGCCACCCATTCAACCTCGTTATTCGCGCAAGCCCTGCCTGGGAGGCCGACGAGATCGATCGACTCGGGGAAGGCCGGCCTTTGAGCCACCCGCCCCCCACCCAATTCCAGCAATAAGATGGAGGGATAATCCAAAGGGCGGGATCACATTTGACATTTGCTTTGCAGCTTCTTCCTGGAACCCGGAGCGAGGGGCGAGCGACAGAATCTCCGTATCGCACGAGCGGACATCCGCGCCACCGATCACAGCCCACGCACCGGCCCTCCCCACAAAGGACGACGCAAATAGCCTCCGCGTAGGCAGAGGAAAAGGGCGCCTCTGTAAAATGTTCTAAAGCCCAGTTCTCGAAAGCTCCGGCGAAGTTCTCTTCATTGACGTGAATTAATGAACTTCACGCCCGGAAATATACAGTATCCTTTTCAAAAAATGAACACACGTCAATTCACGATAAAATATTACTGAATCGCGATTTTTACGGAAGCTAAAACTGGCGAGCGCGCGAGCCTATTCTTTGAAATCGACGGTCCGAAAAGCAAGACATACTGCGGAAGCACTCTTTATTGCGCCATTTGGCGTTGTTATCGCGAGATTATACAGCTAACTTAGAAACCATGCGAATTGATGGTTACGACAAAAAAAAAAAATTCAAAAAAAGCACCCAAAACTGATACATCTCGCGATTAACTAACCAGACGTAGCTACACTTTTAGTCTCAAATAATATTTCTAGACAGTAAAATAACGGACGAAAACTTTGTAATACTACAGTAATGAAATATTGATATGACCTCTAATAACTGAAAATGAGTGAGAAACGAGAAGATTGACCTTCAATAGTTTTATTTTTTAAAGATAATAAGATATAAGAAAACTTTGAAGTAAGTTTGATCCCTAATACACGAGAACATGGGAACTTTAAACTTTTGACGCTTGTATTGAATAACTGCTGATTCATGCTTGCTGGAATGAGTCATCTGAACAGTGCATTGAAACAAGTGTCTATGATACTGGATACCTTGTCTCTGTCTAACATTATTTGAAGAGTCACATTTCATTTCACACGGAAAAATTGGACTTCTGTTTAAAAATTAAATTACACATTACACTCTTAATGTCGAGAAAAAAGTAACAAAAAATATAAAGATAGTCATAGTATTGTCATATTTCAGATCAATTCTCTTTAAAATTAGTAAATGTATAGCGGGTTGCAGATGCCCCGTCGTCAACGATACATCAGTGCTGTACTCATCGGAGTCGACGTATTGGGAATGCGACAGCCCGCTATCTCCCGAATATCAACTAGAGAGAAATATAAGATACTTTTATTAGTGAATACTGTTTCACAGGCAACTGCCCACAAACGTTACGAACAAAATAGCTATATCACAGCGCGGTCCACAAGAAGTGGGGAAAAAGTTACACATTACTAGACGTCGTCACTGCGATCAAGTCAACTTTACGCTCTGAACGTCGAAACAATATAATTTACGTACTAATTGGACAGACGGAAGCAGCCTTAATAACGATTGTAAATTAATCATCCTGATTCAATTGACTTCGACGGAAATGCATTACCACTTACCCGATGACAGCTCACTAAAAAACAACGCGGAATACCATCCACGAGGGACGAACTCAAGCAGCAAAACTTCGCGAGTAGGTGCGAATCCAGTACATGCACTGTCGCTCACACACTACTACCCGGAAAAATATTGAAACTAGTGTAAAACGGCTTTAATTAATTCGACAAACTGCCAGCATTGCCGGCGGGATGAAGGGAATTCTACACTCAAATGCACGTCCAAACAGCAACACTCCTAATACCGAGAACTGAAGTACGGATTCCTTCCGAAAACGGTTTCCGCTCGCACAGTGACAACGGCAATGATTCACCAAACAAAATCCGTGTTCGATAAAAAAAGAAGAAAAAAAACTCGCAAACGAATAGCACTTCACTCAAAGCGTTTCATGCGCGATTCCCAGGCGCACCAGCACCATTCGACTGCGCGAGAAGCGCAACGAGCAATTTCGCGAGTGCAGAGGCGGGGCAGGGCGCGGCGCGTGGTTGGGTCCGGCCGTGGGGAGGAGCGCGTGCGGGAGCGGAGCGGGCACGCACGTGGGCGGGCGCAGGCGGGCGCGAGGAAGCGAGTGCGGGTGCGAGTGCGAGTGGGGGCGACGACAAGGGCGCGAATTGTGTGGTGCTGTGACGGAGTCGGAGAATTACTACAGCAAGAGGAGAGGAACAACGTAGGAGCGGGCGGGCGGGTGGGTGGCTGGGTGGGGGAGGGCAGGGACCTGAGGGGGGCGAGGGGCGTGGGGGAGGGCGCGCGCTGTTGGCGCAGGGATGAGGCCCTGAGTCAGCGCCACGCTCTGGCCCGCGTGCCGCGTCAATGAAGAGGGGCGTGCTCGCGCGCTGCACGCAGCAAAGAGCAAACGAACAAAACGCTTAGGTATTTGCAGATTGCGCAGCTCATCCTGGCGCGCACCTAGCACTGCGTGCGAACCATTTCCAAACTCCACGCTGTTACTAACGTGTCGGAATTATGCCAAGAGGGGCATTTCTATAGAATGCTGATCACTATTCTCCATGACAACGGACATTTTTCCACACAGTCTTCACACCATTGATGTCAATGATCCGAAAAACAGGTTCACTGATATATAGTGAAGTGATAATTTCATTAGTGGGGATATCACCACCCCTACCCCAAGCGTCATTACAGTGACACAGTCGCATCAATAACACAACACAGTCTTAAGAATTTCACTTATTTGCAGTGCCACCAAATGAAGAGTTTATCAAGAGAAATGGACCTTGTGGGCAGGTGTTCTATCCAATGATTGGCTGCAAGCGATTGGAAGTGAGCACAGGACGAACAAAATGAAATTTACGCGAGTTTCGTAACCCGTTTTCTCGGTAATGGATCGATACCGGCAGCACATGGATCAGAGGAAGCACCCCTCGATGAATTCTGAGCGGCGCATCCCCGAATTGTCCTCCCAACAAACGGCTTCTTTGACGCAATTCCAAATTCCCCTTCCGTATATACTAAGAATACACGAACTAAAGACGCAATTTGGGCCGAACAACTTTTGTAATTAATTAATTAATTAATTAATTTATATATATATATATAAATTATTCTAGGATATTTCTAACATCATTCTCAAAATTATAATCTTAATAATTAATATAAGGAGAAATGAATGATTTTACGAGAGATCTATACTTCAGTACGAAGAGAAACTGCAGTTATAGGATACAAGAGATTTATACTCAAATGTCTGATACTGAGTCCGGTATACTCACTAGTACCGAAATTACAGGCCGTGCATTTGTCATTCTAGAACTGAGATCGTAATTTCACCGTTCACGGATCCTTAAAGGCACTCTTTTGGGCCAACTTCGGAGCTCCTTTCATCTTTTTAACAAGATAAATTACGAGATTCTTCTCCTTCATAAAAGCATCAAGCGTTCCAATGTAATGCTTCCTCATGCAATATTTGTGAGAAGTTTCTTTCTCCCTAGATACTGACTTCTTTATAACAAAAATAATACAAAAATATATTCAGTGCTTGTATCTTCCATTAATTCACTTTCACATCGCATAACTTTTCACTGTAGCGATATTCCATTTTAACCATTTTGAAATTATTGAATTACTTCGCATACGCCTTTACTGTAAAAGCTACAATCAATTAGAGTGTACGAAAGAGGAAAATGGAAGTAGTATATTTAATTGAACAAATTGGCATTTAACTAAGAAAATGGGGATGGGAAATGGGGAGATGGGAAGAGTAAAACAATTATCTAAAAGATCTCCTGCAACCAAGAGATTTTTAACATACCTCGAAGTTCATATAATACAAATTTCACATTATGTGATATCCGGTTCAGAATTATTTCGAAAGAATCAATGACTGATAACTGTGCCAATAAATAATTAAATGATTATGAAAATCCAATTAACCATACAATTTATCCATGTTAGAAAATCCATGGACTCAAACATACGAAAAACCAATCAGCAGTTATGTGGAGGGTAACAGAAAAGAACTTACACTTATTTATTTAAACATTTCACACACAGTTTTGAATTTAACTACACATTTTGAGAAAATTTCAATGTGAAGCTCAGACATTTGAATGTTAATGGAATATGGAATTAAAATTACTAGTCAGGTACAAATAATACAAGTAAAGGACGATTGAGAGTAAAAAAGTTTCACTTGCGCCAAGAGATGAAATCATTGGCACGCATTCTCTGGCAAGGCACACGAGTCGACCGATAAATTTTGCACATTAGTTTCTCTGACTATCTTAGTCCTTTGCACCTCAGCACAGCTTTCAACGCTCACTAAACAATTATAGTATAGCATAAATTTACACATGTATTCGCGGGAAGCGATGTCTCGGTTGCAAAAATATAGTAACAATTTCCAATTGTCAATGCAACCTAAGTTTATTCAAGAATATAAATTACACAATAAATCAAATTTTCAAAAACCATTTTGTTTCTGGATTCATACTATTGATTTCTGTCTAACTGAGCAGCAAGCATGTAGAAAATATTTATTTTTACCCCTGAAACTTCGCTTTTGTGGCCGTCACAATAATATTAACATAACTGCCAACTTTTGTATGTTTTTCCTCTTTTGATAACAAGGAGAGTTTAAAGTTTCCATGCCAAGTTGTAGGATAACAGTGATACTAAAGCTCACTACCGTTAACAATACTGACCTAAACGTACCGAGGTTACTGTTGGGAATTGCAATATTACATAGAAGCCATTTGTAGACCATGGAACAGTACTGATGGCATCTTTGCACATAAAAATGGGACTGATGAAGCAATGTGTGTCAGTGTGGGACAAGGAATTTGCAGCATTGAAGCATTTACATCTGTTCTCAAAGCTCTCCGAAGCAAACGTTTAAGCTGGAGTTTTCGTTAGACCTCCATTTCAGGTCTAATCGACTGTCAAGAGTTTACCCGAGTTGCTTCTCAGAGCAAAGGGGAACTGTGCTTGCATCAGTTTCGTTATAATAGTTCAAGGCTTCCCTGGAAAACAAAGCTGAAACATGTTGATTTGGTCGAGACACGAAACACCACAATTGTCTGCAGGATGTCTCTCAAAACACAAATCCAACCATGTACATTGTACACATCCTTGATGATCACCTTGATAGCTTCAGAGAGATCATGGATGCCCATTTCGAGGAGCAAGGAACGCGCTTTCATATGGGTATACAACATTTTGAACGTCGCTACCAGGGAAACTACAACGAACACATAATGGGGACTATATTTGGAGACTTATTTGTGGACGTTTAGGTCATGATCTCGTAAATTTCGCAAAACTACACATTTTTAGGTTCCTTGTCAATTTGTCGAATTGTGGTTAAACATACTATTGATTTGAAATATGTTCCTTTTTTTCTTTAAATAAAAATAATCCCGATATGTATGTTTCCTTAAAAACGCATATATTTAAGCAAATTTCCAATTTTCCGGTATCTTTCGACAACAAAGTTTTTACAGAGAAGTAAGTTTTCTTTTCCTGATACAACCAATTAGAAAAAGATATTGATTACCCAGAAAAAAAACTGTATTACATGGTGTTATCATTTACCTAGGAAAATTAAACCTCAACAGTTTTTAGAAGTGAAATAATTCCTCTTCCAAAAGTATTCTGCGAAGGTTCGAGATCTCCTTTCTTTGATTTCTTGCTTAGATTTGGAATCTTGTTGAAATTCATGCATTACAACAGCCAATCGACACAACGACAATGCTGACGTATCTGCAGCCTGCAAAAAGGTCTCATGTGTCTTAAGCTTCTCCACGAAAGCATATGAATCTTATTCGCAAACTAAGTTTTACTAATTTCCTAAATTAGCGAAAGCCGTTCAAATCGCAATTGAATCTATTATAAATCACTAAAAGATAACAATTAAACATCTTTTTTTAAATTAACCATAAATGAAAAATTCTCTAAAAAGAAAGCATCAAGTCGGCTAGGCACTACATCTATGTTTCCTTCCGTTCCTCTATGCTAAACCCTCACTAATCTTCTCTTTTTGAAGCGACGTTTTTCCCCCTTCACATTTTATAGGGTGCAGTGAATGACTGTTATGAATTGCCGTAATACGGAGTGACGTAATTAGTAAACTGCGATTCATGACGTTGCTCGCTGTAATACAAGCCTTTCCATTTATGCATTAAGTACTCCAGTAAAACTGTACGCACTCTAGAAAATCCGGCAATATGGTTAATCCATCGTATGATCGTGCGAGGCCTGGTCGGATGAGCACGAATCGTGGTTTACATGAAGCAAATATGGCGCAGCAACGAAGCTTCCCTCTATAACTCGGGGATTGGGTTGCGAACTGCGGCTTAGTAGACGAATGAATACTTAAGAGTATAATTCTCCGAAATTTTCATAACACTCCCAAATTTACGGTTTCTTCATATCTCTTCTTACAATCATGACACCATGTTCCTCAAAAGTGTTTATATTACTACGGCCTTTGAAATGGAGATCATGATAGGGGCACATTAAGTGAAATTGGGAAAGAAAAAAGAAAAAAATGCACCACCCAAAAAAACTAACACGCAAAATTCCCTCAAACAATATTCATAAACAATTCCACAGCGATCTAATAAACACATAATAAAGTGGAACTCTCCTCAAACTATTTGCGCAGATTACCGACATGCAATTTCCTTCATATCTCACTTTTCATCTCGCATAAGCATTGTCAGGAGAGTGAAACGTCCCATGATGCTTGTTTTCGAAATACAGTGCTCACACATCAACATAATCAGAGGAATGCAAAACCACACTTACCAGACTTAAAAGGATTTTAACATTCTGACGTCCGTTAAGAACAATCGAAACCAATAAGATGTAGCTCAGAAAGCATATGTATAATGTCTTGTAGATCACAACGCGAGGAACGTTTCTTCGAAGCCTTCTTTGATACCACACAATTTTAGTTTTTAAGGACATAAAGCGCTTCGTTGAGGCGTTATTTAATGATTTAGCTGCCTGAGAGCTGCAGGTTGCATTTCACAGGAACATTTAAATGCGTGTTTTTAAAACAAATCCTTCGCGTTTTCAAAGTGCAATTTGCAAATTTTTTGTAAAGTCAAAGTGCAATTCGTCACGACTCCGTAAAACTATATTTCTTAAGAGACCTCTTTTATAAAGATGGATTGCGTGTGAGAGACACAAAAGGTATGTATACTACTGAAATAATATAGGAGACAATATGAACCCTATTTCCAGGAAAGGTATTTTTTATTTATAATTTTTTCTTATATGAAGGTATTACAAAAAGTATTGAACACCACGCGGGCGATATCACAAACAACGGAATTGATATGTTACAACAGAGGACAGTCAGTCCTCTATGACTACCGCCTCGTTTTACACACTTCAATTGCATCCGTTATTGGATCTGTATCAACCTCATTAATAATTGTAACAGGAACCGCCCTCTGAATCTTTCTGGGCTAACTGCAGAACAGCAAATCCGAGACTTCCACACACTACCACATTCCCGGGCTTTCCCGCCAGCCTCCCCCGCTTTCCGACTTGTCCCTGGCGTTCGCCCCCCCCCTCCTCCCGCGCTCGCACGCGCACAAAATAAAACGGCCGAGGGCGGGGCCCGCCGCGACGCCTCAACGCGACGCGCCCGACAGCGCCGACCCCACCGGCCGAAAACAAGCGGGCGCGAGGTGGTGACGCCGTGGCGCAACGGCGCCAGCGGCCGAGGAAGATGACTCGGCCAGCCAAGGGCCGGCGCCGCCCACGCTTCCGTCGCAGGGGCCAACAGGAATCACGCGACGGCGACGGCGCTGCACCCGTCATAGATGTGACCCGAAAACATACCCTTCGTGAATTGCAATCAGGGAGAAAAAGGAGAGGGAGACTCTCCACAAGACTGAATCAGATCCCTTACATTAAACTTTTACATAAATTCACGACATGTAGAAAGTGAGTACTATACTTCTTCATAAACCCCAAAACAAAAAACCTATTCCAAATATTATCGAACTAGAAAACTCTCGTTTCATTTAATTTCATTTTTTAGTGCATTTTTAATATATTTACGAGATAGAACGATATTACTGTATACAAATATATGGTTTCAAGATCATTAACACTTTAGTCCACCTAGGCACAAAATTGTAACACAAATAATCCGCCTATTCTTGTTTACTGATTTTAGATTTACATTTATCTACAAAAAAAAAAAAAAAAAAGTAAAAACTGTATATGACGTATGGGGGAGAAGATCATCTGCGCACGTTTTCTTGAGTTCCAGAATCCCTTCCAATCATTTTGTTGAAAGATAAGTAAAAGTTTAAACTAAATAAATAAAAAAAATAAAAAAAGCGCGAGGTTAGCAATATTTGAAAAAAAATGCACATTTTCGTTCCCGAGTTATAGAAAACTTATTTGCATCGGTAAACAAATTGCAAGTTTTTTCTTCTTCTTTTTTTTTTTCTTTCTTTTTCTTCATTATCCGGATAGGGATCGGATCGCGATTATCGACCGGACCCTTCGTACGTTCTGCTGTACTCCGTAAAGCTGATCGCAGAACATAACCCGCTATATTCAGGTGAAGAATGGGTTCTAGCAACAAAATCTTCATTTCACTCATTCACGACTTCTGCCGCCGCCTCCAGCCTTGCGCATCTGTCGCTCGCGGCAAATATCGCCTGGGGAGACGCCAGAACTGTCGGACACGAACTAGACTGTCGCAGCCTCCATTATTATTACTTTCATATAAATAGCTCCGACGGTGTGGCGGGGTAATGAGTCGGAGGGCGGGCGAAGAGGGCATCCGCTAGTTGACGGCCGCGAGTGCAGTTGCACTGCGCACTTGCGACATTCCCGCCCCGCCCCGCCCTCTTTGTGCTTTCTTGCTTATCCCTATAACGAACAACTCGTAGCAAATAAGCAAAGAAAGAACCCAACGTGCATTTAAACAAGTTTCTGTGGCACACAATGAGAAACATTGTTCAGGTGACGGGGCTTGAATGGTATGTAATGAAAGGGAAATGCCAGCTCAAGAAGTCGATAATCCTCGTTTATTGAAGTAAAAACGTTATGTTTCCATTATGAGGTGTGAAATTTAGTTGAAGGTACTTTTCTGAAAGGACATATTGCAGTAGAATTAACAAGGTAAATTTTCCAACTTCAAAATGTAACGAACGCAGATATCGGCAGGTTAAGCTCGAGCACGTGGGAAATAGTGAACTGTCAATCGCGACCATACGCAGTACAATTTTGTTACAACGTTTCATTCCGTCGTTCGCATTGTAAGCTTGTGCATGAGAAACAAGCGGCGAATTTCTAGAAATCTGGATTGACTACCGAAAACTGCATTTATTCAATATTCAGACTTGACAGGTATCGTAATTTCATAAAAACAATTCACAATTTGTTTATTGGAATCAATGATATTGAGCCTTATATTTGTCCGTTTGCTTCTTAGGCTCATTACAGCAGATCATCTGAACTGAGAGCAGAACGTAGAAGCGATTGCATTATTCATTATTCAGAAGGATCAAATATATTTCACATAAATCCCGAGGAAGATTTGAACAAGTAGGTTTACATGCCATACGCACATGCCGTGGGTGTTACTGACAAGGTGTGCCATTCCCAAACATTAATGGGAGAAAGTTGTGTGAAAATTATTTTTAATTACGAAGACGCTTTACATAACGCACCTCCAATAGAAAAGTTACACTAGTGCGAATTTCTGATTTATGAGAAATTGCAATTTTAAGTTTTGTAGTTCTGTAATACTCGTTATAGATTGTACCAAATATTCACCTTCTAGCGGACAGTAATTGAACTAATTTAAAATCAACTTCAGAATAGGTGCAGTACCTCTTGATAACCTCTTATCAGCTTTTAGCTGAAAAATGAAGATTTCGCACTTGTGTCACTTTTCTATTGGAGGTGCGAAAAAAGTCGGGATAAATACATAGCTATGTTACGAATAACTGTTCTGTAAGAATAACGTAAAAATCAAGAGCACCAAAGCTGAAGAAAACACGAGCACATACAATTTTAACTAATTTTTGTGTAAAATAAATAAAACACATTTCATTTATATCGCCGCATGTGCCGAAGATAACGCGTACAAGTAGTATTCGCAAAAAACTCTAAAAGAAAATTATAGGAAACTCAATTAGAAATCCGTTTCACACATTTTCTGCCTGGCACATTTCTCCCTTAAACTGCGACCGATACAAATACTTTCGAATGCGAACACCAAACGCAAGTGTTTCACCGTAAAAGTATAAAACAATTTTCATAACACTAGTTCTTATGTCATCCCTCTCTCTTGAAACACTCATCATGCATGTCTTTAAACGAAGTTTAATATTGGTGTTCTTCAAAGAATTAATTTTAAATTACCAGGCGAGATAATTACTAACAGTACAGAACAGTTTTCGCGAAAAATAACTTTTAGTATTACTACTTATGTATTACAAAATTTCCATGAATATCCCCGAATAACCGTCCTCAGAATGACGGTTAAACAATACGTGTGTCCTCTCAAAAGAGTACCGACAAGGTCTGCGTGATTTTGTTAAAAAAAAGTCGAACCAACAGCTTTAAAACCAATAAGGTTGTTCAACAATTAATCTTCAAAAACATCGAACTCTACTTGCAGAAGTGTAGGCACAGTGGCGGCACCACCATTAAAACCCACCATGCCTCATCTCAAGGGTACCTACTCACACCTCTGATGACAGAGATAAGATGTACACGATTGTACGGTCAGCGACATTCAGAAAACAGTATCTCTCTTTTCGGAAGATAGTCCATTGCGATACAATTTCCTACCGTTGCATTATCGGTGACGACAATGAGGCCAAATAACCTTGGGACAGTAAATGCCGGCACATCATTTTCACCTGATAAGCTGGTTGAAGTGTTTGTCGACACACTTCAATCAATAACGGAAATAATGTTTTCTGATGTCGATAAATTAACCAAGAGTTAACATTAAAACAACAACAGATTAAACGGTTTAATCATTTTATAAATTAATGAAGTAAATACAAGAAAAAAAATAAGAATCGTAGAAAACGTGACGTACATTAAATTTTAATTAGGAAACTAAATGTAACGAAATACAGATCGTATTTTTTAAGTATACAGATAATCCACAAAATCTACATCAATGGCATCTGTGAGCGGGGGATGGGGTCATGACCCCCCCTTCATGGATCAACCTTTTTGTAATATTTGGTCAACGTATTCAAATATAATTACCACGTATAGATCTCATCACATCCGAATATATTCATACATTTTATTTTTTGTAAGAAATTAAAAATATTATTGCAAAAATATACATGGGGAACGAACCAATATCGCCTCCCGTCCTTGAAATACGTCCTGGAACCACCACTAATCGACATAGTGTTTCTGTCCGAAGGACAGTTCTTCCGTTTCTAATCGTCGAGGGCATATAGTTTACGTATAGTAGGAAGAGCTAAGGGCTAAAAATCGATCCCTGCGCGACTCCACATGAAATAGGCAAAGAATCAGAAATGTGTGTACATAATGCTCCATTATTCCAGTAAGGTATTTCTACTCTCCGAGATCGTTGTTTTGAGGTACCAACATAAGCAATCCGGAGCATCACCACGAATTCCATACGATGGTAATTTTGAGAGAAAAGTGTTATGATCAACGACGTCAAAACCTTTTGAAAGATCTAAAAAAATTCCAATAGGTTCTTCGTTTTGATCCATGGATGAGGCGACATCTTTAAGAAAAGAAAGAGATGGCTGTTTTCGTAGATTATGATTTTTGATCTATCATTTACGTTTCGACTGCCTAATAATTCAAAGGAACGGAAACAAATGTATGGAGATAGTACTTTGCGAGCATAATCTAAATCGCTTTGGAAATCACCCTATTCTCTATAATAAATTCTCTTCAAGAATAATCTTTTCTTTTTTATCGCTTATCGGAATCCTTTAGCACTTTGCAGCCTCTCTCTAAAAATTCAATAAGAAATTATAAGTATTTTTAGGGCTCGAGAGCTTCGAATTAAAGGAGGGCTAAATGTTGCAATTTTTTAGAACTGAAGGCCTTGGAGCAGATTGTCATAATCGCCTTCAGACTAAAACTCTGTTTTAAGGTAAAACTGTGCATTAAGCATGACTATAACCGTAAGAATTCTAAAAGAAACTTTAATATATAATTCTCTCATTTAGTGTCAAAGTGAGTAGGAAGGTTCAGAACTGTATAGAATAGTAAGAACTCAAGATTTGCCAAAATGTGGCACAGGACTATCTGATCGGAAGCCCTTCAATTGTATCAATACAAACAACTCTACTAGTAAAGAATCTTCGTCATTATATATTGCAGACATTACTTCTCAAATCACTTTTAAATGTTCTCGCGTGAAATTGCTTTAGAAGTGGTTTGCGAAAAATGAATATTTTTCCCAGGGATCATTTCGTATTTTAAACGAGTGGCGTCACAAGAACAGTAAGAGACGACTACGTCAGATGATTGTAATGATCTTTCAAAGAATTCGCAATAAGTCCTTTATTTTACATATATATATATATATATATATATATATATATATATATATATATATATATATATATATATAGCAGACAACCCAGAACTGACCTACTCAAAAATAGCACTTTATGCGGATGATACAGCATAATTTAATGCAAATTCAAATATTACCAACACTTGCAAAGGTTTCCAGCCGTTCTTAAACGAATTTGTGAAATGGACAATGAAATTGGGAATTGTCATAAACCCTACCGAATCACGACATACAATATTTTCATTACGAAGAAGACATCAACCACGACAGATTAAAATTAATAATACTGCAATCCCATGGCTTGATAATGAAACACCCGTAAAATATTTAGTGTATTACTAGATCAAAAATTAACAAACTCTACCCCATAATAAATAACAAGTCATCGCTTACTCTGGATTGCGAATTATCCATTTTTAGATCGCGATAACACGTCCCATATTAATGCACGCCTGTCTAATTTGGAACAATGCAGCAAACACACATCTGAAAAAACTATAAATCATTCAAAATAAGTACTTAAGAAAAGCCGTACAAGCCCCTTGACTTTTTCCAAATAAGCAAATACCAGAGAACTAAAAAAATCTTCCAATTAATGAATACATTCAACAGATTAGCAACAGATTTTTCACCCTACTTCCGTCTTATTCAAGTGCACAAATATTTCATTATTGCTTCCATTCCAAAACGCATTATCCCCCGATACCCCAAAGACACTCTTAAACCCCCGTAAATTAGAATCAATCCACTCCCTCCATTAACACTGCTGTTGCCGTAAACGTTAAATAACAAGTGGCGGATTTGAAAGGGGGCATGGGAACCATGCGCCCACCTCCAAGGCACAGAGTTTTCGTTTGTCACCTTCTTTCATTTGACAAACTTGATTTAAATATTTATGCTACAATTACGTAATTATTTAAAAAAAATGAATAGTATCATATATACACTACAAGAATAATATACAATATAATAACAAATGTTTATTATTTAAAATTTTACGATGCCCCCCTCCAAAATGATCGGCTGCATCCGCCCCCTGAAAATACGCAAATATAAAATTAAAAGAATCTCTTCTAAATTAGTGCTCTGCAGACTTTGTGCACAAGGTCGCCGTGTGGCCCTCGCCCAATACTGTTAGTCGAAAGGCCAAAATTATGTGTATTAATAAATTGTATATTAAAACCTCTGAAAAGCATATTACGCCGAACATGCAGAAATTAAAACAAACACACACACACACACACAAAATGCATTACTTTCTCGTCTTTTTTGTATATTTCGCGAAAAGTTTGACATTGCTTAAATTCAGCTTTATTCAATTTTTGAAAAGCAGTGATAAGGAACATCAAATACTTTATTTTTAATTAGGTTTTTTAACTTTATACAAGGCAGAAACATGAAAAGTAAATAAATGTCAGTAATCGTTTACTTTAACGTTACAATAGCCACAGGTACAAATATCAATCCATTACTGATTTTCAGAAAGAAGAAAGTAGCCAAGATCAATTATCACACACCTGCTGCAATATTTGAATACGTGAATCAGAAGCTCATTTGATCATCCGTCTTCACACGCCGAGATACAGAGGGATATCCACTTAAAAAAATGTTAATCGCTTTTGCGATAATTTTGCGTTCATCACGAACGTAGAAGCACGCTGCCGCGAAACAATTTCATTGAGTGGAAGACGTCCCAATATTTCAATTCATCAAGATAAGAGCAAATTATGTAGGCGCGGATAAAGCGGACAACGCGGGTAGCAAATTTCGGACGAGATGAGCGGTACAAGAGTGTAGTGCAGAAAGCGGGAGTTTGCGAAGGCTGGCAGCGCGAGGGGCGCCCCGGGCTCCGCATGGGCGATCAAAGCTCTGCCCGCGGCGCCGCTCTGGCACGCGAACGCACTAGCGACACGCGCCGCGCCGCCGGGTCAAGGCCGGGACTCGCGAGGCCATCGCCTCAGAGCGGGCCAGATTCGTCTCCCACGTGGCCACCGTTGACCTCCGCCCGAACCTATCCCAAGCACCCACGCGAACGCGGAACTAGACGAAGAAATACACCGAAAATGATGGAAAGGAAAGGATCAGAAGGTAGCAAATTCTGAGAAAGATCGAGAAAAAGGAAAGGATGAAAAAGAAAGGAGAATGAGAAGGAATAAGAAGAAAATATTAACACGAGGGAAACATCTGCCCTAGACCAACAAAGAAAGAGTGGAGTTTAGTTTGGTTCGTAATGAAAATATTTCCTATCTTGCTGGCTCTCCCAAATTAACACACTTAGAATAACAACTTAACATACTTGGAATAAGAACTTGCAAAAACAAACTACGTCACAATATGATAAAAGTTTACTACAATTCACAACTTCATAATCCTTTATGAATTTTATGAGCCCAAACTTTGCTACAAAATTTTTAACTGTCTCAAACTCCGCAAAGTAAAATTTCCGAAGCCTCCAAGAACACGAGGAACACATTTTGTGGATGAGCAAAAATGTAAATAAAACGAATGCACAAGATCGCACCGCTATTAAAAAGGTATGACAATGTTTTTCCATCCTGACTCGAGCAGCTCATCCGTCTCCTTCGTTGCAGCAAGGAGTGTGCTGCGATCTCTGAGCGTTAAAGGGAACCAGGAACAATATGCAAAACAATGTTCCTCCGGAATATCGCGGCTCCAGTTGATTTGCAGATATCAAAGGAAAGTTTTTCTAGAATTCAGGAATAGTTGAGGGATCATGGGATTTTCGTAAGTTTTTTTACATGACATAAATGACATAAGTTTTTTTAAATGACATTTCATAAATATCAAGTAATAATAAAAACAATATATATATATATATATATATATATATATATATATATATATAATGTATTATATAAAACACACACACACATTCATTTTTGTCTTAGAAAATTGTTTGATAGGTCTGTATATGTTTCGGTTTAGCCCACTCCTCAGTTGTAAATTAATGAATGATGGTACTTACTATGCTTGGCCCTGGCCATCCAAGCTACTATCACAATCAAAATAAAAACTCTTCGTACCCGTACGTTTCGCGCAGAGAAACTGATAAAACTATGTAGTTCGATAAAACTTTAAAATAATGTTATTAAATAACTGTAATTATCAATGACGAAATGATTAGAAACAACACCAAATTAAATAGGTATTATATTAATATAAATAATGAAATAGTATGTATTGTCTTCTTTACGACTTTTTCTAGTTTTATTATCAAGTAATTTCTTTGTTTTTACCAATTTTCTTTGCGTGTACTTCTCTTCTTTTTAGATGAAAATAGTAGCAAACATTACAAGAACAGAAATATATTTTTGGCTAATTTCCAATGCGTGCAGAAATTGAATGAACAAAAAAAAAAAACAGCTTCCGACCTTGTGTAAGACGCCTGTGATTTCTTTAGATATTCAGGAACTTGGAAAATATATAAAAACAAAACAACTTTCGATTTCCGAAAGTCTCGAAAACCTTCACACACACACACACACACACTCGACCGTGTTATCCCGCCTCTTCTCACCCTGCGCTTGCTGACTGATTCCGCAGCCAGTGCATCAGCGCAGCGAGGATCCAAGGCACAGGCCGCCCGCCAGTGGAGGTTTGCTGCTCACGCGCTGCGTTATGGAACAGCCACCTTTGTTCATTCCGGTCCGGTATTGCCTACGAGTTTTTAAATTAAAAATGCAATATCATAACACAAGCTTACATGGAGCTCAACAGAATGGATACTCGTTCCATACAAAGAAGTGAAATGTTTCTCAATTGATCACCGAAAGTTGTTGAATGCAACATAGATTCAATGCACACGTAATATTAATATTTCCATAAAATACCCGTTATTGTTCACATTGAACACCGAAGATGTTCGTAAACGTTTGGAGCAACATTAAGTCAAATTAACAAGAAACACTAACACACGAAGACTCTGCATTAGTTTGTGTTTTTGTTTCCGCAACCTAACTTTCTTAACAAGTATAGGAAACTAACATGCAAATCTCTAGATAACAAATAGCATTTAAAATGACACAATGTTCCTAATTTCTGTGTTAATTTGGCAATTCGGACAATGAATCCTTAAGTTTGATTTCCCATCAAGCAAACAAAACCAAATCTGTAGATTATAGGCAACATTAAGCGCTGCAATGTTCTGAGATCCCGAATGCATTGTGTCGATATTGGTTTGGATTTAACACACGTGACTATACCTCAAATTTCTTTTCGTAAGATTGCTTTCGTATGCCGATGAATGAATATTAAATGTTTAGCAAAATCAAGTTGGCTCCTCTAAAATCTTTTCCGAGGAACCCTAAACTTCCCCACTTCTTCCGACTAACATACGGACGCAGTTTCTGCTTCTTTCTTTGTTGCCTAAACCATTTTGGAAAAAGTGACGCGCGAAGAAAGCATAACACAAACACTTACACCTTTCTTTTGAAGGTTTCGGGACGATTTTCAAACACTCGTCCGTTCTTAACCAGCCGCGTCTATGTCTGAGACGTCTAAACAAATCTTACCAAATTAACGCATTTATTTATCTCTAAAACCCATACTGGCAATATTTCTCTGGCTCTTAATTCTGTAAAAAGCACAATTATTCTGTAAGACATTATTTGAAAACATTTATTGATTACTTTTGCAGATGAATGAGGGGAATTAACATAAAGACTGTTCGAATATCGTCAGATGATGCTGAAACCGAAATATGGGAATTTCATTTCGTAAATCAACAAATATTCTTCATCTTATAAGTTTTGGTCAAGATTTAAAACAAAACAAACTAATGGCAGTATTTGGATTCCCTTTTGTTGAGGGAGTTGATATTAATCGGAACGAAAAGAAAATACTTAATAAATACACGAAACGTGGCCATATAATGCACCTGTAACTTGCGTGATGCCAACTCGAGAGTCACGGACTAGACCCGGACTGCGGAAGTTTCAGTTTCTCAACAAACAAAGCGGTCTGGAATCTATCTTCGCCACATTGGACTCAAGATTCTTTCTCTTTACGCAAGTGAAAGACAACAAGGAACCCAGCTCGTGGGCTTTGAGCCAACAAGTTATTGCAGAAAAGATAGCATTTAAGAATACCAATGGCCTTACAAAATTCATTGTTCCTCAGTAATTTAATAGATTGTTAGAATCGCCCACATGAGCCAGTTTTACAACACTCCTACACATGAGATGCAATGAATACCAGAGTAAGAAATTAAATTGTGATCAATTAAATAAAATTAGTACTTCCGAAGTTCATCATAGTCGCATCAACTATTTTTGAAACTTGAAGCGGTGCAACTTGAAGGGGAAACACAGGTTCGTCATTTACCTCAAAGAAATTTGACTCCAGATGACTCACCTTTGTACAAGACGACTCATAACCTGCGATCAAAACAATAGCAAAAGTTTCCTCGTGTCAACACACTACTCCATCAATAGCAAACTACGTAATACTTTTATTTACTTTAACAAACAGCAAAATGCATTAAAAAAAAAACAGAATTAAACCAGCCTGGATTACCCAGCCGAATAGAAAGAGCGTGTTTCTCCTAACATGTATCAAGAGCCACGGGTTCGAATAATTCATTGGAGGTAGATGTCCCTGAAAGTTTGCGCAGATGTCCGCGTTGTTGCGAGTCGACAGTTAAACATACCGCACGAATCGTAGAAAACAACAATTGGAGCCCCTACAAAGTTGTGAATGTATACATAAGAAAACGGAGGGGTGTATGAAAAAACGCATAATAAATTAACTAAAAATGTTACATCACACAACACACTTTCTCGAAGTCTATTTTGGGGTCATATGTCATTACAAGAGACATTGAACTACTCAACTATCCTAAATATCTCCCGTAATTATAATAATATAACGTTTAATTTTGGATATTGTAACATTGATGTTGCAGGTATTGACTGACCAAACGTTTTTCTTTTCTCAACACTACGGACTCTTAGCACTTAAAAATAGTCTTTCAACGTCTACTGAAAACCATACTTCGTAAGACAAAATGCCAGAATATAAAGCCGATTTCAACATATTTTTTATCTTTCACAATATATATTCCGACGCGTGAACTTCTACAGTAATGCTTTTTACGTCCACGAAAAAATAGAGAAAATATTGCGTAAATTCTATTCCAAAGTTTTTACACACATTAACGTTTCCCCCATGCTCCAGGTTGTAGATGGCACTGAGAAAGATTGAACTGAAAAATCTACATCACAAAGGTACTGGTTTGGCCTACATTTTAGTGCTTTACGCGACTGAGAATGACCAGACACAGCAAGGTAGTGGGATAGCGGCAACGACCACTACGAAATCATTAATTTTAAAATCTCTCAAATTCAATGAGTTACCTACTGAAGTCGCTTGCTACTATCTACATCATTTTCCTACCCGTCAGAAGTAATTTTGACAGTGAGCTACCGACCGTTTTTTGAAAGCATTCTCTATGAAAGATTTAATAATATAATTAACCGTTAAATTAAAGCTTGAAACGCACAACCAGATAACCTCTAGTACACGACACTAAAAACATTTCGTACACATTGTGCAAGTGGTCTTAGCACTTTGTAGTGAACATTCCGTTACGCAATTTCGAACTGGAAGGCAAATGCCTGAAATACTCGTCTTTGTGTCCCTTCTACCTGAAAAGTGTGACCACTAGTACCAAAATAATACACGAGAAAAATACTTCATTGCCACAAACACTTCACGGCTACAAATGACGCAAGGGAAAGCTATCGGCTCCCGGATTTTAAACGAAAACAAAGATGACAGATCTACAGTTGTCCACCAGGGCAATTTCGATTGAACAAGTTAAGAAATAACGTATCTTTTACAGGGTGAATCTTTGAATTTGAAATGAAAAGAGAAGGTTAAATGTATGGTTTTGACAAGGAGTCAATTATGTAATACCTGGAGCAACTTCACGATTCAGTGGTCGCAGTTACAGCACAGCAACACCAAAACTAAAAGTAAAGCATAAAGACATAATACCCCTGATATAAGAAATGGAAGTGGGAGCAATTTGCCTTGATAAAATTTCCATGCTTATTTTGGCATTGAGAAAAGTTGTGATGATAAATTGGTCTCGACTCAAAACGTTAATGCATGTAATGGCACATAATACCAAAGCAACATGATTTTTTCCAATTCTGCTGAAAGTGTTCTTCAAAGTTTCATAATAACGAACATAAGGTTTCGGAGAAATTCTAGGATTTCTTATCCGTGTGGTTCTCAAAATAAGAACTTAAACGGATACATTTGGCTTCTAACGCACGACACCGCTCCTACATATCAGCGCTTCACCAATTGCTAGATTAGTGATTTCGAGCGCATCAACTGTAAGGCCATTAGTCCCGTAACTGTAATGCATGTTTTTTCCCCAACAGGGTATGTTACACGGGGCACCGCTCCCCAGACGAGACAAGCTCCCGACCGATCTCCCGGCATGAGTAGTAGTGTAGTGTGTTGAAGTGTGTGAATATAAGTAAGGGGTGGGGAAAGGATAAAGAAATGGAGGAAAGATCGCGCGCGGTCCGTGGCCCTTTTGTTTGGGCACTATTCCGGCATTTGCTTCGTGTTGATCGGAGAAACCACGGAAAACCGATCAGATCAGCCGGCCTGTAGAATTCTCAACGTACGTAATTATAACTATTTAGCATTATTCATACCTCCGAGTATTTTTTACGTTTTTTTATTGCAAGTTTACCAGTTCAAATCCCCTACGAAGGTAACATAAAAGGCCATTGGGTGTTGGGAATTTTTGAACAGAATTTAAACATTATTAGCAAATACGATTCATTGTTATGTTCAACGCTAGAGACTGCAAGAACTTATTTGAACAAAGCTATGCATGACATACATTTTCAATACATGAATATACTTTTGAAACCGAATAAAGCGTCGGCGACTAGTAAATTCAACTAGTAAATATGTCTACTGGATAATTACGCTCGTGACTTCCATCATTCACAAGTACATATTATGCACAGCACCATCGTCGGTGTCTAATGGTGCTACAAGAGCACATACGTTTTTGCATCATTTGTAACATTCGCAATTTTCCAAACTTCGGGGAGTTCAACGAAAATGAAGCTTGCGCTCTTTTAAGCGTATTTTACTCTATTCTAAAAAAAAGGTGCCTTTTTAAAAAAAATACATTAATTTCTAGTAGAAATTACGTGAAAACTACTGTTTTTCAAAAAATGTACATGTTCCTTTTTAGATCTTTTTGGAGTGAAAAATTAAGAAAAAAACGCGTTCCTGAAAAAAATTAATTGCGCATATTTCACGAAAATTACACGCCAATTACTCATATTTTCGAAACACTACATAAACTTCGGACACTACATAAACATTTGTCTTCGAAAAATATATTTAATTAAGGGAAAAGTCTCGCATTTCAATACTGCAGTTGACGCCGAAAAAAATTAAACTTTTGCAATTTTTTTAAGTTTAGAAAGTTCAACGAAAAAAGAACCTACATAATTTTTATAAGCGTCCTTTGCACTATCCACGGTGAACATTTATGCGAAAACTGTTGCGCCATTTTTGAGAAAATTTTGAAAACATTGTTGAAGCTTCATGTAAAGGACCCCTAGAAATCAGAATATCCGTTTCAAATTCGCAGGTCCTCGAGTTCGACCACATCAACCAATTTGGTCTGAAAGGGCGCTAGCTTTGACCACAGACAAAGAGACACAGACAGACGGTCGGTTTTGTTGTAACCCAATTTCCCAATTTCTCAGAATCAAGGACCCACAAAACGTGACTACGAAAGGTGTTTAAGAACGTAGTTTACGACATAAAGTAGCACGATTTATCCACTTTTTCGATACCAGGGCCCCACAACACGAGGTGTTTTGTCGAAAAATCGCCACTTTCTGGTGAATCATTATATACTTGCGTAATAAAGAGAAAATATTATAGAGGACAAGAAAGTGAAATCAAAATTGCGTCTGGAGCAAAAGGGAAGTTATTTCCACAATACAAAACAAACTTCTTAACAGCTATTTGTGTGATATGACAACTGCATTATTTTATTGTAGTTGCTAAAACTGTTGTTTTAGCAACTACAATAAAATAATGGCATTTACTCAAAGGTCATCAGATAGTCACCGAGGTCAGTGGCGTCTTCATGAGTAGACAGAGTTCTCTATCAAGAAATTTAATAACATCTGTTCATTTGTGTGTAGAGAGCTTTTTCATTTCATTCATCGCAAAGGACGCAATAACAATGCTCAAAGCAGCGCGTAAGCTTCAGAAGAGATCATCTTCACGACATCTGCGTGAAATTCGAAAAAAAGATTTCTATTCTCTACACACAAGCACGTTGAAGAGCTCAAAAGATAATATTAATTGCCCAAATTCAACAGCCTCTATGAACTTTATTCATTTAAATTAAACTGGAGGGAATGAAGTAGCATTTTCTTTTATTCTTATCTTTAGAGAAAGCAAGTGTTCTTTCATTATTACTGTTTAATTTTGATTTGAACGAACAAAATACAATTCGTGCGCAAAAAAAAGTGTAAAGTGACAATTCCTCTTTACCCGTTGTCACGTGCACTTCATTTCGAAGTTATTTTCGTAAAAATGAACTATTTTCTAAACACATTACTTCAACTAAAAAAAACTCTCGTTGTTAATAAACATGACACTTTTCATGTTCCTCGACAGTACGCAGATGTAACGAAGTAACTACATTCAGCCGTTTAAAGTTGGTGCATTGGAGGTGTGTCTTGTCTTTCCAACACGTTGTCATTGCCACCTTAGCACAGAGTGTAACACGAGTGCTCGGCGCAACAGCGAGTACGTACGGGGCTGGACCTCGACATCAGCTTCCTCCAGCCCAGGCGCAAGCTGGTGGTGGAGATGGAGAAGATGGAGGACCAGGAGCCGGCGCGGGCGCGGGCGCAGGCGCGAGCGAGGCCGGGGCCGGTGCCGGTGCCGGGGCCCGGGGCGGCGGTGGGGTGGAACACGGGGAGCAACGCCATGGCTCCGGCGTCGGCACCGCTTCTGCCACCGACCGCCAAGCACACCGAGCGACTGGCGCGGGCGCGGCTCGCCGGGGTGCGAGGCACTTGCACGGCGCCGAAGACGACGGTGGCGGTGGCGGACGACGAGCCAATGAGCCGGCAGGCAATGCGAGACGTTGCAATGCAGCGAGTGGTGAGGAACGGAGGGATTTTGTTAATGAAAACGTCACGAGGCGGTAACTTCTGCGCGGCGATTACAACGTGATTCAGAGCCCTTCACTGAAGCACTGGCGAGCAGCGCGGGGGGATAGTCGAACCAGAAACCCTACGGACTATTTTGTTCGATGGGATCGGTGCTTTTCCCGGAGCAGAGGGGGTGCCGGAACTCGCTCCAACCAAGAGACCGCGGAGGCTATCTTTCCCCCGCACGCGCGGATTTCGGAGCCCCGCATTTCTCCGCACCGGACTCGGAACCCCTAAACTTGGCGGTGAATCACCGACCTTTCCAGAGCTTAATGGCGATGTGGCGACCCTCAAGGGGCGGGAAAAACCGTGAAGTCAGGAACAGGATTCCATCTTACCAAGAGCCATGATCCACACGGAGTGATACTGAGACCTAGAGTCTCGTAAGCAGTGAACTGTACAATGTCAGTTGACACTTTCTTGGCAATTTAGCAAAACCCAGTCGCCTACCAATTGGAGAGGTCAACGATGGACGCCAACCAAGTGTTGTTTCCTTTTCCTTTCTTTAGGTACGAAGTTATTGTTTCATCCATGACTGTGGGGGTTTCGTCTTTCCACCTTACTGGATATTTACAAGCGGACTTATAAATGACAAAGGCCATTCGTTTCCACGGCAAAAAAACAAAAAGCATTAATTAAGCATAAAAATGCCCAGGCATCGCACTCAGTAATAAATATTTTTTTCAAAATTAATAAATTACAACAAAATATAAAACATAATATTTAAAGCACGTATCACTTAACATAATGGCTTCGTTTATTTTCATACAATTATGTTTAATACATCTAAAAAAATAAAAAAAGGTGCGAACGTTTTTCTCACTTCTCCATTTTTTGGACCTCTAATAGTAGAACTGAAATATGGCTTTAACAATATCACAGAAGAGCAAAACAGATTTTGAATGCACATTTTTATTGAAAAGTTTTTTTTAGAAACTTTATTAGAAATAATTCGAAACACACAAGTGGAGATTATCCGCGATAGTAGATAAAGTGAAGGATCTCTAGCAAATCAATCAAGTGGAGGATTTCAAATTCAATCAAATGCAGGATCTTGTGCACGCCTCCCAAAAAAATCTCAAACAAGACGAATAAACAAAAACGAGTACCTTAAACAAAACAAGCAGAGGCACTCCTGCATCTCGATCCAGTGTACGGTTTCAAATACATTGATCAGGTGGATGATCTTGAGCAAGTCGATCAAGTCCCCTCCCAAACTTTTAAGTTGGGGATCTCTACCAAGTCAAAATCAAATAGAGGATCTCGGGCAATTCGCTCAAACAAACATCCCGAATAAATCGAACTATTAAGGACCAAAAGGACGACCATCAAGTACGGAATCTGATGCAAGTCTTAAATGCACGATTTCAAGCAAGTCGACCTAGTACAGGATTTCCGACATTTCGATCTTGTGGAGAATCTTCCCACATTTCTCCTAGTTCTTCAAATTCAGAATCTCAAGCCAGTAGATCAAGTAGAAGATCTGATAAAGTCGATCGAGAGGTAGATTTCAATGTCAACCAAGAGGCGGATGAAAATAACCTTTCACGCAAATCGAACAACTGGAGGAGGAAAAGCAAATGGGTAAAATGTAGAGGAATTCCTGCATATCGATCTGATTTAATTTATTTTCGTTAAAAAATAGAACATACTACATGTGACGCACAAGGGAAAAGTCCAATGCGTACACTTTCTTGAGCTCCAAAATCTCTTCCCTAACCATACATAGTTGATGGATGAATGTGCCAACTAAACGAGTTTACCAACATTTGAAAACTAGAAATGTTCGCTTCCGAATAATAGAAAACTTATTTGTATCGGTGAACAAACTACAGATTTCACTATAATATTTATAACAAAATCCAACCCTCAGTTCCACTCCTACTACAACTAGCAAAAGGAGACAGGGTGAAGCTACATTTACGTCCAGAAGCAAAAACCAAGGAGCCATTTCCGCATTTGTTCAATGGATCACGCAAATTCGATGAAAACCTGACCGCAATGGTGTCTTTTACAGAGAAGCTGAAGTACATTAATTGTTACAAAAGTATTCTTTTTAAGTTTATGCAGAAAATATGTACACTAATGCATTATATATTATAGTCACAATGAATATTTCCTTTTTATGGCCATTACAGACTAATTGTATTGAAACAATATTCAGTATATATTCATATGGGCTCGTAGGCTTCCCCGGACGGAGTCAATACTTCTTGGCTCTCCGCGAGGAGCCGCGTCTCGCTCAATTGGGCTGACGTTTCAGCAGCAGTATAGCTCTGAAGAAGAGGCCACAGCAAGATGGCCGAAACATTAGCACAACTGACCCGAGGCGCGGCTCATCCCGGATACCCAAGAATGTATATTTATATGGATTTATTTGAGGTTTGACTGAATTGAGAGACCCGGAAATGTTACTTTTACATCACCGAAATGCATAAATTTTCAATAGCGCGCATGTGATGGTCAGTTACAATAAAGGCAAGAGGACATGGCCTAAGACCGAACCGTGCGGGTCCCGATTTTATATTGGCAAAAGGTTGAAAAGACGAGTAAATTTTTTAATTCATATTATACAATTAAAATAATGCTTTAAAATGATCATCGCTAATTGAATTGAATTGAATTTGCCTTATTTTACGTGGCGAGACTCGGGCCATCAGGCCCGCTCTTCCGTCTGACCACGCAAATTTCGCTACGCTCCTTTCATCAACTAGCAGAGAAAGGAGGTATTTCTTGGGCGAGAAACAGGCGATTTGAATTTAGCTCAAAGGCGTCATTTAGGCTTGAGGATCTTTTACATGCAAGTAAATCTACGAACATGGGACAGCCGGCTTTACTTCCCCTCCGAAGGAAGGCGTACGAAGGATTTTGTCGCCCTAAAAATCCACGGCTTCGATCGGGTTTGAACCCGCGAGCTTGGGTATAACAGTCCGGTACGCTAACCGTCACACCATCGCCGTCGCTAATAACGCAATTAATTCCATAGTTTATCAATTTAAACAAATCAGTAGGCACAATACTTAAACATAAAATTATTTCGAACAAGTATGCACACTTATAATATTTGACATCAAATTATTTTTTTAATAACTCATAATGAGTCCTTTTTTAATTTACAACACAATGATTTTTTTCATTTGTATTTAATGACATTCTTCACAATTTTTTTTATTTAATTACATTCCACCTACTTCATTCTTCACATTTCGACAACTTTCATACATTGTCATCTTCAGGCTATGGAATAAATTACATACAACAATCACAAAAACCTAAAACTAATTACATTCCTGAAGTATTCATAAAAATATTTAATTAAATCTAAAACTACTTTCTTTAAATAATAATAATATTTAAGGAATGTAATTAATTTTAGATTTTTGTAATTGTACGTAATTTACTCCATAGCCCGAAGATGAAAATGTATCAAAGTTGTCGAAACGTTGTGTTAGTGTGAAGAATGTAATTAAACAAAAATGTGAAAATTTCTTTGTGATGTAAATAAGCCAACTAGAAAAGGGGTCATCATAAATTGTTACAGAATAATACATAAAATTGGCCAAGACCAAAACTTTACATGAAATTAATGTTGATAATGTAGTCGAATGCATAGTGTGGATTCTTGAAATCTACATTTTTTCAACTAATAAGAATCAAGTTTTAAAACCAGTGGTGGTACACCACCACGTACTTTCTCGCCTTCCGTAAAATAAGAATACTGCAATGTCTGTCCTTAAGGACATCTCAGCCATCACTTGTAAAACTCATTATTAATCGTGGCGCTTTTATCATGAAACTTTAATTCACTTGAAGGTAATACATCAATATAAATTCGACAACTAACTGAGTTCCTTACACCCTGAAATATCGGCCAAGTTATTCTGAGATCTTCCAAAATTAATGTTTAAAAAGTGCCTATGTTTCACGCAAAACCTACTCATATTTTCGAAAAATTGTACTTTATTTCAAGATAATAAATTACTTTATTTCAAGATGTTTCTGATGAACAAACTTCATTAAGGAAAAATTTTCTATCTTTAATAGTGTAGTTATAGAAAGACCATGAACAAATGTTTAAACTTTTGCAATATTCGAAATTTTACAGAATTTAACGAAAATGTAACCTACGCCATTTCTTTAAGCGTCGTTTGCTGTATCCGATGAGCAAAACTAAAGAAAAATGTGGGGGCATTTTTGAGAATTTTTTGAAAATGTTGGTGCTTCATGTAAATTACCACCAAAAATCAAAATATCCGTTTTATTTTTAAGAGGCCGCGACATCGTTTAGAACCATCACAGAATATCATATTTGGTGAAAATTCTACTCGTTTAGCCGCTGGCGTTTTGACGTAATCCAATTTGTCGGTATCAAGGATCCACCACACATAGGAACAAGATTTATCTACTTTTTCGTTACCAAGGCTTGGCAATAAGAACTTTTCAGTCGAAAAATAGCCGTTTTTTATCTGCAGCAATCCAATCCTTTCACTGTTCCGCGTAAGCAGTATGCGAGAAAGTGCTGATCTTCAAGTACTCATTTTTCTAAATAAGAATGCTGATTGATCCGTATTGATAACGTGTATTTTCCAGCCGCAGATTGATATTTTGTTGTTTTTTAGGGGACCCACTCGATATTAATTTGGTCCGAAATTTGTTGCAACACTAGAATTATGGTTACTGTTATTATTATTATTATTATTATTATTATGTTATTATTATTATTATGTTATTATTATTATTATTATTATTATTGATTATAACTATCATTGTTTGGGTCCGCAGCAGTTTCGTTAGCCTAGGCCGAACTTTGGAGCTGGTGAAGCGAACGTTTAGAGCAGGGCTTCCCAATGGGATCGGTATAGACCCCCTGCGGGTCGATGCAATTTTGAAGAGGATCTATAGTGATGAAGGAGTCAATTGGGAATTAGTAGCCGAATATGAACCGGCGCCTACCGATTAAATTTAGATCGCATTAATTCCAAAAACATTAATGAACCTAATTAACTGTTTTCGGACATAAAGCTATATATGTGACTCAAAAAATAATATTAGCTACAAAATGTTTAAGAATAAATTACAAGTTCACTTCTGTTTTTTCGTAGTTCATCACTAGCAATTATGTAATTAGGATGTTTAGAAAGCTCAAGAAATTATAACTATGTGTTAACGATGCTCTACCACAAAGAAAATATTCTCCGCAATATGCATTGGAGAAATGTTATAGTCAGTTTTTCAAACACATTCAATATTTTGTAACAATTGCATTTCAATGATTAGAAACTCAGCTACCCAAAATCAGATTAGCATCCGATAAATTGCAAAATTGAAATATTTGCAAGAATTTTGAGGTAAGAAATTGTTATCTTTAAGGCATTTATGAGCAATTCCTTCAGCCATGATTATCTATATACACCTTATTATAGGGAAAATGCAAGAGGGTCCATAAAGCAAACATTTTCTTAAAAGGGATCCGTGAAAGAAAAAGGTTGGAAATCCCTGGTTTAGAGACTTGTTCTCATTAGGCGGACGAATATTCACCTGGTTCGCACAAAATTAAATATTTCACTCACATGACGAAAGTGGAGGCTATATACAAATTTCAAACAAACACTCGATACAGATTTGGTAAACTACAATTTGGTAACTAACAGTTTGAGGATCGAGTACTACAGTTTGTATATTTACACATTTACGACCTAATGTAAAACTTAGTTACAAAAAATATTCGGGACCACGGGCCAACGGAGGCCCTAAGCACATGCTTAACCTGCTTTTGGATTAATGCACCCCGATTAAGCTCCTCAAAACAAACGTGTTTCAAAAGTTGTTCTTCAAAATTACGATACGAACTAATACTCTATCTGATTACTTTGTAAATTCCTTCTCACTCAGGATATACGGCGTGCCGTGCGGTGCCAAAATCGATTGCGGGGTTCAGATGTTTACAATGCGCATGACAAAAGCTCATGTAATTCATACGCCTAGAACATTATGCTCTTACACATGATTTTCGTGCTCTTAACCACTCAATTCTGATATTTGAAGCGAGGCAAACATGGAAATATGTACAACCCCGTAGACATTAAACCTGGAACAAATTTGCTAGAATTTAAACAAATTTGTTAACATTCATCTCCCGAGGAATGTCTGTCAAAATTATATGATAGTGAAATTCGGCCACAAGTCGAAGAAATGTGATCCACTGGGAAATGTAACCCCACGCAGCCCGTGAAAACTCATTGACAGTAAGTTCACCTGGGAGAGAAAATCGCAAATAACGTAACTATATCAGTGCGCGGCAATGCTAGGTGGCAATGGTGAAGGTTATAGAGGACCTAAGATGTCGATGGTCAAGGTGGCGGTAGAGGCTAGTGGTAGTGACCGAGTCAGTATTTATGATGTCTACATTCTGAGGTGTTCTAATAAAGAAACCCAAATGACAGAAAACATAATCGAGAGCGCTATTAGCATTCACTCATACTGTTGCTACGAAAAGATGTATTCGCTTCACTATCCATTCTTCGATCGCCCCCCCCCCCCTCCATCCACCCAGAATATTTGCACCTGCGACATTACATACGGTACTTTAAAAAATTAAAAGTATTATGAGAAAGATCACGCAGTAGCATGAGCTCGATAAGTTTTTCGTGTAGATTTCCTTGATCAAATAAGCACGTATTGCTTCTGTGTTATTTGCAGGAGAAGTAGAGGGCAGAGTTACTTTGTCAGCAATATTCTAAAATCAAATCTGTAGTTCGTCTGCAAATACGATTTATTAGTCGAGAGCGAAAATTTACAATTTTCAAATGTTACCAACAACGCTTGCCAGTGTGTTTATTCGTAATTCAATTATGTGTATTAGAATGGGGGGGGGGGGGAGAGAGAGAGTGAGAGAGAGATATGTTTCATTTTCCAGAACGAGTATCTAAATTCACTTATAGGTAATATGTTTGTCCTCCACCCAATTTCTTTGAGGTATAGAGATTGCAGCGATTACTATTTACATTGCATTTCAACTTGAAATAGATGCTAAAATGTCTGTTCAAAAAGTTACAATAAAGTATTTTTGCACTAATTACATTTACCATCAAAATAATCAAAAATAAATTTATTTAGAATGCAATTCTATAGTACAGTCCATTTCCTTTCTAAAAATAAATTAAAAACTACTAGCTAGTGTCCAAACTGTTTGATATGTTTAATCATTTCAGTTGGAATAATATGAGATGATACACAGGATGGGGTAATGATAAGTAGAAAAGGGAAGCATACTTTATTACGGATTACAAAAAGTTATGTTAGTTTAGTATAGAAAGTCTGCAATCTCTGAACAGATATCAAATGCAATTAAAATGTGAATAAAGCATTTTAATAAGAATGTGAGACACTTCTTCAATTCACTGAGTATCGCAATGCACCATTTAATAGAAATTCTTAGAAATATTTCATACAATATCACAGATGTTATATTTTAAAAGAAATTGTGCAATCATTATTCTTAGCGTATTTCTCTTTGTTGTCCTTTAATTGGATTCACCCATCAGAATACTTTGAATACTATTCATATTATTGCAAACACAGATTACATTATTTTTAAACTATTAAGTAATTACGTAAGGCAACAGAACTAATCAAAATGTACATTAAACAATTCTGATTTTAAATAAAACTATGTGCAACAACCAAAACAATAACTACACACTAACAATACATTTTGTAATCAGCACTTCAAACTTATTCAGAAGGATTTCAGTCAAAACAAGTTAGTGTATAGTAAATGTCTGATAACTATTCAACACCAGTATATGAACAAACATATATAATTCCTGAACTGATTAAATCAATATTTAGTAATGTTTGAAGGAATTTTAAACACTTCATAAAAATTGTTCTTCTCTAAACCTGCAATATTAGGATCTACACATTACTATTATTAAATTATGATTATGTCAGTGTCTAAAATCACTTCTACAGCATGTGATTAAGATTTCGGCTTTCTCAGTAATGTGCCACTATGTGCATACAGCATGTCACTTCCACAATTTTACACATCATCCAGGCATAGAACTCTTTTTTCCATAGCTTTAGTACTAGTATTCTCATGAAAAGGTTTTCTTGCAGTCTCAGATCTCAGAATATGTGGATCTTTTGTCCAAATACCTGTCTTCAGTTCATCTTGGTCTCTTGTGATTGTTGGGATCTCATCTATCATTTGGTCCCCTCCTTTTTGTATGTAATGTCAATATGATTCAAGGGAACTTTATAATAGGTATTAAAAACAACTTGGATTTCCGGGAGACACTGTATGCTGGGCACAGATGCCAATGTTTTGGCTATCATGCTGCGACTTTCCTCAGATGTCATGAGGGAAAATGAGGGGGGGCTCTGAAGGGGCCCCAGGTATCAATAACTTTCATTTCAATATGTTACTCATAAGTGAATTCTTAATTATAAAAGTGTAAAATTTTCATGTGTAAATTAATTTTAAAAAATAATGTTTTAATTAATTTATTGTGTTAAATTAAAATGAAATTGAAATAAAGCAAAAGGAACATTTTAATCAACCTAATCTTCTACTTGCCACAACCTGAAGGAAAATTTAAAGTTTTCATAATTACCAGTATAGGCTTCTAAAACAAGTAAACGAGATATTTCTTGAGATATCTAGCAAGGCAAGATTTTTCATAACTGGTGAGATAAAAATGATGATTTGCATAAAAAATGCAATTGCTATTATCTTTGTTACCTCTCTCAACCCTTCAGAGCACAAATTATTATTTTTTTTTTCATATAATATCATGACTTCATATTGTATGCCAAAGTTATAACTCCCTTTCTAGAACTGAATGTAGTTTCTTTTAATTAATATTAAGTCATATTCAAATTAAAACCTTTATGAGATAATTTGAATGTCAAAGCTTTTTCTTACAAACCTAACTACTACTTTTTAATAAACCTCAGACAAAGAAAGTATTGGCACTTGTAAGAACATTTTGTTAAGTATTATTTGCACATTAGTACACAGTGCTCCAATGAAATTCATAGATATGACACATTTAAAGATGTTACTTCCAGAACAAGTGATGATGGATGCAGAATTGGTGAAAACATAAATCAGTAATATTCTTTACAACATCAACAACAACAATAATAATAATAATAATAATTTAAAAAACTTTCTTTCTTTCTTTCTTTAAAGAATGGATTCTATATTCTCTGAGGTATCTGTATGGGTTTTAATGATAATACTGAGAATTGCAATAAATAGATAAGCTTCTACAAATTGTGTCAATGATTTATATAACTGTTTTTACATTGGTTTTGACAAAATTGGAGATAGCCCAAAAAAATTAAAACATTTATTGAATAATTGTTCAGAAAATGTTTTAAGCAATGTAGAAGTCTTCGGGATCATACCCGTACACCCCAAGTCAATGTGGTGGAAATTGGCGCAATCAATTAAAGAATTTTTTTAAAACATAAAGGTATTTTGTTTTATTGTCTAATTGTGACAACTTCTCCCCCTATTTTACTTCAAATTCATCTCATTTTGTTTAAGCAACTATCACGAGCCCCTGAATGAACAGTACTTCTACAACATAGAATCATTAAATTTGTAATTCAGACTCTTCCCCAAAGAAATTTTGATACATTGATTCAATATTTAGAAGTAATGCATATAAACTTAAGGACATTTTTACATCTTATTGAATAGTACATAGGATTTTCTTAGCTATTCAGTTCAATAAATGAAAAACTTTATAACACTGTCTTATATTTACCACACCTTTCATAAAAAAATACTTCATTTTCATTTAAGAGATATAGTATAAATGATTCAGAAAATAAATACGGAAGTCAAAAAGCAATGGCAATTCTCACTCAGAGAAACATTTTCTTAGTAGTTCTCTTTCCCTTTTTTTAGTAGCTTAAAATTCCCACTGTTTGCGAAACTAAGCTGAAGGGATTTGCAATAGGAAACTATTACTTTGAACATTTTAACTAAAAAGTTGTTTTTATTTTTAGTATGATACATGTGTAATATTATACAGATGTTAAGATCACTTATGAAGAACTGAAATTTACATGCTTTGTAAATTTTAGCAAGAAACCTAAATTTTGCATTTTGTGGAAAAAAGAGCAACCTTTTATAAATTAATTTCTTAGCAAGATTTACAATTACAAAGATGCCAATCCAGGGGGAGGGAAATGAGGGAAATTTCCCCCCCTAAAATTTTTCAGTATCTATTAATTATAAATTATCACGAAACTCTCATGCAAAAATATTTTAGGATAGTCATTAAAATTAATAAAACAGTATTACAGCATGAGCTGAGTATAGCCTGTGACTTTTTACAAAATCTTAAATATGACACCTTTAACCAAAAGATTTTGAATTTCTCCTCCCAAAATTCATCTCTGGATCCTCCCCTGAATTAGACCAAACATTTTTAATCGAATAACTGATCAAATTATCTCCTGATTAATAATCAACTCCTTTTGACCAGTGCACAAATTTCATTTTCATGTAGAATACTATGCTCCTAAACAATGAAATAATTTATTAGCCTTTTATCTTTCACTACAGGTGTGGTCTTACTCATCTTGATGTAAAGGCATGACAGTTCAAAAATTAAATGATATTAAATATTCTTCATTCTAGTTTTACACAAATATATTGATTTTACACATTCACAATAAAATGTCAGATAAAGAAAGCGTTACAAGAAATAAATTTAAAATATTTTCAGTTCTCCAGAACAAATTAAGAAGAGTTGTTCTAAAATACAAATAGGAGCCATTCTACAAATATGTTTGTTTTTAGGTGGAAGAGTGTTTCCACATCTGTGGCAAAAACATATGAGGATAAGAGTCTGTTCGTGAAAAATTAATGATCTCATTATATATTTATCTCTGTTACTAGTTTTGGATTACATTAAAATAGTATTACTAAAATCCTTTTTTAACTTTCAATTTTTTACAGTATATTATACTATTAATAATGAACTATAAGTGCATTTTCAAATTGAAAAAATCTTGTTCTTAAGTATCTTAAGTATAAAAAATAAGTTAACAGCTTCACACAGACCATAAAAAAGATATCTTGTGTATCATCACAAGGAGAGAGAGAGGAAGCGGGGGTTAAAATGCAATGTTCAGGAATTGGGATGATGATCTGCATCACAAATCACTAAATTGCTTTGCATCACTAAATATTGATATCTGCCAAGTTGCACAGTAGCAACATCCATTATTGATTGAAATGTTCGCTAATGAAATTGGCACAACAATAATGAAATTATGTGAAGAATACTACAAATATCACAAAAATGTTTATAATATCTTTTAGCATAAAACAACTAATTTGCTAGGAATAGACAAGTTTTGAACTTGGAAATCATTTTGAACCAAGAAAATCACTAAAAAATAATTTTTATTAAGTTGATATCATTCAACAAAATAAATGGATAAAATTATAAAATCTACAATTCAATATAACCATCTGATGAAACTACAAATTCAGATTCAAATTGCATCCTTGGGAAAAATACCTAACATTTTTTGTCAAGCTGTTGATACAAAAACATGAAAGTAAATATCAAGAAGAATATTCTTTAATCAACTACTATTTGCAACAACCCATTTGTACATAAAACTGAATCCAGAACAATCATAATCTTATTCATTTCTCTTTAATTCTTGTGAAATAAAACATATCTTAACCAAGCTAATTCAAAACTAATAAACAGATAGATATTGTTTTCCCACACCAATGTTTGTTTAATGTTAACCAAATACAATTAATAATAATGAAAGTTTGAATAAAAATGAATATTTAATCTTATCCAAACACAAAATAATGATTAAGTGTTCAAGAACACTAACAACTTGAACATTCTCAATGAAGAAGATTCCCATATTGTTCACATATACCATTTCTTCAAAACATTCTCAAGATAGTATATTTATTAACTTAGTAGCTAAGTAGTAACTAAGTAGACAAAATTCAATAGAACATTAATTATTGTCAAATAATCTTCACAACTTTTCAATGCCATGTTTTAAATTGCTTCAGACATATGCCCTATGTTTCTTATTTTTAAATTTAAGTTGTCTGAACATTGTCTTCTAAGAATGAGCTCTAGTGCATCAACATCTTAAAAATAAATAACATGAAATAAATGAAGATATCAATACTCCTTTCACTCTCAATTAATTCCATTAGGCATTAGGGCCTACCAGAAATCCTTGAAGTCAATCCCTAAAGTAAATTTCTTCCTATTCCCGACCCCTAAATTGAGAGGTAGACAATAAATGAGATTTCATAACGAAAAATTGCACCTTCGCTCGTATTTCCCTTAAAGTCACAAAGAAATATAGATTTTTCACACTTATATCAAAGCTCTTACCTTAATACGTCATTGAAGGGTAAATTTCAAAATACACCGGCTTTACTTTCATATCACTTAACAGAGGTCCTCGTTTTTATATTGAGCCATTGAACATTATGCATCTGGATCATCTGAAATGTATAAAAAAGAATAGAACAAGTGTCACATACTTTAAAGTGCGGTACAACAAAAGCATCATTTCTTCACTTGCATCTCGATAAAAATGAAGGTCATTGAATCTTTAACACTACGCTGCGCTATTTCATCTTTATAGAGATAAAATCTCGGTGAGGACAATCACAATGTTATTTTATCTACTTGATGTGTCATTCTACATAAGAAACAAGCAAAACAAAGCCCACCTCTTATGCAGCATTTTACATTTTCATTCACAATCATAACAGTATTTAGAAATGTTAACATATTGCAAAACGTCAAAAACAATGTCGTTAAGTCGACATTTACAGCATTCATTCACCCCCAAACTTCCCCAATCAATCGGATGCAATAAGCTCTATTGGTTCAATGAAGAACCGATTCTAAAATGATCACAGATTCGTTCATTCTCGGAATCAACTTACATCAGAAAATCCGCGTGAAATTTAATTTATCGCAGGAATCAAGCAAAAGAGTAGAAAAATAAATATGGGTTTGTTGAGGCAATTCACTTCTAATAATAGAATACGATAAAACATTATTACAATACGCGAACTGTCCAAAATACAAAATGAAATATACTATTTGGGTATTCGAGGCCATCATATATCAGGAACCGAGTGCCCTTGGGACCATCCTTGAAATTAGGCCAAGCTACAATTACAACTATAAAGGAAATTCCCTTCTTTTTTAATATGCTGTATACAGTTTTATCCTATCAACTGTGGTCTTATTTCATTGATCCTATTGTTGTTATTATTATTAATGTTATTATCATTATTATTATTATTATTATTATTATTGTTGTTGTTGTTATTATTATTATTATTACTATTATTATGTGCAGTGCAGTGGCGTGAAGTGCAGTGACGTTGTGCAACTGAGAGAAACGAGTGAGTAAGAAAGACATTACAGCTCGCTGTATCGCAGTGCGGTGAAGTGTGGTGAAGTGAAGTTTGGTGAAGTGGAGTTCTATGGAAGATTGCACGGTGAAATGTTCATGAGATTTGTAACGTTTGTAGAGTTTGTATAGTTGTTAAGTTCTGTAATGTTAAGTTAGTGTATTCTTCCACCAAGTTCTCACACTTAATTGCAGAATAATAATAATAATAATATTTATTGAGTCACATATACAATTACAATCGTGTATGACGAGTCAATATGATGCCTTGGGTGGAGAGAGCGAAGTTATATTACTGTTCAGGAGCAAACAAGGGACCATCTCAGCATTTGCTCAAAGGACCAGGGAAACTGAACAAAACCTGATCGAGATGGGGTCATTGGCCTAGAAATACAATACTTGTTACAGTTAGATTAAGATATTATACAGTAGATAAATTATCTGCTAATAATTAACATTAATAATAATAATTACATTAACAATAATAATTACATTAACAATAATAATTACATTAACAATAATAATTACATTAATAATAATAATTACATTAATAATACATATCCATTATGTTTGCAACTACATCAAATTTTACAATAGTAGTACATTCTATATTTATAACTTGAAATGGTGAGGAGGCAAGTTTTGCCCAGTTTTCTTCTTCTTCTATTCTCCTTCTATTTCACAGGATCATTTTCAGCTTGAAACAGTTCATATGAAACAGAAAGTCTAATGGAATAAGAAATTCTTATTTATTTATATTTTTTAAGGGAAATGTAATTTGAAAATTCCTTTACACTGTAGAACATGTTGTTAAGCAGGAAAGCTTTCAATTTACTTTTAAATGTATGAATTGTGTTTATGTCTTTGATATCATTGCCTAGTTTGTTGTAAAGTGTAATGCCCTCTATTAGGGTACTTTTTTGATAAAGTGTAGTTTCAGAGTGGGGAACATGTAGGTTATCCTTTTGACGGGTGTTGTAGTTATGTACATCAGAATTTAAAGTAAAAGTGTCTTTGTTTTCCATGAGAATTTTCTTTGTGAAGACCACTATTTCAAATATGTACAAGCATGGTAGAGGGAGAATCCTTAGTTTATTAAACAAGGGTTTGCAAGACTCCAGCTTATGAGTGCTGGTCATTGTCGCAGTATTCTTTTTTGGATAATAAATGTGCGAGTGCTTTCAGGGGCATTTCCCCAGAATATTATTCCATATTTTAGGTGTGAGTGCACATTTGCAAAATACATTGTTCGAAGTGTCTCAATGTTGGAGCTTGACCTGAGGGTGTATAGGGCATAGCAAGATTTGCTAAGCTTCTTGTTAAGATTTGATATGTGAGTGTTCCATTTTAGGTTTTCTTGAATTGTTAGTCCGAGGAAGGTAGTTTCATGAGATATTGTTACAGGGTTATTGTTTATGAGCAAATGCTGTGAGAGTTTGTCTTTACATCGAGGATTCATGAAATTTAGAGAGACTGTCTTGCTGGTGTTTATGATGAGTTTGTTGTCTTGAAACCATTTTACTAGTGCTTGCAAAGTTTTGTGAGTTTCTTTTTCTAATGATTGTTGTGTTTTTGCTTTGATGATGATGTTTGTGTCATCTGCAAACAATTATTAATAAATCTAATATAATGTAATCTAATCTATTGATTCGCGAACGACTCCGAAAAATGGCAGTGACTTATAGACAAACGTAAGGGTTCAATAGATGTGATGGAAAATATTAAAATTGCGGAGTAAGAGATACTGATAAATAAGAGGTCTGTTGAAGAAGAATGAACTCTTGATGCTCCAACAGCACGTAATGTCTAGCATTATTTCTAAATTTACTATTTTCGAATATTTAGAGAGTTCAATGAAAATGAGACCGTCGCCATTCTTGTATGCGCCCCTTCTTCTATTTGTGGAAAAATCTGAAGAAAAAAAATTGGAACGTGTTTAGAGATTTTTTTATATATTGCATTAATTTCAAGCCCAAGTTGCCGGAATTACTCGTTTCTTCACTAAACTCTACAAGCATTTTTTAAAGTGCTTATTTTTACTTTCTCGCTACTTCTTACGCAGTACAGAGAATGTTATGTAATGATTCGGGGAAAAAACGGCGAATTTTTGTCGCAAAAACTCTAATTGCCGATCTCTAGTAACATTAAAAATAGATAAACCCACTTGCTAAATGTGCAAAAAACTCCTAACACGCGATGTAGCCAAAATTCATGTTTTGTGGGTCCTTGACACACAAAAATCGATTTAAGCCAAACGTCTGATCGTCTGTCTTTAGCTGACGTCAGTCTGACGTTAGCGCTTAACTGTTCAGCCGATTTTATAAAAAAAATTGATATTCTCCAATCGATCTGGCTGATGTTGCAGCTCCTTGAATTTGAAACTGATATTTTAATTTTGGGGGATACTTTACACGAAAGCGCTGGGAGATTTTCAAAATTTTCAAAAAACGGCTCCAAATTTGGTGATTAAATTTTGTTGTCGGATAGCGTAATAGAAGCTTAACAGAATGGTGCATGTCTGATTTTCTTTGAAATCGCGTATTTTTCGAAAATTGCAAAAATTCATTTTTTCCTGTAACTACAATTATGAAGATATTTCTTCTTTATTAAAGTGTTCATCAGAAACAGATCTTTAAATAAGGAAATTTTCAATTTTTCGAAAATGTGTATTTTTGTGTAATTTTGCTTCGCACTTGAGTCACTGTTAAACTTAAAAAAATATTTTTTCAGAAACGGCTGCATTTTTTATTTTTTTCTCGTATTATCAAAGAACGGTAAAGAAAGTGGTGGTGGTGGTCCCATTGTCCAAACATACTGTATTTTGGAAAATTAAAAAAAAATCTAAATGGTGAATTTGAATTTCCCATGCTTCGTTTGAGACGGTGTCTCTCCAAGGCAAAGTAATTTGCGAGAAGCTTGGAGGCAGTCATTCGAATCTTGAAATGAAAGATTACGTTCATTATTATTATTATTATTATTATTATTATTATTATTATTATTATTATTATTATTATTATTATTATTATTATTATTATTATTTAAGCATTAAATCTATTCTAAATTGAGGCAATTGTGTATTATTTAATTTTCAAAAATTAAAATATTCAACGAAAATTAGGCTTGTACCATTCTCTTAAACGTTTCTTGCACTATTCAACAACAACATTTAATCAAACAATTTGGAGCCTTTTTTTACAAAAAGTTAAAAATACCCAAACGTCCCAAAGTTAAAATATCGGTTGCAAATTTTAAGGGTTGCGACATCAGCCAGAACGATTTAACAATAATAATTTTGGAAAAAAACCGCTGAACGGTTTATGCGATAGCGTTGTACACAGCCAGAAAGACGAATAGACTGACGTTTTGTCGTCAATCGATTTTTCGGTATGAAGGACGCACAAAACATGGACTCTGGCTACACCACCTGTTGTTTTAAACATATTTATTTGTTATAGATGGAATACATCGTTTAGTATAATTAATTTACTGATTTGTTTATACTTATGCTAGTAAAAATATGGAAGCTAACTTAATCCGTCCTCTCCTAGAGAGGATACTCAAGAGGAAAACCTCGGGGTTAAGTATCATGATTGGCAAAGATGTTGAGAAAGGCTTCAAACCGGAATATATTTTTTATTCGGGTATGGGTTGGATTTTTCGCTAGTTTGAAATGAGATACTGCTGGGATGTTTGTCAGGTTTTGGTAGGAATTGTGTGATACTTGTATATGGGTTATTTGGTTTATTATTGTATTGATGTTTAATTCGGAATGGAGTTGTTTATTACCTATGAACCAGGGGGCATTTTTGATTAATCTGATAAATTTGTTTTGAATTACTGGGTTTTTATTGACATTTGTGGGGGCTGAGTTTGTTCATATTGGGCATGCGTAGAGCATTGGTGGCCTTATAATAGCTTTATAAATTGTTGTAGAGTTTGTGTATGACAGGAATTTGGTTTGTTGATTAGTGGCTGGAGTAGGAATAATTTATTTCTTGCTTGTTTAGTTTTGATAGATATAGGGGTTTTCCAGGTTAGTTTTGTGCCCAGGTGAATCCTAAGTATTTTATGGGTTGTGATGGTAGGGTCCAGGTGATGGGGGAGCTGCTTATTACTAACGGAGGAGGGAGGTAAACTTACTAATTAAGAAGATTTTTGCTATTGTTTTTACCAAGATTAAATTGATTTTTCCAGATGTTTGCCAATGATTTTATTTAAGTGGCTTTGAATATGTAATCGGAGGTTGTTTTGTGAGTATCCTGAGGCAAATAGTGCTGTATTATCTGCGAATTGCGTTATATTATATGTTGATGATGGAAAAATCTGAGATGTATGTAACATCACATGTTAGAGGATTTTTTCTATATTTAGCAACTGGATTTGTCCACTTTGTTGTTCCCAGTGCCCGGTAATAAGAGTTTTTATGTGGAAAATTTCAGTTTTCCGGCGCAATACAATACTTTTTCTTACGTTAGTAAGTGCGATAAAGTAAAAATGTTTATTTTCACAATCAGAATGAAAAATCAGGGTTTTTATCGAACATGAGATTTGGAGCATTCTCTTAAACGTCCTTCACACTATCAATCAACAAAATTTAATAAAAAATGATGGAGTCATTTTTTTGAAAATGACAGAGGGGCTTTGTGCTAGGGGCTTTGTGATAAAGTGCCCCTCCCATTTAAAATATTGGTTTCAAATTCAAGGGGGAACGACATCATCCATATTGATTGGTGGATATTAATGTCGGCTGAATGGTTTAGTCGCCTTCTTTGTTCGTAGACAGACTTTTGCTGTCAATCGATTTATCGGTATCAAAGACCCACAAATCACGGTTATGACTATACCACGTGTTAGAGGAATGGATTTATCCCGTTTTTTGTTACCAGTGACCTGGAATAGGAGTTTTTCTGCCGAAAATTCGCCGTTTTTCGCGCAGAATTACTTAACGTTCTCTCTCTGCTGCGTAAGAGAGTTGTGCCGTAGAATAAGATTTTACGTCTAAGCGTGTTTTCGACATATAATCTACAGGTAGTCTACATGACTCTTTTTACGTGTAGACTACGTAGACAATATAATATGTGTAGACTATTTTTTCACATAAAATTACCCAAAAAAGTTCATAAGAAGTTTCGTAGTAGAAGCGTGTTGAAATGTAATATTAAAAATTTTATTTTCGATTCAGTAAGTAAAACAAAATATACCATTCCTGATGAAGAAATAACAAACTTCATAACCATCTCAAGAAACTAGAAGGAACGTGTTTCTAGTTACACATCAGATCCTTATGCATCCGACTCCTTTCCTCCAAGTGCAGTGTCACCAACCTGGTGCGCAGAAATATTGTGCAGATCCCTGTTTATGTCGCCAACCTCTTCGCCCCGCGCAAGCAAGGCCGGCCAGATAAGTATTTCACAGGTGGGAAGGTAATTCCAGTCATGATTGTGACCCACCCCATAAATATTTTTGAAACAAAACAAATTTAATTTTAAACTTAAAAATGTTTTAAAAATTAGAAATAACGTTTATTCAGAATGATGTACTCTTTTGGATGTAATCAAATAAATTTGTAGTATTGCTGTGGATAAGTTATGTACAACTATAAATACATTTTGGTTTTGGAGGTGGAACATGGCTCTCGCAGATTCGCCCATGCCCCACAAAAATGGTAGATTACCGTTGTCTACAGGGATTGCCTTTGTCTACGCTGAATACGTTGTCTACGAGTTGTTTACGTGTAGATGTAAACTACGATTCTTTACGCATAGACGCACATTACTGTTGCGTAAACGACAGCGAGAAAATAAAACAGAGATTGCAATTGCATTATTTGAAAAAAAATGCAATTGAAATCGCTACTTTTTGTATGTACATGATTGTCAAAAAATAAAGGAATAACGCCTTAAAAGTCAAAAAGTAATGAATTTGGAAATAATGGACAAACTTGTTGGAAAATTTAAGAAATGTGAAAAATAAAATCCTCAAAACTTAATTCCGAGAGTTGTATTTTGTTCCTGGGAAAATTATTTGAGGTTATTTTCTTAACATGTATTTCATGCGCCTCCAAATTAACCAGTAATTTTACTCAAGGTAAGCGTAATTGGCGGAAGGACAGATTCATTTCGAGAAGACAAGGCCAACAAGAAATTTAGTTCCTGACGTCCTATAGAACTGCAGTCCCTCTGCTATTTCGGCCTTTTGTTTCGACGGGCGGCTGGATGCAGGGGTAGGCTCGGTCCCATCATTACCCCCGCCGCCGCCGCTACAGGTTCTGCAGCTGATTGCCAATGCCACAGGCGCGGCGCGACAGCCTTGCGGGTCCTCGGCCAACCTCTTGGCAGACCCCTTGTCCGCCGCAGTCGCTGCGCTGCTGCCCGCCGCCGCCACGCCAAGCGCCCGGTCCCGCTCCAAACGCCTCAGGTGAGCAGACAGGTGTGTGTGTGTGTGTGTGTGTGTGTGTGTGAGGGGAGAGGAGCGAACAAGAATGATGGGCAATTTCGGAACATATTTTTGCTACTAGGTTGCGTGGCCAAACAGACGGGAAAATAGGAATAATAGGGCTTTCGCCAATTTCCTATGCCTTGGGTTCCCTCGTCAAACATTGTGTGTATCGTTCGTCAGTGACACTTTCAGTTTTTGTTTTCCGTCTATATACGCAGTAAACTTGATTATTCCATTTATGATATTTGTACTCATGTATTGTTTCATGTAATTTATGTGATGACAGTGTACACAATTCTTTTTACAGAATATTTGTACTCGATCCTTATCAATTGACTATAGATTATCAGTTTTCGTAATCGAGGTAATCTCGGACCGAATGATTTCTAACCCTCACAGGTATGTACAAATTAACACTTGATAAGATCTCAAATGTTGATGTTTTTGCCCAAAATATGCAAATACATACTTTATTAAATATTTTTTTATCAAAATAAAATTACTTCCGTGCATTGAAGATATCGTAAAATCATTTTATTGGGGAGATATCTAAGAAAGGGCCTTGCAGTAAATAAAACCGAGAAATGTTCAAGTTTATAACTTTAAAAGAGTTAATATGACAACAAAATCTTATAGTATTTTTTTGTAGGAAAATATGTTTTATTACTTTTTGTGGAGCAGAAGTTTCGGTATGATTGATAGTTATGGCAATATATGAAACCCAACTCCTACCCCGACTCACTCCCAACACTTCAGGATTTTTACTCGTAGTATAATGTGCGGTAGGTACCAACGAACAATCATACCAAGTTTCAAAACTCTCGGAATTTTTTCCTTCGTTCACTAGTTTTTGGACTGATTTGACTAAGCTAACTAGCAGAAGGCGAGATCGAGCTCCCTTTAAGGGAAACACGCAGTCTCAATGAAACACTTTAAAACAGTATGTAATACCACAATTTGATCGCAAAAGAGCATATGGATCAGTTAGCTATTGGCGCCTGAAAATGTGGGGACTAGAAGCTGAGGAAAATATAGAAATATAGTCTTCACATATCTTCTTGAAATATGAGTGTTTTAGTCCTGTAAAATCAACATTTTAATTCTGTGCGTTATCAAAAAGCCTCTCTTATGCCTTGAATAGGTAATCATTCTATTGTCTCTTGTATGACATGCAAGCGACAATAATACATACAATTTTGCTTGAGAATTACTCATACCACTGGAACGTGTGATTTATTTTTAATCAAATTTTCACGCGGTTCTGAACGTTGGAGATCACGTACATTCCTTTTAAGTAGGAAATTGAGCTTAGACAAATTATTTCGGCAGAGGTGATTGCTTTCACAAAATTCAAACAAAAACAGATGTTGGGAAATTTTCATTTAGTAACAGAAAAAAATATGGATTGAAAAATTTTATCCTCGGCAACTTTTAAAACCTTTTCTCTAAGTGTACTTTGCTTTAGAAATGAGTTATCATCGCCAGCGGTTATGAGATATTAAGTGAGCGATGTAGAGTTGTGAAGTGGGATGAAGAGCGGGACCAGGGAACGGAAAATTGTGCAGTGGATGTGAACAAGACAAACGCCAATTTTCAATCTGATTTATTTAAAAATTAACTATTACAGTCTGTATTGGTTATTACTTTTACCACTTCTAATATCACTGTTGGGTATCATTATTTAATTTATGATTTGATAAGTTTATGTATCTTATAGTCGAACTTATAACAGATTACACCCAGTAGCTGTTTTTGTAAAATCTCATCTAGTCTGACGGATTTTAAGCGAGAAATTCGATTCTACAGATTCCATGATTCGTTGCGTGATGATACGGATTATATGAGTATATAACACACAGCAATGAAGTAAGCCCATATATACTTCTCTATCTTCTTTCTTCTCCGTCAGTTCAACTTATTTCATGCCGTTCTATTTGTTCTCCTTTCTTGCGTTTCCTCTCGTCGACTTTTCTCTCTTCTCATTTTCCTTGTCGTTCTTTTTCCTCGGCTCTGTCTGCTCTTTCTTCTTATCCTTCTATCTCCTCTCCTCTTTGTTTTCATACTCTTTCTTCTTCTTCTTCTTCTTCTTCTTCTTCTTCTTCTTCTTCTTCTTCTTCTTCTTCTTCTTCCCCTTCTCCTCCTCCTTCACCTAGGCGCCGTAGCTGATATTCATGTGGTGTCACGGTTTGAGGGGTCGCTGCAACACCGTGCATGAAACGTATAAACGTCATTCGTGCTGCGTCAAACAAGATGACATCGATCCGAAGTACACAGACAAATTCATTTCACAGATAATTCCGGAGGGGTTGCGAAGCTGCCCTTCAGCTGTTTTTCCCAGGATCTATTCCTCGAGAAAGCGTTCTAATTGCAAAAGGTGTTTGGGGGTAAAATTATTTTTTTTGACGCAATAAAAATTGCAGATATGGGAGATGTAAAATTTTAATGTAACCCTCCGCCCATTACATACGAATACGCTTGTGTTAGTATAGATGCACTATTTCTCTCTAGAGCTTTTTATTCCAAAAAATTTTTCGTTGTGAAATTTTGGAGATATTCAATGTCCCAATTTGAAGGGACCATCCAGAATTGTTACAATGAAGAAACGTAATGAATATAGTATGGATATGTCTGGATAAGTGAATACAAATTACGTCAAGGGATTACAAATAACGCACAAATTTCAAAAGAACAATCCCTCTATAGTATTTGAGTAATTGCGAGTGTGCGGATCCGTCACTCAAGGTAAGACCACTTCCCGTGCACCAATCGAGACGCATGAGGTGTCATCTTACGCTTCTCTCTAACCTGGTGGAGAACTGATAATTTGTTGTTGGATGCGGCGACAATCTCCAAGGACATGTTCGAAAACGTTTCATCGCTGCGTTCGCCGGAGGTAGACGAAGGATCCAATCAACGCCATCTAAATAAATCTACATAGGTGGCGTTGATTAAATCACAGGGCCCAGAGAAAATTTTCAGTTTCACAACGCCATAATTCTCTTCTATGTGGATGGCAACACTGATTGTTCTGGAACATGTGAAACACACGGCAGAACTGCCAATAGTGATGCTGCTTTGAACATAAGACGTGGAGTATTCTGTACGTATTGTCGTATTTTTAATAATATATTTGCAAACATTCACATAAAGTATTACTTGGAACATTTTAAATATGAAGAATGATAAGTGAATACGAAAACTTGAACTTCAGTAGTGTTAGAAAACGGAAGCACACGCATATATGACTGCACATTTACGTTCTTTAACGTGCAAAGACGGGGAAGAATCAAATGTTATTGTAGATATTGTGACAGAATTTTCTGAACTAATTGAGAATGATCTTATAGGAGGATTAGATAACAAGGCCGAAGAAAAGCTTCCAGATGATCGTTTATGTCTGTGCATATTTATGTATGTGCATATTGGCAAAAATAGCATACAAATTGTAGTGATACTAAATTTTAGCTATTCGTATCATTAATACCCGCAAGTATATTTTAGGCGATTACAATTTTGAAATTGCAATATTACCAGTTCATATCCCTCATGGAGGTAATACACAAGGTCATTGAGTGTTGGGAATTTTTGAACAGGAGTATAGCATTATTAGCTACTACGATTCATTGGTATGCCTAATGTCAGAGACTGTAAGAGCTAATTTGAACAAAGCTTTGAATGACATTTAGAAATTTTCATCACATGTAACAACTTTTAAAACAATTTACAGCGTCGGACACGCCCCTTTAACTAGTAAATATGTATTACAAATAACAATATTTTAACATACAGTATCCATCAAATCACGTTAAATATCTTTGTATTAAGGAAACCCATCCATTAGAAAGATCTAGGGAACTTGTAATTTTCCAATCGCATAACCAATGGTATTGCAAAATATTATACGAGAGTTTTTCGCACAAGTTCAAGTTCATGACATCTTTCCATTATGTGAAGTTAAGAGGAAATGCCGGTCGTTCGTGTTGTGGGAAGCTGTAAAGGAAAAATAAACTCGGAAGACCGGTTTGAAGCGTTGGAAAAGGGAATTTAAAAAATTGTACTCACTGTCACTAATCATATTCCGGTGTGCAAGTACACAGGAATATGTTTACTATTCACAGCACGCAAAGTGGCATTTGAAAACTCTCTTTAATAAAAATTGATTGAAATATTTCAGGAGAAAAGAAAAAATATGTCTCTGTGGGAGAAATAAAATGTCGTTATCTTAAAAAAAACAGGAAGACATTCTTTAAGGGGATGATATTAGTGGGAAAATTATAATTTATTGCTTCATATTTTTTAATGAAATTACCTATAATATTGACATTTCACAGCTAGAAATTCATCATTACTTTGCCAACGAATTCAAGTTGCCTACGTGTGAAAAAAAATCGCTCTCTAATATGAGCATGATGAGTTTACAATTGACATTTTGTGCCATACTGATTTTCACAGTACTAGTTAAATATTTAACCAAGACAATCTAATAACAGTTTACCTATAGTAAATTACATAATCTTATGATTACCGTACATGTACAATATTTGGTCATTACAAATGTTCTTATGTTTTTAAATAAAAAATGCGCGAATAAATAAATAAAACGAATTTCATTAAAAATACTAAGACCCCGGGATTATATTCATAATCGAGCTTCTCTTCCCCACGCACCTACCGTCTCAGGTGGCTCAGAGCATGCCGTTGCAGGGGCTCCGACCGAGAGGACGCACAGTTTGCGAAGGGCCAGGATTTTCGGCTCTAGCTGTCTAGCTAGGTCTAGTTCAGCCGCTGTCTGGAGGGGAATTCTAGCGGTCGGCTGCTCTGATCGGGAGTTTCCGCGGATTCACTGTAAACACCAGGCGAATGCCGGTTCTGTATCCCAGCAAACAGGCCACGGATAGCGCGCGATCTTTTCTTCGCATTCCTTGTCCTATCCTCGCCTCTTACTTACACACACTTACACGAATTACACTACCACACATGCCGGGAGACGGGAAGGGATCGTAGAGCTTGTCGCGGCTGGGGCAGTGCCCTGACAGCTGGCGGGTAGGTCGGCGAGGATCTCACCCTCTAGCGGGAGATCACCACCACCTGCCACGACAAAAGTGCACTACACGCAGGGGGACTGATGACCTCATCAGTTGTGGACGCGGCTGAAATCACCGATCAATCAATCTAACTGCGCCTGTAAATCCGGCTTTGCGATTTACGATGATGGTGAGGTTTTTGTACCGCGTGATGTTACGAAACCATGACATCAGGCTTCGAAGGAATCCTCCTGATTTCCCGAAGATAAAACTCCTACGAGGAAGATAAAAGTGGCAAATAACACTCCGATCGTTGTAACGAGAATGGCTAAGACATCTTTCATCAGTAACCAGCGTAATAGTGGGCGAAGCATCTCGAGCAATCAGTAGAGATGGTACGTTTTAGCAATTGCTAAAAGTATGTGTCTATTTATTTATAATTAAGACTTAACTAACAAAGAAAGAAGAAAATAAGAACAATAAAAAAACTAATTCTGAAAGCCTGAGCGCTGAGAGACATTTCAGGGGGTCTCAGTTTCCTCAGAAAGCACAGGTTTGCCGATTTCTAGTTTATTAGAATTACCACGCGTCTTATACATCACGATGCCATTTTTGTAACTTTAAAGCACTTCGAACAGTTATTAATTACACCAATAATGTTAATATTTCAATATTTAATTACATTCGTTTTCCATGTAAGTTTAACTTCAAATTGGATAAACCATCGGCAAATCTTTATGACATTTAGAATTAATCGAGGTCGCTTTTTCTTGGAATGTTCAGTACCGAAGTTTTTCGTGCATCGACTAGTACAAACGCGACATTTCAACAGCGTCTCGTTTACTTGCAGGGCCGGATGTGTATCTCCATTTGCGGGTGCTTCTATGCGCGTTTCTATTGCGGCAATTACAGCTCCACCCGGCTGAGCACGCGAGCCGCAAGCTAAGCTAAGCACGGCCCTGCGCTTGCCCACTCCGCACGCAGCAGCGCTTTCCCTCACGCGCAGCCCCACTGACCGCGGATTTGGACAACGGCCCGCACCCGCGCCGTGGGTGACCCTGCCATCACGCACCACGCTGCGCGCCGGGCCGCCAAACCCACCCCCGCCCGACAGCTCTGGCCCGCGCGGCTTGCTTCTTCCTACCCCGTTCCGCGCCATCCCACGGACCCCGCTTCTCCCCACTCCTCTCCGCCCCGCCCCGCCCCGCCCCGCCCCGCCCCGCCCTGCCCCCGCGTCCCCGCCACGCGTCCACAAGTATCTAAATATGCGAATACATCTCCGGCATTTGAATGTAAGTCGACTTATGAATGAGAATATTTTTTAAAGTACAATCTGTATCTGTATTTTTGAAAATTTTGCATCTTGCAAAATATCCCTTTGAACAGTGAATGGTGAAAAATTAACTAGCAAAAAGGCTGTGCAACTAATTGATTGATTAGTGATTCCAGGCGCATCAACGGCTAAGGTCATTAGTCCCGTAACTGTGGTGCACATTTTTATCACGGGAGGAGCTGGTGATTTTTCCCCACTGGCTGTCGAGATCCGGTGCCGACCTGCGTTGGCTTATGGGAATTTTCCCAACCAGGCAACTCTCGCCAGCGAGGCACCGGGCGCGAGCAATGGTTAGTTCACTAAGGTCCTGCTCCGGCATTCGCCTGGTTTTGATGGGAAAGTTCACGGAAATCTATATATCTGAGCAGCCGGCAGCTCAGAGACACTGCAGTGATATTTGTTCATGCCCTGAGCCACCTTTGCAGACGTGAAGTGAATATAAAACGTGAATGCTAACTCTTGTCTCGGTTCCCTTTGCAGCCATGACGTGGACTGTGGAGCGGTGCCTGCGAGAGGATCCCCGACTGTCACGCACGGACCTTGACTACCTCAAGGAGTGGCATAAGAAGCAGCCGCACCTTCCGCCCATGACTGGTAAGAAGCTGCGCCCGTGGAGCAAGCTCTGCACTAGAACAACCAAATGTACTGTAGAGTTAACGTGTAAATCACCCTTTTCACTTTCTCGCTATTACGAAGGTACATCATAATAATCGTGGATAAATATTTTTGCTATAGATTAAACTATTTTTTTAACACGTCGGGTAGTCAGAATCCATATTTTGCGTGTCCTCGATATTGAAAAAATTGATTGTCGAAAAAAACATATGTCTGTCTGTCCGACTGTGGTCAAAGCTGGCACCTAAACCGTTCAGTCTATTTTCGCTAAAATTCATATGTTCCGAACGACATGAATGAACGTAAGGGTTTAGATAAAGCCTGAAAAAACATTTTCAAAATTTTCTCAAAATCTCATCCAATTTTTGATTAAACTTAGAGACTAGGATAGCCCAAAGAACGCTTAAGAGAATGGTGCAGGTCTCACGTTCGTCACCTGACGTTTCGAAAATTTGCAAAAGTGCAATTTTTTGGGTCATCTTCCTAAAACTACAGTACTAAAGATAGTTTTTTCCTCAATGAAATTTGTTCCTTAAAGATAGACCTTAATTAAGTTCATTTTCAATTTTTCTAAAATGAGTATTTTTTATGTAATTTTGTGCGAAATGTAGGCAAAGTGCATGATTATGTGATTATGGAGCACTGAGAAATAATGCGAGAAAACGTGGTGTTGTAGAACCACTAGTTTTCACCTCTCTTAGTCCTTGTGGACTGTCGCTGGTCTCTTGCTCAGCGAGGGCAAGTGCTTTGTATGTACTAAGCCAGTGATAATTGTAAGCAATGCCAGCTTACATAACACATTTTCTTGGTACGTAAGTTAGCTATTTGCTTTCCCAACACCGCAAATTAACATACATGTCGAACTCAAACTAGTTTCAGTGTTGCCACATGGCTTTATTTTCTCTTCCTCATATACTACTACTATTAGGAGACTTACCCAGATAATAATTTTTAAAAAAATTAAACTAACAAATTTGTACCTTTTCATTGTTTAAAAAAATAATTAAGTACTATTTACACTTATGGAGCGGGGTAGAGAGTCCAAAGGGAAATTATCCCTGAAATATTTGCTCTGTGCACCCCTGAAAGAAATAGAGTAATATATATGGAAACGAAATATACGTTTTATAATTTTATTTGATTCAAAATTTACGAGAAAAGAACAAATTACTTAACTATGTAATGTAAAAACTATGTAATAATAAACTAATGTAATGTTAATCTAATGCCGCAGATATACAGTTCATCAATTTCCTGCACTGCAACTATTACAGTCTGGAGAAGTGCAAGGTGTGCATTGACAAATATTTTACAATGCGCACTCATGCTCCCGAAATGTTTTCCAATCGGGATGTTCTACTGCCTGTCAATGCAGCTCAAGAACAATTCACGTGAGTTGACATGCAATTGAACAGTTGTAGCTCCTTGCTCGATGTAAAGGAAGATCTTACTTTACATAATCATAAGAAAAGGCAATGATGGTAACTTGACAATAATTACAAAACTTTTAATCGGCATCTAAATTAAATAAAATTTAATATGATTTTAGCATAGATTGCTGTTTGATGTTACTGTCGCTATAATATTATTGTTAGTGTTAATACTGTTAACACTGTTATTGAACTACTCTTGTCTGCGTTTAGTAGCATCTTTCTCTTCTTCTTTCTTCCCATAACTGTTTCACCAAATCCGATGTGGTTTTCTCGTTCAAATCTCCAAAATCTACAAATGTGGTCTTTCCGGTTCCAAATCTCGCCGATCTTCAGATTTATACCTGTAAATTTTGAGACATTTGCATACCTATATGTTTCTGAGCTTTTTATGCTGTATTTAATATCATTAATGTTTCTCATACAGTTGAAGGGCACAGTTTAACACTAGATCTTTATCGCTAAAGCCACATGAGGCTGGGAATGCAACTCCAAAGTGAGTTAAAATAACTTTAATTCCCTAGAGCAGGTCTGCACAGCATTCTGCACTTTGACCCCGAGAGCAACTTGTGTGGTAGCCCGTGCCGCGTGGATGGGTGGGGATAAGACCCATTGTACAAGTGGAGACTGCTAATGAGAATGCGCAATTCGAAACAAAGGGCATAAATTGAAAGAGCAATTACAAAAATTGGACGGACTATTTCGACAGACCACACTTTACGTATCATTACCTTTTGTTTTGAAAATGTTTGTTGTGGATGTATGACAATGTGAAATATGACCCTAAAGCGAATGCTCATTTGATTCGGATATCAGAATTATAATTGCTTGTAAGACAACGTAATTTACTTTGTTACGTTGTAATCGCAAATTTAGCGTGCTCTTAATACAAAATTGTAATATTGAATCTTTTTTGTTTGATGATGACAGCAATAATTTATTATTAATTATATTTAATTGATTAAGATGGTTCTACCAAAGCTTACAAATTTAATTGTTAAAAATAATGATTATTTTCTGCTCTATTTTCCAACAAGAGTACATTACGAAATATTTCTAATTTCAAATCAACGAATACTATTAATTCATAATCGTTTTCGACAACGCATAAAGAGATTAAGCCCTTAGCAATATTTTTAACACGACTCATACTAATGTCATTTTTGACCGCAAAATATCGTAAAGAGGGTTTTGCACATTAGTATCTTTTATTCAGCTTCATAATGAGGGAAAATGTTCACAAATATACGAATTGTCAAATAATATACGGAATATTTATTTCAGATATATTTGAAATTTCGTAAAGGAAAGGATATTGACCATTAATGTAATGGTTTATTTATGCTTATTGCTGGTTAAAAGGTTTATGTGAAATACTTTCTATTAATATAACCACGATATTCGGGTAAAATAATATTTTCAACTTCTTAAGGCAAATTGTATTGTGCTATTCTCCGATGACATTTGAAGCTGGTTAACTTCTAAAGTCACAGAAAGTGAAGTCGCTCGACAAAAAAGGAGTACTCGCGCTGACGTAATTGTTACCTATCAGGCCCGAAGTGAGCATTGCGGTCGGCAAACGCGCGGCCTCCATGATGCAAGAGGAAAACGTCCCGCACTCGTTCGCCTCGATGCGAAACCTGTGGAACAAGTTCCAGTGCTCTAGTGATAGCAGCAAAAAGGGCAATACTGTACGGAGTGGTTTGCAATTCTAATTTTTAACTATTTCGTCTACGAAATATGCAACTTTTTATTTTCATAAAAGATTTTAAGTATACTGGGTTATATTATTTCTTTATGAAAACACTCCAGATAAGAAACTGGCGCATCCAAGAATATCCAGAAAAAAGATGTATGTAAAAATGAAATAAGCATGAAAAGTATTGGTTTCACTCACTTAATAATAAACAATAATATCATTAATTACATTTCGCAACTGAAAGACGTATTAGAGGCCACACTTACAAACTTGAGATGTGTAAGAGTGTTCTGTCTTGCACATGATGTGGACATCAGAGTTAAAACATCTGCCACAGATTGGTGGTCGACATTCCCAAGCGCGATTGCAACGGCTATCGCGTGATCGGGCTGGGGCTGCAGCCGGCCGCCGACCTGTCCGCCCTGGTGCCGGAGCGCGCCGCTTTGGTCGCCTTCGCCATGATCGACCTCCTGGTGCGCGAGTGGCCCATCTGCCCCGGCTACACCGTCGTCATGGACGCGGCCAACCTGCAGTTGGGGCACATCGCCAAGACCTCCATCCCCCTGCTCAAGAAGATGCTCACCTACGTGCAGGTGAGCCCATTCGACTTCGCATATTACTGCTATTAAATTAATAACACTGCTGAAATATTAGAGAAATAACTTCATTAACTGCCATATGCAGAGAGTCGTATTCCTGCAAGCGGAACTGCTGCAGACGATCTGTTGCGGGCCGAGTCGTGTGTGGCAGGCCGTAGGTTCGGTCGCCATGGCCCAGATTTTGTCCTCAGCTATTTATATCTTTTCTTTTACCTCCAGAAATTTCAGCCCGATCAGCATTACGCGTATCACAGTGACGCAGAGTTGCAGATGGTTGTCCAACCCTGGTACTTGTCTAAGACGATAGATTTTTATGACACTGGGATATACAAGTAAATGTTGATCACACGATATACCAATATCTCAATTCTTGTAATGATCGTCAGAATAATTAGTGCATAATGCGCTGTATTTGTCACAAAGTTTCTCCATTGAACTGTGTCTCTTTCTGTTGACGATGTAGGGAAAATTACTTTCTTGATGCACCTCACATCCAGATATTACATACGAATAATATTATGTACAATATAAATTACTTAAATTACAAAGTAGATGGTGTAAAAAGAAAATATCGAATAATTAAGAACTAACTAACTAAGAACACATATTTATATGAATTCATATATTCACTAGTCGTTAGTTGACTGTAGTTTACTTCGTTGACTGTGGTGAACGGAAATTAACATCAGGGAAATTGGAACTTTCTTCTGCAGCCACATGCGCCCCACATGCCCCACGCGCGAATCTCTTCTTAGATATTCCCCTTCGCGTTCGTGGAAAGTCACTGTACCTCTTGAGCCGGCTCGCTAGTTCTGACCTTGCGTGCCTGGGGTAAACAGCGGTATAACATTACATTTTTCTACGAAACATGGTGTCAGAGAGTGATATTTGAACAAGCACACCTATAATACTTTTCCTTTTTAGAAAGGAACGAAGGAATAATAAAAATATGTATATAATTATTATTTTAATTAATTTTTATTTGTATTAATTGAGTACGAATGACGATGTGTATTTTCTCGAAAGTGTGAGTACTAAAGTAGACCTACTACTAAAATTACGCAACAATATCGCCGAATAAAAAATGGCCCACTTTTTCTTTTACGTCTATACTTTGTCAGATGTCAATAAAGAAATTACCACAACAATTACCATGTTGTGCGGAATTTATTCGGCGTTTTTAATTGAAAAAAAAAACTAAATTATTTAAAGAACTTCTTTTGTGTACCCATGGTATTCAGACCCCTTTCAAAGACCAAACTGAAATCATGGGTTTTGATAACGGCGGACAACGACGTCAGCAAATAATGCGAAATTTGACTCACTGGATTATGAGTTACACAATTTTTGAATTTGCTCATGTGTAAGACTTCAATGCAATCTTGCGACAGACGTTCGCAAGGGGCAGGTATTCGCCCAATACACTTCGTTGTTTGTGAAGCCACTTGAGGATTCGGAAATTAAAGACCGGGAGAGGTGTCTCAGGGCGCCAACTGACTTCACAGCAGTGCGTTCGGCAGTGCTTCCGGTCACTGCAGTTCAGACCGGAAGGGCCTTGGTTCCAGTTCCAACGATTTTTGACACTAGCTAGTTAGCTACGTCGAATTCTGGCGCTGTCTAGAGGAGAATTCTAGCGGCCGGCAGCTCTTTTCAATAGTTTTCTGAGGTTCAGGCGAATGCCCGAGCAATAGCCTAGCAAACGGGGCACAGAGCACGCGCGATCTTTTCTACATCTTCCTTGTTCTATCCTCACTCCTTACTTACACAATACTAACCTTCCCTACACTACCACACATGCCGGGAGACCGGCTGGGAGGTTAGAGCGTGTCCTGTCTGCGGCGGTGCGCGTTGGCGGGAGATGGTTGAGTAAAACGCCGCTGGGCGACAGGTGGTCCCCGTCTCCCCCACCCCCGAGAACAAAACAGGCACTACACGTACAGGACTATAGACCTCAACAGTTGACGCGCCCAGAATCACTCATCAATAAATCTAATCAATCAGGAATTAGAAGAGTTTTTTATCGCCAGCTGCGTGACGCAAAAATTCTCGTCTTTTTTTCGTGGTCGTCTGCGCCGCCCGTCAGGGACATTCCAGCAGTAATCTCGACTGCGAGCTAAGATTGTGGTTTCGGAGCCGTGAGTGCCCCCCCCCCCCCCCCTACGTGCCGATGGGTTCCGAAAAGAATGACCAGTTAATTCTTTTAGGGGAAACGCAACAGAGATTACATATTCTCAGTGCTACATTCAGATTTTGCATACATAATTACTCGTACATGCGACCATTATAATATACTGAGTAAGGAACTTTAATTGGTCATAGCAAATATTTTGAAAACGTGTTGAGATATCGGGATGCGGGTTGCGCCAAAATGTGTATAATAGGGGAAGTAACTTGTTTCCTTTTCTTACTCGCAATTTTGTTAATTTTAGAGATATTCATACAGCATTGATTTTTTAAATGCATGTATATTCTATTTTTCGAAAGTATTTTAAATTTCTCAAAGGGAGGAATACAATCATACAAGTATCGTTAATACGGACAGAAACTAGAAAAAAAATGTGTTCTACATTTCATCAGCCACGAATGTGTTCGACGAAAATGTGTTGCCCCGTCGGACGCAAACTAGTGGTGCTACAACAACACATAATTTTTTGTATTAATTCTAAATTTCAATTTTCGAAAAATCTGGGATTTCAACGAAAAAACGACGCGCAAAGTTCTCTTTAACACAAATGTTTATTTCTTAATTTAATATATAGGATATATATGCCTCTATTTACAATAAGTACATTCTTGGTTATTATTTACAATGTATGCTATTGGGTGTTATTTATAATACATAAATCTATTGGAATGGCTCTTCCGATCAGAATCTAGTTTTTAGTGACTTGTGTCCGGCATTGATCCTCTTGTACATTTTCGTATAAGCGTCCTTTACGCTAGCCGACTACAAATATTAATCAAAAAGGTGATGCCGTATTTGAGAAAATTTCTAAATATTTCTGATACTTCATTTACAATACCGTCAAAAATCGAAGAATCCGTTTGGAACGCGTAAAGCCTTGAGCTCGTTCAGATCGATCGGGGAGTATCAATTTTGAAGAAAATCGAGCTAATGAGGCGCTAGGGATGACAACATACAACGATATTTCGATATCAAGGACTCACAAAACATGGATTCTGGCTACACCACGCGTTTGAGAATTTTTTCTATATTTAGTGACAGAATTTATCCACTTTTTCGTTTCGAGGGCCGGAAAATACGAAGGTCGTGGAAAATGAAAAGTAAGAAAATGAAAACTAAAAGTCTGATGCTCAGCAATTTATAATATGGTAAATTTCAAAACAAAATGTATATTTTCGAAAAATACCAGATTATTCATAACAGATAACGAAATAAGCGTATTGAAGCATAAGTTTTAAAACAATAAATCCATTTTCTACATTCACTTGCGAGCAATAATGACCCTTCATATTTTATCAATGAATTCTTATCATTTTTATGTTTCTGCCTTCGAGTTTACGCTCGTTTACAGGAATAAATTATTATTATTATTATTATTATTATTATTATTATTGATTTGTTCACTTATTGTAGGAGGCAGCACCGATACGGATGAAAATTGTTCACGTAATTAACATAAATCCAGTGGTGGAGAAGGTAATGCTCCTCATCAAGCCGTTTTTGGGAGAAGAGCTACAAAAAATGGTAGGTATATTTCCTAGTATAAGACGATTAGATAGGTCGCAATTGTTTTTTACATCTCGCCGAGTTTACTTATTTATTATTTTAAAAATGAACTCAATATATCTTTCATAATTTTCTAATATAAAGAACTTTTTTATTAGCCCAAATAATGAAAATTGACAGAAACAGACGAAAACATAAGATGTTATTACACAAGTTATGTTGACGTCCCCGGATAAATAGTAAATAGTATCTTTTTTTCAGCTGAAGTTTCACTCAGGTTCAATGGAGTCATTTTATGAGGCGTTACCCAGGGACATGTTGCCCCATGAATTTGGAGGCACCAGTGGGTCAGCCGTAGAATACCATAGTAAGTATGGCCACCTTAAATTTTATAAATATTTTAAAAGAATATTTGAATTTTTCTCTGGGTTAAACGTGAAAACCAAGGCATCTGGTAACAAATTGACTATTCCAATCGTTACAGGAGTACTTTAAGATGATACAAGTTTACTTTTAAAAAATGGAAGTTTTTAGACCATTTAAAAAGCAAATAAAGTTGCCATTTAATTCACATGATGAAATTATCAAACTACAAAGATATTTATGTTGTATAGAGTAAAGTGCGCGGATGTGGAATACTTCTTACATTTTCGCCTACAACTTTACAAATAAGCAAATTTGAGGAGTAATGTAGACAACTTAAACTACTCATTTATAAACACGTGTAATTAATATTATTTACTTAAATCTGTTAGAAATTTACTATATTTTGTAGTTAAAAAAGGTCTACATTCCACCCTACACGAACCTTGTTACTAAAGTGGAATAATGAATGCTTTTTCTTTTTTGCGAATGATAAATGCATTAACGTCTAGAACAAACTTCATTTAAGCGAAAATGCATTTTTGGTTTAATATAACAGACACTTCCTGCAGTCGAAATTATCTTTTGGATTACTTGCACATGGGATATGAGCCCGATTCTTACAGTTCGGGCACCGATTCTAATCTGTTGAGTCCTTGGATCATATCTCTCTTCAGTACGGAATACAATATCAGCATTAACATGTTAGAAAATGCAACGTACAGCTACAACAGCCAAAAGAACCATGAACATTTTACATATAGCAGCAATTCGGAATATTCTACATTAGGGCAATGCTCGTATTCCACATTATGGACCTAGCGGCCAGCTGTTTCGCGGTAAAAATCAGCATTAATGTTCTTTATATATTCAGTAATATTTCCTTAGATATACAACTAGCACATATTAAAATAATAACCTATATAATATTTACAGCAAACTAGTAACAACAATTCTTTTGTTTAGTGCTCCAATATTTTTGTTGACGCTCTGAAGAAAACACACTCTGCCACTTCACTCATTAGCTTAAAATCAAAAAACATCTACGCTCGATCAAGTAATTCCCTATTTTGGTCTCTAGACGACAGCTCAATACAAATCCGATACTTCGGTATTTCCCGTTGGGAACGATTTCCACATTAGGGGACTTTTCCCTACTAGTTATAAGAATAACAAAGGCATTTAGTAAACACGTTTTCTAATTGTGATTGAATTTCATACATAACATTTTTGATATCACATAAAACAATAAATACATTTATAGTTTTGGGATTATGTCACATGAACTCAAAATTTTCTCAAAAATGGCTCCAAATTTTGTCTTTATTTTTTTTGTAAGAGTTAAGTGAAATATACTTATGAAAATGGCATCGGCTTGATTTCCAAAATTTACCGTGAATTTTCGAAAATGTTAAAAATACAACCTTTTTTAACAATCACATACAACTACATTATTAAAGACATATGTTTTTAAATGAAATTTGTTCTCCTCAATTAGTTATGTAACTAATGTCAAGTAAATTGTTTGAAAATATTAATTTTTTTGCCATTGACGTCAATATTTGATGCAGTCCGGCTTCTTTTCCGAGTCATTTGATAAAACAAATTCCCTAGTGCAGGCTACCAACCCATAGCTAGGTATCCTGATGGTGGGGCTGCCACCTTTGTGCCTCCAGGCTTGCACTGTTTTTATGCCGAGGCGTACTTCCTCTAGGGTGGTTGCTGGCGAAGGCTGCTGATCTCTACTTGACTATTTACATGCACTGTCCTCATGGGTAAGGTTGCTTCTTGCGCTCTTTCGCGCCAGCTTCGTCGCTGCTGCTCCGCCCGTCGACGTCTTCACTCGTGTAAGGCCTGTGCACCCCTGCAAGGGACCTCGGACCTCCCCGAGGTTAGGTCGAGGCTCTCTTCTTCATGACAAAGGTCTTCTTCGGAACTGGCCGTTCAGGACCTCTTCTGTGGATCCTCACCTGGCAGTTAGGCCATCTTCTGGAAAACTTATTTTTCTGACACCTCCTCTTCGACCTGTCTGGTAAGGGAGGCCCTACCATAGCTACGCTTCCGCCAGGGTAGCTCTCAGGATCATGGGGGTACTCAAGCTCCACCTCCAACGACAAAGCCATGTACTCCCTAGGTGGGGTAAAAGAGTTAAATAATAAATTTATAAAAAAGTTGCTGCTGCTTTAAAATATCGTTTAAGTGTCGCAGTGAACATAAACGTGTACAGCGTTAGTAATAATAATGTTGGGCGTTTCATAAGTGACAAGAAGTCAGTTACATAAACTAGTACTTTACGTTATGATTACATCCAATACACGTCTGTAATATATAAAAAATGACCAAATGTAAAAGTATCTACAATAAAAAGATATTGCTAGCCACATTAGTCATCTCTACATTGGGCCATTTCTTACGTTACATGTAGTCGTACAACAAAAACAAATCATGACACAAAAGCTATTCATGAAACTAGTTTGATATCGACATCTTAATGAAAAGAGAATCAGTCAAACATTCATCTATGACGACTACAATTTTCATTGTCGGTGGTCAGTGAAGACTGTTGATATTTATTTTTATGATTATTGTACATGAAAGTCTCAATTACGATAGTTATCTTTCACTTTTGTTCCAAAAAACTCCACCTTTTTTGCCTTCGAAAAGGAGACTTATATCGAAGTTTTAAAGCAACTAGTGCAATAGTTAATCCATTAGAGCACTAGTTCTACAATAAAGCTTTCATATGAGTCATATTGTGCATTGTCGTAGATAACGCAGTTTATGCAATTGACTTCTTTCCACCTCTTAAGAAACTTTGCATAACCCGTCACTGCAGTGTGCTAATTCCCATAACACTAGGACCGGCTCAAACTACATCTTTGTTCTGCAGGGAAGCTGTTTAAGCAGCTGAAGGAAAAACGAGAGGAGCTGATCGAGGAGGAAACGTTGCAGCAGGTGAACGAGAATCTGCGGCCGGGACGCGCAACAGACGCGGGCGAAGTCTTCGGCATGGAAGGCTCCTTCAAGAAGTTGGACATAGACTAAGGAGCCCGTCACTGTCTCTCTATGTGAGCACTTCCGACAATCACGGCGCAATTAACGCCGTACGTCTTGGGATGTGTCAAACAGCAAACTTCCGCGTGGTCGGGTAACCCCAACAGGTCGCAGATTTGGGAAAGAACCTCTACAATATAAGTTGGAGAAGTTACAAAACGATTGTGGCAAATGAACATCCGTGCACATTATTTTAATATTTTCTAATATTTTTAAAGATTTCTAAGTTCCTTTGATGTAAAAGTACGTCTTTTGAACGCTCTGTCTGAGGAAGAAATACTAAAAATGAAGTGTATTTAATCAATGAATACTAGTTTTTTCAATTCATGTATACATTGATGAATACACAGGAAATGTCCAGTTTGTTAACTTTGTCTTATGTATTGTGATAACGTAAAAAAGTATCGAGGAAGTTCTGATTTTATGGAATAGACGGATATTATACGGATATAGAATACCGGCCTTAATCTTTTGCCAAGAGCTGCAGACAAGCGAAACAGTGATAAGCTACTTCAGAATGCTCGTATCATGTCTGCAGTCAGTGTCACACGGTGCCACGTGCAACACGCCTGCTCCTGAAGAATATTCGTAATCTGGTTTCACAAAATTTACGCAGATATGTTTTGACAAGCCAATACTATTAGTTTATTAATTTTTTCTAATAAAGAAACTAAGCTCAATGTACACCACAATAGTTGCTTTTTATTACTTTATGCTAGTAGCGAAACGAAATGAGTGCGGGTCCGCCTGCAAAACTTTTATCCTTTATAAAAGTGTATAGCAAACACAAGTAGTGATAGTACCTTAAATAATAAAACAATCCTTTAACAAATTCCAATTTCTCGGTCTATGATAAATTCATGAGAAATCAATATTACAAACAGATTGTACTGATTTAGAAACATGTCGGATTATATGGAATATTCTTTACATTTCATTGTATTATTTGAGTTGGAGTTCATACCACCTTCTGAACCAGACAACTATGATACAGAATGTATCTTCTGTTCAGGGAAGTTTTCTGAATATAGATGGGAGAGATTTATCCTCTTCCTTGTGAGCCCACCCTGACTGATCTGGAGCTGAGCAGGAAAATTACATGAGTGATTTTTGAAAGTAAACTATTAAAAGCAGATGAAAATTGTGTTTCATAATGTCAGATTACAAACATTTTTATCAATCTTATTTCATTTTTGTCATTTTGGAACTTTTATTCCACATAGCCCTACTACTTCATATTTCTCTTCAACTGCAACGTTAAAAACAAATTAAAATGATTGTAATTAAAAAGTTTGTTTTGTTTTTAAAGTTTCAAAACAAATATTTAATTAATAATAATTGAGGTTTGGGTTCATTTCATATTCCGTGCTCTAAATAAAGATTACAATGTAATGCTAAAAAATAAAAACGGTATTCCATATTAACCGAACTTCCTCTACTTATTCTAAATTAACATTCAACAATACTAATTACATAATGATGAAGAGGACTCATAGAGCACCAACTAATTTAACTGTTTGATAAAACGTTGAGGACTGGTTCTAAGGGGAATAAGTTTTTAATACGGGTTGGGAAATAATTGCTAGATGCCGTAAGTTATAGTGGGCGTCTTGTGTTTCTTAAAATAAGTAGAAAGTATTGTGTATGTGGTAGGTGATAGGAAGTAGGCTTAAATCTTTAGGAAGTTTTCTGTTTGATATGAACCAAGGCGCGAGTGCGAATCTTATTTTTATTTATGAGACATTGATCCATATTTCGCATGCGTTTAAGATAAGCGCATTGCTTTATACAAAGCTATTACATTGTGCAATGAGTCTCCTTTTGTTGTTGAGTTTAGGTGAATTAACTTATATTTAGTGTGTGTGTGTGTGTGTGTGTGTGTGTGTGTGCGTGCGTGCGTGCGTGTGTGTGTGCGTGCGTGTGTGTGTGCGTGCGTGTGTGTGCGCGCGCGTGTGTATGTGTGTGTGCGAGTGTGTGTGTATGTGTGTGTGTGTGTGTGTGCGCGCGCGTGTGCGTGTGTGTGTATAGCAGGAAGTGCTGTATTTATGCGACATCGGTTTTCCAAATTAATCTGGCATCGAAATTCAGACCAAGATATTTTAAAGTTTGATTTTGTAATATCAATGAGACTGTGTCGTTGTTACGTGGGAGGGGTGGGAGTAGATAATGGGGGAAAAGTTGGACGCTGATGTCGAATTAATATTTAGGAGGGCGCGTAGAATTGCTCTCAAAAGAATATTATATAATGTGAACAGGTGTAAAACGTGAAGAGATAGGTGAAAATATGAAAAATAGCCAACTACAGTAAAAGTTATACTTGTAATAATTATCCACTTATTTTTTTAATTTCATTAGGTGTACTCAAGTTTTATGAAACGTGGCATTTACAATAGTGTTATTGGTGTTTCAGTTCTTGACTTCGATACTCCAAGTGAAATTAGGACACACGAAGCTGATTGGGGTGTTTTGTAATTGTCAATGTTTAAAGATAAGGAAAATGAGTTTTTAAGCCTAATGTAAAATATTTAACAGGAAAGTTGGAAAATATATTCTCAATATCTTATTATATATTGCAGTTCTTTTTCTAATATTAAGAAACTATTTCAATGTTATATTCTTATACTATATATGGTGTTTTATAGATCTATTAGATAGGGAGTGTGAGAGAATTTTGGCCTTAGTCTTAATATATGAACTTCGAGTAAAATAGAAAATAAAATACTTTTTATATATTTATATTCTGATTAAAAAATTATAACAAATAATAATTATATTTTGTAATATCACTCCAATTTTCGCAAGATTGTAAATAATTCTCTAAAATTTCGTAACGAGAAGCATCGTATCATTTAGAGATTACTAATGGAAGAACTCCGACATTGCTCGGATCTTTCTGAACTCAATCTTATAGACAGGGAAATAAGCTCTACCTGTAACGTAAAATGGAAGTAATTTTATTTTCTTCTTCGCCCCGCGCCACCTCCCTCCGCTACACTCTCCGCTCTCCTTGCTTGCGCCACTGAAACACACACGCGCCCCGCCCCGCCCCGCCCCGCCCCGCCCCGCCCCGCCCCGCCCCCTGCCAACCCGTGCCATCGACCTCCCTGGAATTCTCTAATTTTATTTTCACAGAAGTTTCTCACGAGTCCATAATCGATTCTTTACTAAAATATTCATACTATTTTCCCCTGCCTATTCACCAATCCCATTAATTTCCCGTACTTTGTATATTTAATATACGGATAATGCTAATCTCCATGTTGTCATTCAACATACTATCATAACATTTCTTTTTAATTCTAACTGGTTTAGCTCTCAAATGACCCATCACACGTAAAAAACTCATTTCAATATCTTCAACCACGTAAAAATTACAGGAGATGCTAAAGGTACGTGATTCACTCTGTATAAAGAGGTAATCGCCTAGCGTTTAATTCTCGATTGTGATGGTCCCAGGCCAACTGTCGGTCAACCAGGTGGTTAAAGGTTTATTTGGAGCTTGGGGATCGGGTATTATTTTTAATTTTGGGTCCTCACACACTATGAATTACCGGGGAACCGGCTTAGGTCCGTGCAAGGTGATTTAGACTATTCTTTCAAACGCTATTGGCACATCATTTAACGATAGTCGGGAGCAACAATGATTGTGGGAGGAACCGTGAGAAACAATGGCTGCAGAAATGAATTGCAAAGTGCAAATTACATGCAAGATCGCCACGCGCCTCAAGAATTGCTTCATGGTCACGCGGCTTTATAGGTATGGTGATTTCAGGTTTTTGTTCCGTAATTACTTGTAGAAGCGAGCGTGGCTCCTCGCTTTCCTCTGTAAACTAGACTGCTTAACAAATCATTTTTGAGTTTTGTGTGAATGTTTTGATCACAACTTATAACATTTTTCCCTGAAAATGAACTGGGAGTTTGGAGTCATGTTTAAGAAAATTTTGTTTAGGTATTTTTGAAAAATTCTCTCGATCAGACTGCGAATTATGCAAGAGCTACTAATGTAATGGAAAAAAGTATATATGAAATGGCTCTAGAAATGAAATTTAGAGAGCTAATAAAGAAAAGAATGGATTAAGAAAAATGCCCAGCTTCAATAAATAAAGGAATTGTGGGAGTTACAAAACATTTCCAAATTTACGAATTTACAAATATTTAATAAATGCATTTTGAGAAAATTTCGAAAATACACTATAGGCTTCATAACAAGTACTTCAAAACTAACAGATTCTAATTCGCAGGGCCTCTAACTCTTAGCTGAGTTCGATCGGGGAATATTCATTTTGAGAAATATCCTTTGCCCTGTTTAGGTTGCTAGTGTTTTAGGCGGATGCAGGGAAGCGCAGACGAATCAAAATAGGTTTCAGAAATATGAGACTGACAGAAAGTTTATCTGAACGTCACTTTCTCAATTTTGTGTAAAGTAATAGTTATTCATGCACCAAGGGAGTTCTAATGCTCCCAAGAGCTTTTTGTCGCCCGAGATCGTTAAAGCAAGTTAACGCCTGTCGTACATACTACACGATTTTATTCTTTACGTAATTTTAATGATTCAGATCCACTCATTTACTAATGAACTACTTGCTAACTTGACTCGGTTTGTCTTTCCATACTTCCCTTCCATAATGTCCTTTCATAATTCCCTCCATAAGAGAACAGCATTCAACTGTTTTCATATTTCCCTCGTAACCACGATCCTGTCGATCCAGGTATGTGTACGAGATCAAACTCCATATCGAAGGCAATATCGTATCAGTAAAACAATAAGAACGTTATCTTACTTCTCGCGCGAGCACCGTAGCTATCTCGCAATCGCGCAAAGTGGAACCTTGCATTTTATTGTTGTGGGAATGAGATAAGCTTAAAGAACTAGTCTTGCCGCCGCCGTTAGTGCTGGCAGAGCCCTCGACCACGCGCGCAGTGGCTTCGCTTCCATCGCCGCCTCCGCCACGCCTCTTCTGGAAGCCCCGGGACCCGTTCCTCCGGCGCAGGTGAACGAAGCCGCACTTCCACAGAGTAGTTCGTGTTTTCGGGCGCGGAAACTGCTACGGTCATTAATCCTGTAAGTGTGGTGTATATTTGTATTACGGGAGATGACAGTGTTCTTCTCCCGCCGTTTTTTCCCGTGCAGGCATTTTCTATAAAGCATTTCGATAGGAATTACTGTAAGAAGGGTCCACTTTGACGGGTTGGGAAACAAAAGAAACATCCAGCAGGATAATGACATTGCAAGCGACGGTGATGAATACGTTTACAAATGAGCCAACAGTGAGCAAACTCTCTAACAAAGTGAGTGCATGGATATTGAGAACCTGCAATTCTGTCGCCAGCAGTGGCTAAGCAGAAGCCGTGGAAGCTCTCTCTCTCGCTGCACAACAGCGCGTCACCGCCGCAGCGCCAACACGCTCTCAGCCCGATTGGTCTCCCGACAGGTGTGATAACGTAGCGCGCAGAGAGTAAGTGTAAGGGGTGAAGATAGGACACGGGCAAGGAAGGGAAGATCGGACGCTCAAGAGCAACCAATAATACATTCTTGTACGAATATAATACTGCAGTAAGTTGTAAAACACAGTATTTACGAATACTGAAATAATCGTACAGAGGTGTACTATACAGTGTATATAGAAGGCAACAGTTCCTAACATACCAAGTATTCAAAGCCAAATACTATAAAGATAATACAGGCCACTTTGAACCTTACTCATACCATTAATAGGACACAACTGCCCACTAGCAAACTTAGTGTCGTGACCTGGAAAATCGGCCACAAATTCAAATTTCAATACATATACAATACATTTATAACGACTCTGTGAAACGTAACTAACCATAGTCGTAAGTAAACTAAAATCTTTCAAACTTATACACTTCGTACTTGATATCACAACGGTTGTGACAGGTCGGACCACTGGGGTCGGTAGATTCTAATGTCTCCCGTTACATCACAGAGTTGCAGTGGCGGTTTGTGCTTAGGTTGCACAACCCCCAGATAAACCGAAAAATATTTTATAATATATTAGGAACAAAAATGTTCTTTTTAATGACATTCAACATTCAAGAAATTGCAGCAATATTGATGTGTAAGAAATCATTATAAACAAAAGAGCTCGCAACGAGCACTCTCTCCGGGGTCTGCGCTCGCAGGCCTCGCACCGCGCCACGCGTTTGGCTCCATTACTGCGTTTACTCTTTGGCTCTGTGCTTCAACACGGCTCGATAGGGCCTTTGGTTGTACAACCAACGAGAGGCCGTCTTGTCGCTGAGCGCTGCGCGGCGTCCAATTCACTCACTTCATCTGACACAGCGGTAATTTCATTTCATGAATTTTGTTGTATGTTATAGAAAGTTGACAAGTTTTATTTGATATTAAATTGTTGATTCAAAATGTAAATTAGATGACTTATTTGTGCAAAGTTGGCCGTTCTGGAAGGAAGTTCCTTTCTATCTCTCTCACGGTAAGTATTTCCGGCAGCAGTTATAGTCTGAGAGCGCTGTTGTGAATACGTGTGTGTGGAAGGATTTTTCATTCTTACGAGTACAATGTGTACCAGGCTAGTGAAATTTTTGAAATAAAATAATTTTATTTGTGTAAAAGGTGCCCAAAAAATAGTGTTTGTTCAAAGTTCTAGAGTGCGATCACCGTAATTTCGAAACCAAGTTTTGTTTTGTATGAATTCTATTATCGTCAATTATCTCAATGCATTACTAATACGAAAAGTCAAGTGGCCTTTGGAAATCAAAGCCACAACCACGTGCGCGGGAGGTGAATATATACCTGGCATGGATACTTCGCGTAAAATTATGTCAGTAATATTTCAATTCAGACTTTTATTAAACTTAATTTTCATTAACAAGAATTGCTTACATTTGTGTTTTGAATTTTAGAAATTACATTTACGTCATTCGATGGAGCTGCAATCTGCAGTTTTTTGGGGCTCCAGCCGCTACTGAGTGTCATGTATTGTCTCCATAGAATATCAAAACAGTAACTGTTTCATAACGCAACGTGTGAGAAGCAAATATGTTACGGCGGGCGGCCTCTTGTTTGGGGCTTGCTTGGGGGGTTGCTTTCGCATGACGTCAGCCATCGCACGCAATCTCGCGCAGAGTACGATAATTTACTCTGAACGCGCTTTATGACAATTGGGGGAATATCGCAAATATTTGCATTTTGAAGTTAAAATCAAAACTGTTCCACATACGGGTTACAACCAGTTTAAGAATAAATAAATCAAATTCATTTTTGGTTTCTTCCGAGTTCCTGGGCGTCTAACAAAACCATAGACACCTCTCACGTGGTCGGAGGCTGTATTGTGTTCTTTCAAATTATGAACGCATCGGAAATTAGTAATATATTCTTATGCTATCCTACAAAATCTGCAGAATGTACCAATGCTTCCATATTTTTCACACTACTACACACAACTACCAATGGCTATGTCAATTTCTGAACGTAGTTTTTGAAGATGAAACGTATACAAATATTTTTATGCTTTACAATGTTGGAAGGTAGACAAACTTATTAGCCTATCTATGCAATATATAGAACATAGGGTATTATCTAAGCAAATTAGTAAAACAACTCACGAAACGAGAAGAGCGCAGAGATAAAATACACCTAATATTTATCTAATGTAATACATCTAAAGTTAATACACCTAAAACACTTCGTACAATCATTTTTCTAAATATGTTATGTGGCATTCATGAATATGAAACTTAAAATATACTCTATTTTAAAAGTTTATAATGTTTATTTTAATTTAAAAAATTCCCGAAAACATTATTATTCTTATTTTTTATTTAATAGGTAATTATAACACGTATAAATTACATAACCTGATTTTATGTCTAGTTGGAAGGCGTTTGAAGCATTACAATACCTACCAAACAAAGTAAGCAATCTAACCTAAAGCATTCTAACAGTTCGAATTCCGGTATTCACCCCATGATGATCTCTCCATCGCATCAAAACCGTGGAAAAGATATATGGTAGAGAAGGAAAAACCTGAAGTGGGAAAACCTGCCGTCACAAGACGAGTACACGCTAATCCACCAAACTTTTTCTAAATCATTCATTTACTTATTACCTGCCTCCTACGTCTCGTATCCCCCCCCTCCCCCAGCACCTGAAATGGAACAGCGCCACAGCAGATCGCCGCACCATTGCTTCCACGCTTTCTTCTCTGCCACCCTCTCCCATTTGCCCCATAATGTGCTCATTTAATTATTTAATGGTTCACGTATCTATTTCTTGATTTATATATTTATTTTCTTAATAACGTATTTACTTATGAACTTCTTAACTTAATAACTGATTAAATTATTTATATCCTCTCCAGTCAAGGTTTCAGACATACTACTAACCAGTGTTGTTTTTCCACCCCCTAATTCCCGTTGTCTTAATACTCCAAGCCTATTCTAGAAAATTTCCTAATTCTTTTGTGAAGTAACTCCTATCGTCACCCACTATGTTCTGGGAAAGCGTTACGTTTCTGTGTCAGAAGTAGTATTTCCTCATTGACAAGTGTCTAGTAGCATCCTTTCTCCCTCCGCACAGCAATTGAAAAGGATGAATGACTTTGAACAGGTTGAAGAATCTTCAATATCAGAGCACATAGATGTTATAAGGGGGCAAATAAGCATCAAATAAGTCAACTCACCTAGGCCACGAAACCACCTGGCGCAGACCTCTATATTTATTTCTCAAAATGCTAAAGAAAATGTGGATGGCGCAGTGTACAAGGCAGGGATTATAATGCTTAATACTAACGTTGTGTTTAATCGGTTAAGACAGGAAAATGTTCATATAAAGTAGGTCCGTAAAATACAGCTTTAAGACATGTGGGAAGAAAAATAAATATGTATTCCTTCTCTAAATGTTATTTCTATATCTATTTTGCAAACCTAACTAATTATTTAATATGTAACCAGTTTCGTGGTCTTAGACGTAATATACTCGTATGTTGTTTTGACAAGCCCAGTAATGAAGAACCTCGACGATTTTTCCAAGTATTTTAATCATGAGAGGAAAGTAATAATTAATGCTCGCTGCACGCCACGTGTGCCGATGACAAGATTCCAGGAGCAAGTTCCCACAAACGAAAACAAATTTTGTGAGAAATATGTAGATTGGCGTCAACAAATGCGTTTGTGGTTTATAACGAGACATTTGTTAAATTGTAATAACGCTTTATTATCGATTATTTACCTACATTACCTCAAAACCATTAAAATTTGCACGTAATAGGTCTTTTCAATTTACATTATAACAAAAAATCATACGCACTTCAGTGGTTACTCAAGCATGAAAAAAACCAAAACTGTTTACCCGGGGAAGAAGGTAAAACGCGAAATAAAGTAAAAAAAAAATGATTCCGTTTATTTTGAAAATTTGTTCCTACTCTTAATGCAGAACGCAACACGTGATTTTTTCATTTTAATTTTTTAACCTATTTCTGCTTCATATTGTTTTGAATCAAAAGATTCCATAATATTTTTTGATAAATTATTATTCCAAATGCATAATAAAAAATATTTTTGCAAAGAAATATTTTTGATTTGTTTAAAGAAGGCGTTTACGAACCCAAACTGCAGCCTCCTTCATGTTTTCGTGCGTCCCGCCATAACTATCAATGTAGCCCCCAGAAATCGAAACGTCTACGCCCCTCGACGCGACCGCGGCGAGCACGGCGTGCCCCGCTTCGTCCTGGCGAGCGAAAGCGTGCTCCGAGCACGTACGCGGTTTGACAGCTAGTTTAAACTACAGCGGACGGAGGGGAATTAAGGGGAATTAATTTTAAGGGGAATTGATCAGTTCATCTTCTGGACCTAAGGATGACAGACACGATGGACAGGGCAGGAAGGATGGAGGCTTTGCCCTTTATTTAAGGAAGTTCTCTGGCATCCGCCAAGAAATGGTGGACGGAAACGACTGCCGGCTTCGGTGGCTCAGGACGTCAATGACGTCATTGCAGCGCCTCCATCTGGCAGAGGTGCGGTTCAGTGGTAGGATTTTTGAGGTCAGCCGCTTCCAGGATGATAAGTCTAGTAGCTGGCTGCTCTGATCGGCGTCGCTTTGATCTGGTAGTTTTCCGAGATTTCTCCGATCAACACCAAGCAAATGCCGGAGCAGTACCCAAACAAACGGGCCACGGACCGCACACGATCTTTCTTTGCTTTTCCTTGTCCTACCCTCACCCCTTACATACAGGCGCATTACACTACCACACACATGTTGGGTGAGCTGTCTGGAGCTTACAGCGTCCCTCTGCTGGGACGGGGTCCCGCTGATGGGAGATACCTAGTTGCGGAAAACCCCACAAACTGACGTGTGGATCCAGCAGCGCTGGATCTCACCATTTTAGGCAAGGCAAATCGCCTCTACCTCCCGAAAAAACAAGCGCTACACTGGCTGGACTAATTACGACTAGTCATGACTAATTACGTAACTGCTGACGTGCCCGGGGACACGAAATGAAGCACCAATCAGCGGAATCGGCCAGAAAACAGTCGCGAAGCATCGTCCAACCATTCTACTGGTCGAAAATTCTGCCCTCTGGCACAAAACCGCCGACGCGGCGACGCGGCGCGGCGCGCAGAAACGGCGTAGAAGAACTTCGCGGCAAATTCCGCGGATGGTGACGTGTGGTGTCCGTCCTGCAAGTTCCCCTGATCGAGGCATGCTGTCGATGCGTGAGAGAGGCCATTGGTCCTTCCTCTTTCCCATCGCGACTCTTGCCAAGGCCATGAGCCCCCCCCCCCCCCACACACACACACACACACCGCGACGCCAAGCACGACAGCGCCCCATCGCGCTTAGCACATCCCTTTTGACCTCTTACTTTCCCGACGTAGAGTTTTATTTATATTTGTCGTTTTGGGTTGATAGACAGTTCTTGAATGATTGACTTTATGTATGTATTAATGCTTGTTAATTATAATTTAAACTTTCTTCTTCTTTTTATTATTCGGGTATAGTAGTGGGGCTATTAACGAGTCTGCTCGCTATATTTTAGAAACAGCTGTTTTCAATGAAAATTCTGTGTATGGAGTTTAAACAAGAGCAATTCCGGGATGGTTACGAATTCTAATTTTGAAAATCTGATTTCGTCGTTTGTTCGTTCGCCCGTCCGTTCATTCGTGGTCTGTGTGAAAAAAAAGAAGAAAAAAAGAGAGAGAGAAAGAGAGAGAGAAAGAGAAAAATAGAAAGAGAGAAAAATAGAGAGAGAGAAAAATAGAGAGAGAGAGAAATAGAGAGAGAAAGAGAAATAGAGAGAGAAAGAGAAATAGAGAGAGAAAGAGAAATAGAGAGAGAAAGAGAAATAGAGAGAGAAAAATAGAGAGAGAAAAATAGAGAGAGAGAAAAATAGAGAGAGAGAAAAATAGAGAGAGAGAAAAATAGAGAGAGAGAAAAATAGAGAGAGAGAAAAATAGAGAGAGAGAAAAATAGAGAGAGAGAAAAATAGAGAGAGAGAAAAATAGAGAGAGAGAAAAATAGAGAGAGAAAAATAGAGAGAGAGAGAAATAGAGAGAGAGAAAAATAGAGAGAGAGAAATAGAGAGAGAGAGAAAAATAGAGGGAGAGAAATAGAGAGAGAGAAATAGAGAGAGAGAAAAATAGAGAGAGAGGAAAATAGAGAGAAAAATAGAGAGAGAGAAAAATAGAGATAGAGAGAAATAGAGAGAGAGAAAAATAGAGAGAGAGAAAAATAGAGAGAGAAAAATAGAGAGAGAGAAAAATAGAGAGAGAGAAAAATAGAGAGAGAGAAAAATAGAGAGAAAAATAGAGAGAGAGAAAAATAGAGAGAGAAAGAGAGAGAAAGAGAGAGAAAAATAGAGAGGAAGAGAGAGAAAGAGAGAGAAAGAGAGGGAGAAAGAGAGAGAAATAGAGAGAAAAATAGAGAGAGAAATAGAGAGAGAAATAGAGAGAGAAATAGAGAGAGAGAAATAGAGAGAGAAAAAGAGAGAGAGGCAGAGAGAGAGAGAATGAAAGTACATAAATGACAAATATTTTTTTAACCACTTAATTAACACAACATGAATGAATTTCAATGAATTTGCATCATTAGTGCGAGCCTTGACCTCCGTTGATAACTAATCAATAGCTCTTCATATACGAGAGTTATTTTATCTCTATTGTTAGCGTTATAGTAGATATGTTTCTCTTAATATCACCTACACGTATATACGTTATTCTGTTTCTTATCATTTGTAATGAAATGGAGTTTGAGACATTTGTTTAGCCCACGTTAATTACCAATTATCATCATGCGAAAAATGTTCTTAAATTCACTTTATTCGCGAGTAAAAGAATTGCAAATTCGGACTGCATTTCCACAACTTGTCCTATCCTCACATACTGTTGGGGTGGAGCTGTCTGTATGAAAGAGTATTCTGTTAGCAAATAGGTTTAGCGCACACATATCGTGCATGTTCTGGGCAGCTATGAAGATTATTCTGTCCGCCATATTTGCTACACTTTCACACCGTTTATCTCTCACCATTATTCATCACAACATGTAAAATCTAATAAATAGCTTATAATAGATGCAAGCAACGTGCGCCTCATTTAATGTAATGCCCCTACCGGTCCATGAATCACGTTTGGCTTCTTTGGCAGCCATGTCTTGGACTGTGGAGCGCTGCCTGCAGGAGGAACCAAGGCTCAAGCGTCCGGATCTTGCCCGCCTCAGGGAGTGGCACGAGACACAGCCGCACCTCCAACCCATGACAGGTAAGATGCTCTCACCGCCCACGCTGCGTATTCATTTCTGAAACAATTCTAAATGCACAGAAATTACAGTAAGTCCAACTACCTGCTTGCACTTCTACTTCGTGTAAACTACATTTCTATATGTTGGACCCTTTAGAAAATAGTTCTAACCGATAGAACTAGTGCAATGAAAGTAGGCACATAACGGGTCACCCAGAGCGTTACAGCTAGAAAGCAAGAAACGTAACCTCCGTGATTTACTAGCTGCGCCCTTCAATACTTTCTCGTATACTTTCTCGTATATACGGACTAATATTCGTAGTGTAGGGAATGTTATGTAATGCTGCGCGCAATTGCTTAATAACAAAAAAGTGGATAATATCTGTTGCTAAATTTAGAAAAAATCCTCTAATTCGTGGTGCAGCCAGAATTCCTGTTTCGTGGATCCTTGATACCGAAAAATCAACTGACGGCAAAACGTCCCCCGTCTGTCTGTCTGAGAACACCACTAGTTCCTCAACCATACTGTATCGTCACCAAATTTTATTATATTAATTTAATAGTGAGATAGTTTTCTCCACGGAAAGAAAGTAGGTCGCAATATTGGGCTGTCACAAAGGGTTCTTTTCACCGCGCGCCCGTCGCAAGCTGCCCCGACCGCCCGCCAAAAATGGTGCCGTTCGCGAAACAATGACAGCCCGCGTCTTGGCCAGGAAACAGACCCCGCCCGCCGCCATTCGCCACGCGCCCGCGCAAGGAATCTCCCTACAACACTTCCGGAAACACGTCCTGGAAGTTAGCAGGACCATTTCATCCAATCACAAAACTGCATAGTACATAATTTGCCGCTTTTTTGCCGTTCTTAAGATGTGGAAAAAAAAAATTTGCCGCGGGTCATTTTCTCAAAAAAATCTGTGGTCCTGTTAACTTCCAATGGAAGTTAGCAGGACCACACCTCTAAATCAGCTACTATTGTAAGTATATACCCAAAATTATACTCCAAATTTGCCGCTTTTTATTTGTAAACGATTAGTGAAAAAATCAAACTGATATCTCAATTCCTTCAAAAAATATTGCCAAAAAAACAAAAAATAAAAGATGCGCTACTTTTGCAAGCGCCGTCGAAGAAGAGAAGACACATCCGCTGGCATTCATTCGCCGTAGCAATTCATACTCAACGCCAAAATATGCCGCAAACACGGGCTAAACATAATCAGTAATCAAAACTTTTGCCGCGGACCGGTTATATTCAATTACCTGGGTTCAAATCCCAGAGTTTGCCTCATACAACAGCTCTGAGAAATTTAAAATGCCCGCTCCTCCTAAACTAACAGCCATAACAATTCATACTCTGCGCCAAAATTTGCCGTAATTAAGTGCTTAATATAAACTATAATAAAAAAATTTGCCGCGGACCGGTTAATTTCAATTACGCGGGTTCGAATCCCGCAATGCCCCTGTAAGGAACGTCCGGCGCAGGTAACGAAGACCATACCTCCTGAACATGCAGCCATAACAACTCATAATCGGCACCAAACTTTGACGCAATCAAGTACTAATTACAATCCGTAACAAAAGAATATTCTCTGGACCAGTTAAACTATTGTATAGGGGTTCGAATCCCAGATTTCGCCTTCCTACGAGAGCCCTGAACACGTGAAGAAGTCCGAAAGTTAAGAAGCCCGTTTCTACTAAACTATCAGCCCTAACAATTCATACTCTACGTCAAACTTTGAAGCAAACAAGTACTAAATACAATCGGTAACAAAAAAATTTGCCGCGGACCGTTTAGATTATATTATCTAGGTTCGAATCCCAGATTTCGCCCTCTTACATGAGCTCTGCGAAAGTTAAGAAGCCCGTTCCTCCTAAACTATCGGCAATAACAATTCATACTCTACGTCTTAATTTGATGCAAACAAGTATTCAATAAAATCTGTAACAAAAAAATTTGCCGCGGACCGGTTAGATTATATTATCCCGGTTCGAATCCCAGATTTCGCCCTCTTACACGAGCTCTGCGAAAGTTAAGAAGCCCGTTCCTCCTAAACTATCGGCAATAACAATTCATACTCTACGTCTTAATTTGAGGCAAACAAGTATTCAATAAAATCTGTAACAAAAAAATTTGCCGCGGACCGGTTAGATTATATTATCCCGGTTCGAATCCCAGATTTCGCCCTCTTACATGAGCTCTGCGAAAGTTAAGAAGCCCTTTCCTCCTAAACTATCGGCAATAACAATTCATACTCTACGTCTTAATTTGATGCAAACAAGTATTCAATAAAATCTGTAACAAAAAAATTTGCCGCGGACCGGTTAGATTATATTATCCCGGTTCAATTCCCAGATTTCGCCCTCTTACATGAGCTCTGCGAAAGTTAAGAAGCCCGTTCCTCCTAAACTATCGGCAATAACAATTCATACTCTACGTCTTAATTTGAAGCAAACAAGTATTCAATAAAATCTGTAACAAAAAAATTTGCCGCGGACCGGTTAGATTACATTATCCCGGTTCGAATCCCAGATTTCGCCCTCTTACATGAGCTCTGCGAAAGTTAAGAAGCCCGTTCCTCCTAAACTATCGGCAATAACAATTCATACTCTACGTCTTAATTTGAGGCAAACAAGTATTCAATAAAATCTGTAACAAAAAAATTTGCCGCGGACCGGTTAGATTATATTATTCCGGTTCGAATCCCAGATTTCGCCCTCTTACATGAGCTCTGCGAAAGTTAAGAAGCCCGTTCCTCCTAAACTATCGGCAATAACAATTCATACTCTACGTCTTAATTTGATGCAAACAAGTATTCAATAAAATCTGTAACAAAAAAATTTGCCGCGGACCGGTTAGATTATATTATCCCGGTTCGAATCCCAGATTTCGCCCTCTTACACGAGCTCTGCAAAAGTTAAGAAGCCCGTTCCTCCTAAACTACCGGCAATAACAATTCATACTCTACGTCTTAATTTGAGGCAAACAAGTATTCAATAAAATCTGTAACAAAAAAATTTGCCGCGGACCGGTTAGATTATATTATCCCGGTTCGAATCCCAGATTTCGCCCTCTTACACGAGCTCTGCGAAAGTTAAGAAGCCCGTTCCTCCTAAACTATCGGCAATAACAATTCATACTCTACGTCTTCATTTGATGCAAACAAGTATTCAATAAAATCTGTAACAAAAAAATTTGCCGCGGACCGGTTAGATTATATTATTCCGATTCGAATCCCAGATTTCGCACTCTTACATGCGCTGTGGGAGAGTTAAGAAGCTCGTTCCTCCTAAACTATCAGCCATAACAATTCATACTCTACGTCTAAATTTTATGCAAAAACGTATTCAATAAAATCTGTAACAAAAACATTTGTCGCGGTCCGTTTAGATTAGGTTATCCCGGTTTGAATCCCAGATTTCGCACTCTCACAAGATCTCTGGGTAAGTTAAGAACCCCAAACCTCCTAAACCAACCGCCATAACAATTCAAACTTTGCGCCAAAATGTGCCGTACACAAATGCCTACTATAAATTGTAATAAAAAAAATTGCCACGGACCGATTAGTTTCAATAACGCACTTTCGAATATCAGAATGTCCTTTGAAGGAAAACCCGGCGGAAATTATGAAGATTGTACCTTCTAAACCATTAGCCCTAACAATTCATACTCTGCGCCAATATTTGATGCAATCAAGTATTAAATGATGTCTGTAATAAAAAAAATTGCCGCGACCGGTTAGAGTATATTACCCGAGTACTAATCCCAGATTTCGCCCTTTTACAAAATCATTGCGAAATTTAAGAAGCCCGTTCCTCCTAAACTATCAGCCATAACAATTCTTTACGCCAAAATTTGCAGTAAATTATTGCTAAATATAATCTGTAATAATAAAAGTGCTTCGACACTTTTAAGTTTCGATTACCCGGGTTCGAATCGTAGAATTCTCTTTTTCAAAATGATCTTATTTGAATATTTGTTTTTGATGAACACATTTGTTTAAGAAAAAATTATCTTCATAATTGTGCGATTGTACGAATTGTAAGATACCGAACAAATTTTTCAATTTTGAGAAAACAGTGTGTTCAACGAAAATGGGATCTGAACTAATCATACAAGCATCTGCATACAGTCAATCGTCAAGAACCCACAGAAAGACCAACTACCAACATTCAGTTAGTAGTACCCTCTAAAAATCGCAAACCAGGAAACATGACACCATGTTGGATATAAGTTAGCCTTGTATCGTCTTATTTCTTTGAACAAATTACAATAACTATATTTTTATGATACTCTATCTGTCTCCCTGCCCATCTGTCCGTTCGCCTGTGAACGCCACTAGAGCCTAATTCAGACGTAGAAGTGTTTCCAAAATTGATGTTCTCGCCATTTCTGACGTAAGAAAAGTATTTGAAATCGTACGCCGGAAAACGGCGAATTTTCGACACAAAAACTTTTATTGCCGGCCCGTGTTACGGAGAAGTTGAATAAATCCAGTTGCTAAATATAGAAAAAAATTCCTCTATCACGTTGTGTAGGCAGAATCCATGTTTTATGGGTTCTTGGTACTGAAAACTCGATTGACAGCAAAACATTTGTCCGTCAGACCGTCTGCCTGTCTGTCTGTGTGTCTGTCTATCCGTCAGTTTGTCTGCCCGTCCGTCTGCATCCTTCGCGCATAATCCATTCAGCCGATTTTCTCCCAACTTGATATACCCCTATTGTTCTAGCTGATGTCGCTTTACTTTACAGGAAACCCTTTTTTGAATTCTCAAAAAGTGTCTCCAATGTCTTTATTACATTTTTTTTTGTTGGATAGTGCAATGGTCGTTTAAGAGGGTGGTGCAGGTCCAATTTGCGTAGTCATCCCCGATTTTTCGAAAATTGAAAACAAAAACACTTTAAAATTGGACAAAGACAAAGTCTGTTGTAAAAAATTCCTTCTTCTGAAAAGTTTATATAATTTTTTTTGAAAAACAACTAGCTTTCGTATTTTGCGATTGAAATTTACAAAGAAAAAATATCTAAAAATTTTTTTCACATTGTTTCTTTATATTTTCTCCACATATGTAATAAGGAACGGTAAGAATAGCTGTAGTGTCATTTTTGGGTATTGCCCTTTTTTTGGAAAATTGCAACAAAACAAACAAACAAACAAACAAAAAACCCTTCAAAATTGAAGGTAGAGATTACTCCATCAAATGAAATTTGTTGTCTATAATCTGTTCCTTCAGTAAGGTCTTGCACATTTTTTAAAAACTTACAGTAGTTTTCGTGCAATATTGCGTAAAATACGTATAGTTTAAAAAATGACATAAACAAGATTTTCTAAAAACGGTTCCAAATTATTTTTTAACTTTTGGTAGGGATAGTACCTAATGCACTCTAAGACATGACATAAACGCCATAGTACTCTATTCCTTTGTTTATTTGCAAAATATATAAACTGAATTTTTTCATTAGCCACTCACATCGTTAATATTTATATCAGCGCTGATTTGTTCACATTATTGTATTTACGAGTACATGTGCTTTAAATAATGTCAGAGATATTTTCTCGAAAACGCAACAGTTTTCTGTGAAAATGGTCTCAAAATACTGGATTTCAGAAACGCTCAAATGCCATTTTCTCAAAAACCGCTCCAATTTTTTCTGTAAACTTTTCGAACGGATAGTGATTATTGCATTCTTTAGTATGACGGAAAGTTCATTTTGAGGATTTTTTTCCAAATTTACACAATTTTTTTAAACATCTCTCATGTTAACCTGAGAGAGGTGACGCGGGGTCTTTTGTGTCCTGTGTGAATCTGTGTTATCTTTTGCCTGAAAGATATAAGCACTTTGCGACTGTGCCATGGGTTCTTGGCAGAGAGATAACAGCCGAGCCGTCGCGCAAACTGATCTGTCTGACCCCGCGCCACGACTTCCGTTGGCAGCGCGAAGTGCTTGCAGTAGTGCGATCGTCTTGCTACATTGCTTGAATGTGTCTACGAGAAGTGTATTGTTTATTTATTTCACATTATGAATAATTTGGGTTACGAAATAGAATGTTACCTCAATATCCTCATTGTGCAAGCAAACAATATATCTGTCAGACCAAGGCGACAGTACCAGTAGAGTCTTTCAATGAGCCTTGTCCACCGAATCATGCAATAGAGATCACAAATTTGCCGAAGCAGCTGATTTCAAAAATCAAACAATTCATTGTTACTAAAGAGGAATAACCCGCGAAAGTAGCAATCTCTCAAAAAATAAAAAAAATATGACATGCATGCCCTATAATGTACAGACAGGAAAACAAAAGTTTTCTGTCCTAAATGCAGAAAACAAGTTTGTAAAGTGGATCCGGGGCCCGAGATCGCTTAGGCAATAGTGCCGTAGCGAGATCGGAAGGAAGGATCGCGGGTTCGAGTCCCGCCTCGGGCATGGTTGTATTGTGTTCGTCCTTTCGCCCCCTATCATCGTCATATCGTGTCATCCTCACAGTTACCATACTGATACAAGCAATAATGGTCACTAATGTCCTAGAAGTTGATGCGACCTTAAATAACAAAAAGTTTGGAAAGATCATTGTGATGTTTTGAGAAAACAATGTAGTTTAGTGTGAAGTGTAATAAATTGTTGACATGTTATATATTCTTTTCCAATTTTTCAATGTAATAATTAATTTATTAATATTTGTAACACTAATATAAACATCTTATATTTTGTACTCTTTCTAAATTTTTCTGATTGGATCTAAGCCATTTTCAATAAATTGTTTACTTATTTTTGTGTGAGACAATGTTAGAAAATTAAAAACTTACTGAATTTTCTGATACTTTTGTCGTCGAAATATTCAGAAAAACGTTACTGGGGTCACTACATAAAATAAAAGATAATTGACAATTTTGTCCTTTAATATAAAAATATAAATACTAATAAAAATTTTTAAATTATTCATTTGCATGTTTGTTTATAATAGTACATTATGGTAATACTACCTTATAAATGATTGATAATCATTAAAATAATTAATTTCACACTTATTTGTTGTCAGATATACTATTATAAAGGAATAACTTAAAGGGGTCAAAAATGTCCTCGCGCCACCTCTAACGTCTCAGGCAACCCCAACTTCTCCACGGTTAATATGCACATTTACAGCAATTTGTAAACACTGATGTATTTATGAGTTAAAGTGCTTCGAAAGATTTCTAATGAAGTTTTTCGAAAACTCAACAATTTTTTGTGAAAAAGAGCTTCGAATTTCGAATTTACAATAGCGTTTAAACGCCATTCTCTTATAAAGGGCTTCAAATTTTTCAAAGAAAATTTCCATTTAGGACCAAATTTTACTGTTCATTAAAAAGCTTAAAATAATATTTCCGTTCTACTATTAGGAAACAGAAAAATTAAGAAAATATCCAAAAAACGTACTTTAGGCAGCGATAGATGGCAGCTGGCAAGAGTATGTGGCATGTCCGAATAGCTAGCCGAGACCAAACGAAATAGAAAACTAATGCGGGAAAGTCTGTGCCATCCTGTAGCACCACTAGGTTTTTCTTTGACTTGCGGCCGTATCAGTGGTTTTCCACATGCCTGTTCATACTCAGTAATAATCGCAGAGTGTGCAGTTTCCTTTCAAGTCCTAATGTTTGGAAACTACGATTTATTTAACACTGTGTCATATATAACACTTATATTTTTCCATGATTTCACGAAACTCTTTTGTTTGAGAAACTAAGTAGTCTTTCTCAGATATCTTTTCTGAGGAGCTCAATGCTTTCGTGATCACAGTAATAAACTGAATAAGCTGAGCAATCAACCCTCACGAATTTGCTCCTCACGATACGAGTATGAACCAATTTCCCCAGCGTTCTCCAACAAATATTTACTTCTTTTCCCAACATTTACTTCCTAGTACAAGTAAAAGGTTATGCACACCAAGTGAAGTAATGCATTTGCTCGATAGTAAATGCTTTTACCATTTATTTCACACTTGAAGTAAAATCTAGGATTTTATTTACACTACCCCATATTTTTTACCCTCCCTTGATACATACATGGAGAAAATGTGAAGAAAGAATTTGGAGCGGTTTTTGAGAAAAAATATTTTAAAAAATTTAAAATTCCCTATATTGAGGAAAATTACTACTTTTTTCGAAAAATTAAACATTATTTCAAGGTGTGTCTTTAAAAGGGATTTAAACAAAAATGGCACCTGCACCACACTCTCACTTTTACGCTATCCGAGGATAACATTTAATAAAAACAAATGTGGAGTCATTTTTGAGAAAATTGTGAAAATGTTTATAAAGGTTTGGGGAAAATACCTTCAAAAATTAAAATATAGTTTTGAAACTTCCTCAGCCGTTCGTTCAGGGCGATCGGGTAATCAATCTTGTAGAAAGCTTCAGTATCAATCAGTAGTCAATATCAATCTTGAAGAAAATCGGCTTAGACTGGTCTTGTAATGACCAGAGATTTTTTGACCAGTTGGCTTTTAGCCCCTAAATTAAGACGTTTTGCCGTCAAGCGATTGTGAAGGACCCACTAAAAAATGATTCCATCATCACCGCGAGTTAGAGGAAGAAATTTACTACGAATATATGTAATACTTACGTTATCAGAAACCGACGATTGGAGATTTTCTGACGGAAATTCGCAGTTTTCCAGGGCACGATTGCAATTACATTCGTAAGAGCGAGAAAGTTAAAATATATCAAACCATGGTTCAATGTGTCCTCTACGTTCTTGCCTTATATGTTTGTATATTACTTTCTCGTGTTCGTACATACCATATGCACGTAATTCATTATGTAGAGCTGGGGAAAATGGATATCCGTAGCTAAAGGGAAATATACAGTTTTGGAGAATTTTCTCTATAGATCTTGTTCAAACCATCCGTTCGTGCACCCGTCGATTGTTACATTGTAGTCTCACTGCGTGTACCTAGTAAAGAGAAAGTACTGTAATGGTGCAGTGACGAATTTTCGAAAACCAAAAATTGGTAATGGAAGGCCTTTGTAACGAATAAAAAGATAAATGTTGCTTCTACAAATTAGGTTTAGCATCCATTACAAAAAATACCTCAGTTTCAGTGTTTGGGTTCATGAGGAATAGTAGATCCAGATTTTTCGAGGAAAAAAAAATTGTCTGCGAAAGTATTGAGTTAACATTTTATTTCCGAAATCCAGATCGGCTGCCGCATCACTGCAGACAGGCGCAACGTCTGCCAACGGGGATGTGCGTAGCGTCGTTTCTCCGCGTATTCACTGACACTGTCGAGTGACGCAATGCATTTTTGTTCTAAATTATAACTACGGTATTCATAAGTGAAACATAGAAGGCTGAACACGAACCAAGGTTTATGGGAATTTACAAACTTCCTGAAATGTTGGAATTTTATTTGCATATCTTCAGTGGGCACGAATATCTTGTGATTTAGGAGTCATACACGTATTAAAAATTAGTAATATTGATGAACTATTTTCATTAAAAAAAAGAATTCAGAAAAATTAAAGGTATTATAGGTATTTTATTAAACCCCTAAGACTTTGATGAAGTCTTCGGTTGTAGAATACATGTTGCCTTATTTTAAGATTACATATCAGTTACAAATAATAGTGAAAATATACTCGTATGTGCTGCTGTAGGAATACTAAAAATAAGATTATAAATTTAAAGAATACTTAATTACTATATTAAGCAGTAATACTTCTTGAATTCACGAGAACACAATTAATTCTAGGAATAAATCACCATCTTCCATTAACTATTCCTATAATATATTAAACAATAGTATTGATAATTAAAGCGTTTGTAAAATATTATGGATGTTTTATGAAAATGCAAATGTCATAATTCTCAATTGTCTAGACATTTGATCGGAAGAATAATGCTCCGAATGTCTTGTCAGAACGAGAAATATCAAAAGGAGAAGGACAATGTGGTGAACGGCAATTACGCCAGCCAACCACAAATGCAGTTTGATGTACCTTAGAAGACACATCTGCTCATGTGTATCGCTGCTTCGAAGCTTTAAAGACACAAGCAGTCAGTCCATTTTCCTATAGCGAGGATCTTTGCCCGCTGAATTATTTTACCCAGATCCAGTTAAAGCTCTGGCTACATTGAGAAGGTGTACGGAATCACCAAATAAGCTTATATAAAAAGTTCATTGGTGAACCATATGCCTACTTACGTCCAGATGCAACAGGAAACGTTGCGAAAAAAATTCGCCATGTAGATGATTCTTATTCGCAATATCTATTTGTGTATTTAGCCCTGATGCATTGCGCAGTTTGACAATTTCTGTTACGGAAATGGTCTCAGAAAGTCAAGAAATGTCACTATAGCATCATGACTAAAAAATGGGTAAACTTTGAAGCTCGCTATCCAAAGGAAGTAGTGAGTACACTATTAACTATATACAGCCATTGTAATTTGTTCTAAAATATAAGACGAATGAAAACACGTAAGCCTGGGAAAATATTTTATTATAATTACAATTGTCATATTAAGCACTTATTTACCGCACATTTTGAGGAAGAGTATGCTTCGTTATGCCTCATTATTTACTAGGAACAGACATCTTAATGTAACCAGGCACTCGTTACACAAAATCGGATATTCGAACCCTGGTAATTGAAGGTATCCGGTTACCAGTACATTTGCACTTTTTTGCGATATTTTTTGTGTCGATAATGAATTGTTATGGCTGCTGGTTTAGAAGGTACGGTTTCTTTAACTTGCGCAGGACATCCCATAGAGGGTCATTCTTGGATTCGATCCCATGTAATTTAAAATTAACCGGTTAGCGAAAAATATTTTTGTTACCGATAGTATTTAGTACTTTATTGCGACAAAAATTGATGTAGAGTATGAATTGGTATGATAAGGACTTACCTTGGAGGCAACTTTTGGGATTTGTATCCGTGTAATTAATTCCAACCGGCCCTTGTCAATTTTTTTCTTACAGTTTATATTAAGCACTTGTTTACGGCAAGTTTTGGCGTACAGTATTAAATAATATTGCTGATAGTTTGGGACGACTGAGCTTCTAAACTTACGCAGAACTCTCTTAAGAGAGCGAAATCTGGGTCACAAACTTCGGAATTTAACCGGTCCGCGTCCAATTGGAATCTTACAGATTGTATTTAATACTTGATTGCATCAAATTTTCGCGTAGAGTATAAATTGTTTTGCGGATGGTTTAGGAGGAACAAGCTTCTTCACATTTTCTGAGCTCTCGTAGGAGGGAGAAATCTGAGATTCAACCCGACTAATGTAATTTAACCAGTCAGCGGCAAATTTTCTTGTTACAGATTTTATTTAAAACTTGTATGTATCAAATTTAGACATAGAGTATGAATTGTTATGGCTGATAGTTTAGGAAGAACGGGCTTCTTAACTTTCGCAGAGCTCATGTAAGACGGCGAAATCTGGGATTCGAACCGGAATAATATAATCTAACCGGTCCGCGGCAAATTTTTTTGTTACAGATTTTATTGAATACTTGTTTGCCTCAAATTAAGACGTAGAGTATGAATTGTTATTGCCGATAGTTTAGGAGGAACGGGCTTCTTAACTTTCGCAGAGCTCATGTAAGAGGGCGAAATCTGGGATTCGAACCGGGATAATATAATCTAACCGGTCCGCGGCAAATTTTTTTGTTACAGATTTTATTGAATACTTGTTTGCATCAAATTAAGACGTAGAGTATGAATTGTTATTGCCGATAGTTTAGGAGGAACGGGCTTCTTAACTTTCGCAGAGCTCATGTAAGAGGGCGAAATCTGGGATTCGAACCGGGATAATATAATCTAACCGGTCCGCGGCAAATTTTTTTGTTACAGATTTTATTGAATACTTGTTTGCATCAAATTAAGACGTAGAGTATGAATTGTTATTGCCGATAGTTTTGGAGGAACGGGCTTCTCAACTTTCGCAGAGCTCATGTAAGAGGGCGAAATCTGGGATTCGAACCGGAATAATATAATCTAACCGGTCCGCGGCAAATTTTTTTGTTACAGATTTTATTGAATACTTGTTTGCCTCAAATTAAGACGTAGAGTATGAATTGTTATTGCCGATAGTTTAGGAGGAACGGGCTTCTTCACTTTCGCAGAGCTCATGTAAGAGGGCGAAATCTGGGATTCGAACCGGGATAATATAATCTAACCGGTCCGCGGCAAATTTTTTTGTTACAGTTTTTATTGAATACTTGTTTGCATCAAATTAAGACGTAGAGTATGAATTGTTATTGCCGATAGTTTAGGAGGAAAGGGCTTCTTAACTTTCGCAGAGCTCATGTAAGAGGGCGAAATCTGGGATTCGAACCGGGATAATATAATCTAACCGGTCCGCGGCAAATTTTTTTGTTACAGATTTTATTGAATACTTGTTTGCATCAAATTAAGACGTAGAGTATGAATTGTTATTGCCGATAGTTTTGGAGGAACGGGCTTCTTAACTTTCGCAGAGCTCATGTAAGAGGGCGAAATCTGGGATTCGAACCGGAATAATATAATCTAACCGGTCCGCGGCAAATTTTTTTGTTACAGATTTTATTGAATACTTGTTTGCATCAAATTAAGACGTAGAGTATGAATTGTTATTGCCGATAGTTTAGGAGGAACGGGCTTCTTAACTTTCGCAGAGCTCATGTAAGAGGGCGAAATCTGGGATTCGAACCGGAATAATATAATCTAACCGGTCCGCGGCAAATTTTTTTGTTACAGATTTTATTGAATACTTGTTTGCCTCAAATTAAGACGTAGAGTATGAATTGTTATTGCCGATAGTTTAGGAGGAACGGGCTTCTTCACTTTCGCAGAGCTCATGTAAGAGGGCGAAATCTGGGATTCGAACCGGGATAATATAATCTAACCGGTCCGCGGCAAATTTTTTTGTTACAGTTTTTATTGAATACTTGTTTGCATCAAATTAAGACGTAGAGTATGAATTGTTATTGCCGATAGTTTAGGAGGAAAGGGCTTCTTAACTTTCGCAGAGCTCATGTAAGAGGGCGAAATCTGGGATTCGAACCTAGATAATATAATCTAAACGGTCCGCGGCAAATTTTTTTGTTACCGATTGTATTTAGTACTTGTTTGCTTCAAAGTTTGACGTAGAGTATGAATTGTTAGGGCTGATAGTTTAGTAGAAACGGGCTTCTTAACTTTCGGACTTCTTCACGTGTTCAGGGCTCTCGTAGGAAGGCGAAATCTGGGATTCGAACCCCTATACAATAGTTTAACTGGTCCAGAGAATATTCTTTTGTTACGGATTGTAATTAGTACTTGATTGCGTCAAAGTTTGGTGCCGATTATGAGTTGTTATGGCTGCATGTTCAGGAGGTATGGTCTTCGTTACCTGCGCCGGACGTTCCTTACAGGGGCATTGCGGGATTCGAACCCGCGTAATTGAAATTAACCGGTCCGCGGCAAATTTTTTTATTATAGTTTATATTAAGCACTTAATTACGGCAAATTTTGGCGCAGAGTATGAATTGTTATGGCTGTTAGTTTAGGAGGAGCGGGCATTTTAAATTTCTCAGAGCTGTTGTATGAGGCAAACTCTGGGATTTGAACCCAGGTAATTGAATATAACCGGTCCGCGGCAAAAGGTTTGATTACTGATTATGTTTAGCCCGTGTTTGCGGCATATTTTGGCGTTGAGTATGAATTGCTACGGCGAATGAATGCCAGCGGATGTGTCTTTTCTTCTTCGACGGCGCTTGCAAAAGTAGCGCATCTTTTATTTTTTGGTTTTTTGGCAATATTTTTTGAAGGAATTGAGATATAAGTTTGATTTTTTCACTAATCGTTTACAAATAAAAAGCGGCAAATTTGGAGTATAATTTTGGGTATATACTTACAATAGTAGCTGATTTAGAGGTGTGGTCCTGCTAACTTCCAATGGAAGTTAGCAGGACCACAGATTTTTTTGAGAAAATGACCCGCGGCAAATTTTTTTTTTCCACATCTTAAGAACGGCAAAAAAGCGGCAAATTATGTACTATGCAGTTTTGTGATTGTATGAAATGGTCCTGCTAACTTCCAGGACGTAAACAAAGCTGCCTGAACACGTGTTTGCTTCTAGAATTAGAGAGAGAGAGATCGCACTGGAAAAATCCAGAAACAGTGCGTCCCGATTGGGTGACAAAAAATTGCGACGCAAATAGTTTCGGCCTATGCGACATCTCCCCGTGACGGAAGGGGCAAAGCTACGGGTCTTGAGACGTTTTCGGGAGGGGGAAATGGAGGCGAGCTTAGCCGGGAGCTGAGTAGAGAAAAACATTATTAGGGAGAAATTGTAGGAGAACAGACGCGGCTCTTAGATAAGACTCGGAGTGAGGAACACTGGAGTTTTCTAACCGAACCAAAGATCCGCGAAGACTATGCGTCAATCTGCGTTCGCCGCATAGTGCCGTCTCGGGCCCATTCAAGTCCGCATCACGCCCGCCCGGCGCCCGTGTGTCCTCGAGCTAACTCTGAGCCCGCCCGCCGTTGACGTCTCCGAGCTATGCCGCCAGCTGAGAAGAACCGAATGGGAACCGGTGACCTGACCATCGCCCCACCGTCGCCACACCACGCCGCCAGCCCTCGCCAGAGCGAAGGTAAATCACGAGACGAGGACAGCCATCCAGCCGGTCTGCGGAGGCGTCGACAACCAGCGGTGATAATCCGGTATTTAACCGAAGATGAACTCTCTCCCCTGATTACGCCAGTTCCTTCGCTGGGTATTCCGGTGAAAGTTTCAGCGTTGCCGCGCTCAGGCAGTTTTTTTAATTATTGTAGACGAAACCCCAATGTTAGTGTTAAGATGTTTCTTCCTAGCTATTAGAACCATGAGCCCCTCCCTTTCTATAACCTCCCTTTCTTCCATCCATTTATTATAGGAATGAACCAGCGACACGACTGAGCTAAAAGTTACAATACGTAGGATTATTTTTCCAAATTGAAGAAATCCCTGTCGATCTGGCTCAAGTCAAGCTTTGAGATTTTGAAAAACATTTTTAAAATTGGGGGGGGGGCTTTATATGAAGCCCCTGGGGCATTTTCAAAATTTTCTCAAAACCAGCTCCAAATTAGTACGAGAAAGTCCGTGCCATCTTGTAGAACCACAAGTTAGTGTTAACAAAAACGAAGGCATCAGCACGTTTGTAATCAAGAGAGTAATATTTATTCTGTAGTTTCCTGCTATCGAAGCTAGCACGTAGATGTTAGTAGATCAGTTGTAGATTACGTAGTAGTCAAAGTGTACTACAGTACTCTTTAGTAGCAGTTAGACGCATGTAGAACACTTGGACGTTGTGTTGCAAATAGTACCTTTAAATACGTTGTTATTGGCAAGAGTAGCGAAATTGAAACTCGTTTAACTGTCGTGGCCGACTTCTACGTAAGTAAGCGTCACTTTCTAGACGATCTCGAATAAAATAATTTGTAATACTGAGGATCACAAAAACCCTTAATGAAAACGTCATTTTTTTTTAGATTTGGAGTTGGCGATATTCTTGCATAGCAATTACTACGATTTAGAGAAGACCAAAGTGTGCATCGACAAGTACTTTACAATTCGCACAGACATGCCCGAAGTCTTCGGAAACAGAGATGTCCTGCAGGCTGTCAATGCAGAGCAAGGAAAATTCGCGTGAGTTGTCATTTTACTGAAATACTGTATAGTGATTAGTTTAATATCATGAAAATGTTTTCTTTTATAATGTGATTTGTCTTTCCAACCACCAATCACTGCAGACGAGAATGAAAGTCAAAGAATACCACTTTCTCTCCAAATTAATTGCATTAAAATAAATTACAACCACATGGGTTCTGATAAATGACATTTTAATATCGTCATTTAGGTCGATTTTCAAAGGCTTCGAATAATTATTAAGAAGTGTTTTAGAAAATACAATCACTTTACAGCTAATAGATTGACATTCCCCTCACAAAAATGTGCCCTGAAACGTAAAGAAACAGTATGATATTATGATATATAATAATTCCAACATTTTCTGCATCGTGAATCAAAAGAACTGTTGAGTCTGGAGTTGCTGCCACAATTTTTGACGCGATTGTTTGGGTTTGATTCTCACTACTCTACTTCTGGTGTGTACTCCTCCTCATATATAATTATTTATCAATTGATCGGGTAAAACTATGGAAGGGTAAACTATGAACCATGAAATTTATTTAGTAGGTTGCGCGGAACAATCTTCGTACGGGTACTGCGTTTGTCAGGGAAAACAGCAACGAAGTATAATCAGAACTCGTAAATTTTCATTGACATCTACATATTTTAGGGTTTTCTTTTAGAAAGGCATTAGTTTTGTACTCAACCAAGTTTAGTGATTTTTGTTTTAAATGAATGATAGTGGATGTGTTATTGCTTGCTATTATTAACAGATTTTATAGTATAAATACTAAATTTCAATAAAGACAGTAAAATTAATACAGTGAGCGCTTATCTACCATCATCAGTTCATTACATCGTTTTCAAAACCTACTACATTCCATATAGTTTGTGTTGTGGTAATTTTGTTTTAAGAGTTTCAATAACTCTTTTGAAAGAGGGAAATGTTTCAAAGAAAGGTTTTTAGTTCAATTAAGGAGCATAAGTTTGTAAGTGTGTATATACGCCAGCAATCTTCTGATATCAATCATGACAAAAAATGTTCAATAATTATAATTGAATGCGATGCATTACTTTTTTAAGTTACAGTGAACATTTTTTTACGTATTTGGTTCTATAGTCCGCCACATACTGCATTAATAGTGATAAATGCAAACATTTCAATTACATTTTTATAAACATTTTAAAATAGCTGTTGTGTTCTCAGTGAGTTGTATTTGGTGTGATTATGTTGTTCCCGAATGTGTACATCTCTTAATTCATTACTACTGTGGAAATAACCGCTCACAACATGATTTTTAAGTTTTCAATTTTTAATATCAGACATTTATAATTCTTTCTCTTGTATCTTTTCTGCATATATTTATTTTGTTCGATGTAGTCGCACGGGTTCAGCTATTAAATTTTATTTCCTAAATTATTTTTGTAAAAATCTCTAATTTTTTTGTAATAATCTTAAAAATACAGACATTTATTCTTTTCGCGTAAGAAATCTACTTCGAATTACCTATTTACAGAAATATACTGCGTTCTATATACTGCACTCGTCTACGGCACACGACTGATTGAATGATTGCTTAGTGGTTCCGGGTGCGTCAAAGGTCAAGATTCCTGTAAGTGTAGTTCATATTTTTATCGCTGGAGATTGCGGTGATCATTCCCCACTGGACGTGGCGCCGACCTACCTGTCGATTTACGGGGTTTTCCCCCTCCGGGTACCACCATTAGGGCACCGCCCCAGGACGAGCTCTAAGCTCCCGAATGGTCTCCCGACATGTGTGGTAGTGCAGTGCATGTAACCAAGTGTGTGTATAAATAAGGGGTGAGGATAGGACAAGGAAGAGAATGGAGAGATCGTGCCCAGTCCGTGACCCGTTTTGTTAGGGTACTGCTCCAGCATTCGCCTAGTTTTGATAAATCACGGAAAACTATCTATAAGAGCAGCCTGCCGCTAGAATTTTCCTCCAGGCAATGGCTGATTTTGACCTGGTGTCGAAAATTCTGCCACCGTCGAGACTCGATCCCCAGTACCTTTGGGTAATTCTTGTCTACGGCTTTCTAAAACTCCAGTAGTGCTATCACCTCGAAACATAAATTTCCGAAGCCTCAACGTTAATCTCCCACTCACGTTCTAAGTTTCATACAGGGATTCTATCACGTTTATGTCAGAGGGATGGTTTGTTTACTCAGCATACCAAAGCGAATAGGGTTAGTTAGTTTCTTCAGAATGCCCCGGATACGAAAGTATGGCTAGTTTGCTAAGATATGGTCGGGTTAGGGTAGGATAGGGAGGTAACCGGCCGTGTGTGTACTTGTCGAGACATTGTCCATTAATAGGAAATTCATAAAAGCCCTTTTTTAACGAAATCATTAATACATATTAGGAATCAAAAATAGTTTACAGTGAAAGCTTGAACGACTTTGGTTAAACAGTCACCTGCATTGACGACAATTTGTTCGTGGAACCGATTGATTTTACCATCAAACACGTACCGGCAATGGCGTCTCAGGTCAACTGATGTCAATACACTGCTTCTGACGGGGAGTTCCTAGGGTTGGAGTCCCGACGGTGGCAGAATTTTCGAGACTTACTAGACAGCTAGGTCGAATCCAGCCGCTTTCTGGTGGAGACTTCTAGCGGTCGGCAGCTCTGATCGGTAGTTTTCCGTGGTTTCTGCGATTAACACCAGTCTATTGGCAAAGCAGTAGTTTAACAACGGGGCCACGGACCGCGCGCGATCTTTCCTTCCTCTTCCGCGCCCCATCTTCATGGCTTTACTTACTCATTCTTACACTGACATGCACTACATTGCCGCACTTGTCGGTTGATCAGTCTGAAGCTTAGAGCTTGTCTCGGCTGGGGGGGGGGGGGTGCCACGCTGGTGGGAGATGCTTGGTGAAGGAAAATCCTCGCAAGTAGACAGGTAGGCTGCCGCCGGATCTCGCCGCCTGCGGAAGAGGTCACCGCCCCCTCCCGCGATAAAACATGCACTACACTAACGGTACTAATGACCTTAGCTGTTAACAAATAAATAAAACCATAAAAACAAGGGGCATATTTTTCGGAAGTTTTTAAAACAATGCAGCTAAACAGAGATTTTAACTTGCTAAACAAACAAGTATGATACTTTTTTTTGAAAATTCATTGTTGAAATTTTTTGTATCATTTACGTAAGAGTAGTTTGTTTTTAAGTTATATTTTGGGGTTTAAGGAAATTAAAATGGTTTTTAGAAAACAACGATTAGAACAAGTAAATAAACTGAAACAAATTAGCTTTCCGTAACCTCATAACCTTAATAAAGCTGTCATCTCATTTAACGACATTTTTCTGGTTGGTTTCAGTTTTTTATATTATTGTTTTATGAACAAAAGGTTTTTTGAATGTAATTGAAAAAAACAATTTTTCAATTACAGGTTTCCGACAATCTTCTGACACCGGTATCTTAAATATTTAAGTTTTATTTACTCCGATATCCCGAACAAGAATAATGAGCATACTCAATAAACATAATCCATTGAATATTTCTTGAATAGTTCTGGTGATCTTAATGAGATTTTTACCCTAAGGAATTTAAAAACTTACTAAATACTTCAGTACTGATTCTACTAAAAACTCAGCACCACACTATTTCCACTACTGACAATGAACATAATAAATACAAAAAAAACATAAATGAACACTGGCAAAGCAGAAAAGCATATAAGGAACATAAGATGCAAACAAACATGGCCATAGAAATCGCACCTAGCATCACCAATCTAAACATTTAACGATTTATGTTCGATTTTTCAGCAATGAATACTACAGTGAATTTTAAAAGATTTTATATAAAAAAACATGTAAATCATTCTTTTGAGTATATTTTACATGAAAAGTATTGCAGTTGCAAGATTTAAAGGGAGCAGTTGCCTCTTTCCCCTCTACAGGCATGTGAGAGAGAGATTAAAAAAGCCTACTAAACAATATAAGAAAAAAACAATTTTTTAAAATGTCCTACTGGCTCGTTCACAGGAGGACGGACTAACAGACAGATGTGCAACAGTATGTTAATGAAATAATTTATTGGATAAATTTTCAGTTTTTATTTGGAGAGTAAAAGTGAATCATTTCATAAAATAGTAGTTCGTACGTTCGCAGTTAATGGATATTGAATTATGTAAGCTTCCGTTTATTCTAGTTTTTGATCTCTTGTCTCCCTGTATCTTTCTACCAGATTCTTCAGATTACCCTTCCTTTACTATCTTTAATTACAGAATGTTTGCGGAGCTCCCACAAAGACACAAGGGCAACCGAATAGTTGCTTTAGCGTTGCAGCCCGTCGACGACTTGTCGTCTATGGTGTCCTCTCGACTGGCGTTTATGGGTCTGGCAATGATGGACGTCTTGATCAGAAATTGGCCCATCTGTCCAGGATATGTGTTCATTATGGATGCGAGAAACCTTCGCTTCGGACACATTTTTAAAACCTCTATTTCTATGCTCAGAAAAATCGCCATCTACACTCAGGTAAATTATTTCATCCAACAGTTTTATTTAACAAAAAATAATGTGAGGCTGCAGCAGCACATACATTCTCATATAGTGGTAACGGTTATGAAGTACGATAAAATTTCTGACTTACACTTCTTTTATCACTGGAAAAACTCCTAAACAAATGAAGCTCGGAAATTGCATATATTTGTTTAAACTCAAAAGTTTAAATGAAAATATCTGTTTTAATTTCAGTGTATCCACGTAATCACTATTTAAGCACATAATAATATTTAGAAATAGATTGCATTGAGAAAGAAATCTTCAGCTTCAATGTTAAAGGCTAAGACAGGTGCCAATAAGTTAAACTTTCTAACTATTTAACTCAAAACTACGCGAAAAGTACACATATTTTCATAAACATGTACAGTACTTTATTAAGAACAGATTTTAAGGAAAGAATCTCTATCGTCAATATTGTAGTTTTGCCGATTTTAAAATTTTGCAATTGTCGACAATACACTGTTCGGCGAAAATGAGTCCTGTTCAATTTTTGCAAGCAAATCACGTTTTACAAGCGTATTGCTCTATGCGAGAAAAAAACAGTGAAAAAGTTATAAACCGTTTTGAGAAACCTTGTTTTTATTATTATCTATATTTCACGGGAAATTATCCGAATTTTACATACATTTTTCATGACCTTATTTGAAGACCTATCTTTAAAGAATATACGAGTATTTCATTACAGAAAAAACTATCTTCATTATTTCGGTTGTAAGAAAATAACGAAAGAAATTGAACTCCTGAGTTTTTTAAAAAAATTCAGAGTTCAATGACAATGAAATTTGGGCAATTTTTAAGATTCTCTTTGCTTTATCCGATTGAAAGTAATTCAAAAATTGCAATCCATTTTTGAGAACACTTTGAAAATGTTGAGGCTACATGTAAAAAAAATTAAAATATCCATTTCAAATTCGCAGCGCATTGAGTTTGGCCGGATTGATTCGGGTATGTCAGTTTTAGGGAAAATCGTCAGAACGGTTTAGACGCTAGTGTAACCACAGGCAGACGGACTGACAGGCGTTAGTGTTCTACAACTATACCCTAATCTTTTCATAATCTCTCAGCTTCACAGACTCAGAATGACATATGTGTATAATTCAAGAAATACGAGCCTACATCCAGAACAGTGTTACAAATACAGAGAGCAAACCTGGACAAACAGCTAGCGTCGCTAGCCGAATTCCGTAATTACGCTCCGTGAAGTCACGGAGGTGAAGCGAATTCGAAACATCGCGGGTTGCTGGATGAGTGACCTAGGAATTACAGAATCTAATAGCGCTGAAATCCTGACCGAAGGGATAAAAGGCACTGTCTGACTGCGACGTGACGAGTCTGGACGAAAAAAAAGAAGAAAAAAAAATATATAAATGGATCACGTCCTTGAGTCATAACAAAATTAATGTCTATACTAAAAGGCATATAGGGAGAGGTAGATCAGTGATGTCACTGCAGTACCTCTGACCGGGAAGTCCTAGGTTCGAGCTCCAACAGGGACGAGATTTTAGACTAGCTGATTCAGTCGCTGGAGGAGAATGCCTGCCGTTGGATGCCGGCTGCTCCAATCTGTAGTTTTCCGTGGTTTCTCCGATCTGCATCAGGTGAATACAGGAGAGGTATCCTAACAAATGGGGCTCACGCGATCTTTCCTTCCTCTTCCTTAACCCTTACTTACACACACTAACATTCGCTACACTGCTACACGTGCCGCGAGACCTGACGGGTGCTTAGAGATGGTCGCGATGGGGCGGTGGCCCGCTGGTGGGAGATACCTGGTTCAGGGAAACCCCGCTTGCCGATGGTAGGTCGGCGTCGGATCTCGTTATCGGGGAAAGGTCATCTCCACCTCACGAGGAGAAAACATGCGCTACACTTACGGGATCAATGCCTTTAGTCTATGACGCGCCCGGAGTCACTAACAATCAACCAACCAACCTAAAAGGCATAGTTCTAATGTGAAATGAAAAAAAAAACATTTCATTGAAATCCGTTCACTAATAATAATAATAATAATAATAATAATAATAATAATAATAATAATTGCTAATAATGCAAATGCTAATGCGTATGATTTATTATACTCGTTTTGTGCTTCAACAGACACATAATCATAAACAATATCTTGATAAAGTGGTATTTTGAATATTATCTAAAATTTAAATTAATGAAAACTAATGATATTCTTCTTACATGATAGGAAGCTGAACCAATTCGGATGAAGGAAGTGCATGTAATAAATATGAACTATCTTGGAGAAAAAATATTGTTTTTACTCAAACCATTTTTGGGAAAGGAACTGCAAAAAGTAGTAAGTATCGTAAGATATAATCAATGTGAAAAAGTAATTTACCAAAACGTTCTAAAATTAACACATTTGAATATATGTTGAACCATTTTCATATTTGACACATATATTGAAATGCCTCTTCCCCAAATGTCTTTAACGACTCATCAAACTGTCGGCTTAAAAAGTGGAAAATAAGGAATTTTTCATATTTATAAAAATAAAGTTTTATTACGTAGGGCTACGGGGGTCTTTCGAAGTTTTGGAGGCCACGGCCCCACTGACCTCCCCCCTTGTGCGAACGCATATGCTGTACGCCCATGCACATTTCACAATGTCCATTAACGCTGCCTACATTCTGTTTGTTTCAGCTGCATTTCCACTCAGGGGCGATGGAGGCGTTCTATGAGGCGTTCCCCAAGGATGTGTTGCCTCAAGAATTTGGAGGAACCTCTGGTCTCCTTCTGGATTACCACAGTCAGTCTAAGTCAATTGCGGTCAGAATATATTTTAAAAATTAATATTAATCGCAAAACATGATAGAAAATTCTACACAATTTATGTAGGGATATTATTGTGTTATTCTCTAAAGTTCTCTAAAAAATTAAGTAGAATATTTTAACATTAATTATGTACATAAAACTAAAATGATTTTAAATAGGTCTCTTATATTACAATCTTGAGCAATGTAGATTTATTTCGAATTTGGCTACTGATTGATAATTTAACACATAATTCTTTTGTAATAAAACTGCATTATTCATTTAATCGTTTTAATCGAGTTTTTCTTTTGGATTTCAATGTGAAATAATTGTCACATATAGTTAAATAATATTATAAAAAATGTTTAATAATTATAATATATTCCGTAGCCACAGGTCTGATGGAATGTTCAAAGATGCGGTTTTAAATTATTTATTAAAAACAGATAATATTTATTATCAACAATAAAAAATGACAATCAATAGAATAGAGAAAATTCATCTATTTCTCTCTTTGTGTTGCAGAAAATACGATGAAAATGCTTGCAGAGAATCGCGAACAGTTGAAAGAGGAAGAGAAATTGCAAGTGAACGAATCACTTCGCCCAGAGCGAATGAAAAATATATGACCGGATAAACGTCTAAAGCTCTCCTTCAAGGATATTAGATCGAGAGTGTAACACCGTGATTTGGTGATATTAGGTCTAAGTTTTCATTCTTTTGTAGTTCACGAATCCACATTCGACACCACGAGATCGGCACATACAAGCAAAAAACGACAGACTTTAACCTGCTTGTAAATGTTTACTACTTTGTTGTGAATAAATTGTGAAAATGTTCTATGTTTAAGAAATGTAAAGGAATATTTTAAGCAATGGTTCAATGTCTCCTCGTTAATACCTTTGCAAATTACTTTCTTCATTAAATTATATGAATTTGTTTTCTTATTTTCCTACCAAATTCTCCAGCAACAAATCATATTGACAGAAAATGCGTTCGACAGACGTAATATTTTATCGCCATTAATACAGAGAGCCTCGTCACCAGTGTGTATCCGTAGAAAAGTATCAATTGGATCTTAAAACTAAGGTCCCTGATACTGGAAATGTTTTTTTTCTAAAACTTTTCTGCCCGTTCGTCCGTCTATGCGTGCTTGTGTCTCGTCGGTCTTGTCTTGTCTTGTCGGTCTATCATGCCTGATATTATTGCCTGTGAGTCTTGTCTGGTCAGTTTGACTTGTCTATCTTCTTTGTGTTTGTTTCTCTGTCCGTATGTGAACTACACTAGCGCCTAAACCATTGACTGGATTTTTACTGAAAATAATATTCCCAAATCGATCTGGCTCATTATGTAACCGTTACAAGAAATAATGCGAGAAGATACGAACTTTTTTGTACCACTGTTAAAAATCAGAATAAAGTAATAATAAGTACCGAATAAGTATCTGTTATTTGAAATATAAGTTTTTGAATTTCCTGACTAAAAATAAATAGATGGCAAAGCTGATAACTCGAGAAGTTTACGGACATAACACGGAAAGTTTCTCAGCCGTTATACAATACGCCCCTTAATAACAAGATACTAACACAAGTAAGTAGGTGATAGCACGCAACACTCAAGAAAAGAGGCAAAGACGCATTTGGGGAAACAAAAGCGGCGCCACTCTGAACCTCTGCTTCATGCCTCTTGTGCATCGGTGGCTGCTTAAAGGGATAAAATAATTAAGATCAAATTATTCAACAAAATATGAACACAACTATTTCATTCTTTAAAAATGTCAACAAGATTTTGTCAGCAGTCACACGATCCTTGAGGGGAGCCAGGCTTGAGTCTTGGCTTTCGCAAGCCAAAAAAGCCAGCGAACCAGATATAAACCGACTATTAGTTTAGAAAATACGCGTGAAAAATATTGTACCCAAATTGAGAATTTTGGCGAAAAAATCGAAAAAAAAATTAACTTTTGTCGCATCTTTCAGAAATCATTTATGTGAAGACAACTCTCGACAAGAAATACAATGAAGCAAACCAGATATCACTCCGACTATTTGTTTAGAAAATACGCGTGAAATAATTATGTGCCCGAATTAAGAATTTGGGTGAAAAAAAACGGAAAAAATTAACTTTTGTTGCCACTTTCTGAAATCACGTATGTGAGTACAACTATCGGCGAGAAACTCAAAGGTGAAAGCCGATGTCAATCCGTCTATTAGTTTAGAAAATATACGCTTTAAAACAAATGTATCCCAAATCCCGAAATTGGGGCAAAAAATGGGAAAAAACCTAAAATCGTAGTATCTTTCTGAAATCACGTATGTAAGTACACCTTTGGACGAGAAATTCAATGGTGCAAAGCCAACGTCAATCCGTCTATTAGTTTAGAAAATATACGCTTTAAAACAAATGTAGCCCAAATCCCGACATTGGGGCAAAAAATGGGAAAAAAACTAAAATCGTAGTATGTTTCTGAAATCACGTATGTAAGTACAACTTTGGACGAGAAATTCAAAAGTGCAAAGAATACGTCAATGCGTCTATTAGTTTAGAAAATATACGCTTGAAAACAAATGTATCCCAAATCCCGAAATTGGGGCAAAAAATGGGAAAAAACCTAAAATCGTAGTATCTTTCTGAAATCACGTATGTAAGTACAACTTTGGACGAGAAATTCAATGGTGCAAAGCCAACGTCAATCCATCTATTAGTTTAGAAAATATACGCTTGAAAACAAATGTAGCCCAAATCCCGAAATTGGGGCAAAAAATGGAAAAAAAACTAAAATCGTAGAATCTTTCTGAAATCACGTATGTAAGTACACCTTTGGACGAGAAATTCAATGGTGCAAAGCCAACGTCAATCCGTCTATTAGTTTAGAAAATATACGCTTGAAAACAAATGTAGCCCTAATCCCGAAAAACCTAATTTCGTAGTATCTTTGTGAAATCAAGTTTGTAATTACAACTCTCGTCGAGAAATGCAATGGAGCTAACCATTTATCATTCCGACTATTTGTTCAGAAAATACCCGTGAAATAATATCGTCTCGAATTGAGAATTTGGTGAAAAAATCGGAAAAAATATACTTTTGTCGCTCCTTCGGAAATCTAGAATATGAGTACGACTCTGGACGAGAAAAGCAATGAAGCAACTTTAGACTTCAATCCGTACTTTTTGTACTACTGTTAAAAATAAGTATAAAGTAATAATAAGTACCAAATAATTATCTGAGTTTTGAAATATAGGTTTTTTTATTTCCAGACAAAAAATAAATAGATGGCAAAGCTGATAACTGGAGAAGGTTATTCATATAACACGGAAAGTTTCAGTGTCGTTATACAATACTTCCCTCAATAACAAGATACAAACACAAGTAAGTAGGTGATAGCACGCGGCACTCAAGAAAAGAGGAAAAGACGCATTCGGGGGGAGGGAAGCGGCGCCACTCTTAACCTCTGCCTTCATGCCCCATGTGCATCGGTGGCTGCTTAATGGGATGAAATAATTGAGATATAATTATTCAGCCAAAGATATCCTTAACTATTTCATCCTTTAAAAATGTCAACAAAATCTCGTCAGCAGACACACAATGCTTCAGGGGAACCAGGGAGCCTTGGCTCTCACAAGCCAAGAAGGCCAGCGAGCGTATTTCTAGCTCGCTATGCGGGTGTGCTGGGAACCTCGTCACCCCGGCTGAGGTGGCTCAGGGCCACAACTATTTACATTTCGTAAAACTTCCTGACCGGGAGGTCCACGAGTATGAAGCCTGACGGTGATGGCCCTTCATACTAGCTAGAAAAGTAGATCAAATATAGCCGTTGGCTGGAGGAGAATCCTACATGCTAGAACTACATCGTTATAAATCTTTTTCTTCTGAGGGCTTTTTCCAGCATTCAGTGGAAGCCGATTTCGGTTATTTCGAGAAATTTTGTATGACAATATTTAAAGCACATGTGCTCATAAATTCAAAAATGTATACAAATTGCCTCTTATATAAATATTAACTACATGAGATACAAGAAAAAATAAATTTTTGTAAAACAATAGAGCAATTTGGCGTTTATGTCATCTGATAGAGTGCATTTAGCATTAATCCTACCAAAAGTGTAAAGAAAAATTTTCAGCCGTTTTTGAGAAAATCTTATTTTTGAACATCACAATATTTCCACATAGTGAAGATAAAAGAAAATACTCCATAATATCTTAAGAATTATTGTCAACATCACAATATCACTTTTTGCAGGATGCATAGTCAAAATTAAACAAAAATTATGTTTCATTGAAATTGGTCGATAAACGAAGTTTTAATCGACCTTAATGTCAGTTGCACATTTCCATTTATTGGTTTAAAAAACAATAAAAATACTTGAGCAGGGATGACAAAAGGCGACAGTTAATGGTGTCGTAAAGAAAACTGGATGGCAATGACACAATATTCCGGATTACATGTGTGGTAAATTGTCAGCCATTAGCTGGGTCGTGATTATCCAATCGAGTGCTTCGTTACAACTTAATTTTTTGATCTTGAAACTCCGGACTGAATAAATGCATCCCTGCTGATCGAAACTCAAACTTTGCCCTACACTTAAATGAGAGATTAGTAGTGTTTTTTCCCTTTGCCTCTTTCGAGGCTTCGGAGAATCACTGCAAACAAGATGTATATGATTTTACTTACTCGCATACTTACATTCTCCATGCAAACTGAGAAATATACGAAGTGTAGAGAAAGTTTCATAAAGCTGCAGAAAATCTCTTTCGAAATACATATTTTGGAGTTCTGTGATACCGAAAAGTGTTGTTTTTTTTTTCAAAAGTCCCTCCCTCCGTTCCTCTGTGTGTCCGTCCGTCAGTCCTGCGTTCTTTGTGTCCTACGAACAACTATAGCGCCCAAACTACATCCAGATATCTTTTTTCAAAACGAATATTTCCCAGTTGATATGGCCCGATTTGAAGCTCTGCGGCTTTGAGAAACATTCTTTAAATTTTAGAAGAACTTTTCATGAAACTCCTGGGACACTTTCAAAATTTTCACAAAAATTGCTTCAAGTTTTTAAAAAAAAATTGTAAGAATGTAGTGAAGTTCACTTATAAAGGGAGAAAAGGTCCAATTTTCATTGTTAACTCAAAAATTGCGAAAATTTTAAATTTTTCGGCGGCAAAATGAAAGAGAGAATTGTTCCCCCTTTTTTTCTGCATGATTAGCTCTTTCATTAAAGCATGTAAATTGCTTTAAAAAATTTAGTAGTTTTTGTGCCATGTTGAGTTAAATGAGAGCAGTATTAAAAATATCAAAAACAAGAGTTTCTCAAAAACCGCTCAGTTTTTTTTTCTTTTTTGGTAGTGATAGTGCTTTTTGTACTTTATAAGATGACATGAACGCCATTTTTCTGTATTCTTCTTTCCCCTCAAATCACACAATTATAATTTTTTGACATCTCTCTCCCTTTGCTAATATTTACATTAAGGGCGATTTGTGTACTTATTGTATTTACTAGTACATGTGCATCAGATGACGTTTTATAGTTTCTCAAAGACTCATTACTTTTCTGATACATTGAGCTCGAAATTCCGCATTTTGAGAGTCGCTCAAAAGCAAATTTCTCGATGACAGCTACTTTTTTTAATTGTTTGAACGGTTAGTGTTAAATGAACAAAACAACATGCCATAAATGTCATTTTTATGTACTCTTTTTTTTTAATCGTTTTCGTGAAAATCAACTTCAGATTCTTAAACGCCATTTTCTCAAAAATGGGGCTTAATTTTCTAATGAAAATGTTAATTTAAGACGACATTTTACCCTTCTATAATATTTTAAGTAAAATTTCAATTATTATATTAGATATCCGAAAAATTGAAGAAACGTGGAAAGTGTGTTTGAGGTGCCCTTAGATGGCAGCTGGGGGAGCGAGGGGCAAAACGGAAAAGATTAGTCGGACTGAAAAAAATTAAACACTAACTAGTAAAAGAAAGTCTGTGCCATTTGTAGCACCACGAGTTTCCACATTGTCTAAACCATTCTTTGATACCTAGAGACACGACGGCCAAAAGTCATTTACAGGCGCGACCACCATAGCACTTGCAAAATTATGTTTTGCACAACGATCATGAAGACTATAAGAAGGAGACTCTACTCCGGTATTGGAGGTAGAGTGGAAGTACGTATGAAAAACGTCTGCGCAGAACTTCAGCGACATAACGTGATGAATGAAGGAACTTATTTCGGCCAATAACGACTCGCATTCAAAGTCTTGACTGACCAACGCCATCTAACACTTAAGTGTGTGCAATTAAATGTAGATGGCGTTACTTGGCATACGAGCTTGATGATCATTGCCTGAAAATGCCGTACAAGGTTCTCCCATTCACCGCGAGATGTCGCTCATATTCACATGCGCAGATTAGCTGCGGACTCCTTTCGTACATACCTTACCACCGGAGTTGTTCTTTTAAATGCACCATGGTGCTTTCGACATCACAAGATATTTTAGAAAATAAAATAAGTTTCAAATTGGATCTTAGTAAAACATCGACAAAAATTTATAAAATAAAAAAACTAGCGGAAATATGCATTTTAGTTAAAACAGGGGCAAAAATTCTAGAAAAAGAAATTGGCTGAAAATTGCTTTTAAGTGACCTCGACCTCAACACTGTCCACCAACTCAAAATCGCTTCCGGCTTCCTCCTCAATTTGAGGGTTGTCAGCGACAGAAGGACTCTCGGTGTGCCTTCCTGCTCGTCGAACACCTCGAAGTAGAATTTGAAAATATCGTTGGTCACCCAGTCTTCCCCAAAATGGAGCTCCAAAAGCTTCTTGACGTCTTCTTGGATATCTCCAAGTTTGCCTTCTGAAAGTTCTCCACCTGCTGTGATTGGTATTGGGCCGTTTGCTTTGCTGAAAATTGTCCCCTCTTCAGAATGTTTTTCCCCTCTCCAGTTTTAAAATTGTACAACGGTTCCTCACGAACTGAACAAATATTGTTTTCGCTTTTCATGAAACCGATTTTCTTGGCTTTTTGGATCCGGAAATGCCAGTTACTAGTAACTTTCACTCATCCTTCTCTTTTCAATCTTGAATTCCTTCCAATCATGAACAGAACATTTATTTTGTCCTAGACGTACTGCCGTTGTAAATTTTTCAGTGTGCATGCATTTTGACAACGCATCGGTTGTTGCGTACACCTTCGCTACAGTGTAGTGTAGCCTAAACAACCTAATTCTGAATAAGAAAAATGTCCCTTCTAAGCGTAAAAAAATATATTCGTCAGTCTGATGTCAGTTGGCGTGCTTTGTATCTGGACATAGCAAGACGACCGCCATGCCTGTTGAACTTGGTGGGTTTTGCAATCGTTGGACATTTAACGGGATTTGAACCCTTTGACAACGTGAGGTTAGCAGCTTTTGCAACCGGACATGCTTTTTAACACAATTTTTCAACAGTTTATAGCGGATTTTTCACCTTGACACCGATTCCATCGTCAAGTGTGTTATTTCTGATGCACTGTGAAATATCTGTTTATGAACTGACGAAGAGTATTTAAGAGCACCCATAGCTGAATTGCCACAGGCCCCTAGTTTTCTCTGGAAGTCTGTTAGTGTTAATGTATTAGTATTACTTACAGAATCTCACGCACAACCCAGACTCCTACGCCTCATAGGCACGGCAAGGAAGATGGGTTAATATTGGCAATGGGATACATGTATTAAAGTGAAAAGACTGGAATGATTAGGCCACTTAATTCGAATGAATAAAGAGAGAGCCGTTAGGAAGGTATGTTGTGAGCATGGCCCATAGGAGAGATAGGCCTAGATTAAGGAATGAGGTGGAGGAAGGTTTTATAAACCGAGGTGTTAAAATACTGAGAAGAAAACCAGAAGGTAGAAGAAATTGGCCACTTATAATAAAAGAAATAAAGGCAAAACTGTGCCGGAGAGCTGATAGAGGAAGAAACATGGGTAGGTATGAAATTACATTTCACTACCCATAACCTATCTGAACTCCTCCATCCCGAGGCAGTACTCGTATTCTATTCGAAGACCTTCTTGCAGAGTCTGCCCCTGTACCCATGTCAAAATACATTGCCTATTTCATATGTACACAATACACAAATAAAACAATTGATGAGTGACAACAACACTGAGTCATTTGTGGCGAAAAAATTCAAATGAACAAACTTTTAATGTCGTAGATTTGATGTCAATGACATCTCATTCATTCATTAATTCATTGCAATGAATATGATGTAGAGAAGACGAAGGGTTCCATTGCTATATATTTCACCACAGGTAGTACATATACGGTGTAAGAAGTACACCGTGTGTACACCAACCTTGACGTCTTCGGGAACCGAGATTCGAAAACGAAAGAATATTTCGCGTGAGTTATATAAATGGCAGATTCATGCCATTAGACTAATTATTATTAGTTTTTCAATAAGAGTTGTGATGAACATGATTGCAGTGCTCAATGGACAGTAAGAAGAAATTGCCAAGCGTTTTCAGATGTTCCGAAAACCTGAACGAGCGGCGAGAGGTATAATTTTCTCCCGTTTAAACTATTTCTAACAAAAAGGCGAGTCGGCAAAAAACATAAGGCATGTTTGAAGGCCATTCTATTTTACAAATAGGTATGACGACTTCCCAAAACTCACAACAATGAACTGTGAACAAAGTTAATGCCGGCGGTGGAGATCACTTAATATCAAACCGATCGGAATTCCTCTCATTGCATGGCGATCCTCAAACTCCAAACAAACGGTATGTTGTGATCTAGTTAAGTCACTTTTAAGATATACATTATTAAACTTGAGGTTGAGAGGGAATCATTAAAAAAAGAAGTCACTAATTGCACCACACACACATACTAATTATATTTGTAGGCGGTGATTGCAGCGAAAAGTTCATTTGGAAACTGGTAAACTAATAATAATTCAATATCTAGAATCTACTATTCTTGTATTAATGAGTGTTAAGATACCGAGAAATTTTAACTTTCTCGCCTTACTTCCTAAGAAGAGAATGTATTGCAAACGTGCGCTGGAAAACGGTGAATTTTCGACAAAACACTCTTATTGCCTGAAACGGGTATCAAAAGACGGGATAAATCTTGTGCCTGTAAATTACTTCCTCTCACACGTGTAGTTAGAATCAATGTTTTGTGGGTCCTTAACATCAGAAACCCGACTGACGACAAAACGTCTGCCCGCCTGTTGTGTGGCCAATGCTACCGCCTAAACCGTTTAGTCGATTTTCTCCAAAATTGATATTCTTGGATCAATTTAACAAAAATCAAAGCCCTCCGAGATTGAAACGGATATTAAGAGTTTTTATGGTACTATTCATGAAACATCAACATTTCAAAAGTTCCTCAAATATTGTTCTTAATTGTTTGATTAAACTTTGTTTTCGGGCAGAAAACAAACGTTTAAAAATGGCGCAGATCTCCTTTTCGTTCAAATCTCAGGATTTTCTAAAATTGCAAAACTTCGACATATTTCAGCGTCTTCCTATAACAACAATATTAAAGATAGTTATATTTATCTTAATAAAATGTTGTTTAAAGTTAGATCTTGAAATAAGGTTATATAATACACTTTTTGTAAAGTATACCACAAAAATTAACATTGCAAAATAATAATTTTGATGATAAATATGTTTTTCTCAAACAAAATGTTCTAAAAAAGAAAATTAAAAAAATTAAAAAGTGACAAGTGCTTTATTCGCACAATTCACTCCAAAAATTTAATGAATTATTTTCAAAATTGCAGAGCTGGCTAGCAAATGTCGATTATGATGATAAAAAATCTATTCTCAAGATCATGTTAGAATATTTCCTACGATAATATGGTGTATTATTTAGTAAAAGTTGCTGTTGAGAAATTCTTACATCTCTTGCTGAAGGTACACAAATACTATTTAATTTAAATATTTACTAACGAGTTTTTACGCGTTCTTTCAGGTTGTTGCGATTTTCAACATATTAGATGTTTATATTTGAAGGCAGTTGTATAATATGTGCATTGATCTCTCAGTAGGAGGTTATATATAGGTAGTAAATATTACAGAAACTATAACAAACAAATCGAGAATATTTACCTATATTTTGGATGAAGGATTTTCTTGCACAAATTTGTACAAAATTAAATTGCCCAAAGACCTTGTAATATCAAACATAATAAAGTGTTCTTGTTTTTTAACAAAGGTAAATGCACGTGCAACCCTGTTGGGATTAACCGTTTTGAAAAAATCCTAAACTCATAACTGAATACCTGCAACTCCCAAATCAAGAAAAAAATCTGAATATTCATTCACGAGAACATGGGCTACGATGTTAGCTGTTGATGGCGCTGATATTACAACTCTCAAGCGTCATGGAGGATAGATATCTTGAAATATTGCAGAATAATACATAGAGAAGTTCATGTAGAAAGTTCATTGAAGATAGCCAGAAGAATTGTGTCAAACGATGAAAATAACATAGCAGGTACATTAACATTTATACGCAAAAATATTAGTAATACCATATTGCAGTTAATTGATTTATTGTGGGCCGCCGGGCCCCGCAGCTTAGTGGTTACGGCGGTAGTCGCGAGCTGCGATGTCTGTGACTTCGAACCCCGGCTGGGGTTGTGACACGGTGGGGCTTGACCTAACCACCTGGTATTTCGTACCACCTTCAATACCCCACGCGCGGAAAGCTCGGAAATGGGCTTGAGGGCCACAACGCGAGCGCCACCTGTTCAAGGGTTCAATAGCCGCCACGGCGTATGAGTCACACGCAGCAGAAGTGGGTGATCGATCACAAAGGGCTTACGAGTCACTTCGAAGTTAGGGAGTGGAGGCTGGAGGCAAGGGGTGTAAAAAGGCAGTAGTATTATCTGAGGGCAGGAAGCGTCAGCTGATAACCAAGAGGTTAAGTTGAAGAAAACGCTCGATGATAATTTCTTTTGTGCCTAAGAGTGAATAAAAACTGTGTTTCGTCACTCTGCAATACAATCAAACTTTCCTTACGATAAACCTATTCTAATTTTGAAAAATGATAATTTTTTAAATTACTTATCAATTACAATTGAAGCTAGAAATTTTAATATCATTACTAAAAATGAAAAAAAAATGTAACAATGCTTAAGAATATTTAATATAAACATTATTTTCAAAGCATTATACAAAATTATTCAGAGTAATCAGCTTCAGACGCATTGGGCACACTTTACAGTTCTTCTAAATAGATATCAAACAAGCTTATTACACTGCAAACAATACCGCTTCAGTTCCCTCAGATGGCTGTATTTTCATTTTATTTTATATTAGTTGATGTTTTTGTTTCGGAGGTGCACATATAGCACCTGCCTTTGACAGGAGGAGGCTGATCTAATGCCACTTGAGGCATCTGTGAATAAAAATAGTGATGAATATACTTCACGATTAGTAGTTTTCTTGATTATGTCCGCTATGTGTTTTCAGTTTTTCTGTGTTTCAACCATTGTAATTTTGAACTCTTGAAACAAATTTTCTGCAAGGCCACTGCGATTTAGCAACTTTGTGACCTGAAATTATTTCAGACATTTGCGAACGTTTCCCAACGACTTTTGAACCTAGTTCTTCCTTACGCAAGCATGCGAATTTTCCTGCATAAGGTTCCATGATCAGCATATACCTTTCCGTAGCATAAGATAACATCAATATTAAAATGGCACATATTTGTCCGATTTCTCCTTCAAGTATTCTTTGAAGGGCAGCGCCTTCTGAAAAAGCTAAACTTCTCATCAATAGTAACATGCATTCCCTGTTTACTCAACAATGGAAATGTTTCATTGATTTTAGTGAATTATTCACGGATTGCTGTCAATTTGCCTTCTTCTCCTTGTAGGCGGGTATTTTGGTCATCAAACCTAATTATCCCACCGAGTTGCTCAAAACGTTCTCGTGGCATAATTCCTTTGTATACATGACGACTAAATTAAAATGTACATTTACGTTTCTCTCCTTATTTGCACCCATGATTATTAGAACTCCTGTCAGGGCATACATTTCTGCTTTATTTGTCTGCAAGATATTTTTTTCTAAACGCATCCTCTTTCGAATATTTTATGATTAAATCTACAATACATTGTGTAAAAAATAACATCATGGCTTTTGGTGAAGGATAGCGATCACCAGTTTGAGTTTCTCCAGACTGCTCCTTGACTATATTTGCCAGAGGTCTACATATTCTATTCTGTGTTTACATCTTTCTTCTTTCTGATTTGGACAGAATAACATCATGATTGCCATCTAGTATGCCACCATCTGAATCTGAACTACTTTCATGTGCAGTAATGCTGGCGTTGCTTTCCCAATTTGTCCCATATTCCATGACGTCATCTTCATCTTCACTTTCATTTCCCGATAATTTGTCTCCATTGAATTCTTCTTTTACAATTCTTTCAATAGAAGAATCGCGTAATCTTACTGACATTTTTTGACCTGAATAGCCCTAAATAAATCAGACCACTCCCCAACAACAAGAAGGAAGCCATGCCTTAGATTACTGTAATATCCCGAAAGACATAACGCCGTAATAAGCATTTGGTACCGTGGAACTCCGAAGGGTTGGTGTCTCTCCGTGACTCTCTACCTCTGTGTTAGTCTCGAACTGTATCTGTCAGTGTGTGTGTGTGTGTGTGTGTGTGTGCGTGTGCGTGTGCGTGTGCGTGTATCTCTTCGTCCGTCTGTGCGTGTGTATATGTGTACGTGTTGTTCCGTCCACGACACAAAAGCCCTCGCGCAAGGTGGGTGGTCCTCCCTCCCTCCGGAGGCAGCCGCCCGCCGCACGCACGCCGCACGCACGGCGTCCCCGCGCCGCCGGACCCTCCCCCGAACGGCGCCCCCTCCAGCTTCCCCGAAGGGCCGCGGCCTTCTGGCTGAGAACACAGCTGGTACTTGTGCGACGAGAGCCTCCGCGAGAGCCACCGCGAGAGGCACAGGCGACACCGCCTATCCTTGGCGTTTCGTTGAGCAGTCTCCGCGCTCACGAACGCATCTTCCTGTTTTGCGCTTCGCGCATGTGAACACGCTGCCCTCGGCACGTGTACCAGTGTGTTGAGTGCGCTGCTCGATCCTCGACGAGCAGCCAATACACAGGTGTACTGACGCCACCTGACTCACACACCTTCGGTTGCCTGCTGGCGAGAGTAAGTGTGTGCCGCGCGCACATTCTTGCAGTCACGGCCCACCTAGGGCCCGGTCCGTATTCAAGCTGCGGGACATACTCTCCCCGCCACCAGCGGACTGTGTGGGACGCCTGCATTCCCGCTTCGCCCGGGAGAGGAGCAACTCTGAGTTCCACGCATGCCACAGCCACACATAAGGTATTCGGCAACGCCGTGTGCCCAGGGACAACCGTCACTACCTAACCATCACGGTGAGAAGTAGCAGCCACGTCTCAACATCCATTTGTACATTCCGTGTATTTCATCTTGTCTATTTACATTTCATCTTCTCATTTCACCTAGCATAATATTTCATTTTAATAAACGTATGTGCAATGAAGGTCTTGTAACTTTGTCATCCTCCACCTCCCTTCTTAACCAGCGCAATCCCTCCCCCCCCCGGGCACCTCACGGCCCGGTGCGGTGTACAAGTTACTTTGTATAGAGAAGGGCCTTTCAGTCCACTAGCGCCCCCCTCCCCGTTCCAGGTATTTTTCCCCCTTCTCTGTACACGTGTGTCTCTGTGTCTCTCTCCGTCTGTGCGTGTGTATATGTGTGCGTATGTCTCTGTGTCTCTCTCTGTCCGTCTGTGTCTCTCTCTGTCCGTCTGTCTCTCTGTCCGTCTCATGCGCTCCTGTCCTGGCCTTCTTGTCCTCGTCTTGCGTTATACGGCCACGCTCAACAACAATAAAGACCAGTTGAATCGCAGTTTAAAATGCAAATTGCATTAAAATGATGCGCAATTTTGTTCTCCTGCGCCTTCAAGTGCAGGTACAACTTAATTAACAGTACATAAACCTTATGAGTAAAAAAACACGTAGATGTGCCAACTTCTATGGAGACACTTTCACATGGTGGCGCCGTTTACCGCTCTTTTATATACCAACATCCATTTACACACAGTAGAACCTAGCAAATCCGTACCCCGCAAATCCGAAATTTCAGAGAATCCGAACAAAATTCGAGGCGGAGGAAAAATAAATCAAATAAATAAAATGCTTATTCCTGGTGTCTCGCACATTACATTCACAATGTGTCACCGTCTCAAATGAACAGCAATTCAAATTTACAATTTCGATTTTCTTTATGAATTTTCAAAAATACAGAGAGTGCACCAAACATGGGACCATTACAATTTTCTTATCGTCCTCTGCTACATATGTTAAAAATTTAAAGAAAAAATTTGGATTCGTTTCTCAGAAAGTAATTGTTAAGAAATTAATTTTTTTACGCCAAATTACGCAAAATTACTCTTATTTTCGAAAAATTGAATGTGACCTTATTTGAAGAAATGTTTTTGCTGAACACATTTCATTTTAAAAAAATTCTTCAGACTAGTTGTTGCAGGAAGATACCGAAAAATTTTGCAATTTTCCAAAATTAGGAATTTCAATGAAAATGAAATCAACGACATTCTTGTAAGAACCCTTTACATTATCTGAGATCAAAATTTAATCAGAATTGTGGGTTCTATTGTTTTGAAAAGTTCAAAGTGGTTTCATATAAAGAATCCCCCTAAATTAAAATATCAGTTCGAAATTCGAGGGGACGAGACATCAGACAGATCAATTGGGGAACACACATTTTGGAGAAAATCGGCTTAGTGGTTAGGTACTAGATCTGACCACAGACGAACGGAGAGAAGGACAGACAACTGTTTTGCCGTCAATCGATTTTTTGGTATCAAGATCACACAAAATATGGATCCTGGCAACAGAACGTGTTAGCAGAAGTAATTTACAGGGACAAGATTTATCCACTCGTTACCGGGGCTCGAAAATAAGCTTTTCTGTCGATAATTCGCCGTTTCTTCCGGGAGCGTTACAACATTTTCCCTATACTGCGTGTGCAGTAGCGAGATGGCGTCAATAATTTTACGTTTGTAAAATGAAGATCGCCAAGACCGACTTGCCGGGGGTTAGTGAATTTGAATGTGACTGCAGTAGATATAGCGATAGTCTCACGCGACCTAACGTGCGCCAAGGAAACCAGTTTTGAGGAAAATGAAGGCGTTTGATGTGATGTGTACTTGTTTTGAGTTATAAATAAATTCAAGGCTTTTAGCTAAAACTGTCTTACCATACGCATGTATTTAACCATCGTCTGATTGCAATCAAAGGCATTTAATCTTCTCATGTAGGTATTTTGAAAAGAATATTAATTTGTTTATCGGTGATCGTAGAAATGCGTTCCAACACAAAATCAGCTGAGATGTCTCAGAGCAACAATAGTATCCTCTGCATTGTCTCTAACCTGAAGATGCTCGGGCTAAGTCCGGTTTCTGGCAGGTTTTCCAACTCTAGCTAGGTATCTAGGACGAAGTTAATCGCTGTCTGAAGGGAATTCTGGTGCCCGGTTGCTCTCATCTGTAGTTTTCCGTGGTTTCTCTGATTAATACAGGAGAATGCCAAAGCTTTACCCTTTCGAACGGGCCACAGAGCACATGATCTTTCTTTGCTCATCTTTGTCTTTCTCTCTCCCCTTTCACACACACACACACACACATACATACAAGCACTACAGTAGATGTCTAGAGACTAGCCGGATGCACCGGATCTCACGTTCCAGTGGCAGAAGAACATCACTGCCTCCCGATATATAACATGCACAACGCTTACGGGATTAACGATCGAATCATTTGACGCATTCGGAAACACAAAATATACTTTCAATCAATCCAACCCAAATGTAACTTTCCTTAAAAAGGGTGTAAGATCCGCCATTAGAAAACTAGAACCCACGAGAAACAAATAATCGTCAACAACTCCATTTTCTTTATTCCATTTTTTATCTTTCATACTTTCATCTTCTTAAATATTCTCTCCAATAAAACCAATGCATTTGTCCATCTTGTTTTTCAGTGCTCAAAACATTTTTGAAATACAATAGTTTTGATGTAGATTCTACCACATTGTTTTAGCTTTTACCAAATATTTGCCTAGTAGCTTTCTTTTCAGTTTCCTTTTTCATTGGTGGGAATAAACAGTCACATGAAGGTAAATCAGGGAAAAATGGGGGATAGAGTTTCTTATTACAGTTTCTAATACAGTTTCTAATTAAAAATTGGCTCCTGTGAGTGCAATAGGACGTGGACTTCACGTTTTTTTGTCGAGGTTGTTACAGATTTTGTTGTTACTTGGATTCAGAATCGTAGTCCTAGTACCATGTTCCGTCCCAGTAATTCTTCTTGATACGAAATGTAGAACGGTTTCGAGATGGGTTTTCAAAGCCCAGCAAAAGGTGCTTCAAAGCGAGGCTGTTGTTGATTATTGATCACAGTCTCCTATGCGCGCACGTTTTCTCTATCCTCCAGCTCCCTTCTCACTCAGCCCGGCTCTGTACGGCCTGGCAGCAACACTACCTTCACTCGGGACGTCAAGGCTCAGCTTGCAGTTCTGCCGACCTTCTTCCTCTCGAATGCGGACTCCCTGGCTTTCGCTGTCTCTTTCTATGGAGCTGTGCCTACCACTTTCCTTCTTGTTACTCAATTATTTCTATAACTTCCAATTATTTGATTATTGTTTATATTATTTCTTTATTAATGGTGGCAGCAACAAGCTGTTGTACACATATCTTACAAACGGTGTAATAAAGTTATATAATTCATCGCTTCCGTAGAGTAACAAATCACAGATAGTACATGTGTATCACACACTCACACACATGTGTGTGCGTATGTATGTATACATACATATGCGAATATACATGTACACATACACATACATACACACACACACATATATATATGTATTATATATATATATATATTATATGTCCGTATTCACTTGTAGTTTATCAAATTTAATAAGTTCCAAGGTGTGGCGTCATATCTGTCGCCAGTACAAACGTATTATATTAGCCATGTGGACAGCCCTGGCGGAAGTGACGCGGGGCTGCACAAAGGTATGCCGTGTCGTGAATGCAGGTTTGGGAACCCCAAAGCCGGCGGAGGAGCGCTGGCGGGCACTGCGGGTGACGCGCTTCCGTCAACCTGCCACAGGGTATATAAGCAGAATTCGACTTGAAAGCAGCCTTCTATTCTTATGATTCTTCAGAGGTGAGCGCGTCGGTAGGGCGTCGTGAGGGTTGTGCGCGGCGTTGCATGGTAATGCATAGGCTACCGAGGCGGGGAATCGAAGCCGGCGTGCTACGTCGTGACAGCAGGTGCGGCATACTCGCATGTATGCTCGCGTAAGGTACTGGTGCATCACACCGGGGATGGTAATTAATTATCGGGCCAGCGGTGGTGGTAACCAGGGAAAGTTCCTTCTTGTAACGGTTAACTTCAATTGTAAATATTGTATATAGTTATTTGGTGTCGGAATATCTTATTTCTAATAAATACTAAATATTTACAAGCCGTTCACGTCTGTATTTATTTGCCTCGGCAAAGACGCCACAGACGTAGGAGGGATAGAATGGTGGCAGCGGTAAACGAACTACCACGCACGTAGAATGGTGGCAGCGGATCACGAACTACCACGTAGGTATAGAATGGTGGCAGCAGTTCAAGAACTACCACGTAGTATAGTGTAGGCAGCGGTTCAGGAACTACCACGCAAGTGTAGTGTATGTAGCGGTTCAAGCAAGCAGTTTATGGTTAGTAAACGACCACGCAGTTGTGTATGTGCGGTGTTTGTGGTAGGCAGCATCACACGGAAGCACGCCAGGAACGGCAGGTAGAATAATTACGCCAGTAAGGGGCTTCATCCGTCCATGGGTAATTAGTGAGCGTAGAAGGGATAGAATTCTGCGGTTCACGTTCTAGGTTCGGTCGGTAGTGTAGCAACAGCTATAGAAACGAACAAAACACCCAGCAGGTAGGGCGCTTAGTACCAGCGGGACAGTCATCCAGAACAGCGGATCGTGCACGCGGAAGTGAAAGTAAATTTGGCCGCAGGTATCCGCCGGAGAAAGATTAAATAGTGGGCGAGCGAGCAAGACTGAGCCAGGGAACAGTTTCGACGTACAAATATTCATAGTGCGCGAAATTAAGTAAAACGCGAACGAAAACGTGCGAGGACATCGGCGGGGCGAAACTTCAAGAAGAAGGACGGGAAGGAAGGACGGGAAGGAAGGACGAGTTGCAGCCAATCCATCCATCTCATCACGACATCCGTCAGCGCCGAACGTGCACGCATAAGCAGCAGGAAGCAGCCACGTGCAAGCAGTGGAAGCGGAGGGTAAGTGTGTTCTTTTGCAACGCGTAGGGCACTATTCGAAAGCAATGGCGCATTTACTGAGATTTCGAAATGAGGGAATGATCCGAATCGCCAGGGATTTAGGAATAGAATTAGATGGATCGGAAACAAATCCGACTTTAAAGAAATTAATAGTAGAGCATGAGGATTATTCCGTTGAATTAACGGAGGAATTGGGGCAACAGCACGAAAGAGATAGGAAGGATAGAATGCTGGCAGAGGAAAGAGATAGGGAGGATAGGAGAATATTAGAAGAGAGGCAATATCAGTTAGAACTTGCGAGAGTGCAAAATGCCCAGACGGGCGAGACAAATTCTGAGATTCGTTCGGAAGCGCGCTCGGAACACGCGAGAGAATATATTAGAATAGGCCAAATAATTGGTAGATTTAAAGGAGAGCAGGACGACATCACTTCTTATCTGAGCGCGTTTGAAAGCCAGTGCAGGCAATTGAAAATCTGCGAAGAAGATTGGGTTGTGAATTTAATAGGATTACTTCCGCATAATGTTAACACATGGCTTACTTTAGATGAACAAGAAGAAGCGTTAGATTATGCGGAGTTGAAATTGAAATTATTAGAATTGTACCGGTTTGATGCCGAGAAATTCCGGCAACTATTTAGGAAACATAGCAAAAACGGAGCGACTTGGAGCATATTCGCGAGGGAATTGCTAAATTATGCCAGAGAGTGGGTAGCGGGACTTAAAATAAACACATTCGAGGGTTTATTGAATTTGATCGTGGCCGATCAAATGAAGCATAAAGTTCCAGGGGATATGCGGGAACACTTTGTGGATAAATGGGCCGAATTTTCGAATCCGCTTGAGTTCGCGAAAAGACTAGATGCGTACGAGAATGCGCGGCAAGGGTGGAAGAAGCCACAGTTACCATCTTTCCGGCCGGAAAGAACATTCCGGAAAGAACACGGAAACAACAGGGCACCTGTTGCTCCTCACGTGGCCCCCAAGCCGGCAGGAAGTACTAATGGATTAGAGAAACATAGCGGGAAGAAAGAATTCGAGGCACCTTATGTCCGCAAGTGTTACGAATGTCAGTCAACAACGCACTTGATTAAGAACTGTCCGCGGAAACAGGGCAATCAAGTAAATCACGTGTGTGAACCCGAGGCAAGGGAATTCTTGAGGCAGCACATTGTGACAGGGACCGTGAATGAGCAGCCGACTGAAATCTTGAGAGACACGGGCGCGTCATTTGATCTTGTATCCGCGAATCTAGTCACAGATCGTGATTATACGGGCGAATCGGTCTGGATCAAACAGCCGCTTCATTCAACTGCCATTAATTTGCCGGTGGCGGAAATTCGCCTAAATTCAGAATTAGGTAATGTAATCACTAGGGCCGCTATAGTGCCGAAGGAAAACGAACTTAGTTATTATCTATTAAGTAACAGAACGTATCAACTTCTGCAGGATATTAAACAGGGCTTAGTAGAAGAACAAACTGTGAACATGGTTATGACGCGCAGTAAGGCTGCGGCAGAAGGCAGAACAAAAGCAGATGATTCGGGGAACTCGCAGGTAAAATTGCCGGAGGCGGAAGGCGACCGCACAGCAAAGCCGGGCGAAGACGAGCATGAGCCGTCGGAGGAATTCCCGGAAATCTGTCTAGTAGCAGACGGAGAAGAATTAGAATTGGCAGTGCCGATCGCGGAAATGTTGAAGGTAAATACGGAACAATTCAGCGCGGCGCAGAAGGGAGATGAGAGTGTAAATACTTTGTTTGAAAAGTATAAGGATGTAAGAGCAGAATCGGAAAGAGAAACATATTTTGATAAGAATTCATTATTATTTAAGGAACCAGAACAAATAGATGAAATTATAGAGGACGGAATAGAGAAATACGCATTAAAATTAGAACCGGAGGAATTTGATGTTGAGGCAATGCTCGCAGGCACAGAAATGGAGCCGGAAGGAAGTGAAAGGCTGAGAGAGCTTGTAATTGAGTTTCGGGACATCTTTTCTGATAGGCCAGGGCTCACTAAAAACGTTCAGATGGACGTCGAATTGCTGGACGAAAATGCAAGGGTGAGGAGCGCTCCGTATCGCACGTCACATCGCCAAACTAAAATCCTCCAGGATGAAATCACAAAAATGCTAAGGGATGGTATCATCGAGCCTTCAGATTCTGATTTCACATCCCCCATGATTTTGGTGGAAGCACCCGGAAAAAAACCCAAGCCGTGTATTGACTACCGCAAGTTAAATCAGGTTATTCTTACTGAATATTTTCCGCTTCCGAGTTTAGCCGAGCGTATTGAAACAGTTGCGAGGGCCAAAATCATAACCACAACGGACTTATGTAAAGGATTTTGGCAGATCCAAATGAGCGAGCGCGCTCAACGGTATGCCACCTTTACGACAAAATTCGGGTCTTATAAACCCCTCAGGATGCCTTTCGGCATCAAAAATGCACCATATGTTTGCAGCAAGCTTATGGAGGCATTACTGAAAGATTGCGCGGAGTTCGCCGTCCCATATATGGACGACATTGCAATCTTTAGCGACAACTGGGATGATCACTGCAAACATCTCAGAATCGTATTCCAAAAGTTACGTGAGGCCAATTTACGCGTGCAACCGGCGAAATGTAAGTTCGCTAGGAAATCGGTTACGTTCTTAGGATACGAGATTGGTAGTGGTCTGATGAGACCAAATGAAGCCAAAGTTCAAGTAATAAAAGAATATCCACGGCCTACGACAAAGAAGGAAATCCGTAAATTTATAGGTCTGATATCGTATTATAAACGGTTCATCAGAAATTTCTCGGAGAAATCAGCTGCGCTCACTGATCTATTGAGGGGAACACATAGGCAAGGCAAAATCCGGTGGTCGGAAGAGTGCGAAAACTCGTTTATACAGCTTCGCGACGCACTGTGTCAGGGGGCAGTCACTCATGCACCTGATTTTAGTAAGCCATTTTTACTGCAATGTGATGCGGCACTTAGGGGAGCAGCCATTGTGTTATCACAGTTAGATCAGGAAGGGAATGAAAATCCGATTCTTTTTCTCAGTAAAAAATTCTCAGACGGGGAATTAAAATGGAGCACCACGGAGAAAGAGTGTGCTGCTTTAATTTGGGGTCTAGGGAAGTTGCGTTACTATTTAGACGGTAATGTTTTGCTAAAGATAGAAACGGATCATAACCCGTTAGTCTGGTTACAACAGAATGCTGGGAATAATCCTAGATTGCTTAGGTGGTCTCTGGCGATTCAGCATTACAACATTATCATAAGCCATAGGAAAGGGATATTAAACGTAAATGCTGATATTCTCAGTAGGGTGTTTGAAAATGAGCGCCAGACAGTGTCCGAAGTTGCAGAGGGGCACACTGCACCCGGCAATGCCGATACGTGTGCGCCGAAAACACTGGAACACAGTGCAAAACAAATAGTGCAAGAAGAATGATGTATAAGTGAATGTGATGTTTGTTGTGTTGTGTCAAGATTGAGTAAACTTTTCCCAAGAAACCTACGAAAGAATAGTTTCCAGCAAATATCATGAACTTTTGTATTCATTTATATTCATTCTGGCAAGAAGAAAAACTTTGTACAATCCTTCAAGAGAGAGATGTAAAATTTGTTTATTTGTTTCATTTTAAGTGTATCACTGTATGTGGTTTTAAATGTAAAACGGTAAATGTTAGTTTATTGTTGTTTTTTTTGTGCATTTATCACTGTATAGGGTTTTGTCATTCAGTGTGTCAGTTTGTGTGTATAGAACTGTATATGATTTTGAATGTTTATTGATGTAATGTTTGTGGCTATATTGGTAATATTGTATGTGTCATTTTGGTAGTGGGTGTATTGTACGAAATTAATTTAATTCAAGAATTTGGTTGTAAAAGGAAAAGGAACATACTATGGTTAGTTGAGGTTACCACACCAGGCTGAAAATTCTTAACAATGCATAAGAGGGACCGACCGTACGGCAAGATTTTTAATATTTCAAGTACAATGTACAATGTAGAGTAAAAATATGTCAATGGGGTAGGTTAGTAGGGCCTTCTCTGTTTGTTTCTTTATCTGTGTAATTAGCCAAGTCAGGCGCAGTTGTATATAATGTGAGCCGATCGGCCTAGGACTTTCACACTTGTGGAATTTTCCTTCTGTGTTGATTGCAACTGCGACGAAAATTCCCGGGGGGGTATAGAGGAGTTTGTGGCGTCATATCTGTCGCCAGTACAAACGTATTATATTAGCCATGTGGACAGCCCTGGCGGAAGTGACGCGGGGCTGCACAAAGGTATGCCGTGTCGTGAATGCAGGTTTGGGAACCCCAAAGCCGGCGGAGGAGCGCTGGCGGGCACTGCGGGTGACGCGCTTCCGTCAACCTGCCACAGGGTATATAAGCAGAATTCGACTTGAAAGCAGCCTTCTATTCTTATGATTCTTCAGAGGTGAGCGCGTCGGTAGGGCGTCGTGAGGGTTGTGCGCGGCGTTGCATGGTAATGCATAGGCTACCGAGGCGGGGAATCGAAGCCGGCGTGCTACGTCGTGACAGCAGGTGCGGCATACTCGCATGTATGCTCGCGTAAGGTACTGGTGCATCACACCGGGGATGGTAATTAATTATCGGGCCAGCGGTGGTGGTAACCAGGGAAAGTTCCTTCTTGTAACGGTTAACTTCAATTGTAAATATTGTATATAGTTATTTGGTGTCGGAATATCTTATTTCTAATAAATACTAAATATTTACAAGCCGTTCACGTCTGTATTTATTTGCCTCGGCAAAGACGCCACAAAGGCAATACAGTTCGTGATTTTTGTGCAAAATAATTTTTATGAATACGAAACTGCAAAGGAAAATGAAATGGAATCCGCTGCGCGATTCTTTTTTTACTTCGAAATGGCAACAATATTTGTTGACATCCTTGTGAAAGAAAATTAAGGCGTCATGGTGCGATCTTATTGCCACTGGGTACACAGCTCAACGCCCCCTATTTAGATATATTTAGGGGGCGTTGGTTTAATTCCCTATCTATGCACTAAGAACGCAGCGCAAAAATTCGTCAAATTACTTTTTTGGAAATTTCTTAAAATCTTCTGGCCGGATCCGAAAACCAATGATGAGTTCCCCATCAGGAGGCCGGGACGCATCGAGTCACCTCACATGTGTCTACTAGTGCACAGGAAGATGTCCAACCGTGAGTGACGGAAACGCGCACAAACACATGCACGTACGCACGCTTCCAGTTACTCAAATACTGGCGCAAGTCACATTTTCGTTGAATCTCCAATTCTCTGAATTCACGAAACATACAAATTTAAAAATATGCGAGAAAGTCTGCTGTTTCAGCACCTCTAGTTGTGTATTGTCAAATGCACGAAACGTGTTTGTAATTATTAATAAAGTATATTCTCAAACGAGCGTATAATGATGGCTATTATTCATGTGTTGATATTTAAGAGACGCGCGAGGTTGGATCGTGTGTCGTAAATTTCACGAGTATGAATAACAACCATTATGTGCGAGAACTATTCACTCTCTACCACCTTGAAATATTCAGCACAAGTTTAATAACTGACTGGTAATGTCGAGACTAAACCTCTACAACGACTTTAGTTTAGCATCTATAGTCATTAACTGAAGGTAGGGACTAAATCTTACAACTAGATCCTATATCTAGGGTCTCTGCATACAGCCTAATCAATAGCAATTAGCACGCGATGAGCACGCGCGTACGAGTAGTCAATGCAAAGTCGCACAACGCGCACGACTCATTTCGAACCGAGGACAAAGTTTTGAGAAGCAAGTACGTTATATCAATTTCAGTTGGTTACATCACATAATTTATTGTTTTTAGAATATAGAACAGTTTTTGATTGAATTCACTCTGTTATTCCTCTCCAATACAAAAAATATCGACTCTGATTATTTACAGATCTTGGATTTCTTTGGTAACAATTAAAATGTTGTTGAATTTTTACTTCAAAAATTACAGGTGACATTGCACATTTTATTCTAATTGCCGCTGCATTCAAGATTCATTTTCTAATGAATGAGCTGTAAGACCTGTAATGAGAAATAAAAGCAATGTGCACATAAAATTGAAAAATATTTCACTTGTATACCGCGGTTCAAAAGAAGCGCGAATTGCAAAGAGAATGCATTTTTGCCCGTGCGTTTCGAAAATTGGAACATGGAACATGATTGGAACTGAAAATGATTGGTCAACTAATCCAAACTGGAATCCATAGGGTGTGTAATCGACGTCATACGTCGACTAAATATGCAGCAGAAATCCGTCTATTTTACTATTATTAAATGTTCGACGAGAAAATTGTAATTATTCATCTTTAATTTATAAATATTTAATAATTAATTTTAATCAGTCCAAATTTTGTATACACTAGGTTCATTTTTTTCATAAGTGTATCGTGACACAGACGTGTGTATGGTTATTTATAATTATATCTATAGATACACAGATGTATAAATATATGGTATAAATTGTAAATATGTACAGGATGTTCGGGGAGGAAACGCCGTAACTTCGAAAATAAGCTCTTAAGACAATTTTTAGCATAATTTGTCTAATAAACTACTGAGATATTCCGAATGGTTGAGTCGCAATAAGCACTTAAAAGTTGGTTTGAAAAAATATTTTAAACACTCCAGAAACAGGTAACTGATTATTATATACAAAAAAATGAATATATTTATTCAAAAAGAAATATTAACACACAAATATAAAAGCACTCAATTTACACAATTCGACTACATTTGTTTATTTTTCAGTTATTTTCTCGGGATTTTGAAATAAATATATTTCTAAGCTTCCTCTTTATAAGATTTAATTATTTATAAGTATCCCTCCGTCCCACTCCGTCCCACCCGCCTCTGTCTGCCTCCGCGTCTGTCTGCGTCTGTCTGCCTTAGCTCCCTCCGTCTCTTACGCACACCGCTGCCCTGACTTCCTCAGCCTCGCCCTGTGTCACACGGCAACGTTAAGCAACAATGAAGCCCAGATGGAGAGCAGTTTGAATGGAAACTGGATTAAAATGTAGCGCAATTTTGCTCTATAGCGCCAGCTGAAGAAGTTACATTATTAACAGCACGTAAACCTTCTGGGTGAAAAATCACGTGGATGTTCCAACTTTCATACTGATCAGTCACACTGTGACTGAGTTTACCGGTCTCATATATACTAACATCCATTCTGTGCATATATATAAGAGAGTGAGACAGTATTTTGCTACTTGGGAGCGACCTTCATCGCTGGAGGAGACTACTTCGCAAAACATACGCACTAGAGGGCAAGGATAGCGACGCTGAGACAAAACATTGTTGGATATTGCATCATCATTGAATGCAAAATCATTATCAACAAAAATGACCTGTGCCCAGGACAGATACCTTATTCCAGTAACAGCGGATGTGTTCAATGGAAATGAATCGCCGGAAACAATTCTCAACATAAATTTTGCAACATCAACATCACCGGAATAACTAATGGTGCTACACAATGTCATAGACACTCCCGCACTTGCACTAATTAGTTTCGTAATTTGCATCGTCTGGGAAAAATTAATAACCGTCTCCCGATAATAACACTTAAACCACCCAAAAACACCTAGAATTACAAAAGCAATCCCAAGGGACTAATTTAATTTTCGAAAGATATGTCCACGCAACATCAACTCCTAATAATTACTGAGCATCACCATTTTGCATTTCAGAAAAAAACATTATTCAATACTCCTATCACTTGACATATCAAAGGAATTTGGTAGGCTATGACACCACGCACTAATATACAAACTCAAGAAAAGCGGCACTCCACAACACATCACCTCAATCAATCAAAACTATTTTTCAAACAGAACAATTACAGTAACAAGCAATAATGATCACTCAAATTTCAAATTAATCAAAGCAGGATTACCACAAGGATCTCCCCTTTCATCCAGATTATTCAATATATATATATTGTATTCATATTATGTAGCAACTATCACCAAACACTCACCCGTAAAAACAGCACAGTTTGCAGATGTTACTACATTACTTTTCACCTCCTACTACTCTCTTACCAGCATTAAAAACAACAATTCACTTACATCTAAAGCTAATAGATTGTAATCCAAATTCAAAATAAAATTAAACGCATATAAAATTGTAGGAACATTTTCTCATTAAGGCCAGACAACCACCAAATACATTAACGTTGAATAATAAGCCACGGTACACCTAAAAAGCTCTTTAATATTTAGAACTGCACGGGGACACCAAAGTTAATTGGAAACAACACATAAGCATCAAAATAATTCAAACTGAAAAGAAACTGCATCAACTCTAATCACTAATCACTAGGAACATACACAACACGGGAATAATATTATACAAAACAATCAGACCGTCACTTCTCCACGCTCACCCAAAATGGAATAATGCTTCAAAACCCAGTCACAACCAAAACCAAGTAGTTTCGAAGCAATTCCTACGCACCATCACTAATTCATCCCGTTTCATATCACACCACCAATTACATAACGAATGTACCCTCGATTCCATTATCCATCATATTGCTTACCTGTCCCATAACTTCTCTAATATTTACTAGGGATGCGTCGTCGATGTGGATTTTTTCAAGACATCGACGTTTTTGTAGAAACAATGTATTAGGAGCGATGATTATTTAACATCAATGTTTTTTATCGATGCTTTCTTTCATATGTTGGAACCAAAGAAACGCTATTTGCACTACCCTCATCGACCAAATTCTCTTGCTCGAGATGACCTCCATGCCCTTGTATTTCATCTTTCTTCACATTCATTTCGCACATTGAGGTCAACAAATACGTCTGTTCCTTCTTCTCGCACCCTTATTCGGCGAATAGATAAACATGAACACTGTCAAATTAAATTTTCATGCAAACCAACTTAATGTTATAGATTACTAATCCAGTTTAAAAACATCGATAGTTTTTAGTCGATGTATTTCGACCATCAATGTTCGCTAACATTGATGTTTTCTTTTTGATGACACATCACTAATAAGATAATAAGATATAGACAGTATTTACCACATCCCAAATTTTTCCTTCATTCAATCTTTATAAAAATCTCATTCATCCTACCCGCATAATAAATCAATATTCATTTCATATCATATGTAAAATATTTTCAGACCTAGAAGGGAACCTATGAGGTGCCATGATAGTTTTTCAATCTCTGATTTAGTGTAAGTTTAGGTCAAGTTTTAATTGTTAAGCTACTTATACATATGAGTAGTTATGTATAACCGGTCAATGTACAATAGAATCAAATAAGAAATTTAAAAAAATAATTATCTACAGGAGAACCAACATACTATTGCTTTTCAACCGCAATTAACTACTGGATTGTCTTGATTTCTTTTTATGACAGGACCGGCTTAGGTTAGGAGCATCAACTGATATCACTGCAGTGCCTCCGACGAAGAGGTCCTAGGATTCACGTCCCGACCGAGGCAGCTACACAGCCATGTAGAATTCAGCCGCTATTTGGAGGAGAGGCCGACTTCTCTGATTGGTAGTTTTACATAGTTTCTCCGAACAACTTCAGGCAAATACCGGAGCGGTACCCTAACAAACGGGCCAGGGACCGCGCGCGATCATTCCTTTCTCTTCCTTGTCCTATTCTCACCCCTTACACTCACGCACACTATCACACATACCGGGACACCGGTCGGGAACTTCGAGCTTGTCTCGGCTGGAGCGGTGCTGGTGGGAGATACCTGGTTGGAGAAAACTCCACTAGCCGGCGGTAGGTCGGCGCCAGATCTCGCTGACCAGCAGGGGAAGATCACCGCCGCCTTCCGTTTCGGGGCTAATTACCAAAGCAGTCGACGCGCCCGGTAAAACGAAAAAAGCTTTCTTCTAGATCTACAGAGAAATTTAACTAATGTAACCAAAAAATGCTGGATATCCCCAATGGAAAGCAACCAAACGCATGAAAAGACCTAATAAAACAAGTTCCGTCCATTCGTGATAAACATGGTTACTGGACCGGAAACAACTTCGAAAACAATACAGTATTTGCGGAATATTTTGTAAGTACGAATCAACCGTTCCCGTCATACAGAAGAGCGAGAAAGACGTTTTTCTAAGTTTATTAACGCAACCTATCAAATGCCAGTACTAAAAAGACATCACAAGATCAGAATAACTTGAAGACATCAGAAGATCTAAATGCAATAAAACAGATGCACCTTCGTAAAATTCGATTCCCGACGGTTGTCGACATAATGTCAATTGTTCTCATGAAATATATTTCAAACGCAGATAATTTAGTTTCAAATAAAAACTGAATGGTGCCTCAATTACGCATAAAATTGTAACCATAACATCGCGAATATAAAAAATAGAAATGTATTCCCAAATTAATACAATTGACAAACTGTACCTTAAAGATGATTTGAACATCAATAAAGATAAAATATTTTGTTATTCCGATTGTATTGCTGACTTAAATGCTCATGTTATTAACTTGAGTATATTTTTACAAAAACAATATATTTCAACACACATATATTATCTAGAATGTTTGATATAATGTGTTAGAAAAGTAATGACCACGAGTTTGTATTAAACGTTGAGAAAGTATTTTAATTAATTATTTTTGTGACAATATTACCTTCCAAACAAATTCTAAACAATAGAACAGTCTTTGCTTGATTCATTTAATATTCTAATTTATCATAAAAAATCTTAATTGAATCTAAATATTCGATTAAAAAATAACTTCTTAAATTTAAACAAAAACATTATTTTTGTCCTCATAACTTTTATTAAATCGATTAATGAATTCAAGATATATTTTATATCGGCTTTTTTAAAAAGAAACAAACAAATTTGTACTATCTCTTCAAATACATGCAGAGATATTCAATCTTTTTAAAGCGTAAACTGTCAAGGATGGCAAAAATAATGATTCCTAGGGCGCTAAATAGATGAAATCGGCGTGATCGATGACATCCCAACTTAAAATTTAAAAACATAATTCGAAGAAAATAATAAATAATCATAAATTTATTCAAAGAAGATGCAACAATTGTGCACATTACCACCATATGCAAGAAATGCAGATCAATCTTATCACAGTTTAATTCTTGTTTTCATCACCTAAATCAGGATTTTCCAAACTTCATTGGTCAGAGATCCATTTTTCTAAAACTAAGAATGCCATGGACTTTTCGTAGTGATTTCCTCTTAGAGCTTTTTCCAGGCGACAGCCGGTTGCACTTCTCGTGCCGGGGGAGCGCTTGTTTGACCAGACATTAGACATTGCCACATTGCAGGTTCCTCTGATCTGTCGTCAGCAGAACGCGAGGCCCCCGCGACAACACATAATTGAAAGACAAGGGACAACCGTGCCCAAGGAAGGACTCCAACCCGCGACCCTTCGGACCGAAGCACTGCACCAGTACACGCTCTTAGCCATCTGGCCCATCCACGTCGGCCATAGTGATTCACTTTACGTAACCAACGTAAACTTGTATATTACTTTATTATTACAAATTTAAATTTTAATCAAATTTCAACAAATAATTGAAAAATATGGAATTGCTACCCCGTATGGTGTTCGGGGATTGTAGAAGAATAACAACTCGCGACTTTCCCCGTCTTGCTGTAAGACGCGTCTGGTTCATTACCTATATTAGTGAATCCTTTATCCCACCGTATTTTTCTCAACCTTATTCTCGGGAGCCATCCAGGGATCCAAAAGCTTGGATACTCATCGCAAGTTTTTCTTCCTTCTGATACTTCTTTCCCTTCCGGAGGGACCCGATAAGGCTCCACGCCATAGTGACAGTAATCTCTCTCCGAGAAGATCACCCCGAAGGAAAAATCTAAACCTATTAGAGTGGGCGTTGAGTCGATTGGGTCTACTGTACATCACGCGAAAGAAAGCTAAAGCAAAAGATTATGATCAGCCTCCGAACGGAACCACTAATATACGACGAAAAAGGCGAGGTAAAAAGGGGCTTTGACCATTGGAACACTGAACATTCAAAGAGTTAACAGCAAACAATAGAGGTTTCTCACGATATAGAAAGATGACTGATGTTGCCACTCTATCAGAAAACTGGTGGTGCTACAGAATGGCACAGACTTTCTCGTACTAGTTAATTTTCTAACTTCTTTGGTCAGGGCTCGCCTCTCGGTCTTCGGGCAAGGAGAGGGAGCGTCCGCCGCGGCGAGAACCGGACGACGCGGTGCCTGGCGAGTGTTCGCTCTCTTTGACGAGTCCAAGGAAACCGACATGCAGCGGGAAGGACAACAGCAAATAGCACACACACTACACGGGATGCGGCGAGCCGTCGGCTGGGACTCGCCTACTTTTCAAAACATCGATGTTTTCAAGAAAACGACGATTTCTTACATTGGATGTTTCTTCAACATCGACGTTATGTGCTCGATATTCTTACGATATCTAAGTTTTGTGAATGAAAAGCTCCCATAATCCCAATTTTGTTAACGTTAAAATATGAAACAATTTAAAATATCGCGTGAGAGATAACCTGGTGGGTCCTACGCCTTTTCTCGTGTTTGCATTCGGAGTGGCGAGAAACGCGGTTGCCACCTTTCTACGTCGAAAAGAAGCTGCGATGTGAAGCTTGTAATGACCTTGTGCGCTCACGTTTGAAGCTTCTTTGATAATTGTTTTTATTATTTTTACTGTTTACTGATAACTGTCAATTAAAAATAAATAAACACTGTCAATATCAATCACGCGTTCTATTCACAGCCTTCTTGGGACTAAAATTCAAGGTGGCAATGATTCGGATACTACGGAGTCTGCGCAAAACAGAACAAAATCAATAACCAGAAGAGAGGTCGACGACTCGGAGTGCAGACGGAAGTTTGACGTCTTGAAGTATAGACGAGAGAGGTATACGTGTTGAAGTACAGACGGTTTGTAGAGGTGATGAAGAGACGTTTGGTATTTTTGCACTATTGTACTTTTGGTCATTAATTACAAATTGCTGTGTAAAGTTTCTGTTGTCGTTGTAATTATTTTTGTAAATAAATGTTTCCTTTTTTATTTTAAATTTGAAAGTGTTTAAATGTAATAAATTAATAAGTTGCCATATTTGTACGCTGTATGCCGTAGAATCATTAGCCCTTAAAATTAAAATAAATGCTTATTTCAAATTTTCTCCCCACGAATCTCATTCATTAATGAAAAAATAAGAACCATCACATTATCGTGCCCTTTACCCTACGCGATGTTCCGTGCCGACGCACGCGGGCGAGCAGCGGTGGCGCCGGTGGCGTGCTGGCGGCGGCCGCGGCGGCGGCGGCGGACGAGGTGGAGGAGGCGGAGGCGGCGGAGGAGGTGGAGGCGGAGGAGGCGGAGGAGGCGGAGGAGGCGGAGGAGGCGGCCGCGAAAAGTGGCTGGCCTTGCCCGCGTGTGAACCCCAAGGCCCTCGCATGGGCCGACGCACAAGGATGAGGAGGAGTCAGTTTCAGCTTAGGAAAGGCTGAGGTCGTTGCGGCTGTGGTCCTTGTTTTCATTTTCTATCGGCACTCTCACTCACAGTTAAATAACTCAGGAAGGGCATTTTTGTTAGTTTATCATTCGAACGGCACAATACCCAAATATTCTCATTTTGTACCCATATATTAATATCTTATGAAGTAATATAAGAAGCGTAAAATTCGTACATATAATACAAATTGTACGTAACAATAAACCGTACAATATAATGCCTAAGTAATTACTAAACTTAATAAACAAGGTGTTACAATAGCACATACTTTCTCGTGTTATTGCTAACTTGCAATTTTCGAAAGTTCAGAAAGTTGAACGAAAATGCGACCTGCGTTATTTGTTAAACGGCCTTTACTCTACATTGGGCGACGGGGGAATTACAAATTAGGGAGGATATTATATATATTTTTATAAACCGCATTAACGTCAGGCACAAATTACGCGAAAAGTAGTTGTTTCACAAACTTGTACATGCCTTTTTTTAAATATCTGTTGAATTTAGATTGGATTTTAAGACAAAAATTCTTATCTTCAATATTGCAATTTCGCACTGTTAATTTAAAATGTCCATTTAACTAGCAAAGGCTCAAGTTCAGTCAAATTCGTTCAGACTGATCGTGGAATATCAATTTTGGAAAAACAAAAAACGTCTGAAGGGTTCAGGGGCTTGCGAACCGCGAACAGACGAAGTGGCGGACTTTATGCCGTCAATCGATTTTATGGTATCAAGGACCCACAAACCATGGATTCTGACTACACAACGTGTTGGAGGAAGTAATTGACTACATTTACAAACAAGATTTTTCGTTACCAGGGCCCGGCAATAAGAGTTTTCTGTAATAAAATCGCCAATTTCGGGCGCACTATTACAATACATTCTCTCCTTAGGTTGCAAAACGAGAAAGTAAAAAGGAATTGCTCATTAGAGGCAAAAAAGAATATATCTTTGACGATAGAAGCACCACCACAATACACATTTAGTGCTTCTGAGCACACATGGGGCACACATTCTGGGTCCGAAATTTTCGGTGTCAATATCGGGGTAATCACCATCAAGTAAATAAATGTCTGACCAGACACGTTACCGGGATCGAACTCACCATCCGTCAATCTCTGGTACCCCTCAAACTGGAAGGCGTTGTCTTTACGGGCATTGACACCAGCGTTGGTGAGAAGAGTTTTTTCATCCTCCTTGACCTATCTCATTAACAAAAAAGCTCACCTATAGCAAATCAATTTTTTTTCATATGATTCATTAGGTACATTTTGTATCTCTTTCAACTCTTTAACTCTCAAATAAATTTTGTATTTCTTAACCTTCTTCCAAAAGCATCACAGGCTAACGCATGTGAGTATTCAAAAAAAGTTCCGAACAATGAAGCAAGATAAATAGCACAATAACTGTCCAAGACAGCGAGATAAAATCCAGATGATAGAGGTGGTAGGTAAAGGTTTAACACATTACATGAGTGTGGTTGCGGATGTGTCAGATGTTCGGTAAACACTTTGAACACATGAAAGGAAACGTGTTTGCTACGTAATATATGCGCTTTTCACGCCCTGTCTGCCCACCCATTTCCAGTCTGTTTCCATATCCGCTTCAAATACTTAAAAACAAAATCAATAATTGTTGAAGAATACCGAATTATGAAAGCAGAAATATTCCGTCCAAACGAAACGTTGCATTTAAGAACAAAACATAACCAGGATTTTATCCCAAAATTTTTCGTTGTATTCAAAAATTTTTTATTCAATTTAAATTACATTAATTACGTGGTGCTTGAGTTTCATTTCAACATATTCTTTTTGAATCGATTTTTTTCGATCAGGTCTGACATTCAACCATCTCTTCAACAGTTTAGTTAGTTTGCCGTGAATTCCGTCTAGCGAATATTTGGTCTAAATAATGAATATCAGAAAATTCCGCCTACATTATTTTAAGTACATCTCCGTTTTTCATGCATTTAAATATGTCCATTTGCATAATTTTATTCATTTACTGCATCCAACACTTTTCCCACCTTTATTCATGCAGATTTTGTAATTTTAATATCTGAAAATGTGATTCATGTATAAATACAATTATTAAAGTATTATTTTCTAGAATTGTTGTAGTTAATTCTTCTCTACATTTGTTTTGCGAAAGTACTGAAACGCATTCATCCACGCTTGCATTTACCCGGTTCCACGATGTTCCTATTTACCAGACATTCTATAATAGATATTTACGACGTAAGTATAGTAAAATATCTTATTATAAAACGAAATTGGAGAATTATCAAACCAGACCTATTCGCTGAGGGTTATAACTAAGGTTATAACTAAACGAGTATTGGAATAAGTTTTACGACACAAATATCGAACTTTTATCTACCTTGTAAATAAAACAAATATAGTCCTACTATAAATTTCATTTATATTTGTCTAAACATCGTAGAAACTAGTGGTGCTAGACAATGTCACAGACATTTCCGTATTAGTTTTCTATTTCCTCTGCTCTCGACTAGCTATTCGGACTTGCCACATACTCTTGCCTGCTGCCATCTATCGCCACCCAAAGTACTTTCTTTTTTATTCTCTTATTTTTTTCGGTTTCATTATAGTATAATGGAAGTGTTTTTTTAAGAACATCAAAAACAGTAAAACCTCGCTCTAAATGGCAATTTTCTTTGAAAACTTTGGAGCTATTATTAAGAAAATGGCGTTTAAGCGCTACTGTAAATGCGAAATTTGAACCTCTTTTCACGGAAAATTATTGAGTTTCCAAAAAATTCATATAAAGTCATTTCAAGCACTTCCACTCACAAATGCAATATTGTTCCAATTGAAAATTCAAATTGGAAAGTCAAAAAATTCAGAGTCAAAATGGAAACTGCATAATAATGCGTGAGTTATATTAAAAAAAAATACATTTGTGTAATTTTTAAAACACAAAAGGAAACAGAAAAAATAATTCTAGGCCGTCTTAAACAGTGCAATTAGTACCATACGATCGAAAAGTTTGAAGAAAAAATTTGGAGTGGTTTTTGAGAAAATGGTATTTTAGTGTTTCTGGATATGCGGAATTTTGAGCTAATTTTAGCAGAAAAAGATAATTTTCGAGAAGCTTTATCTGACATTATTACATACATTACATAAAGCACATGTATTCATAAATATAATAATGTGAACAAATAGTCGTTATTGCAAATACTAACGTGAGAGAAGTTAAACAATTATTTTTTTGTAATTTTTGAAAAACACAAAAGAATAAAGCAATATGGCATTTATGTTATCGAATAGAGTGCATTTAGTACTATCCCTACCAAAAGTTTAAAGACAAAATTTTGAGCGTTTTTTGAGAAAATCTCGTTTTTGTAGTTTTTAATTGCACATATTGCTCGCAATATTGCGTGAAAACTACTAAAATTTTCAAAAAAATGTACAAGTCCTTAATGAAAAAAATTTAGAGTTAACAGTGAAAATAGGACCTATGCCACTTTTATAAGTTCTCCACTTTCATATTTTACTCTATTCTTACAATAAATTTAAAGAGAAAATTTGGAGCCCTTTTCGAGAAACTTTTGAAAATGTCCAGAGGGTTCCCGTCAAATACCCCCTAATTTTGAAGAACGTTTTTCAAAATCACGGCCTCAAGTGGAGCCAGATCGACCAGGGAATATCCATTTTCGAGAAAATCGAACACAGAAAAAAACTAAACTCTGTTTTCTTCCCCAGGGGCAGCTTCAAGCTGTGCCCCTCGCCCTCTCTGGTATTACATTCACTCCCTACACCCTCTGGTATTACATACACTCCCCGGTTGGGAGGTGGCGTCCCGCCCCCACTCACCATTTCCCCTCCCTCTCGTTCTCCAGGCCTCCTCCCTATCTGCCGATAGCTCGCTGAGGTAGCCGCAGCCCTTCTCAGCTAGTTCTTAGGCCATCGCCTAGGCGCCACTGCGATCCGCAGATCCTTAGCGGAATGGTGGTTAAGGACAGTGTAGGGTAGGGAAAGCATGATGTAGCGATCCGGCGGAGTGCATATTGGCAGGGGAAACGGGAGTATCCCGAGAAAACCTATCGTGAACCAGCTTTGTCCACACAAATTCACTTGGAACCGCCTGGGATCGAACCCGTGCGTGTAGCCTGACCACTACGCAACGGGCCGCCAACATTCGTACGTATAGTGTAAGCGCTAGTGGTATTCACAGACAGACAGACAGCGACAGACAGCGACAGACAGCGACAGACAGCGACAGACAGCGACAGACAGCGACAGACAGCGACAGACAGCGACAGACAGCGACAGACAGCGACAGACAGCGACAGACAGCGACAGACAGCGACAGACAGCGACAGACAGCGACAGACAGCGACAGACAGCGACAGACAGCGACAGACAGCGACAGACAGCGACAGACAGCGACAGACAGAGACAGACAGAGACAGACAGAGACAGACAGAGACAGACAGAGACAGACAGAGACAGACAGAGACAGACAGAGACAGACAGAGACAGACAGAGACAGACAGAGACAGACAGACAGACGGACGGACGGCCTTTTTGCCGTCAATTGTTTTTTTGGTATCAAAGACCCACGAAACAGGGATTCTGTTTATATCACGTGATACAGAATTTTTTTCTTAATTTAGCAACTGGATTTTCCATTTTTTGTTATCAGGGCCCGGCAATGAGTTTTTTTTCTGCCGTGAGTCCACCGTTTTTTCGCGCCGCATTACATAACTTTCCCTATACTACGTGTAGTACTCCGTATATATGTATGTATACGGGAAAGTACAAATGACGGATGTTGATACTACTTAACAGGAGGCCGTGAATTATTAGAACAGTTGTGTTACGTTATTACAAAAGTGATTATAGATGTTAATGTTGGGCCATAGACTCCTGTTTTCTAATAACTTTTATTAACACACCAATCTTAATTTCGTAAATAGTGACTGTAAACAAAGGAATTGGATAAAGTAATTTTTCCGTGTTGTGGGCTCAACTAAAACAACGTTTAGTGATTGTTTACTTCGCCTCCAAACATAGTGGATAGTGTACGCTACCCCTAATCAAGTAATAATGAAGATACAAACATTCCAACACAGTAGCCTCCGGAGCGAGACAGCTCGAGGAGCTCACACCAAAACCCCGTAAGAGCGGCTGCAGAGCGGGCAGGCAGAGACGGCGGTGCGGGGGCGGGGCGGGGGCGGGGGCGGGGGCGGCCGTTCCACCTCCCACCACCGCCGCGGCCCGCGTCACGCAACCGGCGGTGCCAGTGTCCCGTCGCGCTGCCACCGAGGAGAACGCGGACCAGACCCCGACGCAGTAGCCGCTTCGTCTAAGCAGACGCGCGCAGCCCATTTGACCACCTCACGGACAGCTGCCGGAGGTAAGAATGCTGAGCTTGCCGATACAATGGCCATTTCCGCGGGACTGCCTATCTACGTCAAACTCGTTTCCCTGGAAGCGGATACCCTAGTGGAGATCTCTTATCTCGGACACCTCTAAAGCGTACACATTTCGAAGGAACCAAGGGTGTCCAACCTAAAGACAATTCGCAGTTTTACTGTCATGTTACGTTTCGGAATCATGAACTCGTGAAACAATCGGCCACTGCAGGATCCTTTACATCGCCTTGCGCACCCGGTGCCCCGCAAACAGGTTTTAAAGAATTTTTGTCTTGTTTTTCATTTCTTGAGAGCAAAACAGACTACCATCCTCAACAACCACTTGTGTAACAATCATAGTTCAGAACCGTTGACTAAACTGCACGTTTAAGCCATGTTTGAATTCATTTCAATTTTGTTTCCAAATATACATTTCTATTTTCGTGCTACTCGAGAGGTATTTACTGATGTTTTATGAATATGTGCCACACTTCTTTCAACGTACAGTATTTTAAATTCATTTTCCTAGAGAAGGATAGTAAACTCTATTACAGGTTGAATCTTTAAAAATGAACCGCTGTATTTTGATACTATGTAAATTTTAAAAATATAAACGCATCAAAATTCCTTCAGCTTGGAAAAAGGTTGTCAACAGAAGTTGTCAATCGTGAAGACAATTGTTTCGTAGACTTTTGTATTTAGTTGTTTCGTTAAATTACTTATTCTAAAAAAAAAGAAAATTTAACTTAATCTATCCAGAATAACGATACGTATTAGGTTCCGTAGAAAATTGTCCAACTGAATAATGTTTAAGATGCTTCTCTGCATTTTTTTTATTTACTTGGCTGTCCGCGTCCATGGCGAAGGTGCCGACGTTTCGGTCGCCATTGGCGACCGATGGCGACCGAAACGTCGGCACCTTCGCCATGGACGCGGCGTCACCCGGACAGTCAAGTAAATACTGACTCTGGCCGCGGAAGCCTACGCTCACTTCTCTGCATTTCTTTGTGTCTAGAGACCAATTTCTATACTTTTAAGTTATCAGTACTTTTTAAATAAATACCTCGACCTCCGAAGATAGGAGACGATGTGGGAAACGAACAACCATCTTAGGTTTGGCAGGGAAGTATGTACTAAGCATTACGTTATTTCCTAGAAATTATCATTAAATAATTTCTTTTTGAAAGATATTGTCTAATTGTCGAATATTTTGGATTTAATTGTTCGTCTCTTACGTCCACCTTTTGTATTGGCTGAAAAAATTCACTTACAAAACTATCAATACCACCCGAGCTGTATTCTGTGTGCGTGAAGCAAAGAAGAGTGAGAATTGCATATTTGTTTAACAAATATACATGTTTGACTCGAGATTCCTGGTTCAAAGTCCTGAGACTTCGACGTTGTTACGCAGAGTAATCGAAAGTCATAATTTCCATGGTAAAGAATCCGCTTCATTCCGATGAAGTCTCCTTTGTCCCTCGAATGATGTTTTGATTCCTCGTTCAAAGTCCGGCAATGCAGTCTACTTTCTGGTGCACTTCAAAGAACGTCATTCGTTCTTCATTCGGGAAGCCATAAAGGAGCGCGGGCTTTAAATCCAGCGAAATGCCCGACATCTTCGCCTTTCTATCCTTTCTCCAGGAGCTGGAACGGAACAGAACTTCCGTGATTTTCCAATGAAACAATGAAACAGAACTCTCGAGACCGAAGTTTTTCAAATTTATTAACGAAAAATAGCCAAAATCTATTTTAAATATTATTAATTTAATTTCTTACTAATTAATCTTTTCAAAAGTAAATTTTTTTCTCGACAACATTTTCTGGATGATCGGGTAAGTAGGGAATTTACTCGTCACGTCATCCCTGACCGGGTAGTAGATATAATGAAATAGAAAGGCCGGTTCGTGTCTTGTTCGTTTCTGTATTACCATGGGAGTCACCGCCGAAGGAGACGCGGTCCCCTTATACGTTTTGGTGTATGGGGTATTTTGGAAGGGACTCCCTTAAAGGCAATCTGCATCTTGTGCATTAAATCGTCTTCCCCGAACCCCCTTCCCTGATAATTTTGTGCAGGTGACGCCCAGGTTTGTTACGGTCCTGGGAACGTACTCGTCGTTTCAGTCAATTTAGAGAAAAATTATTTTGATGGATGAATGATGATATGGTGGGAATGACTATGAATCAAATGTGAATTGAGAGGCGGGGAAACTGGAGAACCCCAAGAAAACCTCCCTGGAATCCGAATTGCCCACCACAAATTCTACAGGGTTCGAGCGGGCTCCGAACCAGGGTTCCAGTGGTGAAAGGCGGCGCTCCGTCTGCTGCACGGGTCCCTTGCACAAGGGGAGCTCTGAATTTCGTCGTCAGGGAAGCCAACGCTCGGGCCAGTCGACCTACGAACTCATTTCTGGCTGACGTCGCAAACTCGCGGATGTTCAAAACATCAAGTAAATTGAAGAGCTTATTTCCAAAGTGACATATCTCCATTTCCGTTTCTTTTCTACGTTACGTATCAATACAGAGCGGTCCAAAAATGTATACATTCTTTGATACTGAACGTATTTGGAGCAGGGAGACATACGGCTATGATTTGCTTGCTATTTCAGTTGAATGTTTTGTAACACGTTCTTGTGATTACGCGCGTTCAAAGTCACCCCCTTAGCAGCTAAACGACGTCGATGCCCCGAAACTGCTCATCGAGTGTATGCATTTTTTTGAACCCTTCTGTATGTTCTTCAGAGGCTTCTCTATCAACTTACCACATATTGTGTTGAAAAATTACGTTTCTTTATTTTAAATACAATTCAATAACAGTGGAATCGTATCTTGAACAATGAGGCTGAATGTGTATACTTTCCCTTCCCCAAGCTAGTGGTGCTAAAACAGCATGTACTTTCTTACCGTACTTTCATACAAAATTACGCGAAAAGTTATCAAATTTTTGAAAAATTGTACATGATCTTATTTCAAAATCTGTCTTAAATACGAATATTTTATTAAGAGAAAAATCTCTATCTTCACAAGACCTGTACCATTCTCTTAAGCGTCCTTCACACTCTCCAACAAAAAAATAAAAAAACAATGGAGCCATTTTTTTTAAAAAAAATTAAAAATCAGGGGCTTAATGAAAAGTACCCGCTATAATTAAAGTATCTGTTTCAAATTCAAGGGGCCCCGACATCGGCCAGATTCATTTGGGAATATCAATTTTGAAGAAAATCGGCTGAACGGTTTAGCAGCTAGCGTTGTTCACAGGCGGACGGACAGGCAAACGTTTTGCCGACATTCGATTTTTCGGTATAAAGAACCTACAAAAGGTGGATTCTGGCTACACCAGGTATTAGGGGATTTTTTTTAAATTTAGCAATTGAATTTATCCACATTTTCGTTACCATGGCTCTGTAATAAGAGTCTGCCGAAAATTCACCGTTTTTTCGCTTAGCATTACAGAACTTTTTCTCTGTTGTGTAAGCGGTAGCAAGAAAGTAAAAATGCGTTTCATGGAGATTCGTCTCTTTGCAGAAAAGCTCTTCGATTCCTGCCCCCTTCCGTGGGCGGCACTTACCTCCGTTCTCACACCTTCCTCATCGTCATGTCCAAATAATCCCAGCTGCGAGAGCTTCACATATTATTAACTTAGATTCGATTTATTACTAACTCTGTAATTAATTTATGGAACATGGTGGCAGGCTACCTTATTTTACATTCACCATATCACCTTCGACACCATCATCAACAAAAATACTTTACAAAACTATAATTTCATGGCGCAAATCTTTATTGCAATACACCTCACCTCGCTCCTTTATCCAACACTGTAACATCTCTTACTCACGCATCCACTTAACGTCAACAACAATACTGCCCGTAAATAATAATAATAATAATATAAAAATGATTTTATAATTATTATTGCATTAATTATTTTAAGAATACGAGAAATATTGTATTCAGTGAATAGTTTTATTCAGTGATTTAATACATATACATAAGCATTTGAATGCACAGCAAACAAATATTTTGCTTTCAACACAATACAGTGGTATGTGTAATTTGAAGTTGAAGGGGATTTTGAACCGACTCTTCTATCGAGTCGGTAACATAAGTTAATGAATGAATACGTTATTTAGAAAATAATTATTTTAGTAACGAGTGTCTAATCTAAATCTAAATAAAGTGTTGACTTTTTTTAGAAAATTCTTCTAGCTTGTCACAGCCACTTGGTAATTAGTTCCAAGAGAGTGATTGAATCATTAAATCTTGCTCGACAATATCACGGTATTCATCGCATGCGTCTCTTTTCAGTTGTCTGCCACGAAGCCTCGTAATTACCGAGTTTCGGGTCCCAATTTCATGTTCAAAATGTGTTGGGCAGCCTTGCATATTCTCCAATTATAACTTTCTCGTTCGTGAGTACTCTTTTCACACCTCTAAGCATTTCAGCTCTTTTTCTTTGCAGCCGAGCTCCGGTACGCTCCACGCTTCGGGTGACAGGAAAAGTACTCAAGGCTCTATGATCTCACCCGTTACTTCAACTACGCGGCCATCTTTTACCTTAAATGATCACGATTCATCTTCCAGACGCTCCCACCTTAAATGGGAGTATCAATTTATGTAATCGTTTGAGACGTTTTCGAACTTCGTTTTAATTATTCTCTGCTTTGGAAATTTTAAGTCCTGTTTTGAATTATCCTACTGTAATCATAGAAAATTCTTTTTACACGCATTTTTTCAATTTTGGTTTGAATATTAATTTCAAACGGTGTAAACTTGTTTCTTCATATTTATCATATTGCATTGTAATAGAGAAACTGCATTTCATTTTGCAAAATAATAGTTTCATTACCTGACTATAATCGAAAGGGTTCATTTTTTATTCAAAATTACAAAATGATGTGAATAAATTAATTGATCTAAATAAAACGTAATACAAATTAGATAGATCGAGATGTATTATCATAGCAAAACGGGTCGACATGTGCTGCTGTATAGCCTGAATTGCGTTGGTATCTGTCGTCGCTTCTCGCACGACGCGCTCGCTCGTGTATGCTTTCTTGAGGACCGCGCCTTCCCTACGTTGGAGAGCCTCCGCCGCCAACCCACACTTCTCCATCGTTAATTACCTTAAAAAAACTACATTAGCTCGCAATCACGTGCTGACCCTGGAGTATCCGGGCCACTGCAAAGCAGCTCATAATCCCCTACGGGCATTTGGGTCGACCTTGGATCACAGGTGTGGTAGCTGCCGTCAAAGAGAAAATATATTTTTCTCCGCCAACGTGAAGGATGTATTGATCTGGTAATGTCGTACTTTGTAATCTGAGGAAAAATCTCGCCTGTAGGGAATTTCCTTCATTAAGCATGCACAGGAGCTCGTTCACCCTGCTGGTAGGCTTGAGTAAACGTGAAAACGATTTATCTGTGCATTAATTGATCGACTTAGAAATAAAAAAAATTGCTTTTTTAAACACATTATTTATATCTCTTCCCTTTAACAAAAATTAATTATAATGTCACCCCGTATGTTGAAACCGCTATTCCGTGAACAAAAAACATGCCGCTTTTAAATGTCTCAGAAAATGACAATATAGAAAAGTTAATTTCACTACAAAAGTAACAAAATATATTTTTTTACAATTTTCAACATTTCTGAAAAAATGGCATTTTATTGAAGAATCAAAACGTACAAGAATACGTTTGTATATGAAGAATGGTTTATAACTACGATGGAATTAGATACTAGTTTTGATACAGCCATTAAGCACAACGTTAAATATCACTAAATGTAGCGATGCTTCAGAATATTGTCATCCTTTTTTGAGTGAGACTGATAATAAAGCAAGATCGAATAAAAAATTAGTTCTTGGCTGAGGAGCACACAAAGAGGTTTTGCACCGTCGTCTCTGACAACTTTATTTGGTTTTAATTCTACTTCGTAATGAAGCAAGCCTAGTATCGTCATCTGACAGCATACTGGAATGAAAACGTGAAAGATGTTGCTAATGGAATATTTGTATTAGAGGAGAAATCTCAGGAGGTGCGCAGTCCCCGCCATAATGTAGAATATTCAGCTTTTAATTTTGTGGCGAAATAAGTTTGAGACGAGTCTCAAAAGTTATTTCATTGTATAGTTTTTAATGCCATTATGAATTATAATATGCTTGATTTTATTTACTGTATTGTTTCTTATGGTGTTGGTATTACATGCTTTCTTTTACGACGTAGGTCGAGGAATTTCTCGGCCCAGCCCGTACATGAGAAGTTCTTTGTACTAAATGAGAGTTTTTAGACCGGAACAGAAGGTTTTCGGTACGTTCCGGTACAAACAAATATCTAGCAAACACACAGCCTAACCCATTTCCGTTCGATACAATATACATTCATAATAAGCAAAAGAATCTGTATTCCGGTTTTTACAATTTGGGAAAATGAAGGTCTAGGTATTGAGTATTCTGCGGTACGGACTGCACGATGCTGTTGTACGCGCTCGTTGGGCGGAAACATCGGCAATTGAGGCCACGTCACGAGCGGGAGGCAGGCACATGTTTCGTAACTCAGCCAGGAAAGCAAAAGCAGGGCTCCCCTGAAAGTGCACACGGGTCGCGGAACCCCTGAAAAGTCGGCGCTTAGCGCTCAGTTGGCGAGCGCCACCTCCAGAGCGCAGTGCACCCGCTGGGTCAGCCGTGCATCGTGTTTGGCCCGGTTCCCCTTGACCCATTGGGCGACTGCGGAGTTGAGCTGCTCCGTTGTTTTGCTTCTGGACTATTTTGACATTAAACGATGAGTATCAATATACAGGTTTAAATGCCAAGTGAAAGCCTTTCTTACGCAAACATGTTTCTTTACAATTAAAGACAATGTGTACCATTAAGAACAAAAATAGTATTTTATTTTAACAATAATATAAGTTCATTAGTAACCATTTGTTCTGTGGACGCCTAAAAGAGTAAATATGCCTGCAACAAGTATTGTACTTCAATTTTCGGGTCATTGGACTCCATTTTGATCAAGTGATCAAAATGATCCTTGATTTTGATCAAGTTTTTTGTTCAGTTTCCGTTGAGCAAATGCTGATATGGTCCCTCGGCTTGCTTTTGGGGATAAATGAAGGTTCACTATATGCGCTATGGGGTGTTAATGGGGAGTTGAATTATTTCAACAGTACCATGAAATAATAATGGATTGTTTAAATTCTCTAGCGGAGAAGCTATTCCTTCACGTGGGGTTCAGGGAGAAGAGTCTAAACCTGCAGTTAATTTGCCAGTGCATGTACGAGTAGTTTCTATTATAGGGAAGCGGATATTTCTTCTTATCAAATTTTGCTGCAAAAGTATCGTTGCCATCTTTATTCTTACCCACTATAGTCAAACAGCGAGGGTGGGGATTCCTGATATAAGAAATTAAGCACAGATATCTCACAGAAAGCGCCACATACGTCACACATAGTATTTAAACGGTTATTTCACGTAAAAAACAAAGTAAGAACACCCAGTGTCCTTTGCATGATAAATTTTTGGGGTATCTTACAGCAACAACCCTACTACTGTAACAAAGGACAGGTCTTTTTAATTTTATTACTACTAAAATTGTAAAAATAACTGGAAAATAAAATAGTATTCATTGCTCGAGATTAAAGAGTACTTATTCACTCGGGATATTTGCGTTCCTCCCACAAACTCGCTCTAGACTTATCATTTCTGTCTAATGGATAAAAGTCTTTATTAATGTCTTATTGTATAAATAATTAACATTTGATTAAATTACGTTTACCTGATTGAGTTGTATAAATGAAAGAGAAAGAAATAATTCGCGTGTCTATTCACTCGATTGCCATTAATTTGTTTTCCATTTATTCATTCTGCCGTTTTAGTAATAGGGTAGACGATGCCGCAGCAACAACACTATATTCTCTACGCTGTTCACCTTGGAACTGACCGGAACGAGCTTCGCAGGCACACTATGTCCACGTTGATCACACACCAGGCATGACATGGAACGCTCACGTACCTCCTATACATGCATGTATACGCGCGCGAAAACGGATTAGAATTGGCCCCCTGGAATCGACCTGACTCTCGTAGCGACGAGTAGTTTTTAAAAAATTAGTAACGACGCAACAAAAATGTATTCCCCTTATCACAGACGACTTGCTGAATTACTACTACTTTTTGGATATGAAATGTACGTTAATTAATTTTTAAAAATCTCGTCATCATCGATAACCCCGTCGAGTCCCAGAAACGAACATTCATATTTTTTCATGAAACAATGCAAAATATAGTCTTCATTTATTTGCATGTATTGCCAATTCCAAGTACGGGGAAGAACAGGCACATTCGCGAGCTGTAGATGCATTCAGGATTAATAAGCGAGTAAAAGTTTCACTTCGGTTTCAATTTAATGAAGAAATTTTAGTTTGTGGATTTATTTCAAATTTGAAATTTTATCCCACAAATGCAAAAAGTGTTCTTGTTTTTGGGCTTCACAGCAGATTTCGATATTAAATGTTGCAAATGATAATGCCATTTGTCATAACGCTTTAATCTTTTTAAATGATTTATTGACCAGCAAATAAAATGCAATTGTTAATAGTTGGTGAATTATTTGATATCAAATACTACACAAATGTCATAATTTGAAATCTGAAAAGTCAATTTATGTAAGGGGTCAATGATATGAATCTTTTTTTGTAAAAGGGTTCGTAGACAAAAGGTTGGCTTAAAACGAATCGCTGCTTAAATAATCACAATCCTATTGGAATAATTTACTTTTCATTTAAAGTAATGTGAGAATAAACTTGAAAATCAATAAGAGTAGAAAAAGCTATTGAAAATGAGCAACTATGCAAGTCATTTCATTGATGTTCGATCGATTTCAGCTGCCACTAATCGCCCTATTGTACTAGTTACAAAGCAATATCTTAGGTTAATCATAACTTACAAATTGATTGGCCTCCACAGAATAAGGCATTGTTTTGCTGGTCGATTCTTTACCATTGCACGTGCATCGTATATATCATTATTTGCGGAAATAGATGAAGAAATGCGTCTTCTATGACGATTTCTTATAGAGTTATTATTATTATTATTATTATTATTATTATTATTATTATTATTATTATTCAGTTGGTGAAAGAGTGTCTTCTGTTCATAAAACTTCATTTTAATGTTTCATCATTTAATTTAGTCATTGCCATTTTACTTTCTTTACGTCACCGCTGCCCAGGATTGTTATGCGATGATGCAACGTCGAGGGTATGATGATGCACACGCCTACTTCGTAATTTACGTCATACAATTGGAATTTGAATTGAATTATCGAAACGAAAAAGTTTTAATAATATTTATTCTTTTTCCTCTTGACTAATGAATAATTAATTTTTTTCAATTGTATATCTTTTCTCGTAAATCCTAGTTTTCGCCTGTTTTAAAACTGGTCATACGTGTGTACCATGTGTTATTCATCATATTCGTATAGCCATCAATAATAGACAGCGCCCTTTTCTGGCCCTTTATACGAAATGTACGTATAGTTGGCTTCATATACGCCACTCACTTGTCATCTCCCTGGATGGCAAATAGTTTGTAGTTTGTTGGTTGGTTGGTTGGATTATTTTTTGCAATTTCGGCTTGATTTTGATGAGTATAAATGTATCAGTAAAACCTACATTTATTAGACTACCTTATTTCGATTCGTGAATGATTGACGTAAAACTTTTAGAGTCGTTAAAAGTCAAGCCGAGAAGTGCCAACTAACTGCTCTCGTGAGGTTAGTTGTTATATTTCTCTATAAAGTCAATAATTCTTGCGTTATGGTGTAAATAAAAGTACTTGACATTTTGGGCGAAAATGATATGATTGTTTTTTATGAAGGAAGGGGAGTAGATCTGTACATATTCCTAGTGATTTCAAGATCAGACAAAAGGCGGTGATCCCCCCCCCCCCCCCCGCTTTGTCAGTACTGTACTGCTCTCGTACTGTATAGATGGTGCCGCTTGTATCGTCTAAAACTGTGGTTTTCACATTGCATTTTCTGCGAAACATGAAATGTCAAAGTAGTGGAATATTCTATGTACATCACAAGAGATTATAAGACATTCATACTGAGTTTTGTTTCATAAATATATTGTTTTATGAAGAAATCAGATCGTGAATTGATTGTTCCTAAAATTCACGCTTTGTTTGGAGAATACAGAAGGTGATTCATTCCAGTGAACACTTCGCCACATACACTCACACGCACACCCTAACAATAAGAACACTACGAAAAACGCCAACATGCAAACGTCCATTCCATTTGCACGCTACATGAACATCAGATAATGCTTCAAAAAAACAATTCAAGGCCGAGTCATATCGAGTTGTGACATTCGTTATACCTAAATGCAATTAATGTCACCATTATTTTTGATCAAGTGTCCATAAATCGAAAGATAATTTGTCTCTTCAGCAATCATTATTCACTTCCTGTTGGAACACACGCTACACAAAAAATTCAAGTCTTCCCTTTCATTTTTGTGTACAATAATTCTCAGAATCTAACACAAAAGCTCTTAATTCAGTTGAATCTAATGTGTTAAGCCAAAGACTTTAAAACGATTAAAATCAATAAATATTTACAAATGAATGTTAAAAAGTGAAACTTAAAATGAACTCATACACCTGGTTCAAGTAGATTTTAATAATGATTTTCTGATGTAAAAAAATCAGACAATTTTCCGCAGGAGACACAGTTTTATTTCCATCAACACCTTTCAAAGTAAAATAACCAACTGATCTCTCTTAATTTTAGTGAAGAGATGTATACCATCAGGGCACGTGGCTTAAAATTAATAACACGCGAATTTCAGTTGTTCTTCATCATTTACGGAGCAGTAATTGATAGCAGTATTTTATCTTACTGCGACTCTACACAAGCGGCATTCAGCGAATCCCTTCAGAACACATCGAAGGGAGCGAACATTTGCCGAACACATCACTCCAGCATCATCATGTTGGGGATTGGGCGAGCAGTAGCTCGCTGCTCGGCGAATGTCGCATGTGTGGAGCCGCCTATAGATTGTAAACATATTACGTGCACATGAAATCATCGACTCTCCTTTTGACCGAAAGAAGTCTTAAAAAAATACTTCACTCACACTGCACAATAGAATGAACGTCCTTCAAAGCAAAAAGGTATCAGGTTGCCTGGAACAATAGAACAGACTTCATTCTTCACCATATTGTTCCGAACCCGCAAGTATTAATCGTGTTCTTCAAAAGAATGTTAATCGTATGAAATAATCAGAGTTTTATGGAGATTAAATGTTCTGATTGGCAGAGACTAAAGACACGATTATATCAGTACTGTTTCAGTAACACCACGGAATAAATGTAGAATTGGTAGACGAACTACAATGTCTACGAAATGTGATTGTGTTTTTCATTTTTGACACTTAATGAGGCTGCATCTGTGGTGCTGTCTAAAAGTGTTCTTTTCGACTCTCTACCGCAACTGCATTACAGAACACAAATAATTTTCTAAAGGAATTCTTGTCTTCAAACCTTATAATTTACTATAAGTACTTTAGTATACATTAAAACACTTTGGTGCTAAGGGAGACACGTTGAGTCATTTTTTTTTTCTTTTTTAATACCAATATATGCAGAAAGTAGAGAAGAAAACGATTATATATTATTTTTACTAAATATAATTCACTTTCCACCTCCGAAGATAAAGTCGTGAGATGCCTAAAAATAAAGTTAATAGTTATGTATTGGCAAAAAACAACACCAACATAATACTTGCTTTCATTCACGGAAGGTTTCGTAAACAAAAGCAAATCATATGAAGCAATAACTCTAGTAAAAAGCCGATATAAAGAAACTAAACTATAATAAGAAGTTGTGAAACACATGGTTATATTGCAGACATCCTGAAAATATATATGCCCAAATTACCTGAATATGAGGGTGTTTGTTGTGAAATAGTATTTTAAAGGACTAGCCACGTACTTGTAAATAAAATTTTAAATGCAGTGCATCCACGAACTTTGAAAAGCAGCTTCTGAAAAATTATGTTTCTTGACATTTCTTGTTCCATCAATGGTGTGTAGTTCCACCAGTGGTTCTGCAAGAAAGACCCGGCGTCTCCGGGTTCCATCGTTTCCGGAAATCCAGGCGTTTCTTTTAGTATACTGCATGGAATTCGTTTAAAAAGTGTAAACTTTTAATCCTTTTGCTGATCTTTGTTTACTATTGTAACTTACAACTCCTTGTAGTTTGTTGCATTAAGTTTTTAATTATTCATGCTTTCTTTTTTCTTATTTTCCATGGTCTACAATATAAACTCTTTCATTTTTCGAATATTTTACATGGTACTAATTTATTAGTTTTCAATATATAATTTACATTTGTAGAAATCCTAACAGAAAATAAGAGAATTCCACAATGATTATTAATTTGTCATCCCCAAATCTATTTTGTCAGTAACTACTATACTTTAAAGGAGGTTTATGCGAATGTTGATCTTAAAAATAAAGTGGGTTCTTTGGGCCTTTAATTTTAGAACCACCGTATAACAAGTGCAATTCTGATAAATTGCACACAGTTATCTGATAAACGGTACGGACGAACGGTGCTAGGCCTGAGTAGCATTGAGTATCATGAGTAGTATTGTCCAAGAGTGACTAAGCCTGTCTGCGGGACTACCGACTCAGCACTTCTTAAGTGGCACGAATTCGAACACCGCCTTGGCGTGGACGTTGTCCTTTTGTGTGTTTTGTATTGCGAAGTGCCTCACATTGTAATCGTCGCTCAACCTACAACCCCCCCCCCCCCCAAGACTATATGTGACGAAGAAAGCCACTTTGGTATGCTTTTGGGACTCTTCCGAATAGAAAAAATGATAATCTTAAAAAAATATCCCTCCCCCCTCCCGAGTTGAAGGGTGGAGCGGCGACTTATAAAGAAATTCACAGGGAAAGTAAAACGGGTTTTACAAAACACTGGCGAATTTAGGAGACATAGCAGTCATCCACTCTCCCGCCTTTTTTTTAATTTGAACAAAATGTTTTCAAAACAATTGTACATATTGATCGTAACCCATTCGATGCGAAAATTCCCATTAATCCCGATCGGACGATATTTTAAGAAGAAATTTACGTTTTAATACAGTGTCATCCTTCTTAAAGAAATTTACGAGAGATTTATTGGGATTATAATAAGCCTCTCTCGGGGAAAATATCCTTTATTTGCCCCTGATATTTTTTGCGACAACATGTACATCCGTACTCCTTGTGACAGTAGACCGACATTTGTCCGAAATTAGTCGTTTATCTACCGCTTTAAGTCGATAAAACATTAGCTATATCAGTTACATTCACTCTATCAGTCATAATAACTCAAAAGTCTACTTTAAATATAAAAATATCAAGTAAACGCACAAAATAATCCGCAACATACCTTTTTTTAATATATAAAAATTAAATTAAAAAAATACTTAAATACTTTGTAAATAATAATAATAATAATAATAATAGTAATAAGCGCCAGGCTGCTAATTATGAGCGGAAATGGAAAGCGTACCGCGAGAGCAGGGAAGCAGAACAAAAGGCGCCTGCCTAAGCAGAACGCGCGCGCGCGAAGGTGGGCAAAGCGAGCTGCTGGTCTGCGCCTATCTCGAGGCCTCTTCCTTGATTGCGGCGTGAGGCAACCACCGAACGTGCCTTCCCAGAGAAACGAAACACAAAGAATGGATCGGGCGAGCTAACGTTTCGACGCGCAGATCTGAGAATGTAGCTCACGGTAATAAAACGTCCACATAAAAATAGTAACAAAAACTGCGTCGTTTAAATTGCACAATCTACATATCGTTCGTGGTTTCAATAAAGGCGTTGAGATAAAGGAGTTAGACTTTTCCACCTAGTAGTGAATGCATCGTTCTTGCATTCATACCTTTTGCCACTTGTCGGTGGAATATTGTACTGAGAGATATGCTGCTGTTGCTGCGAGAAGGTAGACCAATCTGCAATTTTGAAAGTGCATTAACTCAAAATTCGTATTTCTTGAGTTGTGCCACTAATGCAGCCCACGAGCGATGGAAGGGCACTGACCTCGTACAAATACTTTAGGATAGGCTGCCTAACTTCTCCTCTCCAAGCAGTCGCCGAAGAATGCCTCATCCCTGAAAAAACCCAATTGGCATTGTACGCCTCTGTTGAAAGCAGCAGCAGCAGCAGCAGCAGCAGCAGGCTGTGATTGCGGAGTCGGTCAAGGGCGCGCGTGCTGAGAGCGGCCTCCGCGTCGACGGCGTTTGAAACCGCGCGCGCTCAAGACCAGCGGGTATGACGGTGTGCAGTGGCGTGGCGGGGCGCGCTGGATGCCAGTTGCGATCTGTTAAGTATCACTGTGCGCCCGGACATTTCCAGGCCGAGAGCACGCAATGGTATTAAGCGAGGTAGTCCGCGTTTTCATTTTCCTAGTGTTGGTGCCACGCAGATGCAGATGTCGCGAGGCTCCCCGCGATTGGTTGACCGATCATTTCGAGCTTCCGGGTGTGGTAACTGCTAAGGTCATTAGTGTGTGAGCATGTGTAGTACGTGTAGTAAAATGTTTGTATCGCGAGAGGTGGCAATGAACTTCCCCAGCTGGACGCTGAGATCCGGCACCGACCTACACGTCGGCTTGCTGGGTTTTCCCCAACCAGGTGTCTCTCACCAGCGGGGCACCGCCCCAGCCGGGACAAGCTCTGAGCTTCCACCCGGTCTCCCGACATGTATGATAGTGTTGTGTGAGTGTGTGTGTGAGTGTGTGAAAGCAAGGGATGAGGATAGGACAGAGAAGAGAAGAGAAGGTTCACGCGCGGTCCGGGTACTGCTCCGGGATTCTCCTGGTGTCGATCGGAGAAACCCCGAAAAACTACCAATCAGAGCATTAAGTGTTTTATTTGACAATCCACAAGCGTGAAGAGAACGAACAGTGACGTTGGGTAAGTGGAATGCAGAGGCAGCTAAAAATATATTGGAAATACCCGTGATCTTGAGCGTTCACTGGCGCATAAACTGTTGCGCGACATAAGTCACTTGCTACGTAACACCTGGATATGATTTTGTGGTGCGAGGGCGTGCCCCTCGCAAAAGGGGTGCATGCCGCAAAGATATGCACAAGGCCGTGAGTGAATAGCTATGTTTATTATTGTAAGCCCCGAGGGAGAAAGTACTTTTTTCTAAATGTCCGCAAACATGAATTTGTGTCCTTAATTAATACTACAAAAAAATCCACTAATATTGATGAACCTGCTACGGCCATTTTGAGTTTTCACGTTAAACTTCCGCCTCCCAGTCCATGCGTTTTAATAAATATATATCGTTGGTTTTTGTGACTTCGTTTTTGCTTCTTCGTCGTCTTTTTCCCGAGATTTAATACTTTGTTTTGGCCTATTTCATGAAAGCAACTGTTTCTAGGCAAGCGATTCATCGTTCAGTAAAGCGCAATTGCATTGTATGCCAAATTCTGGGAGTCTGTCAATGGAGTTCCTATGCTATTGTTTTTACCTCGTATTGTTTATACAACTTAATATTTCAATATTCCTAACAATCGTCACGAACTAAATTTCTATAAAATAAATCGTATGGTATTCTCAACGTTTCTTGCATTTTCTCTCTGAGCGTGTTTTGAAATCAATATTTTTTTCTTGAAAAATTTAGAATAAGTATTTAATTTTCCAGGAGAAATATATCGGAATTTTCAGATTTATTGTTGTTGTGGTAGACGGGGCGTCATGTACATGTTACATTCGGTTCCCTTTCTGCTTCATCTCAACAGTTTCAACAGAATCTAATACAGATAGTACCAAATTGCATGATTCTTCATTCACATAATTAACTCTACCATGAGAAATATCTGCATGAGCCAGCACGTTACAGGAATGAACTCACCTGAGAAAGTCACGCTAAGGTGACTGACAGAATGATAACGTTTAGTATGTTAAGTCAATGAGTGAAGTAAGTGAGCAGCAATGTGTCAGAATGAGTACAATAAACCTCTTAAAACATCATTCCCATGAATTCAATGAAACAATATCATTTTATAGCATATTGATATTCCCGTGGCATTAGCTGATGCACTATCAAAAAGTTTAATTAGTCTCGATAGAGATCGCTCAGCCTAACGAGTGACGCTAGACTAGGGATTCCCAACCTTTTTTCTTTCATCGGTTTCTTTTTGAAGAATTTTTTGCTTCATCGACCTTCTCACGTAATTTTCTACTCCTTTTCTCTAATATTCAGCAAACATAACCAGGCGTATCACAAATAATTGCACATAAATGTCGTGAAGATAACAGTATCGTACACCAATATTTTGGAAAGTATCTAGATTTTCAATAATTGATTAATCTGCCGGTTCTGAGAAGCGGAGTTTGTAATGTTCGTTCTAGTGCAAGGAATACAAAATGTTTAAGAGGCCATGTCATTTCTTCTATGCGTATTGCAGGGTGTATTTTCTGCCGCGATAGAATATTGGCCTGAGTTCATAGTTATAATTTGTTGATTTTTCTAAACCTCCTAGGCAGTACTGTAGCTAGGTTCTCGTATGCTCCGCTGCAGAAAGTTGAAACGGCCGTAAGTGTGACATACGAAAGAGCTGGTTGGTATAATAAAATGGTTGAGGGCATAATGCAATGGGCTTGAGATGCAATTTGCTTTATTCTCTGCCGACATCCACCCGTGAGGTGGCCTTAAGAAGAGCCCATTTCATGGGATTGGTGCGATTCACCGCATTCACCAGCATTGTTACGCCACTGAATTTAATGGTAAACGACTGATACGAAAGTGGAGGTGTGAATTTGTTATTTATTACAATATGGTTTGTTGCTTTGTCAACTTTGATTGTACCTAGCAATCGCCGGTTCATATTCGGCTGTCGACACCAATCGACCTATTGATCGTCATTCAGCTCCTCCAAAATTTTGTCGAACCCCCCCCCCCCTCCGGAGGGTCGAACGCCTGCGCTAGACCTAGAGGTGGTACCAACCCTGCTTGCTTCAGTCCGTTCCCGAGTGCGCAGTTTTCCTTCATCCGATCTGAAAGAGTGACCGAATCATCCCACGCAGTCCACGCACAAGGCCACAAGTGTTATTTATTCACGTGCTTTCCCGCGTTTACATTTCAGTTCTCATAGTCTAGCTCAGCGCTTGCCAACTCAGTGCTCTGTGACGTCACAAAAATCTGCTCTCCTGCTCGGAGCAGAGCCGCGGAGCTAAGGCAGTGCCGGACGCGGCGCCGGGCGTAGTGTTTCTATGATGGTACGGAAGTGGGGAACAAGGTTTGATCGATAACTACGTTTTTGGATAGTAATTATTATTTAAGTGTTTATGATTCAATAAAAATATGTAAAATAAAAAAAAATAGAACGTAGATTATTTCATAACACAAAGCAATATCCGACTCTATTTATCGTAACCAGTACTGTAATTCCACTTCCATTCTTCTAACACATAACTCTTTTGGAGAAGACAGTTTTTATATACTAATACAATATTTTATACAATGTTATATAATATAATAATTTTAGTTTGTCCCGATCCAATACCATAGGCACACAAAATAAAAAAGTTTTTTAAAAACAAATAAGTAAAAACAATACTCAAAGACCTGTTTCTCGGTGTATGTCGACGCGCTGAATCGGAATCTGAAGCTGAAATTGCGCCACCACCCTCCATTTTTTTCGAAAAACTCAATAAAATGTACAATTTTACAGTTTTTTTTCTTTAAAAAACTTGAGGGTGGTAACGCAATTCAGGCTTTAGAATCGGACTAAGCGCGTCAACATATATTGAAAAACATGTGTAGTGTTTTTGGGTTTGATAATAGCCCCCGTGTACAAAAAGTACTATGACACTGTGGTTTTCGCGAGTAAAAACACTGGGAGTGATGGCGCAATTTGGACGTAAGATTTGGATTCAGCGCGTCGACATACACAGAGAAGCATGTGTAAAGTCTTTGGGTCTGACAATTTTTTTAGTTCGTGTGCCTGTGTAGGTAATGTGAAACAAATAGATACCCGGTATGGGTCACGTGGGAGAATTGGAACTCCTGGCTTGATTATTTATAGAGTACAGTTTTGAGATTGTTATAAATCCTCATGATTTTCAATTCCTTTTTTATAATCTTCTATCCTTTTCTCATTTCGTGATTGCAGGTTATTTGTAAATTCTCAAAATTATTTTCATCTCGTGGGTTTTTCTGAGTTGCAAAGCTGCGTAATGCCTCTGACAGGTGAACTTTTTAACATTCTGTAGTTCTTTCGAATACATTAAACACTTCGCCCTTGTTCCAGTATCTACAAAAGGAAACCTTTCTTCCCAAACCTAAAGAAAATTAACGGCTGTAGATGGTCTCCCACTCATGTTCCCCGACACATCGGCAAAGGCTCACTGGGTTTCGTTATCGGCGACCGCCGTCTGCCCCTCCTCCCACCCCCGTTTGCTTCTCCGGAAAGGCGTTCGGGGAGGGGAAAGGGTCTCAGATGTCATTTCTGCGCCAGTTGGCAAACGCTGGTCTATCTTATGACTAGGTTACTCAACACTAACTGTACCTGTATTTACATATTATTTAATATAAACGAATTAGAGGTTTTATAAAATTCAAAGTATATCTAAACACATGGATGCTTCACAAGACAAACATTCATAAACGTATGCTAATAGAATATTATGAAATCACGTAATGGCGGGAATATGAATATTATGACACGTGCGAGTGCCATAAACTTCATACAAGTGTATTAATAGTCATTACAACAGTCCCATATAGTACTTCCTCGATAATCCATGAAAACTATTAGAAGTTGAACTTACATGTAATTTCTACATTTTCTCGTACTTCTGGCACTTATTTTCATGTCTGATTCACTCCCGTTCATCATTTTAATATTTTACTCTGTCGTTATTGTTTATTGATACATACCTGAAAATCTTCGCAATAGAATAAAATGTTTACTACAATGATTACAAATGCTTAATTAGGTCTCAATATTTGGTTTGCAAACATCGCTGTAATTGATTGACAATATGAACTATAATCAAGCTGTATCACAATAACTAACTTTGTAAAATGAGCTGCAGACGTCTAATAAGGGAACTACACAGTGAGAAAAAGAAATTGATTAACGCATTCATTTGATGAGATCTATACTACGAGAATTTCTGGATGTAGGTGAGAGGAGGCTTTCGGGTTCAGGTCTTCCCTTCTCTTACTAGATAATCAAGGAGGTGGTTTGCCCTCGTCTTTCTCTGTGTAGGAAATGGAAGGATTATCATAAAAGATGAATGATAAATGAATCATTTTGAAAAGAATTTTGTACAGAATGGATTCGTGACTGTTGCTGTTTTAGTGGATTTTCCGCTAGATTTAGCGGAGAAAAATTTTCGCTAATAGCAGACCAATTAGCGAATTTTACAAAATGGTAGGGGATATTCGTAGGAATTCATGAAAACGGGACACTTGTAACAATTAGTACTTTCATACTGGATTGGAGAAAATGAAGGTTTTTAAGATGAACATCATAAAAACGAAAAGATGAACATCGCAACAGAATGATGTCACCAATGCACATTTACCACACGATCTGGACTACGAAGGAATGGTAAATGTAGCCCCAATTCCACATTCCAAAACTTGGATTTGTAATGAATGAAATCGAGAACTGATAATAAAATTGTGAGTAAAAAGATTAAATAAAAGTTATCATTTTAATTCAAATATACAAAATCATTTACATAGTATGTGCTTAAAACAAAAATTGCAATTTTAGCGGAATTTCATATTATTCTGGCGAAAAATAAGGAATTATGTATATTAAAAAGAGTAGTCGATATACATCGGCCATGTCTCATTCGTTTATTAGTAGAAATCTCTTTTGTGAGTGTTCCTCCAACAGCAATAATTTACCGTTTGCACAGTAACCCGCTCTATTGCAATAGTCTTGTGTCCGAATCTCCCGAAATGTGAATCATCAACCGAAAAGGAGATGAATAAATACGCGAAGTCACTGTGCGTCCGTCACACCCACATGCGCGTCAACAAGCACCTGCTTTCCGATGCTTCATCGCGTTCACGGTTTCTGAGAACATTAGTCATCTTTTGTGGAAATAATCACTTAACAGACATGCAAGTTTTTCGCGCCAAATATTTGAGGAGCGCATTGAGCTCTATGGATACTTAGAAAATCCAAGAGCTCCTCGGGATAATGATTTGTAAGTTTTCAAATGAAATGTGTAAATAGGTAGTTTTCGTATTTCTAGTCTTTCATTCTTTTTCCTCAATATGTCCTCACTCATAACCTAAAGTCGGACGACTAACCGGATCTCACCTTCCAAAATGGTGGAATACCGCCACCTCCCGGGTTATAACTTGCCCGAACTAAAGCTCAAAGAAGTTGAGGAGATCGAATCTTAGTCGCTTGGAAGACTCAGGCCGAACTGCGAGTAGGGTAATGACTTGCATAGATTTGGGCTGCAATCGAAGTATTTTCATCAATTTTAAACTTTGTAATTAAGATATCTGAAATTCACGACCATACTATTAATTCTAAGAATAGTTAATAGATGTTGCATTTATACTGTTACATCATTACACTGTTACTACATAGGTAATGTAATATATAATTTTGTTGATATTTTTTGTTATTTACACATTCTATCCAACTTTGTAACTTACCTACGTAGTAAGTGTAATTGTGTGTCTCATAGCCCTGAGGAGGAAAGACGGCAACAAACCGGGAGTTCCGAAACGTTGTCAAACTAGGAGTTTAATTAAGTTATCAACGCTCATTAACTATTCGTGGAATCGTATTGCACTGTCATCGGATAACCAATCCAATTGAGATTAACCCGTCGAAGCATAGAGGTTATGCAAGACTGCCACGCTCCCAACCATCTTCCTTTCCGTACTGCAGTTCCACTCTTCCGTGTGCTGTTTATGTTGCCTCACTTTAGGAAGCCCGGAAAACTCACGCTTCCGGACGTGTTTGGTGTTAAAACACGCGCGACAGCTTGTCAACTCTCAGAAACACGACTTCCTCGTACAGAGGTGAGGGCTACGAGCATTTTTCCTGCTGAAGTTTTTGGATGCGGATGAATTCGACCTAGCTGTGTAGCGAGTGCCGAAAATCCTGCAACCGGCGAAACTAACTCTATGACCTTCCGGTCAGAGACACTGCAGTGACCAACTGACGCCCTGTGTCACGTAAGCCAGTGCAACATTTCAAATGACCGTGAGGAGGAAAGGAGGAGAGTTGCGCTTAGCTCGTCGTCTTATTGCGTTCGTGGCTTCTCCTGGGGTTCAAAGTCGTTATTCTACCACAACAGGGAAATTTCAACAGCAAGTTGATTACATAACCATTGTCATGTCTATTTAACTTTCATAAATAATGTGCAGTAATGTATACTTTAAAAAAATATTCTGCACTTCCACAATTGCATCATAAGTTTAAAAAAAATAAAATCACGAGTCGTGATGCTGGTAAACAAAATACTCGCATACATTCAAAATGAATTTTATTTTTCAAATTTACAAATATTTTCTTTGGGACATAGGAAAGAATTTTTGCAGCCCACTAAAACGAAGATCATCCTTCGGAATCATATTTATAGGTTCGTTCGTGGTCGAAGAATAGTTTTCGTTCAGCATTAGACAATTTTATGAAGCACTGAAGTGAGCCAAAATAATATAAGCTCAATTAATATTTCAGCGCAGTTTAGTGGATGGATGTTTTGTTTTTTAAGAGCGCGTTAGTTGTGCACCCTTTAGTTGGCGGATTACTACATGCATAGTGGCACGTCTACTGCTATTGTCATTAACCCAGTAGATACAGTGCATGTTTTCATCACGGGATGTGGCAATGTTCTTACCCACCTCCGGGATATCCCCCATCCAGGTGTCTCCCACGAACGGAGCACGTCCTCCAGCCGGGACCAGCTCTACGCCCCCACTGGTCTCGCGGCATGTGTGGTAGCGCAGTGCATGTAAATGTCAGAGTCTGTACGTGAGGGGCGGAGGTTGGGACAACGAAGAGAAAGGAAAGACCGCGTGCGGGCCGTGGCCTGTATTTAGGGTACTAAGGGTACCAGCTAGGGCTCCGGCATTCGGAGAAACCACGTAAAACTCGCGTACAGAGCAGAATTGAATCGGTTATTTTTAAAACTCCGTAAGTCATCTTTTGAGTTTTTACTTTTTGTGAGAAAAAAGAAGTTGCAGAATAGATTCATCGTTCCATGTGTAAATCCCGTAAATCAGATGAATAGAATGGCCGTGAGAACACAGCAAATTTTGGTTTGGTGTGTTTTAAGTCATTGTCTTGCGGGGTATGTATGACTATGTATCTATGTATACAGTGTGTACGACCAGGATAACAGTTGGTTAAAAGGGATGTTCAATACGAAAATATTCTTACGTACTATTATAGAAACACGAATTTCAAGCAACTGTTTCTGTCATATGAATTATGTTTGACGTAGATGTACATTTTCATTTCACATAATATTGTAATAAATGTGTCAAATGACAAACTGAACCTGCTATGTGCATTTCTTTACATGTATAGGTAAAACAATTCGTGATTACTTTTTGAAATCCCGTATGTCATAAACTTTAAATACGTCAAGCGACTATTGTATTATTAATACAAGAAAATTACATGTCTCCATGGCATTCTCAATCAATATATATGCATTAGAATTTTTTTAAATACAGAAAAGTTCTCAGTGAACTTAATTACAAGTATTCAGTTTTTCTTGTTTTCCCACAACTTTATAATTTCTGACTTGCGGAATTTCAAAAATAACCAATTCAATTCTCCTGCAGAAAGCGGTTGACTTCGATCTAGGTATCTAGAACATAAAATTCTGCCACCTGGCTATCTCAAATCCTGTCATCGTCGGGACTCGAACCCTGCGGCCAGAGAGGCCCAATAATGACATCAGTTGATTCCGTGACCCACTTGAACCGGTGAGGTCACCATTAAAATTCCCCTACGGTCGGAAATAAAATGCTCTAGGCCCCAAATACTCGAGACCCGTGATACATAAAGGCGGGATCACCTCTGTCTATACGAAGGTGCTTCGCAAAGCAACGGCATCTTTTAAATTACGACTCGTCTGCCATCTTGCAGCACGCGGACGTGCCCCGCACGTGACCTGAGTTGGGGACGCTCCGCGCCACGGGCCGCCCTCGCCGCCACACAAGTGGTCATTGCGATCGTGTCGACACGCTCGAGTTGCCCCGCGATTGCGTAATGGGGTTGCCCCGCTGGAAGCGATACGCGGAAGGGAAAACCCCGCAAGCCGACGTAGAAACCGGCGTCGGATATCACAATCCAGTGGGAGAAGAACACCGCCACCGCTCATGACAAAAACATGCACCACACTTACGAGGCTCAAGACCTCAGCAGTGGACCTCACATGTACAATCAAAAAAATGTGTGACCGAAATCAGGGACACACAACTTTGATATCCACATTGCTGTATAGTTGCTTACAGTATGTTAACGCTGTACTGCCCTCATTTTGATTGGATGTTTTAAAGCATTCAATGGGTGAAAATAAATCTCAACTGGTCCACGCTGAGTTCGGTTAGTACACACACGCCTAATTATCTTTACAACCTTCACTTCTATGACAGAAACAAGTTCTAAACTTATTCTAAAAGCATTAAACATTTGGAGGCACTGAGAAAATCTTGCTCAATCTCTCTGGAACGTTTGTTGTTGTTATAATTATTTACTATTAAAAAAAGAATGAGGAGGCACCGAAAGAACCTAACTTTGCAAATAACGACCAAAAGCCATTTACAGGGTTGTGTCGCTTTTGTGGCTTCGCAGAGCATGCCGCCCACGCAGGAGACGTCTCCGTCGCCGCCGCTGGAGCAGAGCCTCAAAGCCAGCGTGAAGCTCTCCCGCTGCGACCTGGAGTACCTCAAGGAGTGGCTCACGAAGCAGCCGCACTTGCCTCCCCTGACAGGTGAGCTCACGACCCGGGACCGACTGTCTGCGCATGCGAATTTGCTTCCCTTGTTGCAGTCAGAAACACATGCGCTCTCTCACACATGCGAATTGACCACCCAATAAGCATGACTTCGCACATAAGGCAATATATTATGTGCAAATTACCATATAATGAACAGATTTTCCGTTTTCGTAAGAAGTACTATATTTGTGCTAATTACTATTTTTTCTTGTAAACGTTTAACATTCCTCATATTTATATCTATTTCTTTTATTCTGTAAATTTTACTTCACACTTAAAATTATGTTTTCAATATCTATTGTATTTACATACGCAATTGTAGCTAATGTGGATTTTCTGAAGCAGAATTACGCAAGATATTCATTTCGAGATCACGATTGTTTCGAGTAATACGTGCCGCCTAATAAATCTTAAAAGTTGGTAACGCTGATTAAGACTTAAACACATCTTGTATTGCCTACAATCTAATATGTCACAGAGGGTCATCGCCCACAAACATTAATGAAACAATGGAAACAGATCCTTTTGTTTATACTTTCATAAGGCATATTTCCAATGCTTTTACTGAACAAAAGCGTACATATTTAATGCATTATGAGAGGATAGAACTCCGGTCCCTACCCATGACGGAATATCCGTTGGAGCTAATGAAAGAGTACGAGAAACAAGCACAATCTACACGGTCGGAACATACGCACGACCACTTGGCTTGATTACCAATGCTATGTCTAGTCATGCCATTTTTTCCAATGCACGAACATTTTGTAATGAATATAGATTCTCTCTCATCGTTCTGCAATTTGTACGCACGAGTGTAATCTATGCAAGCCCTACATCTATGGTACCTACTTTTTAATGTTGCCAGTTCTGGAACATATTAACTTATGGTTATTTTCTGGTGTCAAAAATCTCATTTTCTTACCCACGCTACTATAAAAACATTACAGGAGAGGAAGCATAATTTATCTTCAAGCATTCCATCAACTATCGTCGCAAATAGTTGACGAATTTCGTGTGAAAAAGAATTTATATATGAGTTTAAACTCTTTTCTTTCATTTATTATTATAATTTCAACATTAACAATAAGAGTATTTTTGTAAGTGTAATCTGAATAAAATCCAGCTTAAACAGTCTCAGGCTCATTATAATGGTTGCCAAAGTTGCCACAAAAATAAGAATAAAAATAGTTGTTCATTTTAATGACTTCGAAATACAAAGCGTTTAAACAAAATTGTTTTAAAACAAAATTTGACGATACATTTAGTAAATCCATTCGGCAATGACTTTATATGGCATATTTTGTCAAATAAAGTGATTGCAATATCGAAAGGCTAAATGAATTTTCGAAGAATTTTTTACTTCTAAGTGCCTTTTTATTTTTCAACCTCTACTTTTAAACTGCATATTTTAGGTGTGCAGTGAATTTGGTTGTGGTAGGGGTGATACTTTTTCTATTCTTCCGTCTCTCTTTACACTGGAGGAGAAAAGTTTTCGATTATTTTTTTGTTTGTTCGTTTATTTTTAAAATTTAAAGGATTGAATAAAAAAACACGTAAGCCAAATGATTTAGTACATTATTCACTCTCCGTAGTTTAAGGAAAGCATGAAGCTGTCTTTGAAAAATCCTTTGCTATTTATTTAGAAATTGGCACGATTCAATTCAGATTTCCATAAAAACTACAAATATTTGATTTGATGTATTTAGTAAAAAAGACACTAAAACTGTATGTGACGTATGGGGTTGAAAAACCGTACACAGCATTTGCGCACGTTTTCTTGAGTTCCAGAATCCCTTCCTATCATTTTCACTATAAATACCTGAAAGATGAGTAAAAGATAAAAGCGCTGGAAAGAACTGTTTACTTATGATGAAAAGAAATGCACGGGTTTGTTTAGTGCTTGTACGGGAAAATCGTTTCCATTATAAAAAAAACAAACTTCTCTTGCTTCAATAACACAGATGTAGGAGAGATTCAATGAAGATCAACATTTGCCTTGCGATCAACATATCAACTTCGATATTTTAATAAAACCGGACTTTCACGATATTTACAAGAGGACTTCGATCTAAGTAAGAAATTTAAAGAAAAAATTTAGAAAATGCTGTCAGTTTGTATTAAGATCCGTAAAAATTAAAAGGATATTACAATTCACAAACCCTAAAATGAAGTCATCTCAATAGGAGAATATCAATTTTGGAAAATATTTTGAGTACCATCTCGGCGATCGTGTTGTTTGCACGGTAAAAGTGTTTAAACATTTCATTATTTAATGAAATATATTTTAATTCCAGTATCAGAATATCATTAAATTATCTTGGTACCGCCGAAATACCATATATATTTTGAATTTGGTTTGAAATTGTGACAAGGAGTGAAATTTACTTTTTAGTTCTTTGCATAGGTAGTACAGAGAAATTAATGCCGAGAATTGAAAGGAAATTCCCGTTTAGGAAGATTTTGGTACCGAAAACGTGTTGCGTTTTGTTTTCAAAACGGCCCACTCTCCGACCGTTCGAATGAACACTAGCGCCCAAACCGTACTCAGCATTTTTACCAAAACGAATATTTCGTGATCGATCTAGCTGATTTCACAGCCCCTCGAATTTAAAACGGATATTTTAATTTTGGAGGCAACTTTACACGCAGCCGTAATGACTGTTTTTGAATGTTCTTTGAATCTGTTTCATATATTCAATTCTGAAGCTAGCTACTTCTTTCTTAATACAATCTAATCCTCTATATTAGGCCTTTAAATCATTTACTGTACAATTTTTTTCATATTTGAGTGTTTTGTCTCACGTGATTAATTTTCGGATTGCGGACATTTTTATACATTATTGAATTTGTGAATAGACGTACTTCAAGTGATTTCCGATGAGGTTTCTCGAAAAATCAAATTTTAAAGCGAAAATGAGTTCATAAAAGCGCATTTTCAAAAAAGCTTAAACATTTGCTTAAAAACGTCTCCAATTTCTTCAACGAAAAGTGGCATGACTAGATTTTATTCTTCTATAATATTTTTGAAGTCATATCAGTTCTCCCATTGTGAGGCCGAAAAATTGAAAAAAATTACCTTGGCCGAAATAGTTGACAGCGAAAGACGCTGGAGAAAAACCGAAAAGCTAGCCCAAACTAAAACAGATTAGTACGAGAAAGCCTGTGTCATTCTGTGGAACCACTAGTGCAATGTTCGCGGATGAATTCTTAGATACGCTTCACTTCTTGCTTTCTGGCCGTAATTGCCAGAAACACTAAAAGAGGAAAGGGGTCTCAGCTTAAGAATTTAGAAGTTTTGTGGTGAATGATTTAAGTATCCTGCTGCTGTCTTAGCCTATAAGCAGTCAATCGTGACAAGTTAACTATAAAAACATGACTCAATAACGATTAATATCTTCATGCAGCAAGCATTTCTTATCAACATTTTGGAATGGAAAAATAAACTGTAGTTCTATTATCCGATTAAAATATAAGTGGAATTGACGTTTGATGAGCTGGGATGCGCTTACCCAATCGGAAACTTCCTTATGACTTAATGTTTTAAATTGAAGCTCCCGATTAGATATCGCGTCTCAGATGATCAAACATCAATTCCACTACCATTTTAACCCACTAATACTAGTTTTTTTATTGGAGAATGAACAATGCTTACGTATTCTGATTATTATAATTACTGTTACCGTTGCTTGGTGATTCAGTCTGCTTTGAGGGTATATTTCATCCACCTGTGATCTTAGTTGGGCAAAATAAAATGCATATTGTTCAAAGTCGTTATATTAAATGGTTCATGTTTATTAGTTAAATATAAGAAGAGGTAATGAACAATGTTGCTTTTGGCATGTTTTCCCACGTAGTTCGCCAAGAAATGAAACACTTCGCCTTAAGAGAAATAAACTTACGTGAGGGACGCGACCTTGTGGTACCCCCTCCCGAAACCAGTTCTGATTGGAAGACGACGCGACACGACGCAAAACTTCACGAAGCAGTCAGGGCCAACGAAGGATTTCTGTGGAATCCTGCGGAAGCTAATTATGGGTCGCATTTTAATCTCAACGTGCATTCCATGACGGAAAGTCATTTGAACATTTCAATGGGTTTTGTATAGTTAGCAATCTCTAGAAAATCGATTTTTACAAATAAATTCTTATTAGGGCCCGCGAGGTTAGGGCAATAAAAGGTTGGTTTTTAACTTTCTCGCCCTTACGTACGTAAGAAGAGAAAGTATAGCAATTTTCGAATCGTTGAAAACGGAGAATTTGAACAACGTTAATATTTCAAGACTACAAAATTGAAGAATGAGATTCTTACGTTAAAATCTGTTCTAAAAAATCAAAAATTTAAATAAGGCCATGTACAATTTTTTTGAAAAGCACATATTCTTCATGTCTTCCGGGCTGATGGGCCGTGGTCCAATTGGCTTTGAGATACCAAACGTTTCGCCCACGACTGCGGTGGGCATCTTCAGTGGCCAAGTCTCGGGCGAAGTGTCCGGGACGGCGGCTGACTGGCGACTGACGGGGGTCACTGGCGACTGACTGAGGTCAGTCGCCAGTCAGCCGCCGTCCCGGACACTTCGCCCGAGACCTCGCCACTGAAGATGCCCACCGCAGTCGTGGGCGAAACGTTTGGTATCTCAAAGCCAATTGGACCACGGCCCATCAGCCCGGAAGACATGAAGAATATTGACTCCGGCCGTGAAAGCCTAAAAAGCAAATAATTTTTACGTAATTTCTGGTTGAATTTAATTTTAAATTGTAAAAAGTACGTTTTCTCAAAAATCTCTAAACTTTTTCTTTAAACTTTTTCTGCGGATAAAACAAAATATACTTAAAAGAATGCTGGAGGTCTCATGTTCGTTGATTTCTCTGAAATTTCGAAAATCGTTTTTCTCTACGTCCACTATGGATTTTAGATGGCTTTTTGATTTTTTACGGGCTTCTGCTGATTTTGTAAGGCCATTTAAATCGCAAAATCCGGTTGACACCGAAATAGTTTTACGGGTCCTTTTTGAAAATAAAAGGTGCGATCAAGAATACAATTTTTACACTTATTTCTACTGAGCCCTTTTTTTAGCGCTGATAGTCGCAGTAAAGTGTCTAGGGTAAACTTTGAATTTTTCTATTAATTTAGCTGTCAAATTTGTGTGTATAATCAGGGGGAATGACCTTTTTGAACTGTCAAAAGTTATCTCCAAACTTCAAGGATCCAAATGGTTTTGAGTCAAAGCACGATATCTTCAATTTCTCCCATAATGGGTGATGACCAAAGTACACTGTTATCACAAATAAAATGTTAGTAATATGAGGCGTTCAATAATCACGACGCAACACACTTAAAAATAGCATCGGTTCACTCACGATACTACGAGTATTTCGCACTTTGGTGAGATCTAATCGCGCGTTTCACCGAGCACAGACGAAAAACGCCAAACAGCCGAGATTCTTCGACCTTAGCGATGAGTTGCAGCACTATCGCGTGCAATAGAATACGAACCGCTGCTGCCGGCTGTTTTGTCGTCTATGCTCTCACTCCGATGCACTAATACCAGTGATTCCCACGCGACCTCGTTGTTTTACGGCTATATCTCATCTATTTCTTTACTGATACCGTCGTAAACAAAAGCCACGTAGTCCAGAACAGATTCCTCAGAATAGTCACGAACGCCACTATTCTGTGTTCATTTCAAATCTACAACTCCATAAAGAATTAAACATGAACTCAATCACCAAATAGCTCGCGTATTTATCAACTTCTACTCCAACATAAACCCAATAGATCAACTAAATCAATATAATTTTGCCTGAACGTACACACACAAACCAGAATTAAACAACAGATATCCGTTCGATTCCTTCGTAAAACTTGTATCAAGGAATTGTAAATAGTAGGTTCTGTAATGAGGTATCTACCCCAATTGTAGTAGAAATAATAGAACTAGGTTTAGCATAGTTTTAAGTTACGAGTAAGTCAACAATACATATGAAGGAGTGTATATTGATCTATGAACAATCCATACAAGCAATAAATGAAAAAAATACTGATACCGTTTAAATATGTGTATTTCTAATTACATTTCCATGTATTATTCAATACACCGTAATATACTTGTATGTACTTACAATTCATCAATTCAAATATTTAAAATTTATTTTTATTCTTTTGCTCGGTGCCGACCTGGACGGCCGAAGACTGACTCAACACTTCGGTCGGAAGGGTCGCGAGTTCAAGTCCCGCCGTGAGCATGAGTGTTCCTTACTCTCATGTATGAGCGTGTTGTCGCAGAGGGCCTTACGTCCTGCTGACCTCCAGATCAGAGGAGCCGTCAGGTGTGGTTGTGTCTAGTGTATGGACGAGTATACTTTCCATCGGGATGTAACGGGTAGTCGGCTGGAAAAAGTTCTAGGAAAAACAATTTTGCTTCGTCATCGGCGAATCTATTCATGACCAGAGGCCTCGCCTCTAAGAAATCTTTTCACGTATACATTGTGACGAAAATAGGCATTATGAACAAATACAGATGACAGCATTAATTCCGACTGAATTTACAGTTTTGAAGTCGTGTAGAAAACATTTACCTTTCCAACAACGTATAATTCTGTATATTGATACAATAATAGAGTAAACATACACAATACAATTGATGCAATAATAGAATAAAGATTATTTATTGTGAGACATCCTGCCCTAGCAAAACACAAGCATCACACTTTGGAACATCTACATTAACATAACAAAGAAATAACATACATCAGACAATCCACGACCATGAAACATTAAGTTGCGCTGATATCTAAAGCAAAGTTCTTTCAACAAATTTATTTTATTTTTCAGAGACGGAGCTGGTTCCCTTTTTGCACAGTAACGATTACAGCCTGGAGAAAACAAAGACGTGCATTGACAAGTACTTCACAATGCGTACGCACGCTCCAGAATTCTTTCAGTCTTTCGATATCAACAAACAAATATGTAAAGATCAACTTAGTATTCAGTAAGTATGTAAATATTAAAATTATACTGAACTAATTATTAAAATATTGAAGTGTCGATGCATGTAATAAGAAAAAATATATTAATTACAGTATACTCGGGGGTTAGGAGTTAATGCCTTATTCTACGTGACAAGACTTGGACCATCAGAAGCACTGTTCCGTCTGACCACGCGAATTTCGCTACGCTCCTTTCACCCACTAGCGGAGAAACAGGGTGTTACTCGGACGACGAAACAGGCGATTTGAATTTAACTCAGAGGCTTCTTTTAGGCTTGAGAATCTTTAACATGCAGTGGTTCTACAACATGGGACATCCGGGTTCACTTCCCCTAGGTTTCTGATACTTTATGGCAGTACTGTGGTAGTTATGGCAGTACTGTGGATATGAAAATACTATGAGTGATTCACATTAGCAGAAAATGTGATTTTTACAAAACGTCTGTTTAGGTTGAACTCCCTTCTCCGACCATTTTACGAAAAATAGAATACATCATGTAATAAATTACTTCATCTATCGCGTTGTGTAGTCCTTGATATGGAAAAACTGATTGACGGCAAAACGCCTGACTGACTCTAGCTGACTGCCTGACTCAACGCAAGCACCTAAATCGTTGAGTTAATTTCCTCCAAATCAGCTACGCCCACCAGCTCCACCTACCAGCTAAGCCCCCAAGCTACGCCCACCAGCTACGCCCACCAGCTACGCCCACCAGCTACGCCCACCAGCTACGTCCACCAGCTACGCCCACCAGCTACGCCCCTAAGCTACGCCCCTAAGCTACGCCCCCGGCTAATCCCACCTGTTACGCCCACTAGATACGCCCTCATGCTCTGCCCGTCGGCTCCACCCACCGGTTACGCCTGGCACGCTAAAAAAACAGGGAATATAGAAAAACGTCGTGGTGTAACAAAGGGGCACGTTCTAATTCATTTTTTACAATGATATTAAAAATCATTCGATAAAAACAAACAACTTAGAAATACTCAATCGTAGGTGAATAATTGGAAAAATATTAGGAAAAACAAAATAACTGTTAGGAAGAGATAGGAAAACATACATTTTGTTTCTTAAATTGTTATAAATAAAGAACAAGTTTATTGAAGACGTTTTTTGAAGACCGACAAAATAGTTACCTTTTCATTATTGTGAAATTATTCCAAATATTTGTCACTCATTCTTTTTACCAGAGTTCTGTATCACTTGCAAATCAAATACCTTTTTTTTTAAACAGAAGTATATGAAAAAGTTTCATTTTCCCCCCTGAATTGTATGTTTATTTTTATTTTATATTATCCGTATACTTACATTTTATGTTTTATTACAAATGTTATATTTTTGGGTGTTCTTGAAATGTTTAAATTAAACTAACTTTATTAATGTTCTACTTCCGTTATCATTTCTTCACAGTCATTACGTCCTGCTCCCGAAGAGAGATTCACAAGGCAACCGCATCATCTGTTCGGAGTTTTACAACAAGGACGCAACGCTCTTCGATTTCGATGCGACCACCGCCGTGGTTTACGCGTATCTGGATGTAATCATCAGAGAGGAACCCACTTGCCCTGGATATGTATTTGTTCTGAACTCAGGAAATACTACTTTTGCACATGTGTCCAAAACCAACGTATCGTCCTTGTGCAAAAGTATGACCTATTTCCAGGTAAATCAGAACAATCGTTGCCGGAAAATGTTTCTAAAATGTATTGCAATGCAATTTAAATAGTGGAATGCAACTTAAATGACGAATTAGCAAATGAACGCGGACATTTCTCCTGGAGCATCGCGTGATTGGAATTCTTTCGAACCAATTCGTCGGTCGTGGAATAGATTCGCCAGTACTTGATAATGAACGGTTTTACTATACTTTTTTCAATCATTTGCTTGGCTTTTCTGAAATCCAATTCTGGATGAAAAGCCTACAAAGCAAAATAAAAAAGCTGGTTTGGGGCTATTTGAAATTACTGAACAACGGTGATGTCAAAGTGTCAACAATATGACCGAGTACACAACAGTGTGCTACCGTGCCACAAATGTGCAACCTTGCATCACTGCTGAAATCCAATACATACAAAGAATAACAATGACAGACACAAAGTGACGACGATGTTGCATTTACAAAATTTTTATCGCACTGATCGCATTTAGACCGTTGCAAAAAGAATGAATTTCACTCAAAGTAGTCAATTGACATAAAATCATATTTTTTGTCAAATTAATGTCAAGAGTATTCGCAGTATGGTCAGTTGTTTTGCGAAAGATAATATGTTGTGAAAGGAATATCTTGACTGGCAAATGTACAAGAAATACGTTTTGTTTTCTTTGAGTTTCCAAAACAACTAATCAAGTTTCCGAGTCAATATCCTAAATTTAAAGTTTTAGTTGATCGTAAGTTTATGGTGGCACCAGAGCAGTCAGTACCTTCGATTCCTTTTATGATCCACTGTATCTCGTAAAATAATGAATCATAAAAGATCGGAAAGCCCTCGCGAACGCAGCACATTGGATACGTCACAGACCACTAGCTGTCAAACTGCGATGATTGTTAAATAGCTTTCGTCATAAAACTACGATGGTTATGAAACCAGACTTCTAGCGAGAACAATATGATCTGATTGATTGATGATTCAATTCATTGGTCGATCATTGATTTAAATTAATTAATATGAATCGCCGAATTAAACGACCCACGCCACCATGAACTTCCGATTTACCTAAATGTTGTGTGATGAACTCACTAGAATTCCAGAATGTTATTTCCCTTTCATTCAGTTTCACGGTCTTTCAGTTTTTGAGCGAATAAGAGGTTCTTGTATCGTAAAGTGTTTTAAATTAAATGACTCTGGAAAGGGGGCCTCGAGTTTTCTTTTGTTACCTTCATTTGGCAAAATTGATTAAAATATTTATGTTAGAATTAGATAATTATTTTAAAAACATAGTATTGTATAGTACAATATATACAGTACAAAATTAATATACAATATAATAACAAATGTGTATTATTTAACAAAAATATATGATCCCGTCCCTCTAAAACAAATGTTCGGCTGGATCCGCCCGTGGTCCTTTTAGACATCTTTCTGGAAGTCGAGGTTACGAGGTCACGAGGTTAATGCGGCATTGAATATTGCTGACAAGGCTGCAATTGATTGCCTTTTCAACATTTTCATGCACACTGTATTTATGCCATCAATTCCAGGCGCTTTCTTAATTTTCAGACACTCAATTTCAAAGACCGTTTCAGATGGAGCAATACAATTAATGGGTAGTTTGTCGGTTGGAAAAACGCGAGTTGACGAAATTTTCGATTTCTAAGTTAAATGGCTTTCAAGGAACTTTTAAGGCGTTCCCCCATTACTGATGACTGATCCTCAACTGAGTACATTCGGTTCGTTCCTATTTTCAGGGGGGGAGTCTTGTTTTTCTTTGGTTGGGCGCTTGGCCGATGACCAGGGGGTGACTCGATTTTGGATGAATTTCGCCTGCATATTTATTGAAACTTGGAAAATGTAGTTCATCAAGTTGGATTTTAACTAGCCTTGTTAACTTATTTACTTTAATTTTGACATCTGCATTCGAGTAACTTGCCACTAACCTCTCATATTCTTATTTGATCTAATTGAATTTCGAATGTTTGCTGGGATCAGTTTAGAATTTGGCGAACGACGAGGTCGGGTTGCCTGTTTGGTGGTATCAATAGCAGCTCTGGAGAATGTATCAACTTGATCGTCAATGGCATGCGTATTACTGATACTTTTTGGATAAGCGTAATAGGATGGCATTATATTAATAAACTTATTCCAATTTACGATTCCACTTACTTCAATGTCGAACTGGATTCTATCGATTTGTGCTGGATAACGATATTGGTACAGAGCAGTGATCAGAGTCGAGTTCCAATAAAGCCTTTTGGAAATTGACATTATTTGTGAATGCTATATCTAAGATATGCGGAATGATGTTTGGATTGGAACCTCGTTAGTTCATTTCAAGATAGTATACTGATGTTATATGCAGTTGCAAAATCTGATAGCTTCTGTCCTTGACACGATATCGAGTTACAACCCCACGCTGTATTTTTAGTATTGCAATCACCTAATAATAATGTTGGATTGCATCACTGACTATACGTCTGTACGATTTTTCCGGGGATGTTCTGTTAGGAGGTTTATATCCCCCACTAACAGTGAAAGTTGTACCATTAATTTAAATTTGTACTCCGACAGATTCAAAGTTTCTTGACATAAGTTCCGGAACTTACGCGTGTTTAACGTTCTTTGATATAAATATAGCTACATTGCCTGACGCTATATGTCTACGATACGTGATGAAACCGGTATATGAATCTTTCACATGAAATGAAATGAAATGAAATGAAATGAAATGAAATGAAATGAAATGAAATGAAATGAAATGAAATGAAATGAAATGCGTTTCCGTGACACAAGCATATTAATGCGATGATGTTTCAGGAAATAGCGGAAACTATTTTCCTGTCTTTTTAGAACGTTGCATTCCAGTTTAAGAGCTTATTTATCTCTAGAATAGTTACCATTATTTATTATTGATCTAACTATTCTCTCTACCATACTTTGGATTTGTGGAACAATTGCAGATACAACTTGGAAAACTATTGTTGGTATAATATTTGGCCAGTTATTTTACCAGAAAACATTGTTTGGCATTTTTAACTTGGCTGCTGTGGAGGGAGGGTGATAAATGTTTACTGTGTTGCAGTGGCGTTAGCATTGTAGATTGTAAGGTACAATGGTTGTTAATTTACTGTCAATTGCTTTTTGCGAAGTTTTAATATTTCGTGACTGTATATATTTTTAATAGATACAACCTCTATAATTTGCTGCAAGGACACATTGAGATGAGGAGTCTTAGGCATTTTAGGCACCTGGATGATAGCCACACTTTGCTTGTGAATGACCGTATGTGTGACATTTTTTACATACTATTACTCTGGAATTTAACCTTTGTTGCATTTTTATGTCACTATGTATAAGCCTGTTTAAATAATATATATTTTTAGAGCTTCATTATTGTTTTCTAAATCTACTGCACACGTTGAAATGGGCTTTGTTTCATTATTATAAGGTCTACAAAGTTTTAACATTGGTAGATTCAAACGAATAAATTCATTTTAATGTCTTTTTCTGTGTTGCTTGTAGGTACGTCCTTCAATATCACTGATAGGGGCTTTTGAGTTGGATCTCTGAACGAATAGTATTGAATGTTTCGTTCATCACAAAATGTTAGACTTCAAGAGAAGTGATCATTATTTTGACTGAAATTTTGTTAGGTTTTGTAGTAAAGTCTGCTTTGGCTACATTTTCAAGTCACTTATTATATGTGAACATTGCTGGGAAGGATTTTCACTTGCACTGGTTCTAATTAGTTGTGCTTCATGGGATCACACTCAGTATTTTCTAACAACTTATATCTAGGCGAGGCTGGAATATTATAATCGATTTCCCTGCGCTCTTCACGGAAGAATATGCGCTTCTTACTGTCCGATCTGCTATGGGCGTCAAGGTCACTTACTTGTGGATTTTGCGACGTAGTAGAACCGGGAGTGCCCACGCCACTTTGTCCGCTTGCGCGGTAACTGGTGGTCCTGGTTGAGGTATTCGCGGAGGTTGGTCATGAGGCTGTTGAGGCATTAGCTGCGGAGTTTGTTCTTGTTGTGCGAGCTGCAGCAGAGTTTGCAACTGATGAATTTGCTATTGATATAGCTGCTGCTGTTGTTGGATTTATTGTTGTAGATTAGCTATCGTGTAAATATCTTACTGTATTTACACGATCACTTTCACTGTCTACTTTGTTTAAAGTGTCCATAGCACTTCGAATAAGTTGCCCCGCTAAGGAGCCTGTGTTTACTGACTTTTATAATAACTTGGCACGTAACCGATGCAGGAAAATCACAAAAACAATGTTTTAAAATAAACTTAGCCCGTGACGGCTCCGTGTCGACGATCGCCGCCTGAACGCTTATCTTGGCAGAAGCGAAGTAAGCGCTGCCGGGCAGCGGGGCGTGCGAGCGCCACCACTGCTGCGCCGAGACTCTCAGCTAAGCCTTTTGTCTGACTTCACGGACCAAAAAGTGATTTGAATACCTGAATTAAAATAATTTGAAAGAGGAAAGGCTGCCTAAAGTAGTGTACGACATTCATGACGTAAGGCAAAGTGATTTTATTTTTACTACTTGTATCTTAAATAACAATTTCAGAACTCGTACGCAGAAATTTGTACTTTGTACTGTTTCGAAGCTTGCAAAGTAGCACTGTACAAGATGAGCACCGCAAAGCACTGAATGAAACATTTGGGCGAAATGAACAAGCGTGAGCACGTTGAGAAGAATCCCAAGAGGGCGTAATTGAAATTTCGTTCCTAAAAGTAGTGAACAAAACCCGTACAAAAGTGTCTTTAGCATAATCAAATCAATATTACATATATATATAAATATATATACTATTATTTACATAAATAATTATTTCACAAGAATTTATTTGCAAAAATGTTTTGAACATTTCGCAAACATAGTAGTATAACAAAGCACTGCTTGGGCGGCGTGAAATATCAACACTATTTTGACTTGTACAATAAGAATCATATTTTAAAAAATTGAAATATTCATGAAGGTTAGTAATTACTGGTTAAAATGAAAACAACCGAGAATCCGCCCGAAAGAATATCACGAGATTATTAACGAATGCATTCACAGAATTTATCAAAAGACAAGAACCTCGTTATGTCGCAAAGCACTGAAAACAGACAAAGCCACATTTCCGTGAGTTCAACTCAATTTTCGAATCCACAAATAGATAATATAATAAATTTTAGTAAATGTATCTGCTTATTTGTTTATATTGTTTCCAAATGAGAGTGCTAATGTGTGTCCTGGTTCCCCAACAGCAAGCTCTACCACTGAAAATGAAGGCCATCCATGTGATAAACGTCAACGCCGTTGCCGAGGCCTGCTACGCCCTCGCTAAATCATTTATTGGAGAAGAATTGCAACAAATGGTGAGAGAGTTAATCCAAGTGTTAAGCAAGAGAGATTTTATAAGGGTCAACTGCTGAATGATGTTGGCGACTTTCAGTTTACAGAGCATCTGCCCAACAATGGGCCCTAAAACACGGAATCCACTGATATTTTGAAACCAATTTCCCTGACTTTTCTCGCCTTCATTCTCAACGTTTCCTCCTGGCAATATTAGTAAAGTAGTGCACACTATTTAAATAATATATTAAACTAGTGTCGCTACCACAGCACGTACTTCCTCGCTTACTAACGGTTACGTAAAATTACCGTACCGCAATTTCCCAGTCCATATCAACACATCTCAGCCATCACTTGTAAAACTCCACCAACCTTACCTTTTAACATCACCAACCGTGACCTATTAAGGGCGAAAATTTAATGAATTTAAAGCTAATACATCAACACAAATTCGACAGTACAAAACTGCTCTTTGTACACCCAGAAAAAACAACAATAAAAATTACTCATGTTTTCAAACTGTCGAGTCGCGGCATTCTCATTGTATTTTAAAGTGACAACTCCTGATAGATTCTGGGTCAAACAAAGTAAAGGAAATTCAAATTTGAAAACATTTGCTAAACTACTCCTATTCTTTTTAAAAGTGTACTACATGGTTTTTTAAACTGATTTTCCAAAATAGATTTCATTTTATAACAAATCTTTACATCAATATTGTAATTTTGCAATGTCATTTTTTTCAATTGTCGAAAATAAGAGTTCACCGAAAATGAGTCTAGCTCCATTTTCTTTGCCGTTCTTAGCCACATTGATAAAAAGATTTACAGAAAAAAATTGGAGCCGTTTTTGAGAAAATAATTGTTTCAAAAGTGCCTACTTTTCACGCAAAAACTACTCAATTTTCGAAAAATCGTACATGACCTTATTTCAATAAAAGTTGTTGATGAACATATTTCAAGAAGGAAAATTTTTTATCTTCAGTACTCTAATACCTGACGTTCTACTTACCGACTTTTCGAGATCAACTTTCCCCAATTTTTCAGAAAATAACCTGACTGAAATAACTTTGAAACGATTTGCTGCATCAAAATGCAGTTTTCACTCAATACCTAATCATGGGGCAAGTAACTTCTCGTAGACCTATTGTTCTTCATTTTCTTAATTTTGGAGAAATTTAATCGTCTTTTAATTTTTATAGATCCAAATAATGTTTGTGTGGGTCTACGATCAGATTAATGTCATGAGGGTCCCAAATAGTATTAAAATATTAACATATAAAATCAAAAAATATTAAAATAAATCACACCCTTTGGAACTTAAAATTTCGAAATTAATGTTTTACGTACCTGTGGAAAAATATTTTTTTCTTTAAAAAATAATTGGTAGCCCCTAACCAATTAATACTCAATTGTAGGTCGAAAATGTGCATCACCATAACTCTTCATATTATTACTTAATACTTACGGGGTTGCCATATGCCATATGTTTCTGTATGCCAAAGGATAGTGCAATGTACTAAATATTTTCAGTGATCAGTGAGAGAAAAAAATATCCGTGACCGTAATTTACATAGAAGAGAAATTCGACTTTTTTCTGACAGACAAGAATGGGTTAGAATTTAATGAATTCCTACTTGGCATTGGGCTTTAGCTTATGAGAGAAATAATTACATTTAAAACGCGGAATTACGAAGTGCGGAATCTTGCCACGAGTGCGCAAGTGTTCTTCACGTTTTTGTTTCGATCTGAGTGTGGGGGAGGTCCCTTTTGTCTGGATTGTAATAATTAAATAATACTTAATTGAGATAAAAGTTTACAAGTGTCCAATCTTCCAGTTTTGATATTTTAAATTTCCTTTCATTACATTTATTATTTTTCAAAGTCTTAAAAGAGATCAATAGTGTCATTTTTAGTTACTCAATTATGATTAAGTAACATTTAGTACTTTCATTAAGAAAGTTAGTAACATCAAAGAGTCAATATTATTTCTTTCAATTTTCTGTAATTGTTTGCAGTTACAATTTCATTCAGGCAAAATGGAGAAATTCTATGAAACCATTCCAAAGGACTCACTTCCAACGGAATTTGGTGGCACTCTAGGAAGTCTGGCGGAGTTTCATGGTGAGTAATACATAAGTATATGTAACATAACGACCCAAATTGCTCGAAAGACCTTAATTTCGAGTGTCGATTGATCCCTTATCTATTTAAATGAATGCCATATGAAAAGTTCTGAATATGAACATATATAAAAATTGCCCCGAAGCATTATGGACCAATATGTGGAATGTGTTTGGGACCAAGAAAAAACTAACTTCATCGATTTTAGATGTTTTTCACGATAATTGTTATATTTTTGTTTTATAGCAATACCAAAATGAACAAAACTACATGCATTTTGTCACGCAAAATAAAATTTTGAAGGGTAAATATATTTTATTGAATCTTCCATCGATTTCCATATTGATGAAGATATAATTTTAATTTATAGTTAGAAATCGATAGAAGACAGACAGACAAAGAGACAGAGTCAGAGAGACCGAGACAAGGACAGAGAGAGAAGGGGAGATGGAGAGGGAGAGAGAGAGAGAGAGAGAGAGAGAGAGAGAGAGAGAGAGAGAGAGAGAGTGAGAGTGAGAGCGAGAGAGACGGAGACAAGGATTGAATATGAAAAAACCGGGCAACGCCTAGTATTTTGCTAGTAAGAATATAAGTATTAAGTATGTATAGTACATGTGCCGTTTTCAAAATTGAATTTAACATCCATCTGCAGAATCTCATTTTTGAAGTCTCATTGTGATTTCTGTTAGAAACTTCTGTGTTGAGAAGAAACAATTCGAAAAAAACACTAACATAAAATAGAAAATGTATATTATTGTAAAGAGATGAAATTTAATATAAAAATCAATAAATTATAAACTCTAGTTTATAGAAATAATTTAAAAATAATTTAATGACTGCAAACAAGGTACGCTTTATAACGAGGGTGCTTTCAGTCATTTGCATAGTCTCTGGAGTCCCTATCTCCTCTAGAGCTCCTATATCTAGAGACTCTACCCTCCTCCAGTTATTCCTACTCTCTACTGACATGACAGTTGAAATGTTTTCCACGCCATATTTTCATGTGCGAAACAGTTCAAACTATGCCCTACATTTCAGACGACTGGTCCATGTCAAATTCCAGAAACATATGGCAATGTCTTGATCGATCACTCACTTTCATTTCAGAGTTAGACGAGGTAAAGAGAAACATAATTCAAAGTTGGTGTACTGTCCCTGCTATAACATGTCGGAGAGAAGGGTATTAATGTCGTAATTATCAGTCAAGAGTTCCTTTTCTCCAAAACTATACGTTTTCAAATACCCTTTAAATCAAATTTAAAAGATGTACTATTGAATTTTCCTTTTTCAGAAACGATGGCCGATAAATTGAAAGAGAGGAACGAATGGCTTCAACAACTTTCTCAGAAAACTGTACAAGATAATAAAAGACCTGGCGACGCCAAAAGTGCAGGGGATGTTTTTGGCATGGAGGGTTCCTTTAAAAAGTTAGACATAGACTGATCCTTCGTATTATTTGTTCTTATAGATAATAATCCTGTATGTAATTGTATTATATTTTTGTATATTAATGAAGGTGGAAGTGTCAACAAACAAAAGAAAAATAAATAAAGAAAATTCTTATATTTATGTTTTTTTGATATCCTTAAAACACGAGACGAAAATCTTCACGTTTAAATGAAAATAACGAGAATACCACCAAAATGCATGTGGAAAGTTATTAATTAGTAAAAAAATTATTCTAAATAAGTTTTACTAGATTTTTTATCAAGAATATGAGTGATTCAGACCTCCGTGAAGTTGACCGGGAAATATCTGGGAATTTCAACTCAACTTGGTAGATTGTTTGCTCAGGTTTGAGTACCAAAAATTTTAATTTACCCATCCACAGAAAAAAAAGACGCGAAAAAAATTTTCGGGCCAACTTCACGCAGGCTGGAAAAAATCTGGAATTTGATCCAAAGATGCTACATCATTTGCCCATCTTTTCCCAGATTTGCCAACCAAAACTTTTCGTTTGCCCACCCCCAAAGACGCGAAACAAGTTTTCTGGCCAAATTCAAGCTGGTCGAAAAAATTTTGGGATTTCAACCAAACTTGGTATATTGTTTGCCCATCGTTTGTCCAGGTTTTCCCACCAAAAACGTTTCGTTTGTCAACATACACAAAAAAAGTTAGGCGCAAATAAAATGTCAAGACAATCCAGGTTGGCCGGAGAGATTCACGTATTTTCAGAGAAATATGTAGAACTCATCATTTACCAAGGTCTGCCTACCAATTTTTTCGTTTGCCCACCCACACAAAAAAGTTACATGTAATACAAATTTTTGAGACAACTCCACCAGTATTTTGACAAAACTTAGTACATCGTTTGCCCACTAAACCACTCGTTTGCCCACCCTCAGAAAAAAGTTAGACGCGAAAAACCTTTTCGGGCCAACTTCAGGCTTCATAATTGTTCCTTCAGCGAAGAAGAGATATGAGCGAATGCGCTTGCCGGATGAACACACTTCGGCTTCTAATTCCATTTCTTTTCCTGAGCAAACGAAAATCTTTCTTAGGAAAACGAGAACACACTTTTACGAAATAGTATGCACAAAATCATAATTGTTCTTTCAGTGTAGTTGGCCCGATCGATCATATGAGCGAATATGCGTATGTGCGGTTGCATCACTCGCGGCTAGACCACTTCCCGTGCACCAATCGAGGCGTATGACGTGTCATTCGACGCATCTCGGTCACCGGATGGGGAACTCATATTTAGTTTTTGGATCCGGCCAGAAAATACATAGAAGTTTCCAGAAACGTGTTTTTGCATGTTTAAGGGCTTCGATCTTTGTGATAATATCAGGAATTAAACCAACGACTCCAAAATCGATCTACGTAGGTGGCGTTGATTAAACACCAGTACCCAAACGTATTTTTCGCACACGTCAAAATTTTCTTTCAAGACGTTGGCAACACGGATGTTAGCATCTTTAAGCGAACAATTGAATTACTAAGTAAATCGCGCTGTAGATTTATTTCAATTTATATTCAAATTATCGTATTTTTTAAAATAAATTTGCAAAACCGTTCGGACAGTAATGCCTCAGAACTTATTAATCTTGACGAATTTCAAGTGAATACGGAGAAAACCAAACTGTCAGTAATGCTAGAGAATGAATGAACGATATGCTCGACTTCTCGCACGCTCTTACATAACTGTGCATATACCAATTTCAAATGAATGTTACCCACAACTTGTTCTTATTAAACTTAACTAACAGCTTTTTCACATTAACATACAAAACAGACGGGTTGTAATGTCATATTCACACGCACCTCTAGATTCGCATACAAAACAATAGAACAATTGCAGAAGTAGAAGTGAACACAAATTAGACTGAGTTAATATCTTCAAAAATTAGGGGAGAAAAAAAGGAGTGTTAAGGAAGGGGAAGAATCAAATATAGTTGTAAAAGATGTTGCAACAGAATTTTTGGAACTAATTAGGAGTGATCTGCATTTTTTCATTTAGCATTTGTGCTCATGCAAATGTGCTATGTGCATTTTTGTGCATATTGGCAAAAAACGAAAAAAGTTAACTGTACTAATATTTAATTACGGCGATTATAATTTTAAAATTGCAATAAGACCAGTTCATATCACGTTTGGAAATAACATACTACAAGACCATTGGGTGTTGGAAACTTTTGAACGGGAGCATAACATTATCAGCTACTACGATTCATTGGTAAGTCCAATGCCTGGTACTGAAAGAACATATTTGAACAAAGCTGGGCATGTAAGAAATTTTCAATATATGAAACAATTTTTATACAGTTTACAGCGTCGGCGACGCCTCATTTTACTAGTTAATAGTATTTTGCATCTGGTCAGCGTTTCATGTTCGATTACTCGTGTATATTTGAACTAAAAAACGATTTATTTGTAAAATATTGTTAAAAAGTATTTTTTTAAATAAATTACTATTGTAATCCACGCGAACACTTGGGTTGAAGTTTTGATCACGACTAATGAAGGGCATTAAGGAAACAGTTTAATAGTGATTTTGGGAGTGTTCAACCTCGCCTGAAACCGGTTTTCGGTTTCATATCTTCGTATTTTCTGTAATTCTACTGTACACAATTGATTAATACGATGACAGAATTTTATTTGCTATTAGTAAAATTTCATTAAATTAAATTAATAAGGTATAGATCAGAAACCATATATTACTTGCCATCAGAAATTACTTTTGTAGTTCCGGTCAACTGGAACCGGGCAATTAATTCACGTGGGAAAGTACTAATATAGATTCTTAAATAATGTACCTTAATTTCAAGTCTTACAAATAATAAAAAGTAATACACAAATAATAAACTACAAAATCATATTAATAAATTAAGTAGAGATATAGCAAAATAGTAAAAAATAACGATTATTCCCCCTCTAAAAAATTGCATGATTTAGAAAACTCTTAAAATATTTTTAAACTGTTTCCCCATTGTTTTTATCATTTTAGTTCTAAGGGATGCACTACTTTTTTCGCGGACACCCTAATGTACCTGACCAACTTCGGTGCACAATGCCTACCAATTATGGTTAAATGTAACATACATGTATATAACTGATATTTCCCACAAGTTCATTGGCAAAATATTATCTAAACATGCTGTATAAGTTATGAACGATTTATTCTGAAGTGTCCTGTGTACTATATTTTGAACGTGCGGGGACCTGTCTGGCTGTCCGTCGGTCTGTCTGTAGAACTAAACCGTACGCAGGATTTTCACCAAAATTGATATTCCCAATCGTTCTGCAGATGTTGCGACCGTCGAAATTTGAAACACATCTTTTATTTTTTTTAACATTTAAAAAATTACTCCAAGTTTTTAATTACGTTTTTGCTTGAATAGAAAATAAATTCTTATAAAAATTTAACAGGCTCGATGAAAACTAAAATTACAAAAATTGCAAAAGCTATTTTTTACGACCTCCTTCACTACTTTATTAAATATCTATATACATGAGTATATGTATGTGTGTTTATATACTATATTCGAGCAAAAAAATTGGAGCCCTTTTGAAGAAAATCGGTTTATGTATTGTTTGAAACCGATTTTCTTAAAAAGGACTCCAATTTTTTTGCTCGAATAGAGTAGTTTTCTCAATAACATTGCAAAGATTCAATTTCCATTAAAATCTGGAATTTCGAAAAATAATGTATAATATTATTTCTTTCTGCTTACTCGATATATGCTTAGTTGGTACTTATAACATTGTGAATTCCCCGCACAGTAGAAAAACGCACACAATGTTTTTTGGCATTGCGCACGTATGTGTGTGTGTTTTAACGCGCGTGCGTGTTCGAAAGTTATTTTTCTTCTCCTTCCTAAAAACGTGTATAATTATTTAGAGGATGGTAATTAAATTTATGCAATTGGTTTATAATGCTAAGCTTGATTGCAGGAGTACTTTTTTTGAAAACGAGCGACGTTAGGAGCGACGAATGCAATAAAGCAACATTATAAACGATTTTTATATGCTTCTTTTTGTCTAACAGCATTATAAATATATAAGAGAATCAAACTTAATTTTGCAAAATAACTTAGTGACGTCTCGGGTATTTGACTTCTGTGCGAGAAAAAGGTGGTCGGCTGTTCCATTTACCTTTACCTCCCCTCGATTCTCTCGCTGCGATTGGCTGAACGTGTGATGACGCAATCATTCGTGCCGTAAAATGTTAATACGTCATAATTTGTGCCGAAAATACCCGATTATGAACGGTTTCTTGCAACAGGTAGGTCGTTTATAATGCTTGTATACAAAAAAAACTACTATTATATTATTTTAAAGTATGAGTATTCTAAATTTGTCTTTTCGGAAGCGTGATGGGATATGAGCATAAAATGTTCACCTCCGGTTTTTCGTTCAGAAAGACCGGGAGAGTTGGCGCAGGGCATAAACTGATGTGACTGCAGTCTCTCTAACCGGGAGATCCTAGGTTCGCGACGGTGGCAGGATTTTCGACACTAGCTTGTTTGTCAAATTCAGTCGCTGTCTGGAGGAGAATTCTAACGGCCGGCTGCTCTGATCAGTAGTTTTCCGTGGTTTCTCCGATCAACAAAGTCTCCGTGGTTGCTCCGATCTCCAGACAAATGCCGGAGAAGTACCTTAACAAACGGGACACGAACCGCACGCAATCTCACCTTCCTTTTCCTTGTCCTATCCTCACCCCTAATACTAATGCACACTACACAACCCCACATGCCGGGAGGTCCGTCAGGAGCTTATCGCTTGTCCCGGCTGGGCCGGCGCCCCGCAGGTGGGAGATACCTGTCTGAAGAAAACCCCGCTAGCCCATGGCAGGTCGGCGCCGAATCTCGCCATACAGCAGGGGAAAGATCACGGCCACCTCGTGAGCAAAAACATGCACTAGGCTTACGGGACTTACTGTACTGGACCCTGGTAGTTGATGAGCCCGGAATCATCACTCAATCGTACAGAAAGAAATTTTTGGATAATTTTCTTCAATGCGTTGCTACTGAAAGTTTTTGAAGTTTCTAATGTAGCTCAATATTGGGAATAAATCAGGGTGCTCTATTTTTCTCAGAATCTTAAGTTTCAAAAATATGGACTGGGCGGAAACAATGCTCGTGTGTCATGATCGTTAAGATTCAACACACGATTGGAGTTTAGTAGTGGGCAGTGATCTCAACTGATAGTGAGTCGTTGAATTCGGGAAGTTGTCAGCTTTGTTGGTTCGATGTCAGCACTGCACGACGTGAAACATTGTATATGACATCAATGATGAATTCTTTTTTATTTTTCAAAAATATTGGTGGTCTACTGTGAAATATTGTTGGTCTACTGTGTAAGTAGTTAGTGTACGTGTTAGAAAGTGTAACTAATTGTTATTACCAAAAATCATGGTAAGTAGATTAATAATTTTGAAGCATGAAAACATAACCTCTTTTCTTTCTGTATAATATTTTGTGTTTAGCTTGTTTTAGTGCTGGGGGATCTTCATATACCTCACCGATGCAGCAGCCTTCCAACAAAGTTTAAAAAACTTTTAGTACCTGGAAGAATTCAACATATTCTATGTACTGGAAATTTATGTACCAAAGAATCCTATGACTATCTAAAAACTCTAGCAAGCGATGTGCATGTTGTTAGAGGCGATTTTGATGAAGTTAGTGGTTTTAAAGTGTAAATATGTAGTACAGGATGTATGAATTAGTAATTAATCTTAGAATTTTCTTTCTAGAATCTAAACTATCCAGAACAGAAAGTTGTCACAGTGGGCCAATTTCGGATTGGATTATCTCATGGTCACCAAGTTGTGCCTTGGGGTGATCCAGAATCTTTAGCACTTATCCAGCGTCAATTAGATGTGGACATTCTAATATCTGGTCATACTCACAAGTTTGAAGCATATGAACATGAAAACAAATTTTATATTAATCCGGGTTCAGCCACTGGTGCCTTTAATCCACTTGACACGTAAGACATTTCTTTAGTTTTTAATTCTTACAATATGAGTGTTTAATTTTTCCATATCACTTAAATTTCATTTTTGGTTCTATTGTCAGGAACATCATTCCATCTTTTGTATTAATGGATATACAAAGTTCCACTGTTGTTACTTATGTGTATCAACTTGTAGGAGATGAGGTTAAAGTAGAACGTATTGAATTTAAAAAGAATTAAAATTTATTTTGTATTGGAAGTTCTGTGTGTTTAGAATTATAAACATACATCTTTGTAAATTATTTTCTGTTGATAAATATAATCTCATTTATCTCGAAATTGGACATTTGTTTTGTATTAAACCTATCCCATTACTACTTCTATAAATTAATTTCATGTGTGACTGAATTTCTTGCAGGCAGAATTACAGAACTAGAACCTCTAATATCTGTAACCACAAACTGTTTCTCAAATAACCATTTGCACAATGTTCTCCAATTAGGTTGAGGGTCCCAGCCTGGTCTCTGAACAATTTGAACTTGTATGTGATCTATATTATCTTTGAGAAGCCACACCCCCCTGAAGAACATTCAGGGCCAGGCAATTTTCACATTAGTGGTTTTGTTGGAGATACTCCTTATAGTATATGTCACTTGCATGGATAGCCTGTCCTCTCCTCTTAGGCCTCACCCTGCATCACACAGCAACTCCCAATGAGGCCCAGGTGAATTAGGAATTGCATTTAACTGAAGCATCACCTTGTGGGGTTGCAACAAAATATGCAATATAAAATCCTTCTCCATGTAAAAAACACGTAGATGTGCAAACATTCATGCAGATTGGTCAAATAGTCGAGTTTTATCAATCTCAAATAAACCAACAACCATTTCTTTTTATATATGTTATATTCTTTTTATACACAGCACAAGTTTTCATGGATTTTATGAAAACTTAAAACATTTCAATTTTATATACTTATACCTTGTAACAAGTATTGTTTGTATGTATACTCAGTAAACATAAGCCATTGAGTTCTCAACTTTTATCTTAACCAGGTTTTATTGCCCTGTGCCAAGTGGTGAATGACCTCTTTACGCTTCAAGGACTGCTTGGTAGAACAAGAGAATGGTTGCTTTGGAATTAATTTTAGTTGAATTAATTTCAAACAAATGTGTAATGGACACAAAAACCAGTAA